>NC_051167.1:136921769-137521769 GCF_013339725.1 Rhipicephalus microplus
TTGATCTTTGAGAGTTTTTGTTACTCATATTAACGTGATACTTTTCCCTACATCAAGTCTATAGTTTCGATGTAGGGAGAGTTATCGCGTTAAAGGAGTTTTAAGCACCGCCATCGCGGAGTGGTAGAATACTGGGCTGGCACGCAGCCGAACAGGGTTCAAATCTCACTGTGTCTTGGGTTTTTTTTATTTGCAGAATTTTTATTTCTTGTATACTAGTTACAGACTCCGGTGGCGGTGGCCGCTTTTTTTTTTTTAAAGCTAAAGCTGATCTCATGACAGCTTTAGCTGTAAAAAAAAAAAGACCAGCGCAAATAGATAGACGAACAAGTAAAATGCATGTTAGAGCAAATAACAACAAAGAAACATCGTTTTGTTGTAAATAAGATGAAAACATAACAAGCGCGTAGTTATCGTATACTTTCTGTCGGTATTCTCCGAACTTTCCATGTTGAATCCTTTAACATATTGTTGCAGATCAAGTTTATATGAAGAGGTTGCTGCTGAAAGCAATCAAGTGACACCTGACAGTGAACCACCAGAAAAGTGAGTTTAATACCTGTGTTATCAGGCTGTTTCATAACTCTTGGAGCTTACTCAATCCACGTTTGACATGCGGAACACATGGAGCAAGTCACATCGCGTAACGCAAAATTATCTTCGCTCATGTAACAAAATTATTATAACGAGCTCCATACTGTTTTTGTTGATAGTCAGCAGCATATTACAGGACGCGCTATACGTGACAACTCACGGAGCAACTGCGATGAGGTCTCTTGTTTGAAGCATTTGAGCCTCACTGCCTTTTAAGTGAGTTAATAAATCCCGTGAGTCATTTTGAAGCAGCGCAAAGTAATGAAGAAGGTTTATTGAAATATTGTATGCTCCTTCGCTAAAAATCGCTCAGAATCTCGTATGCGTGCTAAATGTCAGTTTTCCAGCGTTATAGCGTCTTATAACGTATAGGTCATATATCATTTTAACACAAGGGAATGATTTTGAGAAAACTGTTTTGTTTAAAGTAATTTCAGTGTTTATGATAATTCTGCGACAGCCTTCCGCAACAGGCATTTCGGTCAGTATAACACAAGATGCTTGCGTCGCTAATGCTTCATATTATTCACCTATATTTATGAGTGGAGGTGAGGAGATTACGTGAAGGCGCCGCTTGTAAAAGAAATACCTGGAGTGCCAACAGATTCTGCAGTCTTTATAGGTCTCCTCTTAAATATTAAAAAAAAATGCACAGTTTCACTGAAAGTGCGATACGGTGAATGCGATATCTATATGTAATAAGGCAGCTCGCTCAATTAGCATCCTACGTGGTGTAACTACACAAAACGCTGGCGTGCAAAAAAAAAAAAAGGCAGATCCTATGTACAGTGAAAATCTAGGATATGCAAAGCACGAATGAGAAAGGTTGATATGTCATTTTAAAATCAGCACAACGTAACAAGATGGAGGTAAATGATGCTGTAGATGACTTTCATGTCATGATTATCACGATTAGATGTGCCGTTTACCTTCGTCATCTTTTCACGTCACGTGATACCAAATTTAGTATAAGTGAAGCTAGCGAAACGGCTGCGAGCACGCTATGAGCGTGGTATGTTGTCATGTTCTTACATGACAGGCGTGTCATGATTATCATGTTTGCACCATTCATACATTTCGTCATCCACTGACGTCACGTAACACCAAATTTGGCATATGCGGAGCTAGCAAAACTACCGCAACCGCATCATGCAGGGCCCAATGTACTACAATGTAGGGTTGACGCGCGCGCACACTGGGCACAGCGGTGCTACGTTAGCAAAACGCGAGAACTCTGACGCTGGGCGCGACCAGCGTCCGTCGGCGCGGCCCAACGGCAACCGGTGCGAAACGCGACATGCTGCGTTTCGCACCGATGCGTACCCAGACAACAGGGCCTTTCCCTCTTTTCGTGACGGAGGGACGTTGGACGCACTGAAACGCGCATGCGTCAAAGCAGCGCTGCGCGGCGCGTGCCTTCGAGTATATGGCAGGATCGGCGTCTGGCATGGCAAAGCCGGCTTGACGCGACGAAATGAACGCCAGCGAGCTCGCGCACCACGTCTCGTCGAAATGTACAGGCGCTTAGACTGTGGCATGTAGTCATGTTCTCACATGAGACGCATCTCATGATTATCATGTTTGCACCAGTCACACACCTTCGTCATCCATTTGCGTCACGTAATACCAAAATTGGCATATGTAGAGCTAGCAAAACAGCCGCGAGCGCATCATGAGCGTGGCTGTAGTCATGCTGATACATGACACCATGTCGTGATTATCATGTCTTAATGTGTCATTTACCTATGTCGTCCATTCGCGTCACGTAATACCGAGTTTGGTACATGTGACGCTAGCGAAACGGCCGCGAGCGCATCATGAGTGTAGCATGTAGTCATATTGGTACATGACACACATCTCATGTTTATCATGTTTGCACCAGTATCATACCTTCGTCATCCATTAACGTCCCGTAATATTAAATTTGGTATAAGTGAAGCTAGAGAAACGGCCGCCAGCGCATCATAAGCGTGGCATGTAGTCATGTTGTTACATGACACGCAACTCGTGATCATCTTGTTTCCACCAAGCAGATACCTTCGTCATTCATTCACGTACCGTAACACCAAATTTAGTATATGCGACGCTAGCAAAATGGCATCGGTAATAGATACGCCAGACGAGAGCTACTAGTAGAATTTGCAGAACGCAATAATTTACGCATTTTGATTACCTTCTGCCGAAAACGAGGAAACCGCAAAGTGGACATGGAGGAGCCCTAATGGCGAAAATAAGAACGAAATAGACCTTATAATGAGTGCGCACCCAGGCATCGTGCAGGATGTGGAAGTGGTTGGCAACATACGATGCAGTGACCATAAATGGTACGTTCTCGAATTCAACTAGACTTGAAGAAGGAACGACAGAAACTGATACACAAGAAGCCAATCAATGAGCTAGCACTGAAAGGGAAAGTACAGGAATTCAGAGTCTCGCTTCAGCACAGGTACTTGGCTCTTAGTGAAAAAACCGACCTTAGTGTAAATAGAATGAATGATAATCTGACGAGTACCATAACGGAGCGTGCAGTGGAAGTTGGAAGCAGTGTAGTTAGGACACTGGCAAGCTTTCCCAGGAAACAAATAATCTCATTAGGAAGCGTCAAATCATGAAAGTCAAGTAAAACAGACAAAATATAACTGGCAGAGCTTTCGAAGTTGATTAATAGGTGTAAGGTATGCGATGTAAGAAAGTATAACATGGAGAAAATCGAACACGCTTTGAAAAACGGAGGAAACGTCAAAGCAGTGAAGAGGAAACTTGGGATAGGCAAAAATCGGATGTATGTACTAAGGGACAAAGAAGGCAACATAACTACCAATATGGATAGGATAGTTAAAATAGCGGAGGAGTTTTACAGAGATGTGTACAGTAGCCGGGACAACCACGACCTTAATAGTATAAAAACAAGCAGTAACCCAGATGACACCCCACCAGTAATGATAGAAGAAGTCAGAAAAGCTTTGGAGAGCATGCAAAGAGACAAAGCTGCTGGTGAGGATCAGGTAACATCAGATCTGCTGAAAGATGGAGGACAGATTGTGTTAGAAAAACTAGCCACCATGTTTATGAGGTGTCTCCTGACGGGAAGAGTACCAGAGTATTGGAAGAATGCTAACATCAAATTAATACATAAGAAAGGAGATGACAAGGACTTGAAGAATTACAGGCCGATGAGCTTGCTCTCTGTAGTAAACAAGCTATTTACAAAGGTAATTGCTAACAGAGTAAAGAAAACATTAGAATTGAATCAACCAAAGGAACAAGCAGGATTTCGAACAGGTTACTCAACAATCGACCACATTCATACTATCAATCAGACAATTGAGAAATGCTCAGAATATAACCAGCCACTATACATAGCCTTCATAGATTACGAGAAGGCGTTTGTTTCAGTAGATATATCAGCCGTCATGCAGACACTGCGGAATCAGGGCGCCGATGAAGTATATATAAACATCCTGGAATAAATCTACAGGGGATCAACTGCTACCATAGTGCTTCATAAAGAAAGCAACATAATACCAATCAAGAATGGTGTAAGGCAGGGGGACACAATCTCCCCAATGCTATTTACCGCGTGCTTACAGGAGGTTTTCAAAAGTCTAGAATGGGAACAGTTAGGGATAGGAGCTAATGGAGAGTACCTTAGTAACCTGCGCTTCGCCGATGACATTGCATTGCTGAGTAACTCAGGGGAAGAATTGCAACTCATGATTACGGAGTTGGACAAGGAAATCAGAAAGGTGGGTCTTAAAATTAATCTGCTGAAAACGAAAGTAATGTACAACCTCGGAAGAGAGCAGCGCTTCGAGATAAGTAATAGTGCACTTCAAGTTGTAAAAGACTATGTCTACTTAGGGCAGGTAATAACCGCGGAGCCGAACCACGAGATTGAAGTAACTAGAAGAATAAGAATATGGTGGAGCACCTTTGGCAAGCACTCTCAAATTCTGACAGGTAGATATCCACTATCCCGCAAGAGGAGGGTATACAACAGCTGTATCTTGCCGGTACTTAGCTACGGAGCAGAAACCTGGAGACTTACAAAGAGGGTTCAGCTTAAATTGAGGACGACGCAGTGAGCAATTGAAAGAAAAATGGTAGGTGTAACCTTAAGAGACAAGAAGAGAGCAGAGTGAATTAGGGAACAAACGGGGGTTAAGGATATCATAGTTGAAATCAAGAAGAGGAAATGGACATGGGCCGGGCATGTAGCGCGTAGACAGGATAACCAATAAGGGTAACTAACTGGATTCCCAGAGAAGGCAAGCGAGTTAGGGGGACACAGAAGATTAGGTGGGGAATGAGATTAAGAAGTTTGCGGGTATTATTTGGCAGCAGCAAGCACAGAACTGGGTTAACTGGCGGAACATGGGATAGGCATTTGTCCTGCAGTGAATGTAGCCAGGCTGATGATGATGACGCTAGCAAAGCGGCCATGAGCGCATCATGAGCGTGGCATGTAGTCATGTTACATGACACGCATGTCATGATTTTTATGTTAGGGTCTGTCGCTTGCGTTCATCATGCAGTGATGTCATGCCATACCAGTTTTACAATATGCCATGTGAACGAAACCACCGCGAGAGCTGCAGGACCATGAAATGTGAATTGTGACATTCATGACAAAAATATGATTTTCATGTTGTGACTAGTCAAATATGTTCTTCATACAGTCATGTTGTGCTATACGAAGTTTGGTATCAATGGCATTATTGAAACGGCTAGGAGAGCTAAAAGTCGTAGACAGACAGACAGACAGACAGACAGACAGACAGACAGACAGACAGGACAGACAGACAGACAGACAGACAGACAGACAGACAGACAGACAGACAGACAGACAGACAGACAGACAGACAGACAGACAGATGTGCAACGCGTTTGATCGCGTTACACATTGCCGCCTCATATCAAAACTTCCAGCTCTAAAGTTGGACTCCTCTACATTGTCATGGCTCCGTAACTTTCTATGCCATTGACAGCAATTTACTTCTGTTAATGAAGTCGATTCCTCTAAATCTATCGTTTCTTCTGGTGTGCCGCAGGGTAGCGTCCTTGTGCCTCTGTTGTTTTTAATCTATATAAATGATCTGCCTAACAACATCACCTCTCGCATACGAATATTTGCCGATAACTGCATAATTTACCACCCAATAACCAGCATTGATGATCATATCACGCTTCAACGAGACCTAGAAATAGTAAACCAGTGGTGTAACACATGGCTCATGACATTAAACGTGTCAAAGTGTAAAATTATGTCTTTCACACGCAAACTTGTTGATTTACAGTTTTCTTATCACATCAACAGTAATGTCATATCGCCGACCGCAACCTATAAGTATCTATAGGCTTGCACCTCACACCTAATCTATCATGGTCAGAGCACATAACTTGTGTATGTGCCAGTGCATCAACCATTAGAATTCTTACGTCGAAACATGCGCAGTGCACCCCCCCCCCCCCCTTGCGAAAACTTCCGTATCTAACATTTGTGTGACCACGGCTTGAGTATGCGTCTCCGATTTGGTCAGCACATCAGAAATACCTTGTCGAAGCATTAGAAATCCTTCAGAATAGGGCAAGCCGTTTCATTGCTCACTACTACAGTAACCTGTCTAGTATCACGCAAATAAAAGGTAAACTATCATTAGCGTCGTTAAGTACCCGCCGTAATATTGCATTGCTGTCATTGTTCCATAAGGTCATTCACTCTGACGACTTATCACTACCCTGTTTCAATCATCAAGTCTATACACCGCGAAGATTGCACAACACTCTCAGTTACGCCCGCCTACATGGTGCGACGCAATCATTCAACTTTTCTCCACTACCTCGCGCTATTCCTCTCTGGAACAGCTTACCAAACAACATTGCTTCACTTAGAGACCATGACGCTTTTCGTCTTCAGTTGAACAAACATTTTTCCACACACTTGGCTTAGTACCCTTAATTTTTTATTAGTAAAACTTCTTTTTAATAAGCTATCGTAAAGGCGCTTTTCAAACTGATGGTGTTTGTCTCTTCATACCACTGACATACATTTTTTGTTTTTTTACAATGACGTAATTGTATGGTGGCCATTATAATGTGTATTGTGCCTGTACTTTGTGTTATATTACTCCAACGCAATACTTATTATGTCGTGCGCAAATAATTTTTTTGCGCGTATAGTTATCTGTTAATCTCTTCTCTACTAGTTATTTTATGATATTTTATTCTACTGCCCCGTAATTGTACTCTGTGAAAATCATCCTTTACAATGTATTGAAGTGTACTGTATACCCCCCTCACACTATGCCTCGTACGAGGCCTGTGAGGTATATTCAGAAAAAAAAATATGTAAATAGAAATAATTTCTGTAACCACTTATGAAAAAAAGGTAGAGGTATAATCAGTAAGAAATATAGAAATGCTTGCCCAACACATCGATGACAGACGCGTAACGCACGTAGCTAGGGTTTCTGGCAAAACTCAAGATCTGTGTAACTGCGGCATCGGTCACAAGTGGACTTTATATTTTCCAGCTACCCAATCAACAGACCATTGCATCTTACTCCCTACATAGAGATGTGTCTCTATGATCTGGCAAAAAATTTAAGCAAGGTGACATTTTTCCAAAATTTCACCAGTTCTCCCGCCTACTCAGGCTACATAACTGTAGACCTTCGTACCGACAGCAACCTCTTCTTTGTACTCATAGAGGCAGAGGTAAGCTTCTGTTCACTCTCCTTTGAAGATCACAGTATTTAATCACAGTGCTAGTATGCGTCAATCATTTTTTACTGTAGTGTATTATATTTAAGGCTCAATGTTTTCAGAGTATTTTGGGGAGGAAACTTGGTGTTGTTCGAAGTTTGTTTCTCGAGAATCTAGTTCTCTGAATTTCATTGTTAGGTTTTTCAATATAATCTGTTGCAATGTCTTTTTATCATTTTATTTCTAATAAAAATGCCTTGTAATATTGCTGATAATACTGTTTTTCTATCCTTTACCTTTTATTGCTCTTTTCAATTGATGATTATCCGCTTTAAAAATGCCCTTTGAAGGTTAAAAATGTCCTTTCAAAACGAGAGGTCATCACATATATTCAAATTGCCAGAAATTTTACCCATACTTTTGTGTGTTCATGAAATTGGGGGAATAGTGGCGTTAAGACAATCACATTGTTATATTTTACCTCTGTTTGTTGTCACCATGATATGTGGTATGTAAAATGAACTACTAACAAAAAAAAAAGAACATGGGCGCACGTTAAAGAACCCCAGGTGGTCAAAATTACCGGAGCCCTCCACTACGGCGTCTCTCATAGTCATATGGTGGTTTTGGGACGTTAAACCCCACAAATCAGCAAAAAGAACATAATGCGTTGTAGCAATGTACTGCGAATACGACACATATTGTTAATTTCTGGGTACCGTTCTGTATTATTATTTTATTTTTTGCTGCAGAACTTTGTGATATGGAGTAGCCGAGGAAATAGGCACTTCAACCTCTCCACAGCAAAATAGTTAAAACAGAACAGAACAGAACAGACACCACTACTTTTTGCAGAACATTTTGTTAGCTGGTAGGGCCCCCATTGCAAAATATTGCAATAGTGGTAGTGGCGCTATGCTTCAAAAAGGTTTTTTCCCTCTAAAACGAAATTACTTCAATTAAACTTTTTGTGAACACGGTTGCTATGGCCCCCGATCATACGTGATATTCAGCTAATTTTCGCTTGGAACACTTCAGGACACTGCAGTCATCTTAACATAGACCGAAACGACAATTTTGTAAAGTTTCGGTCTTTACTTTAGAGCCTATGTACCGCACACAGCTAAAGATATATATATATATATATATATATATATATATATATATATATATATATATATATATATATATATATATATATATATATATATATATATATATATATATATATATATATATATATATATATATATATATATTAGAAACTAGTAAGTTGTATGAGGAGAATGATAGACATTTTCTGTATTTTGTCTATATCTTATGTAGAAAGTTTTTGTGAATACGCTTAAATTTACAAAATTTTACCTACGTGTATTAAATGAAAAAGCGAAATCTACCTTAGGTAATTGTTCAGTAAAAGAAAATGCTTTACTCAAAACAATAAAAAAAGATGTGTTGAAAGAATGCGCGAAATGGTTGATACACCAGGCGTTCAAAATAAAGCTTTCTTTTTTTTTTTAATTCAGCACGGGGGAGAACATAAAACCGCCTTTGCAGACAACTTATGTATTCAGAGGGACGAAAAGGAAAAAATAATAATGGCTGTCAGTGTCACAGTGCTGAATTTCAAGGAAAACATAAAGCTTCTCTTTGAACACATAGGGAATTTTTTTCCATGCCGAGTGGCTCACTGTTTCATAAATTTGAAATTACACGCAGACGCGCAAGAAGGTTTTGCGGCTCATTATATTTTGAGGAAATACATTAAAACTAATATTTACATGGGCAGTTTTCTCAGATTTTTTTTATAGAAAGTGATTTTTGCTCAGTGCGCCAGTTGGGGCAGTTGGCTTGCAATGACCAGAGAAACTTAAAAGGAACTGACATGGTTCACGGCAGTCAAGGCAAACGCAAAAACAAAAATGAGCATCTCAGCAGAGAATAAATCTGGGTGTTTTACGTGGAAATAAGGTATTCTACCACATTTCCGTGCCCAGTAATAAAACGTTTTGCAAGAAGACGCTATGTAAGCGTAATGTTAATCGAACGTCAATTGTAGGCGAGGTAATGGTTGACTAATCTTATAAGAAAGTAATAAACATTACATATATACAGGATTCTGTGATACACGCGTCTGGTCGGGTTAATGACAGCAGTGGTTCCAATTCCGGCCCCACTACTGTAGCAGTCCACTAAACAATACACTTTCATTTCTGTTATTCAGCAGGCTATATTTAAGCCACCGTAGCACGCAGCGCGAAAAAAAAAACAAGACATACACACTTGAATAAAAAAAAAATACGTCTACAAGCGCTGACCTTCAAATAAAAGTTTCACTCAGAAGAGATACATGTACATACAGCCCCCGCTATCTTCATGCTTAAAAAAGTACGCACACCCTACCTCGCTCATCAACCAAGACACACTAATGACACATTCTACAGTTTTGGCAAGGTACATTTCTTTATTATGTGCCGTCATGAACGCCATACTGACACATGCTTGAGAAAGTTTAGATATATGCACAGTCTCAACGAGATTCCTTGCTTTCTGGATTCGGTGCTTGAATAAAATGGAAAGCGTGCTAAAAACGAGCGCGCACCCGCAACGGCGGCAATTCATTGAAGAACATGAACTTGCCGGGCCTTTCAAAAAATTGTGGTGCTCCCTTAATCGCACATTAGGGCACCTCCCCATCTTCTCCACATATACGAGGTTACATAACGAAGGTATCGAATATGGACTTTCTAGATCGCGAATCAAGAACTTGAAGCGCCTCTCTTATTTTTATGCGGCTGTACACCTTCGTGCACAGTCTGCTCAACATGTTTCGTGCCGAGATCAAAACCCGAACATCGTATATTGGGAAGCCACTTTCTTGAACTGCGAATGTATAGAATAACAGCAAATCTTCGGCGTGTTTCTGAACTGGCTCAGGCTCATTGATGGTGCCTTTTCTTCACTTCCTAAAGCGGTTTCTCGTAAGTAGTAGAGACCATCTCTCACGCAAACTTATCAGTTGTACTCGGATCAGTCAAACCAGGTCAGTTAAGGTCAGTCATACGTACTCAGCTCAGTGAAACTTTTATTGAAGTACAGCACTGGACCCACACGCACTGTTAAATATGTCCTTGCTTTTTCTTGTTTTCGCTCTTCGATGACCAAATCTTGTCAACATATGGTGGCATCCACCTTCACTGGAGGTGCAGAAACTGGCAGAAGTTCGGTTTGCGTAAGAGATGGTCTCTACTACTTACGAGAAAACACTTAGGAAGTTAAGAAAAGGCAGCATCTAGGAACCTGAGTCAGTTCAAGAAACACGCTATAGAATTTGGTGTTATTCAATACATTGACTGTTTTACTCACCCGCTTAAGAAAGTGACTTCCCACTACGCTGTACGGGTCCTGATCTCGCCACGAAACATGTTGAGCCGACTGTGCACCAAGGTGGACCACCGCATAAACATAGGAGCAACGCTTCAAGTTATATGGACGTGCAACTGAGCATGTCTAAAGATTGATTGATTTCATGTGTGGGGTTTAACGTCCCAGAACAATATATGATTATGACAGATGCCGTAGAAGAGGACTCCAGATATGTCGACCACCTGGAGCTCTTTAGCGTGCACCCAAATCTGAGCACACGGGCCTACAGCATTTTCGCGTCCATCTAAAATGCAGCCGCCACAGCCAGGATTCGATCCCGTGACCGGCGGGTCAGAAGCCGAGTACCTTTGCCACGAAACCACCGTCCAGCATCAGTGTCGTCACATGATATAGAAATGTTGCATCTTGCCATAACATGAATGTGCCGTGAGTGTGTGTTTTGGTTGATCAACGAGATAGGGTCTGCCTATTTGCATATTTTTAGCCTGCTCCCTATGGAAGGGGCTATATGTATTTGTGCACCTTCTCTGCTCCAAAAAAAAAAAAAAAAGAAAACGTTTAGTTGAAAGTTAGCGCTTGCCGTCTTTTCTTCCATTGTGTCAGGCTTGTTTTTCCGCGCTGCTTTCTGCCCAATATGCAACGAAATGACTCAGATACCTACACTTTTGGTATATTTAGGTGTTTCTTAACCATAGACGAACGTGCTAAAAAAGAGTTGCACATGAAATTCACATTATCACATCGTAGAAGGCACTTCGTTTGGGTAATAGTGACGTCTTTGCTCTAACATGAGTGTTGAATTTACGTCAGACTACAAGTCCCATTTCACTCGACGTTCCTAGTGGGTCCACGATTTCCGCGCAATTATAGTCACAAAAACACGTAGACTTGTAAAGACGGCGACCTTGCAACGCCTAACTCAAGGTAAGACGACTCACTATAGATAATTACTCACTGAATGCTCCGCACGAGACTGCTTCCGACGAGGCGTCATATCTGCCATTTTTTTTACATCAGATGTGCACTTGCACATTCGTCCACAAATAATTAGTACGACTACCCTCCCAATACTCGGTCCTCACAAAACGTTGCTAGGAGTTTCATAGACAAAACTACGTTAAAGCGGTGTGACAGGCTAAGCGGTATACGTCAGTTTTATAATAATGTCTTAGAAGCAGCTGCAAATATTCAAGGAAAATTTCACATACTCATGAACAGTGCCCCTGGGTATAACGCGTACCTTTTCTTATGCCTACGTTGCTTATCCTTCCTATGGCCAACTCCCAAATTTTTAAAGGGGGTTCACTTAATATATAACCTTTTTCTCTGCAACCACAGAAAGGAATGCAACGATAATCAGCCACGTTATTGTAGATATACGTAGGGTATATTTGAACTGAGGAAATAGAACATTTTTAGGAAGTTACTGCCGAAACAATAAAAAAAACTGCATTCACAAAGCCAGAGCGGGTGCGTATGGCTGTGTAATTGTTTTACAACCTTCACATTTTTATGCAATCGGCAATTTTTTTAGTTCAGATTGTTTCCATCTTGTTGTAGCTCCTGAATACTAAGTTTTATCAAAAGTTACCCAATACTTTCTGAGAAAAGTTATCAGCGTCAAAATAAACTCGAACAGCGGGCAAGCCTTGGCGATGGTATAAAAAACGCCGTCCAGTTATCACGATTGTCGGACGCCCGCATCCTGTTCGGCAGCTCTGCTCGTATATGCCTGTCTGTAAATCGTGATAAAGTCGACGGCGCGCCCTGTACCACTACGTGGGCTTGCCACTGTTCAAGTTTCATTCGACGCAGATAGTGCATTAAATATCGAAAATTTATAAAAGACGTAATTCGAGAAAAAACGAAGTTTTATGTGCGCGTACTGCTTACACCAGAGGGTGCGTGTGGCATTTAAACTACTTGGAGCGGCCACGTCGACTTCGGTGTTCCACAGGTTTGTTCCTCAAATTGCAGTGGATATTTCGCTGACGAAATTCCAAATTCAACTTTTTTTAAGAGGGGGGGGGGATGGGATACACACTACCATACTGGCTTATTACGAAAATACCTAAATTGTGCAATCACCAACGTTTCCACTGTGTTTTTTTACTGCATGTATATACAACGTTTATTTTTGTTTTTTTAGACAAACAACGACAACGCGCCACTGTTGCTGTGGACTCAAGGTGGCCCTGGTCTGTCAGCGCTGTTTGGACTGTTTCTCGAAAACGGCCCGGCCAACTTCCAAGGTTTTTATAATATCACAAAGCGGAACAACACGTTACAGAAACACATGAGCGTTCTCTATGTCGATGTGCCTGTAGGGGCCGGCTTCAGCTACACGAGGAATGGATATCCCCAAAAATTAGAAGACGTAGTTAAACATGAGATGGAATTTCTCAAGCAGTTCTTGGAACTGTTTCCTGAGTATAAGGGAAGAAAACTCTACCTCGCTGGAGAGTCTTACGGAGGTAAGTACCTCATTACCTCAATGTGCTTTCCAATTACGTATGTGATACGCACTAATTATATTGCAGACAAGAAATCTATAGCATCATGAAAATTCCTACCCGCGTGTTCTACTGTAGAACATTTGCAATGCATATCATTTATGAATGACGTATCACAAAGAGTCACTTCACCCTAAAAAAGTAAAAAATTCGCTTTGCTGCCATGCCAACCCCCTGAATAGTATAAATATAACAAATGTTACGTTTAATTTCTTGGCACAGCATGCTAGAATTTTCCCCATGTTCCCATCAGCCCGCCTGCTAGAGCAACTGCATGTACGTATTTTTTTATATTTATCATGCAGCATTCAGCAGTATTACCTACATTACATAAAAAAATCTATGAATAGAATGTTCCTACCTCCCAAGTACTGACCGAGCCCAATGCTGCTTAGCTTCGGTGATCGGACGAAAACCGGCGCATTCAGCATGGTATGGCCAATGGCCAAGTCGTACACGTGGGTCGACTGGGACCTCCTTCGTAAGACCCGCGCAGAACGACCTCCTCCCGATACCCCACCGAGCCTCGAGACGTGGACGGCCCAGCTCAAAGCTGATGTAAACAAGGCAACGAAAACTATCAGCACAGACCTTCCAACCGAAAGGATGGACAGTCGTCTCGCCCACCTACTAGAGGCCAAACAGTCTCTATTGGCCCGGTGGAAGGGTCAGCGCCTTAATCTGAGGTTACGCAAACGCATATCTCAGCTGAACAAGACCATGATGGATCACTGCCGCATCCTTTCGAAACAGCAGTGGGACGAAATTTGTAATTCGATTGATGGTCAGGTTCGAAATGGCAAAACGTGGAACTTACTCAAACACCTCCTCAATGAAACCAACACCCGCACAAATCAGCGTCATTCGATCGTGAAGATACTTCATCAGGCTAAACGAACAGTGTCACCGGAAGATGTTGTCAAGAACCTCGTGGAAAAATATCTCCCGCTCCCCACGGGCCCTGTGACCCCTCACCCTGATTACTCTGGCAGCGACAACACTAACTTAGACGCCGAGTTCTCTATTGAAGATGTGCGCCGAGCTCTCCATGAGCTCAATGGCCGCTCAGCCCCTGGCCCCGATGGCATCACCAACAAGCTCCTACGCAACCAGGACGATTCTTCCGTCACTTACCTCACTGACACTATCAACGAGATATGGAAAAAGGGTGAGATACCCGATGCTTGGAAACTAGCTCACACGGTTCTCATACCCAAACCGGGAAAGGCGCCGAGCCTAGATAACCTACGCCCCATATCTCTCACGTCGTGCGTGGGCAAAGTGGCTGAGCACGTCGTCCTCAACAGGGTTGGTCGATACCTCGAAGATAACGACTACATCCCGCACCACATGATTGGCTTCCGACCAGGGTTATCCACTCAAGACGCCATGTTACTCCTAAAGCATCAAATTCTAGATGGCGGAAACACTCGGTACACTCGTGCAATACTCGGTCTCGATTTAAAAAAGGCCTTCGATACTATAACGCACTCGTCAATCTTGAAAGCGATCGCAGCCCTCGGCCTAGGTCGTCGATTTTACTACTTTATCCGCTCTTTTCTGACTCGGCGCAGAGCCGTCCTCCGCGTAGGAGACCTAGTGTCGGAAGAAGTGGAGCTCGGACAGCGGGGCACTCCTCAGGGATCCGTCCTCTCACCCACGCTCTTCAACCTCGTGATGATCGGGCTTTCCGAAAGACTTTCAAAAATAGACGGGCTAAACCACACTATCTATGCGGATGATGTTACCATATGGTGCTCCACAGGGTCGGATGGCTTCATTGAGTCCGCCCTGCAAGAGGCTATCGACACCACCGAGTCTTACCTCGACCACACCGGTCTCAGGTGCTCACCTGCGAAGTCGGAGCTGTTGATATATTTGCCCAAACGCCGGGGTGCCAAGCCCAAAGGGTGGAAACCTCCAGTGGAACGCAATATCACCGTCCACACCAGAGATGGTCGTACTATACCCAGGGTAGACACCATCAAGGTCCTCGGCATGATCATCGAGTCCCGCGGAACCAACACCCAAACAGTACACAAGCTCAGGACTAAGACTGAGAATGCCATACGACTCGTACGTAAAGTAGCCAACAGGCACCATGGCCTCAAAGAAGACAACCTGCTGCGTCTCGTACACGCGTTTGTTTTGTGCCATTTTACGTACGTTGCCGCTATACACAAGTGGCTACGTGCTGAGCGCGATCAACTCAATGCCCTTATTCGCAAGGTGGTCAAACGAGCCCTTGGCCTCCCTATCACCACTCCAACGTACAAACTCCTCGAGCTTGGCGTACATAACACGCTATAAGAGATCGCCGAAGCTCAGGAACGTCTGCAATTGACCCGACTCACTACAACCAAGGCGGGCCGCCATATTCTGCGCGAGCTCGGCTTCTTCTCCTCGAGGGCCAGGGACCCCCCAGAGTTGACTAATTCCCCGTGAAATCCGCGACCTTATTACGATCACTCCCATACCACGAAATGTACACCCCGAATACAACAGAGGCAGGCGCCTTGCGCGGGCGACCGCCATTCTCAAGCGCATAGACATGGAAGCGGACAACGTCTCGTTCGTGGACGCCGCTGCCTATCGCAACAACCAAGCCTTCGCCGCGGTCGCGGTATCATCCGCGCAGCAGACTCTTAACTCAGCCACAATCCTCACCCGAAACCCCGAAGTAGCGGAGCAAGTAGTTATAGCTATAGCTATGCTCGACAGCAAACGGGAATTCATCTACAGCGACTCGAGGCCGGCCATCAAAGCCTTCGAACGCGGAGTCATCTCCGACCAGGCGTTACGTATCCTGCGCAATGCGGACCCGAGTGCCCTGAAGCACCACACTGTCATCTGGTTCCCCGCCCATCTCGGCCAGGTGCCGGGTGCCCTATCCAACCTCAACGAGATCGCCCATGATGCAGCGCGCGCACTTACCGACCGCACTGCCACAGGGCAACCTCATCTTGCTGGGTTGGATACCAATCGGGATGCACCAATTACGTACAATGAAATTACAAAGCACCTTTACTTAGAACGTCGCATTTTTCCACCCCCACATCCGAAACTTAACCAACCGCAGGCATTAACCCTACGCCTATTACAGACACACACGTACCCAAACCTTGCCACGCTTCACGTTTATTATCCCGATGCATACCCCAGCGACACATGCCCATCATGTGGACACACAGCGACACTCGAACACATGCTCTGGGAGTGTAGAACAACTTCTCCCGACTCTACCTCAAGCAAGTGGGAGAGGTCCCTCCGGAGCTCACTTCTCGCCGACCAGCGATGGGCCGTCCAGCAGGCCCACGAAGCGGCCGCCAGGTACTCCCTGTCGGTCCCTACGTGGGAGACGCCCGCTACGCGCTAAGCGCGTCCTGCAGGACCGAAATAAAGTTTTTTTCATTCCATTCCAATAGAATGTTCCTAGATGCAAACAGTTTTAGTTCTTTAGGAAAACTATACAGTACAGTTAAAGCAGTGATGTGAAACAAAGCCAACGATTAAGACGAAGACATGCAGTATGAAGCGCAATGACACTCTGATATTTGCGTTGACCTTGCATGCCTGCCTTCGATGGCTCCACCATGCATACATTGAGCGGAGGTGCTCGGCCCGATTCTAGCAGATGGCATGGAACATAAACAAACTGCCTTTATTACTACCGCTGGCCGTTATTCATTTAACGAATTAATCGGGTTGCGCTGTCACTCCAGTTAAACTTCATGGGCGCGCTCCTTCAGGGTTTTATGTGGTTAAATAATTATGCTACCTAAGTCACATCGTCGGCTCGTAGCGGGACTTCGAAAGATGCCCTGAAGATCTTTCTACGATGCACTGTCTTCCGCAAGACAGGAATTTGGCTCTATTCATTCAAACGTTACTTTAGCTGCCGGCAGCTTACTGTCCTCGGGAGTTCTGTCGATGTCTACTGTGTCGTTCGATTTTATAGGAAGTTCACGGAATCGAAAATTTCCCGCCAGGTAGCCCCTAGGATGTTTGAAGCTTTGTGGGTCTTTGCGCATACTGTGGCTAATTATGTACGATCTTGTTGATTCTGCATGCCCTTTCACCTAACTAATGGTCGAGTTCTGGGCTCCTGAAAAAGCTAGTGCATTCTCTGTACATACGACTATATGTCGTCATTAATTGAAGTCGGCTTCAATGTGTTCGCTCGAACAGAAGTACTGGTGGCCTAGTGGTACTTCAGCAAGCTGCCACTTTTGCAGTCACTGCAGAGTGATGATACCACGGTGAAAATGCATACATTTGTTTTGGAAGTCCTCGAGGCGTACAGCCCGTGTAACTACCACTCGCGAAGGTAATTTTGTACACACTACAGCATAGGTGCACTCAGAGCGCTTTTTGTGGAACGTAAGGTACAACAGGATGTATTTGCATGATGCTATATCTCGTTTTGTGAAGTGCTTGCTGCCCGTACTCTTGCAAAGGTCACCAAAAGCATTCCTGGAAGAGACACCATCAAAAACCACGGTAACTATAGCTTGTCTGAATCATGGTTACTGGTGCTGGAAGCTAACATCTACGTGATAGTGGGAAGAGTGGTTCAGAGACACATTTAGGCGGGAGACTGCAATAAATTTGTGTGCAGACGTGAAGAGTAAAGAGTTGCTTTTTTGAGCTCTATTTATATAGCCCGAGCTCATGGTTAGTGTTGTTATACTGGAACCTATGCACACGGCATCCCGCTTAATGAAAATTGAATCACTTAAGGAAATGAAGGTAGGTCTAAAGAAAGCAAAAACTAATTGGCTTGAGAATTTTCTGAACATGCATTCCGCGCAGTAGTCTTTCGCTAATAAATAGCGTGGCTGATTCCATAACAGACAAGAATATGCGGAAACGAAAGATGTGATGTTTTCACGTCCCTGAAATGAGCGCCTGCTTGCTTCGCGCACTCATCCTGGAGGCATTCCGAAGCATATGTTATGACACACCAGTCATAGAATGGAAGATAGGAGGGAAGAGGAAAGGAATGACAGGGAGGTTAGCAGACCGGCAGGCTACCCTTTGTTCGATGAAGGGCTAAAAGAGACATTGAAATAAAGAGAAACGTCTACAGACGACTGTAGCAAAGAAACCACGCACCGTTGTCAAGTGCCATGTGATGAGACGAAGGCTATGAATGGGCTCCCTCCGTACGCAGGCACGCAGGTACCAAATAGGGTGTTTACTTTCGCAACCCAAGGGCCAGAAAACCGAACACCAGAGCACGCGCACACAGAACTACTTCGTTGTCCTCTTCAGAGGCTGGCTACTATAGTTGCCAGCCTACCTTGCGTCAATTCCCCCCTTTCAAGAGAGACCGTCCCGGTCGATTGACTGAGATGCTAGAGGTGGCCATGAAAGAAAAAAAATGATCACGTCAATGGAAAAAAATTCCACGCTGTTGTAGATAATAAGGAAAAAGTTCGAAGTGTTCATAACTCGCGGGCGTGGTACGGTTTCATCCGTACTACATGGACTACTTCTGGACGTGGACGTCTTCGGTTTAAACTGGTGTCGGAGCTTTGGGGAACTACCTCGTAATTCACGTCACTGAGGCAGCGCACAACTTCGTAAGGGCCAAAGTAGCGCCGCAATAGCTTCTCCGAAAGCCCACGATGTCGAACTGGTGTCCACACCCATACATAGTCACCTGGTTGATAGTGGACGCTCCTTCGGCCTTGGTTGTAACGGCGAGCGTCGATATCTTGCTGCGCGCGAATGCGGTTCCGTGCAAGCTGGCGGGCTCCCTCGGCTTTCTCAACGAAGTCGCCAACGCTGTCATTTCTGCTGTTGTCCTGGTCTACGGGGAGCATAGCGTCTAACGGTGTTGTGACGCGACGGCCATAAACAAGCTCGAATGGTGTTAGGTCTGTGGTCTCTTGCACAGCGGTGTTATAAGCAAACGTGACGTACGGCAAAATTTCATCCCACGTTTTGTGCTCTACATCAACATACATAGATAGCATGTCAGCCAATGTTTTGTTTAACCTCTCCGTCAAGCCGTTTCTTTGGGGATGATAAGCTGTTGTTTTCCGGTGGTTGGTGTGCGTCAGCTGGGTGACTTGTTGCAATAACTCTGCCGTAAATGCTGCTCCTCGATCGGTTATGAGAACAGCAGGTGCACCATGGCGCAAAACAATGTCGTGGACAAAGAATCTGGCGACTTCAACTGCAGTTCCCTTAGGCACAGCTTTGGTTTCTGCATAGCGAGTCAGATAGTCGGTCGCGACAATTATCCACTTATTTTCTGAGGATGACGTAGGGAAGGGACCAAGAAGATCCATTCCTACTTGCTGAAATGGTGCTCGAGGTGGATCTAAAGGTTGGAGGAAACCGGCGGGCTTTGCGGGTGGGACTTTACGCCTCTGACAGTCACGGCAGGTGCGGACACAGCGCTGAACGGACGAATACAGCTGTGGCCAGTAGTACTTCTGTCGGATGCGCGCTAATGTCCTAGCAAAGCCTAAGTGACCGGCCGAAGGATCGTCGTGGCACGCCTGCAAAACTTCCTCACGCAGTGCCATTGGAACGGCGAGGAGGAAAGTTTCCTGGCTGCTCTCAAGATTTCTCTCGTAGGGAACATTGTTCCGCAGGCAATACGTAGTCAAACCACGTGAGAGTCGGCGTGGGACGATAACGTCTTCTCCTTGAAGATGCTGGATGATAGGAAGTAGCTCAGTGTCCTCGCGTTGAAGCTCAGCCATCCGCACCACATCGACGATGCCAAGAAACGGTAAATCGTGTTCAGTGTCAGATGACGTCGGGGAAATAGGAGCACGAGACAGGCAGTCAGCATCTGTATGCTTATGTCCTGATCGGTAGACCACCGTTATGTCGTACTCTTGAAGGCGGGAGCTCCAGCGGGCGAGGCGGCCTGATGGATCCCGTAGATTGGCAAGCCAACAGAGCGAATGGTGGTCACTGACTGCTCGAAATTGCCGGCCGTATAGGTAGGGTCGAAACTTGCTTATGGCCCAAACGACTGCTAGGCACTCTTTTCGGTGGTAGAGTAATTAGCCTCTGCTTTTGTGAGACTGCGGCTCGCGTAAGCGATCACACGCTCTGCGCCGTTCTGCCATTGAACTAGAATAGCTCTGATTCCCACGTTGCTGGCGTCTGTGTGGATCTCGGTGTCGGCAGACTCGTCAAAATGTGCCAGCACTGGAGCTGTGTGCAGTCGATTGCGCAGCTCTACGAAGGCTTGTTGTTGTTCTTCCGTCCATACAAAAGGTACATCTGGCCGTGTCAGTCTTGTAAGAGGTTCCGCAATTTTCGAAAATCCTTCGACAAAACGGCGGTAGTACGCACAGAGTCCGAGAAATCGCTGAACAGCCTTTTTGTCTCCAGGACGAGGGAAATCGGCAACGGCAGCCAACTTTTCCGGATCTGGTCGAACATCCCCCGGGCTAACCACGTGGCCGAGAAACTTGAGTTCCTGATAGCCGAAGTAGCACTTTTCGGGCTTGATGGTAAGGTTCGCTCTCCTTAATGCAGTGAGGACACTTTTTAGCCTTGAAAATGCTCGTCAAATGTGGTTGAAAACACAACGACATCATCCAAATATACAAGACATGTCTGCCACTTTAGTCCAGCTAGTACAGTATCCATCATGCGTTGAAACGTGGCGGGAGCGGAACAGAGACCGAAAGGCAGCACTTTAAATTCGTAGAGCCCGTCAGGCGTCACGAACGCAGTTTTCTCACGGTCGCCCTCGTCAACTTCAATTTGCCAGTACCCTGACTTGAGATCTAGTGATGTGAAGAACTGGGCGTGGCGTAGACGGTCTAAGGCGTCATCAATCCGTGGCAGGGGGTAAACGTCGCGTTTCGTGACTTTGTTAAGCCGTCGATAGTCGACGCAGAAGCGTATTGTGTTGTCTTTTTTCTTTACTAAGACAACAGGTGACGCCCACGGACTTGTCGAGGGTTGGATGACGTCATCATTCAGCATTTCTTGAACTTGACGCTTAATCACCTCTCTTTCCTTCGGGGACACACGGTATGGATGTTGGCGAAGAGGTCGCGCCGACTTCTCGGTAACAATGCGGTGTTTTGTAACGGTGGTACGCTGAACTTTCGATGCTGTGGAGAAGCAGTCCGAGAATTCCCTCACAACGTTTAGCAGCCGCTCTTTTCGTGAATCTGGCAAGTCTGGATTAACGTGAATGCGGCTTCCCAGGTCAGCACAAGCTTTTGCATGTGGTGAAGTCGTATCCAATGTGCCGATATCGAAAAAGTCGGCGATTTCACTGAGGAAAGCGACAGTAGTCCCTCTAAGAACGTGCTGAAACTCATTGCTGAAGTTGGTCAGCAGAACTCGAGAGCGCTTATTCTCTAACCGAACAAGGCATCGGGCTATGCATACGTTTCGTTTGAGCAGCAGCGGGATATTTGCCTCAGCAATACCTTCATAGTCGTTGAATTCGTCAAAAACGTCGCAGGCTACCAAGGTGAACACGCCACTCTTCGGCGGTAACGTGACGTCATCGTCAACAATTCTCAAAGCATTGACGTAACTGCCGTGAGGGTTGCGCGCTAAAGTGTGTGCCGTAGAAAACGTCACTTGCGACTGTTGCAAATCAATCACGGCTCCATTATCACGCAGAAAGTCCAGTTCGAGAATTAGGTCCCTCGAGCAACTCGGCAGTATTACAAAATCTCCGAGATACGTAAATCCGTGAATACTGACTCGCACTGTGCACCGCCCCACCGGAGTAAGAAGATGGCCTCCGGCCGTACGTATCTGCGACCCAGCCCACTGGGTAGAAACCTTCTTCAGCCTGCAGGCAAGACCCATGCTCATAACGAAAGTGTCTGCTCCAATGTCAATTAGCGCCATTACTTCTTCGTCGTCCACAGTTACCGCAATGTTATGTCACCACTCTTCGCATCACGTTTGACTGCGTCTGTACATCTTTTTGCTGCTGTCGCTGTCGTCGTAGCGGAGGATCTTCCGTAGAGTCAGCGTAGGCGGCCTCACCTCCGGAGGTCGCTGAACTCAGTTTTCCCGACTTGCAGGACTGGGTGAACGGCGTCTTGGAGCGCCGCGTGAATAGGCTGGGCTTGGTGACCTGTAGCGAGCAGGCGACGACGAGCGAGGCTCTTGTGACCGATGTTCGATACTGCGACGATTCGAGATGAAACTCTCTATTTCCTGTGGTCGCTCGCCAGGTCGTGGACGAGGGGCATTAGGCGAAAATCCACGGAGACCCACACGACGGTATGGACATGTTCGGTAGACGTGTCCGGCTTCCCCGCAGTGGAAACAAAGGGGCCTGCGGTCTGGTGTACGCCAGATGTCACTCTTTCTCAGTCTTGCTTCGGCGATCAACGGTGAGCTGCGAGGGCGGAAGCCAACCTCCATTTGCTGAGCGTGTCGCTCATTGGGGTAAAATACACTGGTTGAACTGCACGATGGAGGACGTCGCACTGCTTCCGCGCAGCTCATCTCGACGCAGTGCCTCTGTTGTGGCGCCTCGGATGGTTGGGGAGCGGGAACGGCTTGCCGTAGCTCGGCGCGTACCATCTCCGCAATGGAGAGCTGCTCTGCAGGTGAAGCAGTCACCTGCATCTTTTGTAGCTCTTCCTTAATGAGAGCTCTGATAAGCTCTCGCAACGCGCTGATGTCATTGCCGAGAGTGACAGAAGTGACCTCACTTGGGTTAACACCACGGTTATACTGCCTGGCACGCTGTTGAAGGGCCCTCTCCATGGCAGTAGCTTCCTCATGGAACTCCGCAATTGTCGCAGGCGGGTTTCAAATCCGGCCGGCAAAAATCTCTTCTTTAACACCACGCATTAGGTGGCGAACTTTCTTGGATTCGGACATAGAGGGCTCCGCACGCTTGAAAAGCCGATCCATGTCTTCTACGTAGGTCGTCACCCTTTCGTTAGGGCCTTGAATCCTTGCCTCTATAGCACGCTCCGCTGTCTCTTTCCTGTATTCTCGGGCAAATGCCTTGAGGAACTGCCGTTGAAACTCATCCCATGACGTAAGCGCTGCTTCATGGTTCTCAAACCACGTTTTCGCGGAGTCCTCCAGGAAGCAGTACACATAGCGTAGCTTACGCTCTGGGGTCCAATCGTTGATGACGGCGACCCGGTTGAAATGCTCGAGCCAGTCGTCGGCATCTTCAAAAGCAGCTCCGTGAAATGTCTTCGGCGTCTTGGGCTGGTTGATAACCAGGTGCGCTGGTGCTGGCGCGGTGACGTTAGGCGGTGTTTGATTCATAGTCCTCTGACGTTCAGGCAGCAAACCGTGCTGTGGCTCGAGTCCCTGGGGACGACGGCTGGAACGTACGTGCACAGGGGTAAGCTCGGCTGAGATACTCGATGGACTTGCGTCAGGGGTGCTCTCAGGGGACCGTATCATCTACCGTACCCAGCACTTCCACCAGAAAATGTCACAAAGACACAGGCACGCAGGTACAAAATAGGGCGTTTACTTTCGCAACCCAAGGGCCAGAAAACCGAACACCAGAGCACGCGCACACAGAACTACTTCGTTGTCCTCTTCAGAGGCTGGCTACTATAGTTGCCATGATGATACGGGGCGCGAAAAAAACGACACACAACAGAGAAGAAGTACACAGACGACGCGCTACTAGCAACTGGAATATTTTATTCAGGAAACACCATTTATACGGCAGTGACGTCAACTTTAACCCAAAAAACTAAAAATACATGCTCAGCATGCCTATAAGTAACGTTGCAGATAGGCTATCTCCCCTTCCTGCAGACTGATAGAGGGGTGGCTGATGCAATCATGCCCCTCCCTCTGGATAAAGAGGGCTTCTATAATCTCCCTCTCCGCTGAGCCCCTGTGCCTGTAGATTACAGTTGTCTGCTCAAATACCGGCTTACAGTTACCCTGATCGCATCCTCTGCAATGCATCGCCAGATGCGTGAACGGCCTTCCTATTAAAGAGCTGCTGTGCTCTCGCAACCGCACGTTGAGGCATCTACCAGTTTGCCCTATGTATGCCTTGCCGCACGACAGTGGTATTCTATATACAACACCACGTGCGCAAGGAACGAACTGCCTTACGTGCTTAATGGCACATCCTCTTTTTTCACACAGCTTTGGTGAAAAAAGAGGATGTGCCATTAAGCACGTAAGGCAGTTCGTTCCTTGCGCACGTGGTGTTGTATATAGAATACCACTGTCGTGCGGCAAGGCATACATAGGGCAAACTGGTAGATGCCTCAACGTGCGGTTGCGAGAGCACAGCAGCTCTTTAATAGGAAGGCCGTTCACGCATCTGGCGATGCATTGCAGAGGATGCGATCAGGGTAACTGTAAGCCGGTATTTGAGCAGACAACTGTAATCTACAGGCACAGGGGCTCAGCGGAGAGGGAGATTATAGAAGCCCTCTTTATCCAGAGGGAGGGGCATGATTGCATCAGCCACCCCTCTATCAGTCTGCAGGAAGGGGAGATAGCCTATCTGCAACGTTACTTATAGGCATGCTGAGCATGTATTTTTAGTTTTTTGGGTTAAAGTTGACGTCACTGCGGTATAAATGGTGTTTCCTGAATAAAATATTCCAGTTGCTAGTAGCGCGTCGTCTGTGTACTTCTTCTCTGTTGTGTGTCGTTTTTTTTCGCGCCCCGTATCATCATGAACCAGCACCAACTCGCCCAACTTTTCACTTTACTGAGTATAGTTGCCAGCCTACCTTGCGTCAATATGAGCGAATTTGGTGCACTGCCAGAGCATGTGTTCTAATAAAGCTATTTCCCCACAATATGGACAAAGATTACTTGGGTATAGGTCAGGGTACATGATGTGTAACATTTTCAAAGTAGGGTACAGCCGCGTTTGCAAAAGCCTTAATGTAAGTGCTTGGGGCCGGGTTAGATTTTTCTGAGGTGGAGGGAAAATCCTTCTAGACAGGTAGAAATGTTTAGTGAGCTCGTTATATGTTGTAAGAATTTCCCGGTTATCCCCTTCCCCGGTAGAACGCATCCCCGGGGAGGCGCGGTTGGGGAGTTCTCGCGCTGCCTCGTGTGCTGCTTCATTGAGATTGGGAGGGGAATCGTTGATTTGTCCAAGGCGAGCTGGGAACCAACTCAGAAGATGATGCGTTATGTTCTTGCCTTGCAGTATTCTCAGCGTTTGTTCAGAGACTGTCCCCTTGGCGAACGCCCGTAGTGCTGCCATGGAATCACTGTAGACGACTTCATCAATGTTATCCATCTTGAGTGCTAAGGCGATGGCCACCTGTTCCGCAAGGATTGGGTCTTTCGTCTTCACCGTCGCTGAGTTGACGACATGGCCAGCCCCATCGACCACCACTGCTGCAAACGCTTTCCCATTGGCGTAGGAAGCCGCGTCAACAAATACGACCCCCTGTACCTCGTTTGAGACTTGACGAAGTATAGTCCTGGCCCTCGCTACTCTTCTTCCGACGTTGTGTTCTGAATGCATGTTTCTTGGTATAGGAGACACCGTGATATTCTCCCTGATGTTGTCGGGGATATCATTGTAATTGTGCCTGATTGCTATTGGGTGTTGGCCCAGCTCCTGCAGGATCATTCTCCCCGACCTTGTTGTAGATAACCTTGCAAACTGTGCTCTCTCTTGGGCTTCTGCTATTTCTTCGAGTGTGTTGTGAATGCCAAGCTCAAGCAGACGCTCGGTGCTGATATGTATGGGTAGGCCCAGGACCTTCTTGATAACTTTCCTGAGGAGCACATTTAGTGTCTCGGACTCTGCTCTTGACCAGCTGTGCATTGCTGCCTCGTACGTGAAGTGGCTTAGAACAAACGCATGCATCAACCTGATGAGGTTGTCTTCCTTGATCCCATTTCTTTTGTTGGCCACTCTGCTTTTGAGGTGCACCGCACTGTCTGTTTTCCAAATTAACTTGGCTATAGATTTGCTGTTGGCGCCGGTAGACTCTATCAGCATGCCCAGGACTTTGATGGAGTCAACCCTCTGGATGGAATCCCCTTGATTTGTACGGAGGTGGATGTCTATCTGGTTTAACGGCTTCCATCCCCTGGGTTTCGGTCCCCGGCGTGCAGTCCTATACAGTAAAAGTTCTGACTTACTCGAGGAGCACTTGAGCCCAGAAGGACGAAGGTACTCTTCTACGGTGTCAATCGCCTCTTGCAGGGCGCTCTCAATCTGCCCCTCACTTCCACCTGTGCACCAGATGGTAATGTCATCTGCGTAGATGTTGTGATTCAATCCTATGCTCGATAATTACTTTGACAGTCCAATCATGGCAATTTTGAACAGCATTGGTGAAATCACTGCCCCTTGCGGCGTGCCCCTTGCTTCTAGTTCGATTGCTGCGGTTACGATATCTTCAGTCTTCATCAAGGCTTTCCGATCTGTAAGAAATGACCATACGTAGTCATAGAAGGCTTTCGCCAGACCAAGCTTGAAAATTGCTTCAAGTATGAATGAGTGGTGGATGTTGTCAAACGCTTTTTCTAGATTTAGGCACAGAATGGCTCTCAGGTCTCTCGTTTCGTTGTCGATGACCTGGTGTTTGATAAGCTTCAATGCATCTTGTGTGGATAGCCCTGCCCTGAATCCAACCATATTGTGTGTATATATGTCGTTATCTTCCAAGTACTTGTTTATCCTGTGCAGTATGGCATGTTCTGCAACCTTGCCGATACATGATGTCAAGGATATTGGCCTCATGCTGTCCAAGTTAGGGGGCTTTTCTGGTTTAGGAATAAGGATCGTCCTCGCCAGCTTCCACTGCTCTGGCACCCTGCCTTCTTTTCATGCTGCATTGATCATATCCTTCAGGGTTTCAATTGAGTCATCATCGTCAAGGTTACGAAGGGCCTTGTTTGATATACCGTCCGGGCCAGGGGCCGACCTGCCGTTGAGATCATGCAAGGCTCTTCTGATCTCCTCGATGTTAAAGTCGCCCTCAAGACCTGGATTGGGCCTGCCCTGGTACTGTCTACTTG
Organism: Rhipicephalus microplus; assembly: GCF_013339725.1. Lineage (NCBI taxonomy): Eukaryota > Metazoa > Arthropoda > Arachnida > Ixodida > Ixodidae > Rhipicephalus > Rhipicephalus microplus. Next base: position 136,948,922 of record NC_051167.1, read on the forward strand.
GTGGATCCAATCCTTTTTTGATTGGGAGGTGCTTATGCACGAGCCGCTGCACAACTTGCTGTTCTGTAGTGCGTCCTATCTCTTTGTGCAAAATTCGAGCGATAACATTCGTTTGATTTGTTTTGGTGGTGTTTTCGTTGAGGAGATGCTTTAACATATTCCATGTCTTGCCATTGCGCATCTGACCATCGACAGAGTTGCAGATTTCGTCCCATTGCTGCCTGGATAGTGCGCGACAATGTTCCTCGACTGATCTGTTTACCTCAGCTATCTTCTTCCTCAGTCTTCGGTTCAGGCGCTGACCCTACCAACGGTTCAGTAGTGCTTGCTTTGCCTCAAGAAGATGAGCGAGCCGGCTATTCATTCTTTCAACCGGAAAATCTGTGGTAATGGTGGAGGAGACGGATTTGATGTCATCTTTAATCTGTTTGACTCACTGCTCCAAGCCTTGTCTGTGGCCATCTTGTTCCCTTTCTATCCTTATCTTCCTGAACTTATCCCAGTCTGTGAAGTGGAATTCTCTCTGCTTTTTACGCTCCACGGAGATGCAGTGGTCACTCCCTAGGTCTATAGCAAGGTTCATCCACTGGGCCTTCTTGATGTTCCTTACAAATGTAAGGTCCGGGGTGGAATCCCCTGCAGCATTATGTACCAAGCCTTGTTGGTAGGCTGGGGTCTGTGATTAGGGTGAGATCAAGTTCACTGGCACTTTGCCAAAGTCGATTTTCTTTCCCAGTGTTGTACTTGTAACCCTATGTATGATGAGGGGCGTTGAAATCACCTGCTATGACGAGTGGACATTCCCCGGCAATATTAACAGCTTTCTTTAGAACCGTCTTGAACCCTTGCTTTTGTTCCTTTGGACTGCTGTATATATTAAGAATGAAAATGCTCTGACGGTTGCTGGTACCTGGCACGATCTCTACCATGACGTGTTCCAACCGGCCTGCTTCTATCTTGAGGTCGTGGGTTACGTGCGTTAGCTTGTTGCATACGAAGGTGCAGACTCCCCTCCCTTGAGTATCCCCTATTACAGGCCGGAATCCAGGCAATGTTGCTTGCGGTGAAAGGGTTTCTTGTAATAATATAATATGAGGCTTTTCTTGGCTGCTCCTGATATACTGCTGTAGGGCTTCCTTCTTTTTAAGGTAACCTCTACAGTTCCATTGCCAGATACGAAATGCTGCACGTAGCGCTGCCCTCATGGTTATTACATGGGCGGCCAGAGCCTGATGCTGCACCTGTCGACAGCTTTGGTACCACTAGTATTGGTGGCCGAAGGGGTAAATTTGGTGCATGAGGAGGCCTTGCTGTATTTTGCAGATATGCTTCGAGCTTTGTAATGTGCAAAGTCATATGCTCTTCCAGTGCCGCCACGCTTGACTGTAGCCTACCCATCTGCTCGCTAAGATTGGCTACTACTTTGCTGAGCGTGTCAAAGACCTCTTTCAAATCTGACATGCTCGTTTGGTTGGCTTCCACGTGTTCTGCCATGACTGCCCTCTTTTTTGTGGTTCTCGAGTCCCCCACGTTTTCAGCCACAGGGACATCGACTGGCTGAGGCATTGGCTGTGAAGACTGCGTGCTGGTTAGCTTAGTGAGAAGAATTTTTATTTCCTTTAACTCAGCTGATAGCCTCTCATTCGATTTTTTAAGTCTCGCGTTTTCTCGCTCTAGCTGTGCAATTCTATCATGCTCTGGCAGCTTACCTGTCATCACCTCTGCCGCGCCGTTGCGCACTCGTTCAGCCCAGCTGCCTTTCGATGCAACTGCAGGCGTCCTGCTAGGGTGGGAAGCCGTGATCTCGAACTGAACGCCAGGCAGCTGGTCATTCGGGTGCCGTCCAGGCTGATCCCGACCCTGATGGTGACCTTGAGAACTCGAGCGCCCCCGTGATTGGGAGCGGGCCTTGGGTCTAGAACCTCTTCTGGAACGCTACCTCCCCCTGGGGTGGGGCCGCCTTTCCTGTTCTTGTGTAGTCTGGATGCTCTGGGTCCCGTAGGCTGGAATAAGCTGCTTGTCGTTGATGTCTTGACTCGATGTGATTGATGCGTCCCGGGCTTTTGCGGCTGCTTGCGCTCTTTCCCAACGTCTGCGTCTGACCACGTATGGCACTAAGAACCTGTTCTTGCTCTCTTTGTGTTCCGTGGGATGGTGACCGTCACACAGCCTGCATCTTGGATTGCACTGGTGCAGGCTATCTGGGTTCTTGATCTCGCAGCCTCTGCAGATGGCTTCAGCTGGGTTCGGACAGACGTCAGACCGATGTCCCAGCTTTCCACAGACGTAACAAATATCTATGTTCTTGCGGTAAAGGGAGCACTGCAAAAGTGAAGGTCCATATCTCACGAATCTGGGCACCTTGTGTCCTTCGAACGCTATGATGATTGTCCCGGTGTCCTTGATTCTCTTGGCATGCAGCGCGAGCGGGTTGTTCGCGTTCACAATCTTTCGGGTTCAAATGTCCTGAGCATCGCTTACGGGGATCCCACGAATCACTCCTTTACAAGTATCGTGGGGTGCCGTGGCGTACGCGCTAAGCTCGAAAACTTTGCCTCCAATGTCAATTTGCTTGACCTTGAGGTATCTTGAAGCTCTCTCTTGGTCCGGAGTGCTCGCCACCATAATGTTCTGCTGCAAGTTGGAACAGAAGATGTCCTGCATGGCCTCCTCCTCTTTGATGCCGGCCGCCAGTACTATCGCGTCTGCCACGGCTCCAGTGCCAATTCTCGAGATATTTAATCCTCCACGTGGTCGTAGCACAATTTTGCTGAAGTCCTTGGGTAGTGGCGACATGCGTCCAGCTCGCACGATTGTATGCTTGGTATCATACCTACTACGACTGGTTCGAGCGTCTTCCGCAAGGCCAGCCTTGGTCGAACCCTTGGCAGCAGGAACGCTAACCGTGGCTTGCTTATTCCTTGAGCGTCTCGTTTCGGCTTCCTTCCAACCCATGTCTTCCGTGCAATCCTCTGGAGAGATGTCCTCTCCATCTATTTGGTATTCCATTCTCACTTGCAGGTTCTGGAACGCGCAGAGCGTTGCGTCACGTTGGCGCCGGGTCGGCGCATCGGCGACAATCGCCTCCTTGGTTGTTAGGCTTAAATCTCCCGGTGGCCTGTCCGTGTAAAAATGCCCCAAATATGGTTTAAAAGTCCACTCACCAGCACAAAGGTGGTATTTGCTGAGTTGTTGAGAACTTAGGCACACGATGAGACTGAAAACTTGGCGACAAATTCGTGAATACCACAGGAAAGCATTCTTGAAAGCAGGAGCCGATCTTTGCGCGTCCGCACTGGTCGGCACCTAGAGCGTCTCCATCCTGGAGGCATTCTGAAGCATATGTTATGACACACCAGTCATAGAAGGGAAGATAGGAAGGAAGAGGAAAGGAATGACAGGGAGGTTAGCAGACCGGCAGGCTACCCTATGTTCGATGAAGGGCTAAGAGAGACATTGAAATAAAGAGCAACAGTACGACAGATGGGGATAACGTCACAGATAACTGTAGCAAAGAAACCACGCACCGTTGTAAAGTGCCATGTGATGAGACGAAGGCTATAAATGGGCTCCCTCCGTATGTCCTGACGGAAAGGATCACAGCAATGCACTATTTCCTTGACCCCGTGACAGAGGTGGCCAAGGCAGAATGACCCACGTCGTCACAAATCTTGGTCCGCGCGTTCAAGCTTTCCTCGGGTTGACTTAATCTTTTTTTTTCACATGGCATTGTCATTTGCAGTCGTATTTCTATTTCGGTATAAGCACGAGGTCTCCCTCCTTGTTACGTCAAGGGGCTTGGTGTTAGCTATGTGCAACGTATTCACAGCATAGCATCAGCGTTGCCCTGTTTTCATGACAATTTGTAGAAGCAGTCAACTTGTTCCTTGAAAAGCCACCCCAGCTCCGGGTACTGAGCTTTGGGCGAAGCTGCGTATGGTCGAGGCTTGTAGTTGGCGTCGGCAATGTGTGCATAGCCGCCGCTGGCGATGACGGGGATCGTGGTGCTGATGACGCTGGAGAAACAGTGCTTTCCAGACCTCACAATACCTACCTGTCATCACGGCACAACACATTGTGGTGTCGGATGCGTCACGTGCGAGCTACGCGAGAACTGTAGGTGCGCGTCCTTGTGAATGGCTTAGTAGGTGTCATTTTGTAACGGCACGTTTGATTGCATTGTATCCAATCACGTGTGCACGCGTGTTCATTGTGTGTTGTGTGAACAGCCGCTAGTTGGTCAATTCTTTGTTTGGGCATCGGCGAGTGCGGGATTCACTGCTTGTCGAGGGTCGTGCTGAATCCCGTCGTGTCTCGCTCCAGTGTCCAGGCACTGGTCGTCGGCTGCCTCCCACCGACACTACACACACGCAAGCTACCCAGTATACATCACGACGCTGATGACCATGAAAATGACGATGGTGATCACATGCAACGATCGGTTTGTGCACTATATGATGTTTGGATATGCTCTACGATGCATTTCTCATGATTGGAAACAACCAACAACCACTAGAGCAATGTGTCCGAACCTCGTATTTGCCATCTTCAGGCTAGATCCAGTGCCAAAAAGCAGTAATAATGAAAGCAAAACGGAATTCACAACTCAGCATAGCACTACCAGTTATGACCAAAAAACATTGTATTTAATGGTACACCACTTGGCACCGATTTCCACGCTTGAGTGGATGATGTTACAGCTAATTTACGGTAACAACAAATGATTTTAATGCTTGAATGTAAACACTCGACAGAAGTCTGTCTGGTTGGGTATGAAACTGGGACTGCGCTCCACGGCAAAAGGAGAGAGATAGAGGGGGGGGGGGGGGTCATTATCCGCCCCGCCAATGCTTTGAAGACGCCGGTGCTACGTAGTCCCGCAGTCACCTCTGATGAAGGAACCAAGTCGGTTCCGAAACGTCGGGTTTCTTCAAAACTTTTGGTTCGAGTCTAAATCATCTCCCAGATTGTAATGCCTCGTCCACTCAAATTCATTCCCTTCGGGGATTAGCCGGTATTTTGTTTTGTCCTTCGCGCAAAGCTTCTTCGCGTAAGCAATTTATTAATTTATCGGAGTACCCTCAGCCCAAAAAATTATTGCAGAGGGAAGGTGGTGTACACAATACATAATTGATAATAAATACATATTTACAGATTTTGTTGCAAAACGAAATAGCAAAGTATCAAGCATTGGACTCCACACTAAAGAATTAATGATGACAACAAAATTAAAGGACCTACCATCATACCAAGGAGTAGACGACAGAGTTAGAGGTGACGATGGCAACATCATTAGTGAGATGATTCCATTAGGAAATTGTGTGGGGAAAAAATGTGTTCCTAAAGGACTCAGTTCCGCACTTGTATGCTCTAACTTTGTTAGAAAGGTCAAGTAACAAACCAATCGTTGTTAGTTGAGCACCCATTGTGTCTTTTTTTCATAATCCCGTATTCTGCTTGTTCTTTGTTTAACTATGTACCAACCACTCCACTTAGACGAACTCGTGATAAACATTGTCACGGAGTCATCACATGGGCAAAGGCAGCAGTTGCTTGTTCAATGTGAAACTTTTTTATTACGATGAACTTGTGGCCGGAAAACAAAATTCCAACTACAGCAAGCGATGCACGCTGTACACTAATATCTGCTTACATAGCGTCGGTTGGCGATAAGCTTTGTTTCTCATGCATCATGCAACGAAGTCATCAGATAAGCCTTATCAATAGTGGTCGCGCAAGTTATAGAATAAGCTTGACTGTTCGAGTCTTGCCGAGACTGTTCGCGTCGCTGACAGTCTCGACATATGTTACTGACGTAGTGAGTGACTTCAGCAGTAAGGTGCCACCAGTAGTGCTTTCCTCGTATCCTCGCAAGCGTGCAGGAAACCCCGAGGGGCACTGCCGTGAAGTCATCGTGTAGGGCCTGGGGACCTCTGGTATCACTGCTGAAGGAACCACGAGAAGGTGATTGGCTCGAAGGGGCGAGAAGTTTTTTTTTTTTTTAAATATAAGGTCATTTCTCAGAACGACGCCAGTCCCCTCTTGAATGTCTTCGGAACAGTGCCGCTGTTACCTTCAGGATATTTCACGAGGCCCCTGAGTTGAGAATGGGCTCGCTCTTACTCAGTGAAGTCATTGGCACTTACGGTTCCCAAAAAGCAGCCACCATCAGCCGCTTTGCGATGAAGGGGGCACGAGACAGACAGTAAGCGACAGAGTGCTTTCGATAATAATCTCGACGAAAATGTCGAACGTTTGCAGTTATAGGCTCCACCGTGCGAGGCGACTCGAACATTCTTATAAGTTTGCTAGCCAACGCAAGGTGTGGTGGTCGCTCACAGCTTTGGAAGGCCTGCCGTAAAAGTAGGAGTGAAGCTTTTACGTAGGCCAGATGATATGACAAGGCACTCGTTCTTTGTTAGAAAACAGGTCTCTTCCGCCTTTGATAGTGACTGGCTAGCATAAACGATGACCTTTTCCAGTCCATCAGTCCTCTGCACAAAAAGGTGCCGAGTCCTGCCCTGATTGCGTCGTTGAGCACTTCTGTTTCCACATATCTCTCGAAATGCTCAAGTAATGAAGGCATCTGCAAGCGTCATTTTAAGTCTTGGAATGTTTTCACCAGCAGCGCTTGCCACTTGAACTCGACGTCGGCCCTGGTATTATTAGTACGCGGATGCGCGACACGGACGTTTTTGAAAACCCACATGTCATAAGCGTACAAGGTGAGAAAGCAACGCCTTTAGAAGTGCCACTGAATCTTTGCTCAAACATAATAACTCTGAATTACACCACAAATATTGCCTACAATTACACCACAAATATTGCCTACGAAACAATCATAGGAACCAATATTTCTCCTAGCTACGCAAATATTCTCATGACATCTTTAGACACCTTTCTTCAAAAATTAAACATCCGAACGAGCAGTCGATCGACGTTTCTTTGATTGTATCTTATTACTGTGGGTTGATGGTGAGCATAACCTTTCAAAATTTCCGATTTCAACTTCCTGCCCCATTCGATAGCACTCACGCACACATACTCACGGGACAGCTCCCTTACTGATGTCAATGCATCAATCATTGGCTCAAGCATCTGTACTTTCACATATAAGAAACCAATTGACCACCAACAGTATCGCCACTTGCACAGCAGTCACCCGCATCACTGCAAAACAGGTTTCCCCAACTCCTAAACCCTATCTACGTAGGCATTCACTATAAAATAGATAATTTGACACCCACGCATAGGAATTAGGAGCAACCTTCTGGCGTCAAAAGTACTCGGAAACAACAACTGATGATGCAGTTGAGCGCGCTCGCAATTTGGACCGAGAAGTAACAACGTAACAAAAAATAAATAGAGATATAACGCCAGGGATAATTTACTCCTTACATACCACGCCACCACCCCTCTGGTAAAGGGCATTAACACACAAGTGCGACCACTATCAGGGCTGTAAGTGCATGCGAGAAATTTCGTTGGAGGGTGTGCACACACGTGGTGACCACAAAAATGACGAAAACCTCCTACAAGACTGTGTATAAATTTACAGATCATATCAATTAGGTATCGGTAAATCTATACAAAATTAGCTGTGAAGTTTGCAAACAGAATTATGTTGTACAGGCAGAAACTGCACCCGTTTTGTTTTGAACAGCCACAGGGCACACGTAAAAGGTCTCTCTAATTTGCCGTTATTGAAACACATGAACCCGCTTTGTCACTCGTTCGAGCACATCAGCGTTATACTTCCACAATCCGGCTTCCAGAACACACGGGAGTGCGAACAGCGGGAGTCATATTTAATAAGCAAATTGAATTCACACTTTAGAAAAATCAACAGGAACCCTGGGTGACTGACGTGCCTCCGTAACCTATTCTAGCAATCAGAAAGGGAAATCAAGAAGATACACACAGGAAGATAAAACCTAAAACAATCGAGCGCGTGAAAAGGAACGTAGTCTATGTGACATATGTAATTTATGTGACATATGTGCATTTTTCTTCAAATGTTTCTTACTTCTTCCTATTCGTTTGTTTAGCTATTCTTTGAAGATGTGTTTAATAATGGTTTTAGTACTGTTGATGTTCCTTTTCTGCATGCGCAAAAGGAGGAGAGGGGCACTTTAAACCTCGGATATAATAGCCAATGTTTTCCTGGAGCGGGTCATAAGTATTGCTTCTTTTCTGTGCACGGCCCAGCGCAGTGAGCTATCCGGCGAACAGTCTGAACTTGAGCTCCGCATGCGGGATGTGCAGAAGCGGCAATAGTTCACTTCTCCCTTTTCGCTATCTCATAAACAGCGCATGCATCTCCTACAGAGCAAGTGTGATCGCCAACATTGTAAACACGAGAAATGAAAAGCACCGCCCCACGAATCTGTACACAACTGAAAAAAAAACTTCATATGACTTCTGTTGTGCGGCTCCACGTAATGGGTTTTCGCCCCCATGACCAAAAAGTGCAGGTGAAGTCTAGGCGATTGGCGAGAGCAGGAAAGGGCTAGGAGATAGGGTGGTGAACGGCTGGATCGCGCACAACTGGCTGACATTGATAAAATAGAGGAGGCACTGGGTCAGCAGTAAAGGCCGCACCTCTGCCGGTGATGAAAACCTCGGTGGCGACATAACGAAAGACAATGTTCTCACCGAAGAGCTTGGCCTCGACGGTACTGCCTCAGAGCAGGACCTTTGTTTCGGCGTAGGGGGTGAGGTAGTCGGCAGGTATGGCGCTATATTTATTTCCACAAGTTGACGTTGATAACGCCCCAGTAGGGCCATAGCAAGCTTTGGATTGGTGGGCGAGGTGGTTCGGTTGGCTAAGGAAAGCCTGCTGGTCTTGTCGGTGGTCTCTTGCGCCGCTAACAGTCCCGGCAAGCCCTTACGTATAACTAGAGACGTTGTAGACAGGGTCCGGCCGGTAGTGTTTCTCTTATATTCTTGCAAGTCTGCGGGAAAGACTGAAACGTCGAGCCGTTGGATCATCGCGTAGAGCCTGAATCACCTCCGGTCATCATGCTGAAGACACTTCAAGAAGGTAGTTGGTTCGAAGTGGCGAGAAGTTCTTTACGAGAACGCCCTTTCGTGGGGAAAAATAGCGTCAGTCCTCGTTTTAGTTTTTTCAGGAGAAAGACGATCCTGCCTCCGAGGTACTCTAAAAGGGCCCTGTGTTACGGCTCGGCTTCCTGTTGTTCAGCGAAATCATCGGCACTAATTTTTCCTAAGAAGATGACATCCTCCAGGCTGTCCTGCAGCGTGTGTCGACGGGGGTGTGAGAGACATAGTCGGTGTCGAAGTGTTTTCTGCCGAAGTTGTAAACGAAGGAAATGTCATATTCTTGAACTCGCAGGCTCCATCGGGTGAGGCGACCTGCAGGGTCCTTCAGAATATTTAGCAGGAACAGCAGTCTAAGCGATGCACTCAGAAAGACACCCATGGGAACACGTGTTTCACTAAGAATAATACAAGAACTATGCCACGTTTTAGCAGATGTCTCAAAATCAAGAAATCACGCAAGTATTGCACCACCTCAAGAAAAATTTTAGTTTATGTGAAGCTACTTCATTTTTCTTTGTTTTTATTTTGGCAGCTGAAGTTAATGCCACATGCGAAGGAGTTCAAAAATTATCGCTGGCAGACACTAGAAAGCGATCACTCTGAGATTAATTAAGTGCACTAAAAACTCGACATGCGAAATCGGAGGGTGAGCCATTAGTTGGCGATAGTGTAAACATTATATCTTGAAGAAGACAGGAAGTTTATCTGTTTCTGCTGGGTACCAAGCCACGTTAAGATACCTGGCCACGAAAAAAGTAGATGAGTGCGCCTCTATTGCAGCACACGAAGCACTCACAGAAATTAAAAATAAAAATTTCGTGTATCGCTGTTAGAAAAATAGTAGCAATAGTGGAACTTCATGCAAAAGTACTAGGCTCCACCTCGTGAAACCTATGTTTAATCAATGGAAGACACGCCGTTACCAATAACTATACTTATGGAAGATTTATCACACCGACACCGCATAGTGCACGCACACATGGCAAACATGGATCAGAAACAAAAAAAGCCAACATGTGAGAAATCTCAATCACCGTTAACACCTATATACACGCCCTCATCGCATGCCGGAACGTTCAAACGCCTAAAAAATACTTCGGGGAATTTCATAAAGCATATATTACTGAGGTTTCACCCTCTGACGTGCTGAACTTTCTGAAACAGCTTAACGCTTTCATAAGCTTTAAAACTGCATCGTTTAACTGTTCATTCCTTAACACCTTGGGTACAAGTGCTCAACAGCGTTAAAAAGCACAGCGATTAAAAGCGAACCCACTGTGCTAGCGCTGACTTCCAAGTTAGAAATCTTATGGAAATGATAATGTCATTTAAGTACGTGCGGGAAGAGTCACAAAAAACGAACTGAAGAGAAATAAAGAAAAAAAGAAGATATGCAGGAATGAAAATGTGCTGACGTGGAAACAGCAAAAAAAAACGTTAGCAACTATGGCGGTGTGTTGCACAAAACCCCGCATTCTAAGAGACAGAGCTCCCTGTAAGATAGTATATAATACCGATGGTTCCATTAAGCACAGGCTCATTTATCGAACCTCCACAACTTCGAGTTTCTGTTTCACTCCACAGCTTCAGGACACGGCAATTGATGAGAAGAAGGATGAGGAAGCCCGCATAATCATTGAAGCAGCTCACATGGTTCAAGAATGGCGCGGATAACAAAACCATCAGTTGCACTATCTGACATAAGGATCAGCTTCTTGCAAGCGGGGCAACGTTTCTAGAATAAACTCTAATAACGTTGACGTAGGGGTCTGCGCAGCACGCCACCTTGATTGTTAAAGTTTGTTTGTTTGTTGATGTTGTTCTTGCCACGTAAGCGCATATTGTTTACTGCTCCATTTCTTTCTATAATTTTTCATTCTGTCTTTTATCCACTGTTGTTTTCTTTTTGGGACTGTTGCCGCGCATACTTATATAGCGTTTTCATCTCCATAAAATTTTCATTAGAAGACAGCGCTTGTCCTGAGTGTTTGGTTTTCATGGCCGTGCTGTTTCGTGCTGTTCAGCTTCATCATGAAGTGAATTGATCGACCTTTCTTAGCACTATATTCGTAGCAGCGCGCGGCCAATGTATGAACAACGTGCAATTGTTTCATTTCGGGACATAACAAGTTTGACATTGTCACGCCACAGAAGTGGGTTGTCAACTTGATGCTATTCAACTAACCGGAGATAATATAAGATTACGGTGGTGTGAACTTCAGTTGCTGTTCTTGAGAGTAATGTGCTCAGCTCCAGTAGATCCAATATAAAAGTTTGTTCGATAAGCCTATACGAAGTCATTGATAGTTTTTGGCAGAATAATTGTTACAAGGAAATTTCAAAAAAAAAACGATATGAAGGGGGAAATGGAACCTCGGGATGAAAAGTCCGTGAGCAAGGGTTGTGTGCGCGAGTTAGGGAGTTAAGCTCTCTTTCTATGGATTCGCATCCTATAATATTGTAAAGTGGTGGTTCTTCCGACAATTATAACTCAGCAATGTCTCATTCGAGCGTCTACTCCCCCCCCCCCTTGCTTTTTATTTCTTTTTTCATTGAAAGAATGGGTCTTTCGTTTGATTCAGGCAAAAATCGTCATGGTGACCTCTCTCCCCTTCGCTACCCCGCTTCTGCAGTTACCCTCTCTTCCTCTTTTGTTTGAATTAGAGAAAAAGTACACGTGCTAAAGAAAACGCGTTTCAACCCTGAAGAAGACCAATTCATTGGACGAAGCATTGGCTGGAGCACACAACCCCAGTTCAGGAATTTTTTTTTTATTGTAGCAGGAAAATGCTAAACTTAAGAGACTTTCTTAAATGTCGAGCGAAATGCGCTTGAAACCTCTAGTCTCATTCAGTCTTTATGTAGCTCCAGGCTTTCAATGCTCGTAAGGTACGAATGGGACCACATCAATACGCAGCAAAATATATGGCTGTAAATATAAGCGAAATGCAACGTTCGTACGATGGGAGCAGGACAATATTTTGTTGCATTGAATATGCGCATACTGGGAGGTCATGCTTATTTATATACACTCCCTCAGATCTACCATGCGGTAATTAAGAAACTAAGTTAATATATGTGCATGTTATCTTTCTTTTCAGCGAGGTACTCCGTTGCACTTGCCGATCATATTCTACGGAATCCTGCTGAAATAGATGTCTGCCTAGCAGGAGTAATCGGAGGCAATGGATTTCTCGGCCCAATACTCGAAACAGCCGATTCAAGTGAATTTCTCTACGAAGTGTCAATGCTCACAGAGGAAGGGCGCGCTAACTTTTCCGCACAATTTCAACTTATGAAACAATTGCTACCTCGAGCTCGGAACGACACTGATGTGGCCAAATACTTGCTGTATCTACTATTTAGTACAATATTCACAAATTCTCCGCCAACCCTATTTCAAAATTTGACGATGTACAACGATCACGCGAGCCCACTGCATACCCAAAGACCTGCTCGATTGCTCACGTGCTACGGTTTTATAAGCATGTCCGAAGAGTTCAAGATAGCTATCCACGCAGGAGAGAACGCCAGTTTTCAATATAACAACGAAGACCTTCTCACTACGTTTGCTTCGGATTGGCTGCGGGACATCAGGAACATGACACAGCATGTATTGGAAAAAATTCGCGTGTTGTTTTACCTTGGCCAGATAGATGCGCTTTTCCCTTCAGTTCAACAGCGAGCTCATTACGCAAAGCTTAATTGGACCCGTTCTGCCGAGTACAAGCAGTGTCCTCGCACTACTTGGAAACCAGAACCCTGGAAGCGGAACCTATACAGTGGCTTTGCCGCTTACGTGAAGAAGGTCACCAACTTCACCGAAGCGGTCGTATTGGGTATGAGCCACTATGGCGCCGTAGAAAAACCAGATGAGGTTTACTATCTTGTGACGGAGTTCGTTAATAAGTCAGAACTAGAACCCAAACAATGTTAAACATTTATTATGTGATTTTGTTTTATTTTTCACCACCCCTCATGTAAAACCTCAAATACTGATGTCTTTGATGTAACAGAAATGAGTAAGTTTCCAGAGGCGCCGGAAGTGAAGGATGAGTAGAAGGAAGAATAAACGATTTTAAGGAACAAGAAGAAGGTGTTCTTTTTTCAGCCGAGGCGAGTGGCTTTCTCATTCCAGAAAGCCTTTCGCTAAGGCTGGGGTCCTTGCTCGTTCAACACGACCTAGCTCACCTTCTAAGCTCTGTGCTGTAGAGATACACCACAAGTCCTTCGGAAGTAGCTTTGTCTACATTGTTTTTCTCGTGCCGTGGGCTTTTTGACCCCACGTGTTGGAGAATGACCGGAAAATAACAATCTTGGCATAGGTATGAGAATTTTGTGGAGTTCACTGAGAGAATAATTTTTATACGACATATGTGTTTGTTTCAGTCTGCGAATGGCAGCAGCGTCTTCCTTACGCAATTTTAGAATAAAATATTTCAAATGATTGCGAACAACTTCACTAAAATTTTCTCATAAAGCTGTAACATTTAATTACAATATATTGTTCAAGTTCCTCGAAATGCACCACTCAAGTCATTTTGAGTTTTGATGATAAATATTTGTTCACTATATTTGTTAGCGCATGCATCGTCTTGTTTCACAGCTATTTAGGAAGTATTACATATCATCTGTATCGTAGTATTAATAAATATGGATGGAATACGAACACCATGAGCAACTGCGTGGCCCTCCGACGAGCTACTGTTAATCCTTGTGACATCATTTCGCAGCAACAACAGGAGTTGAGCCGTTCCTGACATTCTTATAAGTTAAAACAAAACAAAGCAAAAACAAAAAAACAGTAGCTCATACGTTGACAACTACATACCCACACCAGAGCCAACTACACCAAACACACTACACGAACTTCAGGGTCACGTGCCCCTGGTGCGCTAGGACAACCACACTAAAGCCGTTTGCGCGCAGTGTTCCCAAATGCATTCTCAGAGAGACAGTATCGTAATATTTAAAAATTTAAAAAAAGGCAGAGAGAGGTACGACTTGCAGGAGACCTTACCGGCAATTGTGGACCAAGCCCAATGAACATCTCAGCCTGAAGGGCCCAAGAACATCGGCTCCAATCAGCGCACCATCTTCATTTGAGTTTTTACTCACTCACTCTGTTGAAAGTGAACCAATATTATTTCGGAATAAATCTCATACAGGATAAGAATGTTTGCTATATGGTGATTACGTAAAATTCGAGGCACGGTTAATTGATTATCAGATCTCTCTTCTGCTTTTAAAGCAGACCATAGCACTCGTGAAACGTCATTTGTGGTTGCAGTGCTGGCTCTACAATCTTATAAAGTACATTCACGCTCCTATCGTACAGCTGCCATGTTGCATTAACAATTGTAGTGAAGTGTATTCCACTGAAGCTCGTTTATCTATCAGTGTCTATAGGGCCGCCATCTTCTCTGGCACAAGCGCAACATATTAGCTTACGGTTTCTGGTGTTGCTAATACCTACCCATGCTGCTGTTGGCATCGTTACGCAAAAGTAAACATGTAAATGTTGAACATATGTCATTCGCACATTTGTACATATCGTTAGCGTCATTTCATATTGATTTACTCAATAAAAAATTTGTAATGCAGTCACCTTCCCTCCAAATGCTTCACATAACATCGACTCCTAAGGTGCGTGGAATCTGCCGAATTTTTGTGAGTTATGAATAAACAAAGGACATTATCACGCCTCGCTAAGTGAACAGATTCGTCTAAAGCTAACTGATTAGCCTCACTCAGGTATCATTAAAAAAGGCCCTGCTGTGATTTTCAGAGTTATATTGAATTAGTTCTACTTTTAGTGCCCGAAGCTTCACGATCACATGCCACAGAAATTTTTTATAATCCGTCAAGTACAAGCGGCATTGAAGGTATTTGTCCTATCCTCCAAGCACTCTTCCTCAATGCTTTTATATATCAGTGGGTGCGCTGAGAGCTGTGCAGGCACGGGAGATGGCATGAGGCAAGAAGATCCGTCCTGTTCAAGACTCCTCGATTTGGCTTGCATAGCCTAAACTAGTTCTGAAAGGTGCCGCCGGAGTTCACAAGCTGCTGTGGCTATGCAGCGCTGTTTCAGCAATTGTTGGTGCAGCCGCGACACTAACTACACTGCCGCACGACGTCTACTGCCAGAACGAAGACGCAAGTGCAGGCTGTGTTGCTAGAACAGCTGACGCAGCGTGTATCTATAGTGCTCTTGATTTAAACACTGCCGCAATTGAAGCCTTCGCAGCCGCCGTATAGCTAGACCAAGGACTCGACTCCGGAAGCGATGACGATCCCGATAACGGGGACCCTTAAAGTGATTTCGAGGAGGAGTTGACACTGGATTTAGTATGGTCGCATGTTCGTGGGTTCCTGAAACTACACAACGCGTTCCACTCGCCGCAGGTGTTGGAGCGGTGCCAAGTAGATCACGCCACTGCTGCGCATTGACCCACGCTCCCCTCACAGGTGTGCGCTGACGTCACTCTCTCCCTCACCCGCAGCACGCTCGCAGCAGTGCCCACAGCTGCCGGCTCCATTGCCCGCTCGCAACGCACTTAGGCACTGCGCCATGCTCCCGACCGGGTTGCAGAAATTAGGTGCACTTTCTCATCTTCTAACCACTATCACCACCACACACTTCTCTCTTGCTTCATCCTCTTCGCTGCCCGCAACGCTCGACCACACCTCGAGTAAAAACACTCTTTCGGCTCGTTTATCTGCGATGAAACCACGAAACCTAACCCGCTTCCCGTGTCTTTGCGTTTCAGACAAACATTTACTTGAGTAAACGCTACATCGAGTTTCACTTCAAACCATTCTTCCGGCACCCGCGTCCACGCCCGTTTCAACCGGGTCAACGCCTTGCGCACTGCTGCTGCTCCGCATCTCATCAGAGTTTGCCGAGCTTGAACACCTCCTTTTAATAATGGGCATTCTGTATACTTGAAGCTACATAGTTCGAGCCCCGTGTGCTTTATTCAGACTAAATGAACACCGTGACTGCGCGCCTTCTGGCTCGAGATTCATGGCTTTCGTCATCATAACCATTGAAATTTGGCAATATGAGCATGACATTGCTATACAAACCAGTTTTTATCTGCTAATATACGCCGTTATCTAAGGAAGGTTCAATGAATTCAAGTTTAATGAGACTAGTATGAAGAGTTACGCAGCTAGCATATGCCGCAGCTGCAGGTATTCCTGTTTCAGAAAAGCTGACAGGGAGACCTATGATTATACGAACTAAAAAAAAAAACCACACTTCTGAGGCTCTACAAGGTAGGGCCAAACATTATCGCGATGCTAGAGTATCACGATACTATTTTAAAGATATTACTGGGTATCCTATTTCTGTTACGAGATACATTCGAAAAATACGCTGGTATCTCAACAGAGAAACGCTCTTACGATGTATCACTTCTGTGGCTATACTGTGCCAAACACACGTATTTCGCTACATTCTTTTGTGCCTGAAATGAGTTGAGACGGGTTTCCAAGGACGCGATTTTGGTTTTTTTTTATTTGTGCCGAGACAAACAAAGCCGAACTGCTGGTCGGCGGCAGAAAAAAAGCAGCGATAGTTTTCCTTAGAGAATATGTTGATCCATGTAGTAAAGCACACGACCTCACTGAAGGCGGAATCGCGGAGGCAGTGTTGTCGGCCTCTGCCGACTAAAGTCGCGGTCTCTCAAGGCCAATACAGCAGGTTTATTTTATTTTTTTTTTTAGGGCGCGAGGCCATCACTTCACAACGCCTCGTGCAAATGTTGCCTTGAAACAGGGCTTTGCAGCGCTTCATGCTATCAGTTTTAGTTTTATATTGAAATCTATAAAATCTGTGTTTTACGTTGCCATAGCGTGCCTAACCAGCATTCTTAAATAGCGAATTCTTAAATCAATCTTACCCTCTTCAAATCACTAGTTTTTATGTAATTTTTGAAAAAGCGACAAAAATGATTTTCAGTCATACAGTGCAATATCTTTACTTCCAATTTTTCAGAAAATACTTGAAACAAACTTATACGTAATCACCTCCATGACTTGATAAACATACATAGTAGAAAAAAATGTATGCAGTTGCACTTTACGCACAAACTGCTTGTAGAGTGGAGCAGTGACTCGCCAGCGCTTCAGCGACGCGCGCATTCACGGGAAAGCGCACTCTGACGTTCAAAAAGTGCAGCCTGCCTAGCATCCTTGAAGGTAGCGAATGATTTGTGATGCAACAGCACCCTCTTTTCTCCTCCTCACTCTCATTTCCACTTTCCACCCCTTGCTATGCTGCATAGCTGTGCTATGCTCTACCCTCCTCCTCTACCTCACTTCCTTTTCCTTTCTATGCTTTGCTACACATGCACATACATATCTTCACATACATATGTATGTATGTACTACCGTTGCATATCTTTCCTGTCCGTGTTTCTTCCAACCGTTGTGACGCTGTAACTACGATACAACTACCTTTACTACACTCTACACACTAAATTGCCTATGCTATTATTTTTTTTGCCTGCGCGACGCCACACCTGTCTATGCTGTGCTTTAAGCTCTACCCTCTTCTTTTCCTTATCCTCCCTGATTGCCCTTCCCGACCTGCTTGCTATACGTGGCTATGCTAGAGTGTTACCCGTGTGACGGAAAGCGACGACATACGACGATAGCATATGATGACAGCATAGTTCCCCCTCTTTCCTTTCTTGGTCACCCCACTTCTCTTTCCCACCCTCTTGCTATACATCGCTAGGCTATACGCCAATATCATGCATGATATCAGATGGCTGTATCGTGCACGTGACGCCATACACGGCTATGCAACAATTTACCCTCTCCCCTCCTTTTTCTACTCTTCACCCTCACTTTCCGTTCCCACAGCCTTACTATACCACACAGCACATAGCTATGCTATGCATGGATTTGCCTCCGTGAGGCCAAATGACGCGAGCCAGTTACGACTGCATACAATACATTTTTAGTTGACTTATGTTGCCTTCCTGATTTGCGCATCTGATACTTGTTTCTTTATTTTGTCTTTTTTTCTTGTGTGTTATATATGTTGTACCCACCCCCTCTGTAATGCCCTCCGGGCCCTGAGGGTATTCTAATAAATAAATAAATAAATTATACCTTACGACAGCATCTAACACACGACAGCATACCCTGCTATGCAGCTCTGAACCATAATACCGACCCTTTAAGTGTTTCACACTTAAAGGGCCGAATACAGTTTTCCGAAACACCTTTAAGCAGAATCTGTACTTTCAAACGAAGGACAATATCTCGAAGAAACTTGAACACAACGAAACCATGACAGGTATTTTCACGAACTTCACAAACCTTCAACCGTATCCAACGTGACGTTTATTTAAAGACTTCACTGTTCCGACTTTCAAGGATATAAAAGAGATGTGCAGAAACAAGAAGAGATGTGCTAGAGATGTGCCCGCACAATGGATGGTTAAATAATGGATGGATACGGCTGTACCCTTCAGATCGGGCAGTGGCTATAGCGTCACCAAGCTATAATATTTAGTGAACTAACCACTAGATTTATTTTTTCCTTTAAATACTGAGGTTAAGGATTCGTACTTTGCAGTGAAGGGTTTAATTTTCACTCATGCCTTGACTTTAGCCACCAATCAGATAACCTCCTTCTAGTTAATTCTACCCTCTTAAAGTCTATTTTGCCCTCCCTGTCTCTAAACCCCAGTGCTTTGAAAAACTCTGTGCCATCATCTTGAACTGGAGGGTGAAGCCCTTTACAGAACATTATCAAGTGTTCGGCACTTTTCTCTTCCTCTCCACACGCACTGCATACCGTGTCTACCCCTTCGTATTTGGCCCGGTATGTCCTGGTTCGCAATGCTCCCACCCTGGCCTCAAACAGTAGAGAACAACCCCGAGTATTATCATACATCTTTTCCTTGACAATTTCCTCCTTAAAAGTTCGATAGATCTCTCGTGCGGACTTCTTAATCATGCCGATTCTCCACATATTGGTCTTTCCCGTGACGCGTTCACGGGAAAGCGCCCTCTGGCGTTCAAAAAGTGCAGCCTGCTTGACATCTTTGGCGGTAACGAATGATTTGTGATACAGCAGCACCCTCTTTTCGCCTCCTTACCCTCAATTCCATTTACCACCCCTTGCTATGCTGCATATATATGCTACGCTATATCCTCCTCCTCTGCCTCATTTCCTTTTCCTTTCTATGCTTTGCTACACATACACATACATATGTTCACATACACATGTATGTACTACCACTGCATATCTTTTGCCCTGCCGCGGTGGCCTAGTGGCCAAGGTACTCGGCTGCTGACCCGCAGGTCACGGGTTCTAATGCCAGGTGTGGCGGCTGCATTTCCGATGGAGACGTAAATGTCGTAGGCCCGTGTGCTCGATTTTGGTGCCCCTTAAAGAACCCCAGGTGGTCGAAATTTCTGGAGCCTTCCACTACGGCGTCTCTCGTAATCATATCGTGGTTTGGTATGTTAAACCACACATATCAATCAATCAACCTTGCATATCTTTCCTGTCTATGTATCTTCCAACCGTTGTCACGTTGTATTTACGATACGACTACCTTTACTGCACTATACAGACTAAATTGCCTATGCTATAATTTTTTTTTTTTGCCTTCGCGATGCCATACCTGTCTATGCTGTGATTCAGGCTCTACTTTCTTCCTTTCCCTTATCCTCCCTGATTGCTGTTTCCAACCTGCTTCCTCTACATGGCTATGCTAGAGTTTTACCGGTGTGACGGAAAGTGACGACACACGACGATAGCAAATGATGACAGCATACTTCCCCCTTTTTCCTTTTATGGCCACCCCACTTTTCTTTCCGACCTTCTTGCTCTACATGGCTAGGTTATACGCCGATATCATGCATGATATCAGATGGCTGTATCGTGCACGTGACGTCATACACGGCTATGCAACAATTCACCCTCTCCCCTCCTTGTTTTACTCTTCACCCTCACTTTCCTTTCCCTCAGCCTTACTATACCACACAGCACATAACTATGCTATGCGTGGCTTTGCCTGCGTGAGGCCAAATGACACGAGCCAGTTACGACTGCATACGATTATACTTTACGACAGCATCTAACATACGACCGCATACCCTGCTATGCAGCACGGAATACTAAAGTGTGTCACACTTAAACGGCCGAATACAGTTTTCCGAAACACCTTTAGGCAGAATCTGTACGTTTAAACAAACGACAATATATCGAAGAAACTTGAACACAACGAAACCATGGCAGGTATTTTCACAAACTTCACAAACCTTTAACCGTATCACACATGACGTTTATTTAAATACTTCACTGTTCCGGCTTTGAAGGATATGAAAGAGATGTGCTGAAACAAGAAGAGATGTGCTAGAGATGCGCCAGCACTATAACACTCTAAAAAAAAAGGGAGCGAGAATGGAGAAATGGGCTCCGTTCCTCCATCGGCGCAGCGACTTCCTCCCTTTCGGGCACTTTACCCGTCGCGACCTCTCGCGGCAAGGACCAAAGGAGCAACGTTCCTCCTTCAGCGTTCAAGTTTCTCCTCAATCACGGGGGTCTCGCGCGCGCGCATGCACACGCCAATCCTAGCCGGCCGCGGCCAGTCGCGAGCGATTGCTTTTGCCTAAGATTGTTGTAAGCAATGCAAGAGTGACGCTTTATTTTGTTTTATTGGTGTAGAGTAAAAGCATCTCTTTTTTTTATCGTCAGGCACTCGCACGATGTTCCGCACACTTCCATGTGTGTCTCGTGTTGTTTCATGCTACCAATTTGTCACGAATACAAGGAACTCTGCTTCTTAAGCAGTCTTGCTTGATCGATTACCTTAGAGTGTACAAAAATAATGAATTTTTTCGGTGTCGACATACTTGGTCAGCCCACGCATTTTTTAGTTTCGCACGGCACCAACACCACCCATGAATTCAACGAGGCGAGTAAAAAAGCATCACACTTCATTTTTCAACATTATAGGAAACCTGATACCACTCTACAGTCCATGCGTGAAAGCACGATCATATACAATTGATAGAGTTATACGTGCCACTACCGCCATATGGATGTTCTTTGCAGTTTACCACCGTTTGAATACGGCCGCCATGGCCAGAAGTCGAACCTGCGTCCTCCAGCATAGTCACACGACACCCAATAAGGCTATGCTACCACGGCAGGTGAAAGCACAATGGGAAACAGGCTGCGAAGTTTCACCGAGCCATTATTCGCAAGACTAGGTTATAACCACCAGAAACGTTTTAAACATCATCATAACTAAACTTTTGTAAAAAGTGAACCATTGAATTCTGTAGGTTAAACCAAATTCTCAATCGCATTTGTTTTGAATTGCCCGTGCCAGCACTGAGAAGAGGAAGGAATTATACACGCGTGCAGTATGCCTTTCTTGTCCATGATTCTCCGTTGTCGCGAGAAACTCCACACAAAATGCACTTCTAGTATCAGCTGTGCACATCAAGTAAGTACTAACGCTCACTCACCTTTGTGAAAGAAGTGTTCCGAATCCAGAGTAATAACCACCACAGCCACAGCGCTAACAACAAAATTGTGGCACGCACTATGATTGCAAGTTGACACGCGAGGCGAATCACGAGAGGCATCTGAAGCAGAAAAGTATGTAGGCACAACATTCTATAAAGTTATAGTAAGTTTGCACACTGCAGCGATAGTTCCTCCACTCAAGTATTAGAGCTGCCGCGACGCCAACAGCCACTGTTATAGCTCACGAAAAAATACCGTCGGATGCGAGATTATCGCTTATTTCTCTCGCAAGACGCTCGTTGTAACGTACGTATACACTGCTAGGACGGTCGTTACCGCATCAAAAACATTGTCATTGAAGGGCTAGTGGTGTACTGTATCCATGGCTAACAGTCACACTTGTGGTAAGCACGTAAAAAGAATAGAAGCAAACGTTAGCACGAAACAACTAAACGAGGTCGACGAGACCACAGCACACCTACCACGACGGAGACAACGTTTGGTCTGCATGCTGCGCCCTCTCCAAGTAACAAGAAGAAGAATAAAAAAAAACGTGACCTCCGAAATTGCCAACGCGCGGCAAGTGTTGGCGTTCTCGGAGGCTTCAACAACAAAAAAAGTAACTGTGGCAGTGGTCGAGAGATGGCGCAGCGTTTAGAATTCCGTGGGCATTCTCTGCATGGTTTGGGGGTATTCTCCTTCGTGAAAACCTGATAAGCTCTAGTAATTATTGCTTCTATATTGTGCAACCATTCATAAACTGACGTTTGTCTAAGCATCAGATACAATATATTTACGTGTGCACATGTTGTGGCATTGATACAAAACGTAAAAAAGTGTAAGAAAACCTACTTGTAACTTGTGACACTATGGTCAGTCGAAATTCATCGCTATGTAAGCTGGCGCGCTTTCATAGCAGGGTGTAAGTAAACACGTGGAAGTAAAAATATAACTTCTACGTGTTTACTAACACCCTGCTATGAAAGCGCACCATTCGGTTTGGCATAGTATGCTATCGTACAGACACTGTGATGTGAGAGTTCTATCCGTTAATGAGTGTTCCGTGGAAGCTGTTATAAAAGTGCGAGATGTGTATAAGACTACCGACTGTGTTGAAGATGGAATATCTTTGTTCGATGTGTTATCACGCATAAAACACGTGTGATAGTGATGGTCAGATTAGCTTGACCTGTAGTCAAGAAGGCAATAAAGAAAAAAAAAGAGTAAACACGTCGAAGTGTGGGTCGTTGCTGTAAATGGTTGATTGTGCTCTTGTTTCGTACTTGTCAGCATAATGAAGCATGGAAAACGGGAAGGGTTCCTGAGGAATGGAAGTTAGCTGACACCATACTGATTCCCAAGCCAGGAAAGTCTCCTAGCGTTGAGAATCTTCGCCCCATTTCCCTCACGTCGTACGTGGGCAAGGTGGCAGAGCACGCAATTCTCAACAGACTTAACGACTACCTGGAGGAAAATGAGATTTATACGAACAATATGATTGGGTTTCGTACCGGCCTTTCAACGCAGGATGCAATGCTGCTCATTAAGCACAAAGTCCTTGATGGATACTCTAGAGATACAAAGGCTCTTCTTGGCCTAGACCTAGAAAAGGCCTTTGACAACATCAAGCATGAATTTATCTTGGAGACTGTGTCGAAACACGAGCTTGGGCCCAGGCTGTACAACTAGATCAAGTCTTTCTTGTCGGAAGAAAAGCGAGGCTGCGCATTGGGAACTTCTTCTCTGACGACGTACCACTCGGACATCGAGGCACACTCCAGGGGTCTGTGATTTCTCCGGTGCTGTTCAATCTCTGCATGATCGGACTGTCGAAAAGACTGACTAGCGTGGACGGCATCAAGCATACCATCTACGCCGACGACATCACAATCTGGTGCGTGGGCGGCAGCGAAAGCCGGGTGCAAGATGCCCTTCAAGAAGCAGTCGCCGAGGTGGAATCGTACTTGCGCCAAACGGGACTCAGCTGCTCACCCGCCAAGTCGGAGCTCCTGCTCTATAAAAAAGAACGAGGTGGCCGACCTAAGGGATGGAAACTCGTCGAAGAAAGCGATGTACACATTTACACGAGTGACGGCGAGGAAATCCCGAGGGTAGACACCATCGGGATCCTCGGCATGTTTATTGAAGCGAAGGGTGGCAACGGTACTGCTCTGCGGAAGATTGTCGCCAAGACTAACAACGCTTTTCGACTTGTCAAAAGAGTCTCCGGGAGACATAGAGGCCTTAAGGAAGACAATTTGTTAAGGCTCATCAATGCGTCTGTGCTCTGCCACTTTACCTACACCGTTGCCATGCACGACTGGCTTAGATCGAAGGGGGACAAACTCGACGTGATTATCAGAAAGACCGTCAAGAAAGCACTGGGGCTTCCCGTACGCACACACACCGAGAACTTGCTCGCGTTCGGTGTGCACAACTCTGCTGCCGAGATAGCGGAAGCGCAGCAACGCTCGCAGCTGGCTCGCTTGTCCACTACGACGGCTGGTCGGCGCATACTTGATGAGCTAGGTTTTAACCCAATGGAGCTAGAAACAAATAACGTGCGTATATCAAAACATATACAGGAAAACGTCATTGTTGCCCCAATACCCCACAACACTCACCCTGAACAAAATATGGGACGTCGTCGGGCAAGGGCGACGGCCCTACTGAAGCAACTGGGAAAAGGTGGCGTAAATTCAAGTTTCGTTGACGCTGCAGCATATTGAGACGGCAAAAAGTTCGCAGTGGTGGTCGTCGACCAGACGCGCTCGGCTACGAACTGCGCCACAGTACGCACAACGAATCCCCAGGTGGCCGAACAAGTGGCCATCACACTCACTCTGCTAAATGGTCGGTGTGAAGAGGTGTACAGCGACTCCAAATCCATAGTCAGGGCCTTTCAGAAGGGCCGCATATCAACACAGGCAGCCAGGTTCTTGAACTGCTCCACCAGCGATACGATTGTCCCTGACACCATACATTGGTTCATAATCCTGAATGGGCTGAGGCGTAAACAATCCATCCGCAAGGGAGCCGTGATAGTGGGTATGACAATGTATGTCGCGGCAGGAAACTTTTTTAGTATCGTTCAGTCCCTCCAGATGGCGCCAGCTACCACCTACTTCACGGATATATGGCGCTCTCACACCTCCAGCTACTTATATAACGTTGTACATCTATCTTTCAAAGCTGCACTACTGAGTCGGAATGGTTTCGCTGCTATCGAGTCTACGGTTTGGAAGCACATCTCGTGGCCTGCGGACCCGTAAACGCACGGATAATGTCGCTACACTATGTGAATCTGCGATAAATAAATACAGCAAGCCTAGCATGCACTCTTCAGGTGAGGGCTCTGCAGTATCCGTGTCTTTCGGAGTGAACGTGGCTTCGCTGACCGAACGAAACCTGCTTGCTCCGTCGTTCTCTTTCGTGATGTATTCCTCGCCACATGTTCGTCTGCTTGTTTTTATAATCATTTCGGTCAATATCAAGCTCAGCGGGACCGTTTTTTGTAACTTTCAATGCCGCGTACTCGTTATCAGTCGAGAATCGCTGCATTTGCTAAGCCTACTCGTTTCGCCTGTGGGCAGCAGGAACATGTTTCTCCGTGGATGAGAGAGCAATGTTTCTCTATTTAAAGACGAACATTGGGGACATCGCCGTTCCTCCCTAAATGGAGATAACGTCACTCCATTTTCTTAAGAGTGTATGAATGGTTAACTAATGAGTCGATCAAGCGATCTTATTAAGCTATTTCCCTTACAGCATTTTTTTATTTCATTACACTTGCTAAACTTGCAACACACGCCGGTGACGTGATCACGTCTACATTCACGCTATCGGACAGATTTAGTAGCGCGTCCGCGGCAGCCGTACGGATGCAGCCTTCTAGCTATTCGCAATGGGAGGCTTCGCGCCGTATGGCAGCTGCGGACGCGCAACTAAATCTGCCTATTGACAATTTCAGAGGTTTAACGTCCCAAAACCACCATACGCTTTTCAGAGACGTTGTAGCAGTATGCTCCGGATATTTCAAGCACTTGCGGTTCTTTAACGCACACCTACATCTGAGTACACGAAATCGTTACGGTAATAGTGGCAAGTAATGGCACACACAATCGCATCTTTTATCAAAGTATAGCTTGGTTCTTTCAGAAACACTGCATTTTTTTTAGCGTCACATATTGCAAATTCAGAGGACACGTCCGTCCAAGTCGTCTGAAAGTCAGCTCAAACGATGCTGTTTACATAAAACCTTTATTCGTTAACGGCCCACCAGGAAGACGTGCGGGCCGAGTCCACTGACCTCAAAAGCGAATAACTCATGCACGTTGGGCATAGAGAAAGCGTAAAAATTGACTGATGCAGTTGTGCCGCGCTAAGACCTGACAGAGAGGATCATACTTTGCAGACAAGACAAAATTACAACAAAAAATAAGAACAGCCCGCAGTTTCTGAGACACGCTATACACAGCAAGCAAGCAACTTGAAGGGATCTTAACAAAGAGCTCAGACACCCCAATATGTCATACCGTGACGGGGAAAATTTGTTACAGCGCCCGCAGTAGCAAGTAGAAGCTCGCAGTTCCTTATCGACGGTCAGCACTGCCCTCAACGAAAAAGCCCAATTGTGTCATTCAAATAGTATGATGTGTTCAGTGACCAGTATAATCGTGAGCATCATACCAGTCTTGGAGTTAGCGCATTGGTAAGCTCAATTATTTTCCACAGAGCTTGTTTTTAGTTGGAGCCAGTTTGTGAAGGACAAATCTTCATGTTCGCTCAGCCTCGAGGGCACCTGGTTATACCTGTACCAAGATAAGTTCTCCATTCGACATACAAAATTGCATGCATTAAACTCACGAACATGTACAATGTTGATAGGCAAAATACGAGAATATAAAATTTTCAGCCTTTCATTTACAATCAAGTATTAAGTGTTCTTTTTTATTTATTGTAGCCCGAGAATCAAGCCTTTCAGCGAAAATACCCCCTTTAGGCGCAAATTGTAACGCACTGTCCCAGTATTTCATATACCAAGCCAGAAAGTGAAGTAATGTTTTGCTTCACGTGAGTTTTAGTACTTAATGGAAATTAACACGTATATAGAGACTTCGTTATTCTGCAGTCGCATATGTTCCGTTCTCACATAAAACAAACTGAATCATAGGCTCCCATGTTCACGACATTAATTTTTGGTTTCGTTCATTTCTTGAAAAAAAAATTGGGAGACCCTTAAGCTTCGTTTTTAACAGCTGAACGCGATAGCGAAACCAGGCCCCTAGTGCACTCTTGAACTGCGAAGTGCACACTTGATAATATGAGGGACGTCGTCGTGGAGGGCTCCGGAAATTTTGATGCATTATGCACAGCGGCGTCTGGTCTTGGTTCGAGAACCGGCTATTACGGCCAGTTTTATTTACAACGAAGAACGCGCATAAGCAAGTTTGAAGATATATCGCTCATCGCGTTTCCATGTTTCTACTAGTGTAATTGTTTCTTGGCGCACTTGGCTCAAGAACAGCGTGGTGAGATTTTTTTACGTGGTAATGTTTCTTGAAAGGTACCTTGCATAAGACCTATTGACGAGATAGTGTTAAAGAGCTCGTTTCGCAGGAATTTTCGTGTTATAGCGTGGTTGGTTGTGAGCGCAAAATTGTCTTGTGCGTGACCAAAACTTTGAAAAAGATGCAAAGAAAATATAAAAACACTCAAAGTTCGAGGGAGGATAGAACCTGGTGTTCTACAATGCTGTTTTGCATGCGCTTTTGAACATAGTGAAAATAACTTCCTCTGCTTGGAAACACTCGCGTCCTTCGCTTCGCAATGCAATAAGAAGTACTGCAGTGGTAATGCGTGGTACAAGCGCACATTCCTATCGGGCTCCAAAACATGTGAATAAAACGCGCACCTGGCTAATCCCACGATTTATTCGTGCGTTTTGCTGGGCCCAATAAAAGTTTATTCACTCACTCACTCACCCACTCGGAACACGTGATAATCACAATGACTTCATAATTTAAAGCATGTCACCCACTAAAAAAGGCATACATGTTACCGCGCCTATTCCCTTAAGGCCACGTAGCGGGTGCATAGCTTGTTCGAGAAGCTTTCCTACACTAAGTGTTTGAAGTATGTACTATAGGGACAAAATATCGCTATCACGTTAAACTTTTAAAGGCAAAGCTTAAGGATTCACTAATTTTTTTTTAATTGCTTGACGTGCTTATTGGAGAGTTTTTAAAGCGGCCACTAATTGTTCGATTCAATGTTTTAGGCTGGTGCAATTTTACGCTTCTGTGATGCAACATTACACCCGTTAAGGGGCCTCCTCACAGTATATGACATTATTATAGTTTGTTTTTTTCGAGCAGTTTAATGCACCGGCGAAGCTGTGTTGCAGAAAGAACACCTGTTTTCCGTGCAGAAGTACTGGTTTCAATTCATGCGCGAGCTAAATATTAATAATATTCACTTATTTTCATCGAGCTCGACAGACCCCGACACCAGCGCCGACACCGCATTTTCGCAACAGATCAATCTTATTTGGTATATTTAGCCGCCAATGAATAACCGCGCACTGCATGTATCGTTCTTGTTAGTGACGCCTCTAATAACAATAGCCACTATTTCAACGAAAATGTGTGGCTTACATAGTAGCAATATTAGTAATGTCGTTGATATTATTAATACTAATGAAATTAATGATAATAATGACAAATGTGTTATTCTCATATGATTATTGCATTGCTGTTGTTGTTGAATGGTTTATTGAATTCTGGTGTAGGGATTGGCTGGTACCTTGACCAACAACTCTAATAAAGGGATCTTTATTTATTTATTTTTATTTATTACATACTGCAGACCTTTAGGTCCAAGCAGGTGGGCAGTTACAAGGGGACATAGTCGAAACAATAAGTGGCATAAAGATTGTTTGGGGTAAGTGTTTCATACACTAATAGTGTACACAAGGAGCGACATAGTAAATTATTTCATAATAACGCATGTACCAGACAAAAGAGGAAAAACACCACAAATTCCGTACTTCATATGTTGTGCGATTAAAGTAAAAATAAATACATAATAAATACAAAACAATAAACAACAATATTTTCACCGTTCAAGCCAAGAAAGTACTGAATACATAGGTATACAAGAAGTACAGCTCATACAAGATGAAAAAGAAAACGAAAAGAAAAGAAAAACGCTGTAATAAAAGATCGGAAACCTGAATTTTCAGGACAATGCTATTTAGAGCGAAGGAGAAATAGATTCTCTGAGAATGCCCGAGTGTTTCCGTTCCAATCTGAGACCGTGCGTGGAAAATATCAGAACTTATAAGCGTCTGTCCTGGAGAAATAGGGTGTTAGAGATTTGGCATGCAAGCGAATGAACAGTGCCCTCGAGCAGCGCGTGTATAGACAGACCTGCCACGTCACAGGAGTTGATGACCCACTTTAGTGTTCGTTCCTCTTCACTTCAATAATATTATTCGCTGAATCTGGCAGCGACGCACTTGAGCGAGCCCAGAAAAAATTCGTAAGCTTTTACAACCATCGTTTTGTTATAAATGCCTCTGGATCTCGTTCCGACACTGCCAGATTATTATCATTGCCATCACTTCACTGCTGACAAAATCACGCTTACCTCTTACTCCTTTACAAACTTGTTCACGGTATGATATACTGCCCTTTGTGTCTCAGTTAGGATTCCTCGTAAGTTAACCAGAGATAAAACGACCATTTGATGTACCTGCCAACTTCTTTCAACACTATACTTCTCACAGAATGCAAAGTCTGTATAATGTTAACTTTCAAGACCTCGATGGCCTTCAAAGTCCACTGTCATTGTTTTTACATCCGATTTGCACTGTCATGAGATAGTTTTTCACAATCTGCAAATTGTTTCCCTATCTGTTTTTAAGCAAGCCTTCCGCGTAGTGGTGTATATTCTACTACATTTTCCACTGCCATTCCTTCATTCTCGTCTTGTCTTTACTCTCTCCACTTTGCGCTGATTTCTTTTTGTCTGTGCGCGCTCCCTCTCTTTATTTAATTTTTTTTCTGTAGACTGTATTGTATTATTTATTATTTTGTTTTTGCGTGTCCCAAAACCACCATTTGATTATGAGGCGCCGTATTGCGGAGGGTTCCGGAAATTTCGACCACCTGGGGTTCTTCAACGTGCACCCAAATCTGAGCACACGGGCCTGCAACATTTTCGCCCCCATAGGAAAAGCAGCTGCCGCAGCCGGGATTTGATCCCGCGACCTGCGGAAACAGTTACATGTCTTCTTTCTTTGATCATTTTACGTAACAATCTCTTTAATTTGTATGTCATCTCTCGTTTGCAAATATGCCAGGCCTAGTCATCCAAGCAACCATCTGACTTCAACAGGCCTATTACATGTGTTTTACTCAAGATAATAATAATAATAATAATAATAATAATAATAATAATAATAATAATAATAATAATAATAATAATAATAATAATATAATAAACACATTATCACCTTAATTGCATCATTCTTGAGAGCAGACCAACTTCAGTTAGATAAATAGCTCTCTTTGAAGTGTCACACCTCTTTTTTATCTCTTGGCGACTTAAGAAAAAAGTTTGCATGTTTTATGGAGCAGAATGCAGCATAAAAATCACGGGCATTATCGGCAGTGCATAGTTGCTTTTTAGATAAGATAACTGTTTTTAACATTAGGCAATGCTGTTTTAGTTAATATGCTTTTTCGAAATTTAAATCTGCCCCGCCGCGGTGGTCTAGTGGCTAAGGTACTCGGCTGCTGACCCGCAGGGCGCGGGTTCGAATCCCGGCTGCGGCGGCTGCATTTCCGATGGAGGCGGAAATGTTGTAGGCCCGTGTGCTCAGATTTGGTTGCACGTTAAAGAACCCCAGGTGGTCTAAATTTCCGGAGCCCTCCACTACGGCGTCTCTCATAATCATATAGTGGTTTTGGGACGTTAAACCCCACATATCAATCAATCAATCAAATTTAAATCTGTATTGATACTGTGATAACAAATGGTGCTTATGCACGTAAACTTACCAATTTACTTACTTACTAAGTAATTTACTTACTAGGTAGAGGAGTTGACGGGTGGATAGATGGATCGATAGGTAGATGAGTGGATCGATAGTTAGTTGGGTGGATGGATGGGTGGATGGATCAATCGATAGGTAAATGGGTAGGTGGATCAATGGATGAATCGATCGATGGGTAGATGGTTCGTTAGATGGGTGGGTGGGTAGATGGATGGACATAAATTTAAGCACAATAATTAATTCTGAAACATATTATAAGACACCATCGTAAACCTCGCCGGTAGGACAGGCATCCTTGCTTTTTCTCTTCAAAATGATTACTCAAAGTGATGGTGTGGAAGCGACGGCCTCGTACGCTACAACAGGAAACACTGTTAAAATTAAAAGCTTTATCCTAATGATCCTTGGGAAACATTAACACAGCGTCTTTTCAGCCATTGTTTATTCTTTTGCTAATGTGGGCTGCAAGGATAATAATATCAGGAATTCTGTGCGGGTAAATGTTTCGTTTTTTTTTCTTTTTCGCGTAGCATAGTTTAACCGGTCGTAGAAAGATACTAAATGTTCTGCAAACCTATGCAGCGTGCGTGGAGAAACCGGTGCAAATACCTCGTACACTGAGAGGTAATACAACTAATTACGTTTTGGGCTTATTGAGCCTCTAGTTTTTTTTTTCCTATGTTGTTATGCGACAATGAATGAATGAATGAATGAATGAATGAATGAATGAATTGTTTACTTATTTGCTACACGAGCAACAAGTGAGCATGTTGTTTCAATCCGAAGCACTTCCGCTCGAGGAGATACCTTTTTCCGACAAAGCAGAAAATTTGTTTTAAATATAACACTGGTACTAACTAAATTGATGGTTCTGCTTTAGGTCAAGAGTTTTGTTGTATACATGCGATGTCGAGCGATAAACTTAGTTCGAAACCAATTAACTGGCGTGATAATGCAAACTATTTGAATCTCGCCAGTGAGAGGGCGGACTCTACTCTATTTTTGTGAGCCGCTAGAATCAGTGAATCACCCGGCGCAGCAAATCTCAACCACTCGCTTACTTCGTTGCGGCCTCCGAGATTCGCTTCGGCAGCCCGACGACACACAAGGTTACCCTAACTACTATACCAGTGCACACGAACACCAACGTGTCAGTATTACCACTACTACCCCAAAGCCCAACGCACTACTACCCGAAAGTCAAGGATCACGGATGCCTCCTTTTATCGGCAAGACATAATATTATGTGCATAGATTCCACAAGCGATCCGATGCGCGCACAGGTTTAAGCAGCGCTTGTGCAGAGTTGCGTGCAGATCAACGGCCAGATGAAGTTCAGCATATCTGTTATGGTTCACGTAACGTTTGCTTAAAAGCTTGGCGAGCGAGTCTTACCACCATATTCTAGAACGTACCTTCACTCAACGCTTCATTTCGACTAAAAAAAGCCGATGGGAGCGCTGTCATTCGTCAGACCAAGTCACTGCACGGTCGGCTGTAATCTGCAGCGATTCTTGAGAAGCGCAGCGTGAATTTCAGTCGAGCAGCGGTGCTGTGCTCAACTCAGTCAAGTGAAGAACGAAATTAGAGTCGAGGAGCATTTGTGAATACGGGGGTGTTAGATACACAAGTTTCGATTGTCCAGAATCGATCACATATTGGTTCTCCGTCACAAGCGAAAGTGTTCTTATGCTGTAATCCCCCCTCCCATTTTTCTTCTTTTTTTCTTCTGCGGAAACGCACTATTCAAGTTCTTGCGTGTTGTTCGGAAACATCGCCTGAATATACACGTATTGTCCGCCAAAGTGGTGTAGCAGTTACTATGCTCGGTTGCTGAGCCGAAGGTTGCGGGTTCGATTCCGGCTGTGGTGGTTGCATTTCAGTTTAAGTGGAATGATAGAAGCCCATGTACTGTGCGATGTTAGAGCACGTTTAATGGTGGTGGACGGTTAAAAGTTCCGGAGCCCTCCACTAAGGCGTTGCTCATAATCATACCTGGGTTATCAATAATAATAATAATAATAATAATAATAGTAATAGTAATAATAATAATAATAATAATAATATTAGCAACCATAATATTAATAATAATAGTCTCGTACACATTGCTCAAAGAAACTGCCTCCATCAACATCGACTCGGCCTTTTGAGATCCGATGCCATGTCCTTGCTTTACTTTTGAAGTGCCCCATGCACGTTCCTGCCCACGAATAATTTTCAAAGCAGTTTACCACAACGTAGGCTACATCGCTTTTGTACTTTTCCTCCTCAGTGTCGGTTGGTCGGTCGCGAAACTTTATTGTGGTCTTGCAAGGTGCGCGTTAGCGCGCAGCGGGTGACGCCCACGTCGGGACCGTTGGGCCAAGCCTTTCGGCCACTCCACGGGCCTGCTAGTCGGCCCAGAGTTGGTGGCTCAGGAGGGAGCTGCGTAGCGCCAGCTCCCACGTGACCGAAGTAGGATGAAGGTATTGAAGTAAAATTATGTTATTCCTTGATGTTATTAGTAGAGCCACCCTTGAGTAAGAAAGTAATGCTTTACATTGTCACATGGTCGTGACATGGACGGAACTGCAGCTGGCTTCCCCTCTCACTTCACCCTCTCCACCACCCGAAACGCGCGACCACTCGTCGAGCTGAAGCACTCTTTTGGCTCGTTTATCTGTGAAAAAACTTAGACGCAACCCAACCCGTCTCCCATGTCTTTCCTTATCAAGGAAACGTTCACTTGAGTAAAGCCTACCCCGAGTTTCGCTTCAAACCGTTGTTCCAGCTCCGGCGTCGACGCCCGTTTTTAGTCTGGTCAACGGCGTGCGCACTTCTACTGCCCTCGCATCCCATCATGGTCCCCTTCGGGGAGATGGTACATACATTTTTTATTGTTTCTTTTCGAACTTCTACACTTCTAGGATGAAACGAAACAACTTTATTCAATGTCCGGTGATGTTTAACAACACGACCTCACGATTCCAACGAGGAGGCACTGGGCCCTTGCCTCATCGCCTCCTCTAGAGCCCGCTGGACTGCTCATTCTTTCTTCAAGTTTGACTCCGCGGAGCGGCTGCACACTTTCGCAGAGCTCACGCAAAGACCCCGTTTGAATGGTCGGATTTACTCTCCTCCAAATTTTTCTTTTACGCACTCCCAACAAGTCCTATGAAGACGTCT
Organism: Rhipicephalus microplus; assembly: GCF_013339725.1. Lineage (NCBI taxonomy): Eukaryota > Metazoa > Arthropoda > Arachnida > Ixodida > Ixodidae > Rhipicephalus > Rhipicephalus microplus. The sequence goes on from NC_051167.1 coordinate 136,982,719, forward strand.
CCAGACTCGCGCTATTTCTTCCCTTCAGCTGCTGTCCCACTACCGTGGCACTTCCCCGGAATGTTCCCTCGGTGGTGAACCTCACGCCACCCTTTCTCACATCCTACTCGGCTGCCCTGGTGAACTTCCCCCGCAAGAACAGCCTGCCATCTGAAGCTGGGAGGACTGGGAGGTCCAGCTCTCGGCTGGGGACCCAGCGTTGCAGCTTGCTGTGGTGACTACGGTGGTCAGTGTCATCGCGGCGAGAGGCATAACTATGTAGACGTGGTGTGGGACCGCGCGGTGGTACACAATTGCTAATAAAGTTTTTCTGTCTGTCTGCTGAAGTTGAAACTGCACCGAGTGGTGGTCCACTTCGACGAGGGCGCCGCCATATATATAGCTACTGTCATTTTAGCTCCTGTAACGAGGCTCTCTCACAACATCTGCAAGATCCTCGCTCTAGTTTTCTGACAAGGTTTGCGTATAGTGCCTGCGTACTGCGCTGGCAAAGTATAAAGCACTCGCTCCGGACTAGGGAAGGTGTGCGTCTGCAGCTGTCACCAAATGACTGCACGGCGTGTTTCCGCTTGAGATGAGATGGGGGCAATATCCGCCTGCCTAATTGGTAGTGCTTGGTGATGTTGTACCTGACTAAGCTTTCTCGCATGTACGCAAACAGGAGGTCCAAACTTGACGAGGTGTTTTCCGACTCTGTGCGGTGGATCATTTTTCGTGCATGGAGGTGTACCACATTCTTTATTACAGGGGGGGCTCATTGATTAAGGGGACGACGTGCGCCACAGGATCGCGAATGCTATCTAACTGTCGACGACTAGCCTTTCCTTAGTTTTGGAGAGATATGTGGACAATGCGCGCATGCACGTAGTCGTGAACTTTGAATTGTAAGTCACTAAGAACTGCCATGCAGAAAGGATTTGTAAGCGCAAGAGCAATCGCTACCTTTTCCGCTGTGTGTGGGTACTTCGTGTGGCACTACACACGTGCGTAAGCCGAGAGTTAACCTCTGCTGCAATCACTGTCGTGAACCGATGTTTCTGTGCGTATCCTGCCACGCCATTGAAGCGCGCAGTCCTCAATTCAATGAAACCGCGCAGCAATGTCTCAGCCCATTCCTGGAGTCAGCCTGAATCATTTGCTGGTGCATTTTTCGTGACATGAGAGCAACGATTGCTGATGGCCCCGCCGTGGTAGTCCAGTGGCTAAGGTACTCGGCTGCTGACCCGCATGTCGCGGGATCGAATCCCGGCTGCGGCGGCTGCATTTCCGATGGAGGCGGAAATGTTGTAGGCCTGTGTGCTCAGATTTGGGTGCATGTTAAAGAACCCCAGGTGGTCAAAATTTCCGGAGCCCTCCACTACGGCGTCTTTCATAATCATACGATGGTTTTGGGACGTTAAACCCCACATATCAATCAACGATTGCTGATGTCGCGCAGAACGGCCCGTTTCACACAGTGTTGGACTTTGTAATAGAAGCCGAGTTTTTGCACGGTGTATACCAACCCGTCAAACGTGCACGATGTTGGCGGCGTGGGTTCGAACCATAGGTAGGCACAACCTGTACAGCTAACTCAGACCGACTCATGAAATATATAATGAGCTTTGTATTCACTCGCACTCAGACTCACGAAACTTTTCCCGAGCCGGACATATTCGGACTCCCACCCACGAAAATTTATTTCAGCCGGAATGACTCAGACTCAAATTCACCAAAACATTACTGACCTGGGCTCAATCTGAGTGAGTGAGTGAGTGAGTGAGTGAGTGAGTGAGTGAGTGAGCGAGTGAGTGAGTGAGCGAGTGAGCGAGTGAGCGAGTGAGTGAGTGAGTGAGTGAGTGAGTTCGGCGACCTGTGGTTTGGGCGGAAGTAGGTTTAGGCATAGATTGTTGCACCATCGACAACATAAGGAGTAATGGTGCACAAGTAAGACACCGGCTACTCCTTAGCCCTTGTGTGAAAGCTGAACCCATATCTTAAAAGAAAACATAGAAAGCAGTGCATGGAAACTATAACACTCGAGCGAACATATGCAATAACACACTTAAATGCACGTAACACAACACAATAATAAGAAAATGTTCAAAAGTCAACGAATGAAATCTCTAATAATATGTCTCGTCAACATTGGATTCAACCAGCACAAAACAGCAAAGCCCGTCACGAATGTCACGAATTTCTTGTGTTAATTGCTGCACCACCAAACGTAAGTGCACGTTGTCACGCCGTACTGCTCCTGATGCCACGCCTCTGGGATTTATCTAATTGCTGGTTCTGAGGTCACACATCCTAGAGCCCCCCGTCTCACCTTGTCAGCTGACAGTGAGTGAGACGGGGGGCTCAAGCTCACCTTGTCAGCTGAGCTCCGCCTGACAAGGTGAGCGCACTTAATATGATCGAGGCCCCAATACCGCCCGCAGCATATCGTCTCCCATACATTTCGTATGATGAGCAACTCCTTGGAAATGCGTCCTAAAGGAGAACGTATACTCCTGAGATTAGCTTTTCTGCCCTTCCATCGGATTGTCACTGGGAATGTACAGTTACATAGTTCTGTTATTTCTTGTATTTGAAGTTAATTCTGTCCTGTTCTTTCAGTTTCGTCATTATAGTCTTTTACTTAAGGTTAGCTAGAGTTTCGTTATTTTAGTAATAAACGAGTCATAACAAACCAGGGCCACAACTTACTTTCAAGGCTGGCAGTATGCCCTTGCCTGGAGTGCAAGAGCATTGCAGTAGTATCTATGAGATAGAATTGGGTATATATGTATTTTTGTATCGAGATACACTTGAAAAACGTATTTGTATCCCAATAGCGAGATAATTTTACGATGTATCAGTTATATAGCGAAACCTTGTTGGAAGTGGGTGTTTTGTTACTTTTGGGTCGGGCCACACGTGTTTGAAAAGGGAATAGGGACACTTTTTTTTCTGTGCTAACCAAGGAAAATGCTCCGGATCAGTCGGTGGCACAGAGAGGACAGTAAAGAGTTACCACACACGCCATGATGTATTTTACGCCGCTTACCGCGCAAACGCACCCCTAATTTTTTTTTACTCAGAAGCGAAACAGCAAATGGCGGAGTTCAATCCGGTGTGCGGCGTGACCACCTTTACTGCGCATGCGCAACAGCTGGTCCAAGCACTGCCAGAACGCGCTCACGCGCTAGCACGTTCGAGCCTGCGTAAGTTAGTGTGTGAGAGGCTGTGGTCTTTCCCCTTACCCTCTCTCAGTAACCACGTGATGGCGTCGGGAAACTGAGATTCTGCAGGCGCGCGACTGACCTCGCAGTGCTCCTGCGTGGCGATGAGCCCACATGCACGGCGTGCTCCACGAAGAGTTCGGGGGAGTGAAGGGCAAGGAGGATTAAAAAGAAATTGCTGGGGCGGAAGATTCCGCAATGCCTTGCCATCAGAAGTGAAGCCACTTTTTGCCACTGCCAAGATGGCGGATACATGCTCTTTCCTGATAGTGTCCACTTAGAGATCAAGTGGATTTGATATGTTGGTGCAAATTCTACCCTAGTTCAACCTTAAAATACAGTTGTTCTCGACGAGATTACACACAAAAACGAGTATGGGTGACTGAATTTCCCAAGTACCTTGCCTCCAATCGGAGGCTCACTAAGGAAAACTAGTAACACTAAGACGCACTTGGAGCACTATGTGACCCGAAAAAGTTTCCACATTACCCTCGTTGGGCGTGCGAGAGATACGCTCCGATTGTTGAACGGTGATACTTTATCATGCCCCTAGTAGGATGGCCGTCGCAGCCACCATCTTGCCAGAGGCACGATTTCACTCCTAGGCTATGATTTCTACTGCAGCAATTTTTTTTTAATCCTCCTTGAGTAAAAGCGACAAAAACTACAAGGAATTCATGGTGTGCGCCACTTGCAAGGACGCCTCAACATCGCACACGGAACTTTAGGTCGACCCATGCCCTGCTTCGCATGCTACTTACGGTTCCTTTCAGTGGGAGACGGTGTGATTTTATTTTTGGGTGGCCAGCTATTTCGAGAGTTCACGAGTCTTTCACTGAAGCCAAACCAATGCCGTGTCGCAGAAAGACAAGCGGCTGTTGGTTGAGGGAAGCTAACTAACCAACTTTCGCAGCAAATCAGATCTTCAGCAAACGTATGTTTTTTTTCTCAGTACACTGGTGTGCGCTAGTGATTCAGGCGATATGGTTTACTTGCAATTTTATATCTGCTGCAACATTACAGAAAATATTACGCTGCAGCTAATATATTGTCCAAGTATCAACATGTACAAAATAAATGTACTCCAGTACCTGTGTCTGCATTTCTATATCTGTTTCCCTAAATATTTTTTTTTGTTTTCGCACATGTATATATCTCCGAAATATCGCTATACATCAAAGAGGAGTGCATTTTAGAAGAGCAGAGGATAAGACCAGTTGGTGATGCATTCTTGGTGAAATGAAGGGGGGACACACGAGCACTTCGTCCTGTGTGTCGTCTTTTTTTTTCTTCCTATTCTTTGCGCTTTATATCACCAAGAATGTAAGAATGTATCTCAACATATGTATTTTAGACTTCCATACCTGTGCAGAATTATATCTGTATTCTATATTACTTTCCTCAGTACCTCTGTCCAGCGATGGTTAGTATTCAGATGTGCTTGCAATCCACACATGGAACTCGCATAAATATTGAATGCGATCCGGACTACGCAGTAACCCGCACAGATGTGGTACCATTCGAATCGTGTTTCGAATAAGTCGACACTTTTAAGACTGTCCAAATAGTAAAAAGGAGAAAAGTAATCGATCAACTCACACGTTATAACCTTTGCAGTAGTAACACCCTCCACCAAGAAGGTTAAACAATAGTCATTCGAACAGTCATAAAATGATGCGATGTGAGCAGGGACGACGATAAGATTAGAAAAAAAAAAGCAGACATGAATGCAATATGTTATTTAACAGGACTGCTGAATTCCCAGGCTGTTGAACACTGATGGTGAAATAGCCTGAGATTACAACCAACATTTGAACAACAACAAGTTCGCGCTGCACATTTTCGAAAAGCACGAAAAAAAAATCAAACATACATTTAGACGGGTGAATGATAGATAAAGCCCAGGACAAAGCAACTTCCTTTGATAAAGAGGTTGCGTTAAACGAATTGCAACCTTAAACGATAAATGTCTTACGTAAATTTTTCGTGTAGGGAACAACCCCACCCCCCGTTTTTTTTTAAACACATTGCCTCGCAGTTGCATTGCGAGAGTAGTACTACGTCAAAGCTGGTAGCATAAGTCAATCGATTCCTACATCGACATTTTAACTCTATCCTCACTCACTTCCCATGTTTTGATTCAAAAAGCAATAATAATAACAAAAATGCTGTATGATAATATATTATCATCATGATCATCATCATTATTATTAATATTATCAATATTATTAACAATACCTCAATCAACGATGAAGGAGACTGCAGGCAAAAGTCACTTGAGACACAAGCAACTAATCAGAGGTCTGTTTACGACCTTTGCAATGCAGAGAGTGACAGGACACATTTTAAGCAAAATTAATAAAAATGAAAGAAAACCGTACAGAACCCAGTAAAAATACCCGATATTCAAAACATGCGATACAATTTCCTACCAGAACAGGCAAACACAAAAAAGCGACTGAAACAAGATGATGCATTCAGTTATTATCTGAGCATAATTGATGAAATGTTCGCACTGTGTTCGTGGAAACGTTATGCGCAACTCAATAATTCGTTAAATAAAGTTAAAAGGGTTGGTTGTGTGTATACGCACGTAATGATAATCTCTGTTTGGAATAATTTGGCTGCGATTTTGCCGCCTTGCTGTGTTCCGTTTAACGAGAGCTGTGTGTTGTCGTCAAGATTGCATGACTTAATAAAAAAAAATATTAAATGTTTATTCCGCTTTAGCTTGAACACCAAACTCAAATTTATGAAGTTTAAAGACGTGTTTTATATTTGCTTTCATTAATGCGTCCACAAGAGCTGCAGTGAAAGAAATTATGGCAGCTTCACACCATTGTCACCAAGCCTGAATAAATAGGGTAGCTGGAGGGCCTTCCTTGTTTCTCCTTACTTTTTTTTTCTTTTTTGTTCTTCTTTTTTGTGTGTTTTTGCACATTTCCTCCCTCCTCGATGTAGATATTCCTCATTCTCTTCTTTCTTCCTTTTCGATCTTGCTATTTCTGTCTGGCTAGCTGCGTTTTTTTTTTCTGTCTCTTTCTCGTTCTGTTTCTCTCTTCTATATCTGAATTTATTTATTTATTTATTTATTTATTTATTTATTTATTTATTTATTTATTTATTTATTTATAATACCTCAAGGGTCCCAGTCACGGGGTGTTACATAGGGGGTAGACAGTTCACAAACAGATGATTTGTTCGATGGCTTCTTTGAAATGGGCGATGCTGGAGTGGTGCACGATGTCAGCAGGAAGATCGTTCCATTCTGTTGATGTTTGCACAAAAAATGAAGAGTTATGGGCAGTCGTATGCGCACGGGGTGGATAAATCGCTTTCGAATGGCTGATACGGCAGTAAAGACGATGGGCTGGAACGATAACATGGTTTAGGTGCGATGCATGATAAAATGTGTGAAACAAACACAGTCTGGAAATTTTGCGGCGTGAAGCTAAGTTAACCATGTTAGCTTGAGATTTTAGTTCGGTGACGCTGCTAAAATAGGAACATATTTTATGCCTTCCTTTTCTCATTTTTTCGTTACTTTTCTTTTTTTCGTGCCTTTTTTTCTTTCTCTCTTGTTTCCCTCGTCTGACTTTCTCTTCAACTCTATCTCTTTCTCTTCTCTTTCTTTCACGTGCTTCACTTCACCGAGCAGAGTTTTCGCTTAACGCTCGCGTCTGCTTGTATACTTGCTAGTGTAACTTGCCCAATTTTTTTGGCGCATATATCCAGCTGTGCTTTTTTGCGGACACCACAGTTCTTACGCCTCAATTTAACAGCTTGGTTATTAAAAAAAGAAAAAAAAAACGTCTATAGCTACTTACATCGAAGCAGTGCAAGATTGCTGGTATCCGGCTTCAGATGTACATCCTATCCGCTTCGCAATTTGCGACATCTCTCGCGTCCGTGAACAATTACGCCAGCTGTGCGACAAGTTATCATACCGGAAATCGCTGCTGAGAAGCCCGCTCGACGTGAGCATAGGGTAATATATAAAAAGTTTAGAGAATACACTCCCACAGGCTACTGCGGCTGATTTGCGTCCGCAGCACTCCAAACGGTCGTTGTGAACCTACGCTGCCTCAGAGATGGGAGACCACAGAAAAGGATTTTGCACACAAGAAATAAACATAGAGGCAAGCAATATAAGTAGACCCACAGAAGAGTAATACTGAAATAAACGCACACAACTACACATACAGTGCACAACGCGACACGACAGCAGTCGCAGCACTTCACTCCCGCATTTACCTAAAAATAAAATGAAATAAAAATTTTGGCTATGTTTTATTTTCCCCTTCGACCTGAATTTCTTCTACAGACTTTACGGTGCTCTTTCTCGAAAAAGAGTCGCAAGAAGTTATACCGCATCAAAAAAAAAAGCATTTCTAGGTTGCATGCAATCCGTCAACGAGGCAGAAGTGTTTAAAGATTATGTCCTAGCTTTAGCTATAGCAAACATTTTTCTAGCTTCCCCACTTCTCTCTTATCGTGCTCGTCAGATATTTAAGCAATTCGTGAAGGTCACAGATAACGTTACTGAGCATAACTGCACTTTTCACAAGATATCATTGATGCGGTTCATTCGAATACATGTACCGGTACAAAAAAAAAAAAAACCTAACAACGCGAGCGGCGACTCACTTTTTTCAACAAATAAACGATCTTCTTGCAAACGTGCTGCACAAACGTGCAGCATTCCAAACAGTTTTTTTTTCGTCAAAAGAAATAATGCACAAAGTGAAGGGCACAAAAAAAAAAGCTCTCTGCGGCGAACAGTACAATGTGATGAACGTTAATTTAGCGCTTCAGTGACGAGTGCAATACGTGCTCTACAAGATAATAATGGCACTCGTACCTATAGAAGCAGCCAAACTTAGAGGCAAACAAAACAAGCAAGGACCACGACGCACGTCGGGCACGTTCTCACACATCTCGCGTCTCCCTGCTGCTGTCCCTACTTCTTCATTACATTAAATGCTCATGACCGCGGAGCGTGAAAACGTTGCCGTATCGTCAACGCTATGTGCACTTCCCTCGCATCTGATTCATGCCAAATCCTGCCCTTCCATGCGTACGCGAGGTGATAAAGGCGGTTAAGAAAGCCGCCATCGCAGTCGCAAAGACACGTAGACGTATAATTCACTAGAAAAGTTAGTGTAGTAAAAACTAATATACGCGCGTTTACTTAAAAGCAGTGAGGGAGGGATGTGTTGCCACCTTACAGCCGGCGTGAAGATGCGTATAATTGATTGATTGATATGTGGGGTTTAACGTCCCAAAACCACTGATGATTATGAGAGACGCCGTAGTGGAGGGCTCCGGAAATTTCGACCACCTGGGGTTCTTTAACGTGCACCCAAATCTGAGTACACGGGCCTACAACATTTCCGCCTCCATCGGAAATGCAGCCGCCGCAGCCGGTATTCGAACCCGCGACCTGCGGGTCAGCAGCCGAGTACCTTAGCCACTAGACCACCGCGGCGGGGCGTGAAGATGCGTATAGCCGCCGCTTTTGGCCAGAGTGACCGTTATGGGCAGTAACAGCACACAACTATCAGTCCTGCTTCAGAATGACCACTCTTAATTTTTATTATGTTACTCTAGTGACGTGAGTGCAATATACATGTCACCGGTTTGAGATATAACGTATTAGAAATAAATGGCCTATACTTCACTCCAAAAGTGCAATGAACTGTTGTTCACCGAAAACAAGTGTATAGATAGCGATCCGTTTGTCGACACCGAGATAAATCAGCTTGATTGGTTTGTGGGGTTTAACGTCCCGAAACCACCATATGACAATGAGAGACGCCGTAGTTGAGGGCTCCAAAAACTTCGACCACCTGGGGTTATTTAACGTGCGCCGAAATCTGAGCACAAGGGAAATACTTCTGGTCACAAGAAATGATATGATATGTGGGGTTTAACGTCCCAGAACCACCATATGATTATGAGACGGCACAGGTCACAAAAAAAAACAAAAATATTTTATTCTATACAAAAAAAATTATTTTATACTTCGTACAGGCAGCATTCCATCAGAGTGAAATGAAACACCTGGTCGCCCAATCAGATAAATGAAAATGAAACCGCTCTATGTACACTTAAAAAATGCCTCAAACAGTTGTTCACCTGGAAACAAGCGTAGATAGCGGGACGTTCGCAGACATTCAGATGACGCAGATCAGACGAAAACAAACGAAAACATACTTCGCACACACAGCATTCTCTCGGAGTAAAATGAAACGAGCCTGCAAGAGCCGGCCGAACAAAAGCATTGACGTTGTAATTTGCAATGTACAATATTAGCAAAACAGCTGACAAGTTTTCGCGATATAAAAAAAAGCCCTCGACACTGAGTCCTTAGAGCGAGTCCCGCATCGAGGAACACACCGCGAAAAATGAAGCCCTACATGACCTGGACGTTGCTTCTCGTAGTGCATCAACTAGGCCTCGTTTGCAGGTGAGTTGCGCCACATTTATTTCAAATATTGAATATTTTTCTTTAACATCGTGTGGTACTGTAACCAGGAGCCACCTTTGCCGCTTCTACTGTGGGCTGCGATGAAAGCTACCTAGTTGAAAAAGACAAAAATATAAAATAAGGAGATTAGTAATAATAATAGTAATAATAATAATAATTGCGCGGGTTTAACGTTCCAAAACCACCATGGAGGGCTGCGGTAATCCAGACCACCCGGCGTTATTTAGCGTGCGCCTAAATCTAGGCACACTGGCCCCAAGCATCTTCGTCTCCATCGAAAATACAACCGCCGTGACCGGGATTCGATCCCGCGACCTGTGGGTCAGCAGCCAAGTGCAATCAGGGCGCGGCAGGTGTCCCGCCACGTGCGCTGTGGCTGTGAGTGTAGCGCGTGTACAAGCCCTAAGCCAATAGGCCACCGTGGTGTGTCTCTCAACGCCGTGGTGTGTCTCTCAACGCGTACTCTGTCGTCGTACAACGCCGTACGACGACAGAAAACTTTGGTGTCTGTATTTTGGGAGAACACAAGCCGTTGTTTGCCTGCCGTCTGTAACGAAACTCTGTTGGAGATCTGATATGTCCAGTGTGTCAGAACGGAACAAAAACCGGAAACGAAAAAATAAATTACATTTTGGGCAGAATGAAAACGTAACCAACGCAGTTCCGGAATAAGACCAAAGTATATTTTACAGTTTTATGCTTCCCGGTAAGCATCGCGATTCGGAAAATCCGAGGCCACGCAACGCGAGAGTAAAGGAATGGCTTTGGGGACCGTATTAGTGCGTATCTAGGGAAGAAATTTGAAATAAAGACGAGTTGAAATATCGCGAAAAACGAAAAGACTGTTAACCAGAGACGTGTATATTAACGTTAGTGGACTTTAGCGCACCTGTCACACAAGCCGGCAGAGAGAGAGCATTCTTGGCGCTCAAGTTTCTTTCATCAGAACCGGCGGTCGCGCATAAAGGTGGTTATTTGCTCAGTGACGAACTCCTTTCGAGACCATGCTCAACTCATTGACCCAAAACGTTGAGCCTGCGCAGATAATTCGTAATTCGCTACTGAGAAAAATAAATACTGTAACTTAAAACAAGGTGAGCTAATGTAGAAATCCTTGATATAGTTGGTTGTACTCCTTTTAATGAACGGGGGGGAACGTGTTTTACCCCTGTAGAGAAGCGCAATAAGACATACCACGAATCCTACTTCTTTTCCCGGTACAATAGGTGCAATTTATTTAAATGCGATTTTTTTCTTTGCGTACTGCAGGTACTTTTAGCGTGTCTATCCACCTATCGGTCTATCTAGCCGCCTACATAAGGGGTGCTCTCATGATCCCCCTTTTAACTTGCGGTAAAGCGAAATGAGTATAGTAGGGTAAGGTGGTTTGACTGGTATGACCTACTGGTCATGACATGAAAAAAGTCGGTAGATACCACGTGGTTTGGGAATAGACGCCACGCGAAGAATGCGGAGGGAAGGTGACTGTATTGCGATTTTTATTGGGCGAAACGTTACGAAGTGATGCTAAATATGTGGTACATATGCACGCACAGACTTCAGACAGACGCGTATGTTTTATATCGCAAGTTGTTTCCAGATTCGTAACGATTCCAGGAACAATATCGATATTAGTAATACCAGAAGCGGCAAGCTAATATGAAGCGCTGGTTTTCGCGCGGATGCTAGCGTTGGGCATGCTACCTAAAAACTTGAAGTGAAAGTTATGCAAGTTGGTCGTTCATAGTTGGATGTAAAAACAGCGCAAAAATATTTTAGGCACTCTGTTTACATGTCGGCAAATTTCCTCCAAGGCAGGCGTCAACTTGTATCCGTTGAACATTCTCACAGCGCGTTCCCAATCATCAAAACCGGTAGTTCCACAAGAACCAATTCTTAGTCCGCTGCTATTCAATATTTTTGTAAATGACCTTCACAACGCGATACCGGTTTCTATATATCAATACGCCGACGAAACTGGGATCGTGACGACTGCAAACAACTTTTATGAGGCGATTACTCTTCTTCGGTCAGCTGCCACTAAAGCCATGGATTGGTTTCGAGATAACCTTATTAATATAAATGTGTCTAAATCTAATCTAATCTGCCTCCATAATCCATTAAAGAAAGTAACCCTTGACTATCCTTTCATTTTGCATTGTTCTGACTGTTCTTCCTGCTCTTGTAGGCCATTGCAGTATTCATCTGTTGTGAAGTACCTTGGCTTATACATTTACAGCGACCTTTAGTGGACTAGTCATCTCGCCTATGTTTGCGAAAGACTTCGCGCTGTGTCATGTCTGTTATATAACATAAGATACAACATGCCGTTTTCAGTACGTAAGATGATAGCACACGCTTTAGGTTACAGTATACTGCGTTACGGAATAACCGTTTACGGACACTGTGCTGTCCGATGGCACAATAGAATAAACAGAACATTGCGTTCGATTTAAAAAAAAATATATCTTACGACCTGAACATGAATACTGAAAGAGACATTTTCAAAACGCTGTTTGTGCCAAACTTCAATGATCTGTTAATTCAAATGGTTGTTTTAAAACATTTCTGGTTCAAAGAATTCATGGTTTCGTATGTGACTTCTCGTTCTTTAAGGCCCAAAGTACGTTACTGTAGGCCACGGTGTTCAACAAAGTATGGAACTTGAATACGAGCCCATTACGTCCCAACCGATTTCAATGTACTACCCCCCAGCATTTTTCGCACAAAAACAAAATACGAATTAAAGAAACTGCCACGCCATATCTGTCTATAATTGTAATGCATGTCGTGTGTTATTTCATATACACTCATTCGCAAGCATGATGCTGCACAATCATCCAGTGTGGTACTTTGCTTAGGAAGCAATTGCTATAATTCTGTTCTTTTTTTCTTTATACCTTTTCACTTTCAATTGCTGTAACTATTGTATAATGCTTGTATGCCCTGTTGTTTTTAATCTTATATGCACGTTGTTTTTTTGTCCTATCATCCCTCTTAGGCCATGAAATACAATCTTGTAACGCGTCCGGTTTGTTTTGCTGTCTGCCAGGCTCTGCCACTCAAGCCACCAATTGGCTTTGGCAGGCCTAGTCACATGCACTGTTTTATTTGTAGAAACAAAAGGTATTATTATTATTATTATTATTATTATTATTATTATTATTATTATTATTATTAACTGCTATATAAATCAACTTCACCGGATGGCGCCTAACTAAAGTTGACCTTAACTCGACATGACGCCTGTATCACAGGATAAGTAACGTTTATAAAAGTAGATAGCCAGCACTGCGAACACCATTGACCTTTCACGAACATTTGAGTCGATTTGAAAAAGAGTTCCGAGACGAGGCGCGACTCTACGGTATAGAACCATCAGGCTATCGGCAAGCTTGCTTGTACCTCGTGGCTTGTACCCACTATACGGGGGATTGCCTATCATACCAGCGGTCAAAGTAATGGGGAAAAACAATTTTAAATTTTGATGAAGAAAAAGTAATTATACGGTCATCTAGCGAATATAAAATTAGACAAATATAAGGTAACCTACGAATAAACTTGGTAAAGAACCAAGAAAAGAAATGAATAAATAAATGATAATTCCAAAGAAATTACACCATTTCCCGTTTTCCTCCCCTTCTCCTTCCTCGGCTCATAGCCGTACAATTATGTTTTCCAGGTCTTTAAGATACGTCGTATCACTGTTCTCTATTAAACACTCTTCATTAAGCTTTGGGGTGGTTACCGGACAGATTTCTTTGGCACATACCCACTTGTTGGGATAACTGCTCTCTCTATTTTTGCGCTGCAAGGGTCAGGAGAGGAATTTATCCTATGTGTGTGGCGTTTAACCGTTCATGAGGCCCGCAAGTGTTACCACGTATCGCGGACGTGAAGGGCTTGACCAAGAACAGCGTCGCCGTTAGGACGTGTACTATTGAAGAAACTGCTTGCAGTCAAATCGTCTACAATGGTCAGTTAAACGAATACAAACTGGGCCATCGAGCAAGTATGCGTGCTCCCTTACACGTGAGCTTTTTTTCCCCTATATGAATCACCCATATGCAAGCGGTATGCTGCGTACACAACAGCGTGCGCGCACTACATGAAACATACAACATCCATACCTCTCGACTGGTTTCCTTTTTATTGCGACAGCAATTACACGGACAGCCTCAGCTGGTTTTTGCAGTCGCCGCCACCGTCATTCACGTATATACATGTACTGGGAAGGATGCACTCGCCTTCTCTTTCTGCGGAGCGAACATCACCTTTCCAGGCCGGGGTCGTTTGCGCGTGCGCTTATCTCATGAGCGAACAAGAAGAGGGGAAGGAAGGGATAGTTGCAACGATCAACGTGCGCCTCGTGCCCCCACAGAAGGTGGGAGCTTTACGGGCTGCATGCACTCTCAGCAAGAAAAAACGGGGACAAAGTGCCCCTGAAGCCGCCGTGTTCTCTTAAGGCGCGTCTAGACTAGAAGAAACGACGCTCAATTCGGTCTGCCTACTGTTTTTAGCAGTGTCATTTGCCTTGTCGTCGTCATATTTACGCTACCACGCAAACAGTCCGCCGATGGTCTCTGGAAGACTCCGTCCGTGCCTTGTCCTGCTCACAGCCTGTCGTTGGCCAATTCTGTAGTCACACTGGAGGCACACGCAGCGGCACCGACTGAACTTGTACGCCTGCACGTCGTTTTCGGCCATGCTCCCTGCTCTGCCATTCTCCCTCTCCGGCAACGCGGCGCAGACCCCGCCATAATTCACAGCGTCGAGGGATGGGGGTGGAGATGCACAAAAGAGAAACAAAAAAAATGCTTCCGTGGGGTGCACAAGATGCTTATTCAAACACCATCGAATCCTTGGAGCATTATTATCTCCCCCAAGATTTCCCTCTTCGTGGTCGTTTGAAGCAAAGACGTGGGCGAAATTTCGCTCAGCCACAGATCTTCCGACGACACACTGACGACAGGTCTGCCGATTCATATTGCTGGTGTTTTCGGTCTAAGAAGTTGATTCTTAAGAGAGAAAGTTAGAGAAAAGTGCGCCCCACCCCGTAACTGTCTGCTTCAGTGAGCGACACCTCAACAGTAGCTCAAAAAGAAGGAGGGTGAGCAGGGATAAAAAGGGTAGGAGCAAAGGTGTAGAAAAGAGAAATAGACGCGAGGTGGTAAGCCAGAGGAAACGACAACAAACCGAGGGGATAGGAGAGATAGGAAAGATGGAAACACGGTCACAGGAGTCCGAGCACGGGGCACCACTTGCGAGAGCTCTTGTCAGCGTCAGTAGATGGCGTAGAGCAAGTCCAGTTGGTCAGAGCTACACTGTCGTCGAAGGTCGTCGGCGTCAGGAGGTGACGTAGGGCGAGCCCATTCGGCCAGAGCTACGCTGACGCCGGAGATCACGAGGGCACAACCGGTCGGCGCGGAATCGAGCAAGCGAGCTCCGATTTTTTTTTTCGGTCTATCATTATGCTACGCCACGGCCACATGCTGTCTTTTGAAGCGTCGTCGTCGTCGACGGCCTAGTGTGACCATAAGTTCTCGCGGCTTCGTCGGCAGGCGACTTGTCGGCCGATGGACAGCGTCTGCCTCGTGTCCTCGTCAGGGTCATGTCAGAGCCATGTCGATCTAGAGTAAATGTGTTTTTACACCAGGATTTTGTAGAGTTACGCGAGATCAAATGCTAGTCTTGCTTCGTAAAACATTCAAATATGTTAGTATCACAATTATTGTTTCACACCTCTGGCAAAACTGACTTTTTTTGCAAACGATAGCAAGTTTTCACTTCAAAAATCAAATGACCAGCGTATGCCAATTTTCTTTCAGTTCTACAGATTCGGAGCCACTATTTCTGACGCCGTTAATTGAGCAGAACAATTACCAAGAAGCAAGGGCCACAAGCAGAGTGGAGCTCTTCGCGAAAGAGGCAGACGCTACGGCTCATTCGGGCTTCATCACTGTGAACAAGACAACCGGAAGTAACCTCTTCTTTCTCTACATACAGGCGAAGGTAAGTGTGTGCACCTATAAAGATCCCGTTTTAAACTATCATAGAATACTCAGCATACGAGTACGATTGATGTGTACGATTTATTTATTTATTTAATTTATTTATTATTACTCACTCCCTTTTGCCCCTCTTGCTTGTAAGGACCCATACATGATCGTCTCTCTGTCATCTTCAAATTTCCACGGCACTGCGTATAAAAGGTCAAAAGGACTGCTGCTAGGCCCCCTGTAAATTTCCAATTTTCATCTGTCCACCTCGCTTTTTTTAAGTTATAAAACTCTCTAACAGTGCCCACCACTAGACTTCAAAGAAAAAAACAATATCATATTTGCCACTTAAAAACTGTCACAAGGCCCACCACAAGGATTCCAATCAAAAACATAATTCATTTTCACTACTTCAACATATGAAATTACGTTACATTTTCCGAGCTCACAGAGCATGAATCTTTCAGACAAATCCTTCGACAGCGCCGCTGATGCTGTGGACGCAAGGTGGTCCGGGCCTCTCCTCCCTGTTCGGCCAATTTCTCCAGATCGGACCCCTAGCCATAGACGCCGACGGAAGGCTACACGAGCGGCTACAGACTGTCCAGAAAGACGCGAGCGTCATCTACCTCGACGTGCCCGTCGGAGCCGGCTACAGTTTCACGAAGGACCCCTCGGGTTACGCGCAGAGCCTGGAAGACATCAGCGCGGCGGTCGTGGAATTCCTGAGGCAGTTCTTGGTACTCTTCCCCGAATACAAAGGGCGGGATTTCTACGTCGCCGGGGAGTCGTACGGAGGTAGGGATTCACTTCAAGTAATGCGCTTGTGACACGTGTGTGGTCTCTCTCTTTCTCTATCTCGCTCGCCCCTCCTTTTGAGAGCATGGTTGTTCTACGTCTGAGCATAACGACACATAAGTTTTCTGCGACGCGTGTCACGCTCCGGTTCTCAGATACACCCACAGATGGCGCGACCAGCTCGGTCACCAACGAAGTGGTCACCGTACAGTGAGACGAAGAAAGGTGGTTCAAGCGTGGTTAGGGCCTAAGGCCACTGACGGCGGGGGGTGGCTACAGCTACCTTATAATTTCCACCTGCACCCTTTGCCCTCCCCCCAAAAGCAAGGATAACCGAAGCACTACTTCCGACTGTTTTATGAAAATTGCTAACTCGTCAACCTTAGCGGGTACCAGTTCATCAGACATACGACCACTATTTGACTGAGACAGTCGATTTCATTGGTTATGTGCGCAGATCAGTTGCAAAACACTGCTGCTGCCCCCCCCCCCCCCCCACTCATGTCCTGGAGGAAATCAGCGATCACCGCGCCATACATTGATGCTTATCACTTCCACTGCACGATAAAACCATAACTGACAAGCGCATCCTCAATTATGCACGCACCAATGTCGAGAAAATGAATCATATGCTGGAAGAGTTTACACCCCAGTTCGAAGTCATCTTTGCAAATCGGACTGCAAATGAAAACTGGATTAAATTTCGTGACATTAAAACAAATCGAAGATAGTTGCGTACCAAAAATGGCTATTAGATCAACCAAAAACGATCTGTGGTTCATACAGGATGTGAAAAGAAGTCTTTATAAAAAGAAGCGTGCATTTAGGAAGGCGTCTCAGACAAAATCGACAGTAGACTGGGATAACTATAGGAATGTATCGAGAAAAACCGAAGCTATCATTAAGGAAGCCAAACAAAAATTTTTCCATTGCACACTGCCTATAACCTCCTCAAAACTGACCCCAAAAAACTCCGGCACTCTGGCAAGTGGTAAACCCTAAAAACACTGATTCTTCGACCTTGCTGGACGGTGAGCATGGCGATTCTCCGTCGGCTGAGGAAACCGCGGAAATATTCAGCGATCAATTTGCATCGGTATTTTCAAATGAACTTTCATTAGATTGACTCTACCTAGCAGAGACCATCATTCATGATATCTTTCTCCCAAAAGAAATCATTGAAAATGACGTAGCGCGTGCCATTGAGCGACTTGAGTAGAAGATGAGTCCAGGGCCCCATAACATTAGCTCCAAACTTCTGAACTTAACCGCTGAAAAATCATTGTACCTATTGAAACTAATATTTCAGCAGTCACTGAACACAGGTTGCGTTCCATATGATTGGAAGTCAGCGTTAGTGGTACCTATATTCAAATCTGGGTTAAAATGATTCCACGAATAACTTATGGAATCCATTAACGAAGTTAGAGAAGCGCAAGTGTCTCTTGAACAAAAAGTGGCAGAATTAGACAGCCGATTATGCGCAGTTGAGGAATGTGTCCGGGTCTCAGACAGCGAGCCGAATCGTCAACGGGTACCGGAGGTACTTTCGGTTAACAAGCGCCTTGACGAACTTGAAGATCGTTCTCGCCGAGAAAACTTGATTTTTTATGGAATAGAAGATTGCGATTCGGAAACGTGGGCGCAATCAGAAGAAAAAATTTGCCAAATCCTCAATGAAACTCTGAAGCTAAACTTGGGAAGTAGCGACGACCGCATATCCCGCGCGCACAGGCTAGGCAGATTCGTAGTTGGCAAATCTCGACCAGTGATCGTAAAATTTGCTTCTTTTAAGTTCCGAGAAAGCATACTGCAGTCTAGAAGTAGTTTTCGCGAGTCTCATGTGTCAATCAGCGAGGATTTCTGCCGCGCAACAAGAAGCGTGCGCAAGAAGCTTTTTGAATTCGGCAGGGCGAGTGGCGAGAAGTATACCGTCAAGTACAATAAGCTTTACATCAACAAAAAGTGCTTTGTGTACTCTCCGGTGACCGACAGCGTTTGTGAGCTGCATACAAAAGCGCAGAACTCATCAGAAGCTTCGTCCTCCGCTACGCATGCCGACGAAGATACGCTCTTATCCTAACAAAGTTCACCCCTCGGCTACTTATCGTAACTACTCAGTTTTATATTCTAACGTACGAAGTGTTCTTAACAAACGGGATGCATTATCTTCAATTTTTGATGACTGCGCCGCCGATGTTGTAGTGTTAACGGAAACCTGGCTTACCCCTAATATTGCAAGTGTAGAGCTGTTCGATTGTGAAAATAATTATACCATTTACAGATGTGATAGAGAAGAATCGCCAGGAGGTGGTGTACTTATAGCCGTAGCTGATTATATAGTTTCTAGCCATATAGTAATAGCATCACCTTTAGAATTTGTCTGTGTTTCCCTCCATGTCAACTATCAAAATGTCATTTTGTGGCTGTTACCGCCCTCCGAGTTCGACGCCAGAGTTTTGCGAGCAACTGCATGATGCTTTGAATGATATTGTCAAAAGGCACCCGCATACACCTGTTTTTATTCTAGGCGATTTTAACTACCCGAAAATAAACTGGTCACTTCCTTCCTGTTCATTAAGCTCACTTTCAGCCGACAGTTTACATTTCGTGGAACTGTGCGAAGACTTTAACCTTACCCAACTCGTAACGCAACCAACAAGAATGGGCCCCAATTCATCAAATGTTCTTGATCTGATTCTCACCACTGTACCTGACCTTGTCCATTCTATTTCATATATCCCAGGCATAAGTGACCATTGTTTCGTGCACTTCAATCTAACAGGTTCTTTAAGGCGTCGGTCAAACAATTGGAAAACAATAAGAGACTACTCACGCGGTGATTATGACTCAATCAACAGTGAACTCGAATCGAATTTTGAGAGCTTTGCTGATGGCTTCTTTGATCGCAGCGTTCAACAAAACTGGAACTTGTTCAAAATGAAAGTTGAATCTTTAATCACGCGATACATTCCCACATACGTTATCAAGGGTCGCCAACGCCCCCCTTGGTTCTCAACTGACTTAAAAAAATTGCGGAATAAAAAGAAACGGTTGTTCCGTCAGGCAAAGCAGACTAATTCGTTAGCCCGTTGGCACGTGTACAAATCTGTCCTTTCCGAATACAGAGCAGCTATCAAGGAAGCCAAGCGCGTTTTTCTTAATGATACCCTTCCTTCAATTCTTGTAACCAACCCTTCTAAGTTTTGGAAAACTGTTAAACCTAGGGAAAAGATAAACATTTCGCTTACGAACTCAGATGGGCAGCCAGTTCGCTATGAAGAGTGTTGCATTGCATTAAATGATTTTTTTGTTACTTCTTTTTCAAGTTGTTCTGCTTCTGCGTTGCCGCAAATGCCTAGTCGTGATTTTTTACCCATGTATCCTGTTACCGTTGATGCCGTTGGAGTGCAAAATTTAATTCACAAGCTTAAGTTATCCTCTTCTTGTGGCGTAGATGAAATCAACTCAAAGTTTCTAAAAAACACTGCATTGTATTCATCAATTTACTTGTCCTTAATCTTTTCGCAATCTATTCAGACCTCCACTTTGCCGCTTGACTGGAAGGTGGGGAAGGTGGTCCCTCTGCACAAATCTGGTAACACACAGTCTCCTCTCAATTACAGACCAATTTCCCTAACCAGTGTTCCTTGTAAAATGTTAGAACATATAATTTACTCCAACCTTGTCTCATTCCTAGAATCAAATTCTTTTTTTACTCCCTACCAGCACGGATTCATAAAAGTTACTCATGTGAAACCCAACTTCTTTATTTTACTAATGACATAGGATCGGCTTTAGATCGCGGCTCACTTGTGCATTGCATTTTTCTTGACTTTCAAAAAGCTTTCGATAAAGTACCTCACCAATTACTCCTCCTGAAAATTAGTGCCTTAAATATTGACCCGAACATTCTTAAATGGATTGAATGCTTTCTGACTAATCGCACTCAGTTTGTAACAACTAATGGCTATAACTCACCTCTTTCTAAAGTAACATCCGGCGTACCCCAAGGTTCCGTATTAGGCCCTTTGCTCTTTCTTATATATATTAATGATCTCCCAGACAGCATTAACTCCACTATAAGGTTATTTGCAGATGATTGTGTAATTTACCGCGAAATAAACAATGAATATGATAACCAATTTCTACAGTCAGACCTTGACACTGTCTCAACCTCGTGCAATAAATGGCTTATGACTCTCAACTCTAACAAATCTAAATGCATGTCAATAACCCGGCGATCTATTTCGCCCCCCTGTACCTACAGAATTCACGCCGTTCCCCTCCAGCATGTCTCTTCATATAAGTACCTCGGCGTTTACATTACCAACAATCTATCCTGGCACACGCATGTTACCTACATCTGTAATAACGCTAACCGAACGCTAGGATACTTACGCCGCAACTTTTCTCGCGCTCCGCTGTCCCTCAAAATTCTAATATACCGATCACTAATTCGCCCAAAGCTTGAGTACGCGTCCGCTATATGGGATCCCGTGCAGCAAAATTTAATTAACGCGTTAGAATCTGTTCAGAACCGCTCAGTTCGGTTCATTTGTTCTAATTATTCCCGTACTGCTAGCATATCAGAAATGAAATCTAACCTTGACCTACCCAATTTAACTGTCCGGAGGAAACTGGCGCGACTGCATTTTTTTCATAAGATATTTTTTCACAATCCATCAATGAAGCGAGACCTCGTTTCACAACCGTCATACCACTCGTCGCGCATTGATCATCAGCATAAGGTTGCCATTCCGTTTTGCCGCACCAAATTCTTTTCAGCAGCCTTCTTACCGAAAACAGCCGCCGATTGGAACCACCTTCCCTCTTCCGTTGTATCAATAACAGACCCTTTGTTATTCAAGACTGCAATTTCTCAGCAATGCTTGTAACTATACGCAGTTTCCACTATCTATCTTTGTCTTGTATGTGCTTGAATTCTTATACATTTTTAGTTGACTTATGTTGCCTTCCTGATTTGCGCATCTGATACTTGTTTCTTTATTTTGTCTTTTTTTCTTGTGTGTTATATATGTTGTACCCACCCCCTCTGTAATGCCCTACGGGCCCTGAGGGTATTCTAATAAATAAATAAATAAATAAATAAAATCATGTGCTAATAATTACGTTACTTCTATTCTGTGCAAAATACTCGAGCATTTTCTGTTTACGGACATCGTATCTCGCTTCAATAAAAATAACTTGCTAATAGATAACCAACATGGCTTCCGCAATATCCGATTGAGCGAAACTCAGCTGTTCGAATTGATAACTGACCTTAATGATTCTCTGAATAACTCCCGCTGCACTGACGCAATTTTTATAGATTTCGCTAAAGCGTTTGACCGCGTGCAACACAAAAGGTTGATGACTAAAATCTGTAATCTACAGCTAGGCGATAAAACAACCTAATGGATAAGCGGATTTCTTACTAACAGGGTTCAGTCAGTTAAACTTTACAACGTTATCTCTACCCCCAGACCCATCAAATCCGGAGTACCCCAGGGTTTCGTACTAGTCCCTCTGTTGTTTCTAGTCTATAATAATGATATCGAATCCAATATTAACTCTTCACTGCGCCTCTTTGCAGACGATTGCGTAATTCATAAGGAAATCACCGAACCAAACGACGTAAACATCTTGCAGTCCAATTTGACAAAATTATCAAAATGGTGCCGCTTTGTGGCAAATGGAAATAAATGTAAACAAAACCAAACAAGTACGCTTTTCATCTGTTGCACATCTTTCGCCCAATGAGTATGTCATAAACAGCTTGGTAATTCAAACAGTTCCATCTATTAAATACCTAGGTATTTTATTCCACTTTGATATAACCTGGACTAGCCACGTAGAATACATTACCGCAAAAACACTATACGGAAACTTGGTCTTCTTAAACGCCGCCTGAAACTTGCAAACAACGACACCAAACTTCACGCATACAATACTGTTATCCAGCCAACCCTAGAATATGCTTCCGTAGTATGGCACCCCCACACAGCAACCCTTACTGATACGCTCGAAACTGTCCAACACAAAGCCGGGCGATTTATTTTGTCATGTTATTCCCGCTAAGATGTGTCATTCAATAAGAACATTTTAAATCCCCCTTTCTTGTCATGCGCAGGAAAAATTTCCGCGTACCTTTCTTTCACAAATTATACCACTGTGATTCGCCGTTCCGCCATACGTTCATTCACCCAGCTTTGTACATTTCCGCACGCGTTGACCATGATCATAAAATTGAACCTATATTTCCTCGCACAAAAAAACACCAATACTCACCCCTTGTCTTAGCGATAACCGAGTGGAACGCTCCGCCTGCCAGCATTGTAACGCATACACAGCCATTATCTTTTAAGTCTGCATTGTTTGTGTTCTTTAAATGTGTTGGACAATCTTAGACCTTGCTGTATAACGTGTCGTGCAGCTCTTTCAATGTGCTCGCTTGTGAAAACCTTGCTGCTGTCACTGATTACTGTATGAAACCCCCTTATGTAATGCCCTAGAGGCCCTTAAAGTATATAAATAAATAAATAAATAAATAAATAGGACGCAGAGAAGACAATACCCATGAACAGATACCATACAGAGAAATAAATAAAAACATCAGGCCTGTGTTCCAATGAAAGCTAGAGGAGCAGCCTTTCCAGAGCCCGCTGCAAACTGTTTTGGGTTGAATAATATAAGTGCTAGAAGAATACGCTATGGCGAAATGGGCAAGGCACCCACCACGCCGTAAATCATAATTTTGCAAAGTATGGAAGCAGCCACTCTACCATTATTCATCACACCATGGAAAATCGAGAGATCCACTACGTGTCTATAAGGCATGGCTCTGTGGTAAAATACTCGAAATCTATGCACGCAGACGGCCTAGGTTCAAATATACCACACTCCTAAACATTTTTTTCTCACTAGAGAGTTTTAGTGCTAGGTACCCAAGCTCTTGAGGCGCTGCGGGCTCAGGGGTGCGCGGCGTTGCGTACCCAACCCATACCCAACTGGAATGTCTTATACAGGCGCGCACGCAAACGCAAGCCGCACGAAGGTCACACGTGCTCGCAGCGCCATAGAGTCTTGTCGCGTAAGTATTATTGAATTATTTTTATGATTTAAACTGTTAAATTAAACATGCATAGTGATCAGGACACTTTTTTATTGTGTACAGTATCCTGGTATACGCAAAAAGGTTAAAAATACAAGGTTATTGTAACGACAGTGTCGAAATCTTGTGACACTTTGTACAACCACAGTCATGAACATGTTGGCTTACGCGTAATGTTTTTGAGGTGAAAATGAATAAAAAGGTTACTCATATGTGATAACACCGCTGTGCGGTTTTTGCACCAGACGTACAATGCACAATGTTTCTGAAATAATGTGATTGTATGGTCCACTATGGCCGCACTAGATGGCGCCACCTAATCGAGGGGGGTGGGGGCTGGCATATTTTTAGTTTCTATGTTCCAGGCCATTCTAGCTTTGGTAACCTGACTGAAACAATGTAATCGCTATCGGTGCTCGCACTTTGGCTTATTTTAACTCGACGGCTAGAGTATCCACAGTGCGGATATCGTGAGTTCCTGCGAAGGTGGACCTTACAAGGCGGCCGATCCATGCTGTCCGAGATTTTGTGCCTTTGTGCCACGATATTTGTATAGTAGCTAGCCACTATAATATTTGTGCTTAAAACTTCAAAGTCAAAGTGGTGGCTCTGGCCAGCCCGAGCTTTGCTTGCCGTGAAGGTGGGTGACGTCACGGGTAACATGATGCGCCAGCATGTGCACCAGGGCAGCTTATCTCCGCTAGGAGGCCATTAGTGGCAGTGTTGTTTATGGCCGCGCGGGCGCATGACGCCATCGCCCCAGCGATCTTGCGACGCATCTGTTTGGGGTTTCACGCATGTGCAATACCGCCGCTCCAACGTCCTGGGTACGCAAGCCACTTGGGTACCCAGCACTAAAACTCCCTATTGTGTTTAGTGGTCGTTACGGACATTGGCGGCGGTGGTGGACAGCTACGCCACAGTTGCTTAAGTTACTGAAAATGAAAAGCAATTTACTGAACGAACTTTTGCAAAGATGAGCGAAGTATGAGGAACGAACCAGATGCAACCAAAGCTTATGAATTTCTTATTTGTTTTTTTTTACAGCGAGGTACGGCGTTGCAATCGCAAACCACCTGCTCACCGCGCAAGTCAAACGTGTGCCACTGAACTTCAAGGGAGCGGTTGCGGGAGACGGATTCCTGGGACTAATCTTCGACATTGCAGACTCGAGCGAATTCCTCTACGAAGCTTCGATGGTCACCAAGGAAGGTCGCGATGCATTCGCGAAGCAATTCGACCAGATGAAGAACCTGTTCGGGCAGGGCAAAATACTGGAAGCCTTGACGATTCTACTGCACACCATCTTCACCGACGACTCGAGCCCCACCTTGTTTCAAAACCTGACGCTGTACAACAACCAAGCGAGTGCGCTGTACTCTGAACAGCCGGCAAACATGCGCAAGTACTACGAATACGCAAACACAAAGGGATTCAGGAAAGCCATTCACGTAGGACTCGATGTCCCGTTTCAACGGGACAACCGAGTCCTGCTGACCAGCTTAGCACTTGACTACGTCAGAGACATCACGGTTCAACTGGAGCTGCTGCTAAACACGAGTAAGGTGCTCTTTTACACGGGACAAGTCGACACGCTGTTTCCTTCGAACAAGCTGCGAGACTATTTCCGTACTTTGAACTGGGCGGGTGCATCGGAATACCGAAGTGCGCCCCGGGACGTGTGGAGCGCGAACGGTGGTTCAGATGGCATAAGCGGCTACGTCGTTCGAGTTCGCGATTTCACCGAGGCAGTGGTACTCGGAGCGGGACACTACGCTGCCGTAGACAAATCTTACGAGATCAATCACCTTGTGAAGAACTTTATCACTTCATGTTCCACCACTGCGTAATATATAAACGCTTGGACGTCACTACCGGGAAGATCTACGGGCTGAGATGACATATTCTGCAAGAATGAATCCCATCGCAACGCCTTCGTATACCAGAATGGCACTACAATATTGGAACTGTGATCGGTAAACGTGTGGCGTTAGAGGGTTTTGCCAGTTGCGCCACCCTCATTATTTGTGTATACCTTTTTTTTTGTTTTATCTACATACGGACGCGAGCAGTTAAGAATACCCGCCATCGGAAGGCATGTGGGAAAGTGAGTGAAAGCATTTATTGGGGGAAAAAAAAGAGGAGAGGTGCTGCCCAGGCTTCATAGTGGGTAGAGTCTTTATTCAGGGCCCCAATAAACACACAGCTTCGCTACGCATTACTCTAAAGACTCCTAAACGTGTCCGTACGACCACCTGCATGCTTTTGGAAGCAGTGCAGTCAGCAAGCAAGTCAGCAAGTCGCCCTGCTGTTCACTAAAAGAAAGCTCCGCGAAACACTGAACAAAAAAGTCATGTCTTGAAATGTTCATCACTACTCATAACCGCATACGTCTCGCACGATGACAAGGGCTTTCGAAGATAACTCCATGCCTAGTGAAAACCGAAGGGGAGGTTACCTAGTTGCCCTCCGTCGACTCGACCAAGGATGGTGGCAAGCGCTTACTGTGTAATTTTGACATGTGCTAATAAAGGTCGAAATTGTTTTATATGCATTTGCCGAAGCTGACTCGAAAAAGAAAGTGCCCCTTTTATTCGTAGTAGAAAAAAGATTGACCAACATCCTTAACACACCCCTTCCCTATGTAAAGTTTCTGCAGTCAAAGTGCTTTTGTACGGCCCCTAGTATTGGACGCATGACAACTTTCTGCGCAGCAGCTGATTTTGGAAAGCCTTTGTAATGGACCTACAATTGATTAAACGATGGGGTCGCGTGATGATGTCACTCTGTTACATGACGTCATCATGTTGTGTGACGTCGTAGGCACAACAATAGTTATGCCGCGCTATAACTAACGTCATGTCATACCAACTAGCCCAAGCTGCCACACTTCTAAGGTAGGCACGTCACAAATATTCGTGTACTTTAACCTCACGATGGTGGCATCATAGAATGACGTGGTTCGTGGTGACAGTTTGCGTCACTGAGAGTATACTCTTGTGTTTGATGAGGCGTCTGAGAATTTCGCCTGAAAAAAAAAATTGGCAGATCCCGCGTCCTGTGGGAATCGATTATATGCGAAGCATGAATCAGGAAGTTTGATATGGCGCTTTAAAATCAGCACAACGTTACGAGGCGGACCTAATTTATGCCATACATGACTTCTATGCAATGATTATCATGTTTAGATGTGTCATTTAACTTCGTCGTCTGTTCACGTCATGCGATACCAAATTTGGTATATGTAGAGCTAGCGAAACGGTGGCGATCCCACTATGATCGTAGCATTTAGTCATGTTTTACAGCACACGCTTGTCATATTTATCAAGATTGGACGTTAATTTCCTTCATCGCCTATTCATGTCATGCGATACCAAATTTTGCATATGTGAAGCTAGCAAAACCACCGCGAGCGCACCATGAGCGTAGCGTGTATTCATGACTGGTCACAACATAAAAATCACAACATGCATGTCATGATTACCACGTTAAGGTCTGTCACTTATATTCGCCATGAGGTCCTGTCATACCATACCAGTTTTGCAATATGTCATCTGAATGAAACCACCGCAAGAACAGCAAGACCATGAAATATAAATCATGACATTCATGACACACGTGTCATGATTTTCTGTTATGACTAGTCAATTATGTTCGCCATAAAGTCATGTTATGCCAAACCGATTTTGGTATTGATACCATTATCAAGTCGGCCAGGAGAGCTAAAAGACGTAGGCGGCTGAATAGATAGATACGCTCAAAATCACATAAGTTCGCTAAGAAATACTTTGCATTTAAAATGCCAGAATTTTACTTGAAAGGTTCCGGAAAGGGACAGTTCGTCAGAATAGTCAGGTCAGAAAAAAAATGAACGTTCCCTGGTTGACTCTAGCATGCCACGGTTAGCCAAAAGTGGAAACTAGAATCATGCATGGTAGAATCACAAAGGAAGTTGACTTCCACCATGGTAACGACCAAAGTAAGAGTTTTAAAGATCTTAATCTTCTTACAAAGAAATATGAGCACCGACCGCGATATCGCACAGTGACAATCTGTCTCGATTGTGAAAATCATACTAGCTGATTTTAATTCAAAATAATATTCTTCTCTGCCAATTTACTGCGCTGATCGTAAAATAAATGTTCGGCTTTCTTAACTAAGGTATTGCTTCTGCTTAACACAACGTGTAGCCGTAGACACGGATATGTCCGATAGCCTCCATGTGTACTAGAGAGTACCGCAGGGTTCAGTCCTTGCGCCTCTACTATTTCTTATTTATATCAATGATATCCAATTTTGTATCCAGTCACCAATCAATATGCGGCTTTTCGCAGGTGATTGTGCCGTTTATACAATTGTAAGACATTCAGAGGACCAAATCGGCTTGAATAACTATCTAAAAAATATTTGCGCGTGCCAGAAATGGGGCATGAGACTGAACGCAACCAAAACCAAATGTCTCACATTCACTAGTAAGAAGAATCCGCTTAATTTTTCGTACACTTTAGAAAATATTGAACTCCCTAAAAGTGATCAGGAGAAATACCTTGGTGTCACGCTTTCAGCAACCTAAGTTGGAAACCTCATATCGACACAGTCTGCAAAAAAGCGGTAGGGAAGCTATCCTTTCTTAGAAGAAGGTTGCGAAATGCTCCGGCCCAAGTCAAATTAAATGCATACAAGACTCTTATTCGCCCTGCCTTAGAATATGCCGACATATTATGAAGTCCCCACAAACAACACCTAATCGACAAAATTGAACGCATTCAGAAATTAGCTGCACAGTTCATCTACTCTAAATATTCACGGCATTCAAGGGGCACTGACCTAATTATTAGAGCGAATCTTCAGCCCCTTTCCAAACGAAGAATAATTTCTAGGTTAAAGTTCCTATACTTACTCTATGACGGTCATTTTAAGATACCGCGCAATCTGTACTTACAAGAC
Source organism: Rhipicephalus microplus (assembly GCF_013339725.1). NCBI lineage: Eukaryota > Metazoa > Arthropoda > Arachnida > Ixodida > Ixodidae > Rhipicephalus > Rhipicephalus microplus. The sequence goes on from NC_051167.1 coordinate 137,011,270, forward strand.
CCATTTAGACACTCACTCAGGACAAACTATAATAAGGTCATCTTTCAACCTACTAGCCGTGTCAATACACATAAGTATTCTTTCTCCCAATGGCCATTAGTCTTTGGAATAAGCTGCAAGTCAATGTTGTGAATTGTTCTACGCTGGAATCTTTTGTAAACTGTCTAGAAGAGATTGATTTTTCTAAAAATGTATACACGTGAATCATGAAGTATCCTATGTGTATCAATACTTTCTTCCTTTTCTTTTTGTGGAGCGTTATTATGTCTCACGTTACCTCTGTGTATCCACTTCTGCATGGGCTCGATTAGGGCCTGCAGTATGTACAAATAAATAATAAATAAAAACCCGCGACCAAATTTATCAGGCCATTTAGTCTTCAAAACCAGCGACAGAGACATGCATCAGTGTAATGAAATTGAAATTCAGTGACAGTGCGTTGTGCGTATGCTTAAATTTGTAAGTATACAATAACTCGTCCCTCAATTTTCATAACATCATCAAATGTGAGGCCCACGCAAAGGCTTTATGCTCTCCCACATAGTAGTGTACCAAGTGCTTAAAATCGTTAACCATTTTGTTCTAAACACACACAGCGTTAATAGTTGGCGTGTTGACTGTTCGTAGTATAACTTAATAGAACAGGGCATTTCTGCATTTAGATTGGGACCACTTTTTGGTCACCCATAACAGAGTACCAAATACTCTATATCGTAAAACACGTCTAAAAAAACATATGTTCTCGATTTCGCCAGGAAGTGCAATTTTTTATTTAAAACAATCAACGCAAATGTGTATCTTTATGATGAAATATAACACCAGCGTTGGTTAGATGTGCCTCTATGGTTTCTAAATAAACTATCAGTTCCGATTGGTTTTAACAAAAACATATGATGAAATTCCCTATGAAGATTTTTATTAAACATCATCGGCACAAATGTTGATCTGTATGAAGAAATCTAGATCCAGCGACGCTGGGCTGCCCTTCTAGGGTAAAGTTTAATTCCAATTAACTTTCTAGTCCACAAACGGAAAGCGTCCTTCTTTGATAGTGTTTACCTGGATAACGTTTCAATTGCTCGAGCTCACATAACGCCAGACGTAGACATAATGACCCGCTAAAATTACGTTCGTAAAGCAAATCGTGCATCTGCCCTGACCGGTGCTCATAAAAATAAAAGCCTTTAGTTACCAACACCGAATGAAACTATATCTTTTCTGTTGCTTCGCTCAATCACCTTCTTTTAAAGCTCCTCCACTAAATTACCCTTTAAGAAAACGTGTCCTACTCAATATGCATTTGTGTGTTTCTTTGAAAAAATAATTTCTCTGCTTAGGATTTCTCCGCAAGACATTTCATCATTACAATATCTATTTCGTATGAAACGCATATTCTGCGTGATATCGTCTTCTTTTTTTTTGTTGTTCGATTGGATCTTTTCATATTGTTACGTACACTTACTTTCACGTCAATAGAATCATATTTATCAAACCAAAGTGATCAACAGCAACTGAATGAAACCAAAGGTACGTCCGTGGTCACATGAAGTTTATTAGATTTTTTTTATATTACGCTTATATAGTTTATTAACTAAGCTCAGTTATATCATCTTGAAGGCCAGGTGATTTTGTTTATGCTATATATACAGAGGGAATCTCCAACGACCAGATTTTTGTTCGTGTGGTGAGGTACAGTCTCAATCGAAAAAAGTTCAGCACAAGTTAACGGTGGCTGGAGCCGCAACAGGGCTCCAGTCGGCGCTGTTGTTCACGAGTACACCAGTAAGGAAATTGCTTAGCGCATTCCATTTTCAAAGGTAGGGGTGGCCGGGGGACGGGCGGAAAGCAGCCCAGCTTGCTGTTTGCCCATCCGTAAAGCACACACCTTGAAGAAACGCTTCCTAACTGCTTATCGGCATATGTGGCTATGCATGAGGTAGAGTTTTTGTTTTCTCTTGAAACAATTGCGCAGGCACACGGGGACAAGTACTTCAAGACAAGTATGTTCCAACTATAGACTGAATCGCAGTTCTGCTTTTTGTTGTCTTTTTTTTTTCCCTGAAGTTGCAGGTCACTGTATTTTTATTGCAGTTGCTCAGAAAAAGATGCTTGTCGGTATGCTTTCTGCCGGCCAGCAGGGGTGGCCGCGATCCCGTGGTCCGACACATTTTGACCGCCACTGTACATCAATGCCAGCTGCGCATCACATGATTATAAATACAAGTAACTCAAGCTCTCTTTCTTAGAAGAGTGCACTTACGACAACTTCACTTATACGACAACAAACGAAAGTATAGAAATCAAGAACTTCAACTCGTAGGTAACGATACCGGAGCATAGATTGAAAAAACCATGAAGCCTGCCATATTTCTTAAAATCAAGGGCAAGAAAGAAAAAAAAATTACGGCATATTCACGGGGTGAATGATGATGAATGGGCGAAGCTCCGGAGGGATTCATCGGTAAACTGTGAATCTTCCGTGTAATTCGCCCAGTCGATCATCATGTAAAGACGTGAGAAACGCTGTGTGTGTATATAGACAAATCAACTTTTATTTGTTCTTAGACGATGGATGGCTTGCGATGTTCCTTGCCTCGCGCGCTCGCACATCGGGATTCTGCCTGCGAGCGCGCGCTGCTGCCGCCTTGCGCTCTCTCCGCTGTGCAGCCTTATCCATCCGGCGACTCCGAGCACGCGCCAACAGCGAACGGATTTTATTACAACGCTCCCCCTAGCGTACGTCGCCGCACTAAATCGAACGATTGCCTTCAACCAATGACACGCGCCATATGTGACATCATTCCTATTTTATAAGATCTCGCGCCTTTCATCAACTACAAGTACCGCTTTCTAGTTTATAACATCTTGCATCTTTTCATCATCAGCTACTAGTACCACCATCTAGTAAACACTACAAGAACTAAACGAGAGGTGGCTACATACAGGAGACAGTACCGCCATCTAGTGAACACTGCAAGAACTAAACTAGAGGTGGCTACATACAGGGGACGCACAGCCCACGCCCTAAGGAGCTTCGCCCCTAAAAAAAAGACTGACACGTAGTCCACAAGCATAAGTAATGCTCATACTTTCGCTTCCGCCATCTTTAATCAATTTCGACTAGAAGGCATATATCGGAGCGAACATTATCTTTAGAGAACAGACTTGTCGTGACATGACGTGTTATAACAAACGATTGCGCATACCAGTCGTCGTACTGAAAAAAATAGATGTCGCGTTTGAATTCATGACGATCAATAACGCGATGCCCCAGCCCCTAAAGAATACAAAGGCAGGTATGCGGTAAAATCCAATTCATTCCGTTGCCGAGTAACGACAAGACGATACTCGCACTTAGCATCACACCGGCGCTTGAAGTCTAGCGTAGGCATGAGCACGGAAGCAGTGGGAGGAGGGTAAAGACTACACGCTCCCCCCTCCCCTACTGGCCTACGCGGGATCGGAGTGGAGGTGCGCCAAGTCTGCCCCATGGCGTCACTCAGTCGGACCCGTCCGTCTTCATTTTCAGAGCAGAATTGTGGCGATGCACGACATGGAAGATAATGGCAGCGAGGACACGACATCTGATGTTTCAGTTGTGTACTTCCCCTCTTATTTTATTTATTTTATTATTCTGTCAGCCACACTTAGGCTATAAGAGCCCCATTTGGGCTCTCAATTACTCCCTGAAAGCCAGAAATTTCAGGTAAATCATTGTGGGCAGCATACTATCGCTCAGTTTTTTTTATCAGACGACCAATTGGGGGGGGGGGGGGGGGGCACTGAGGTGAAAATGTGCCTCCCCTAATAATATAGAAACCTTGCGCACGCCTATATAAAGTCTATATGGTCTTGAGGAAAGTTCAGAGAATTTCGGTGATTGCGGCTGGTCGCAGCTCTTCAAATCAGCTTCAATGTTGAGACCGTGGGTCTCCTTTCGTGGTTTCAAATCCATTTGTCCGACAGGCGCTTAATACGGCGCTACTCTGTTACCACAACTGGGCGCAAATCTTACGGTTTGAGTTGCGCAGCTGTCTCGTACGAAAGAAGCTGAGGCTATTCTAGACATGCTCTTGGCCACACAACGACACACAAGAAAAAGAACGGTCAGAACAATACTCACCAACAGTGACAAGGACTGCGCTGCCGTCGGACTTGTCCAGCGATGCGACAGTTTCAAGTCACAAAATTCGTCGGCGGCGTCCCTCAAAATATCAGCAACGAACTCACAAAACAAGCGAATTGTTACACCTCAAGGCCAGCGAAATACACACATATGTCCAAGTTCAACGCGCAGCGCCGATGTCGCTGCTGTCACTGCTGTATGGTCACACCAACGCCTCCTCTATTCTATCAATTCCAGTCAGATGCGCCTGATTATGCTGTTCACCACCCTATCCTTTAGCTTTTCCTGCTCTCGTCCATCACCTAGCCTTCGCCTCTGCTTTGCGGTCATGGGGCGGAGAGCCCGTCATGCAGCGCGCGCCTCACGACAGGAATAATATAAAGTAATTTTTTGTTCAGTTGAGTACAGATTCGTCGGGTGGCGTCTTGCATTCTTCGCTATCTCAACGTTGGTGGTCACACTGGCTCTGTAAGTGATAAGCTGTTTTAAAATAGCATGTGGCCATTCGCGGCGCTATGCTAGTAACAAATGGGAAGGAATGCGTCACGGTGACGCCGCTGCATAAGTAGCCCTGTGAGGTGACAACGGCATTGCTTTCAGCCACAAAAAAGAAAAGAACGGTCACAGCTTTGGCGCAAAGGCGAACGAATGAACGCGACAGCAACAAGTTGGAAGGTCACGCGCAGAATGGCGAGCACATCCAAACGTGCCTCACGTTTCTTACGCACAAATGACGCGAAAAACTTACTCACAGGTACCGATGAACGCGAATAAGCGTGTCAGTTACTTCGCTGTGTCTGAAAAGCGCGCCCTGTTCGCAAACGGAGGCTGTGCAACGATTTCAGTGACCTTTGTGCGCCCCGTAGCTACAACGGGATCGTTCCAGTAGAGCCCAACGCTAGCCAAGACATATCATCCTCCCCCTCGGAAGATAACGGCGCGCGAGAGATCGTCCACTCCCCTCCTCTCCACAGGCCAAAGTACGCGTGAGAGGTGAGATCCGCCGCGCGCTCGTTGCGCCATCTTGCTGATAATGCGGAAAACACGATAGTGCCCCCCCCCCCCCTCCCTATATGCCCACCAACATCGGTAAGTGGTAGATATAAATAGCTTGCCGTTTGAACGATGAAGGAGGTACCTCTTGGTGGCTCAGTGGTTAACGCCTCGCATTCACGACGTAGAGGTCCCGCGCTCAAATCTACGAGCTAAAGTCTTGTTCCTGGATGATTTTCTTTCCTTCGTTCTTATATATATAAATACGTATACATATACAGCACATGACGCCGACGCCGGCGGCGAAATCCAGACGAGAGTGTCCATATAATTGCTGTTGCAATAAAAGTGCACGAAGGAACAAATCTGACAGACGTGTGATATTGGAGAGGGACAGACGTTTATCGCGTTTTCGTGGGAAAGCGCTCGGAAACACGTGTGATGCAAGCAGCCCTACACCCTTCCTGTGGCGTCGCAGCACGGCCACTCACTGAACTAAGGCGGACCGACGGCTCCCGTTGAAGAGCACGCGTTGGCACTTGCATTGAATGAAATGAAGGAGGCACTGGTCCCACCGACAAAATGAATTTGATGACGTAATCGATAATTCCCACCGATTAGTCACTGCGGTTTCGGTGTCGAGAAAGCGGGCTTCGGGTGCGTCACTGTCTCCTACGCTATGCTGTACAGTCAGCTGCAACGGTAATAACAACACAAACAGATGGGCGTATGAGACGTTTGGTTTGAGCGATTTCTATTGAAAATGTTGTAGTTGCTTTGTTTGAAAAGCTCGAAGTATCCTAATAATGCTCGCCTCAGCAAGTTGCTTTGAATGTCATGTTTTGATGATAACGCTCTTGATGCACGTTGTCTTAAGACACATCGATAAGTAAATCATGTGGAACGCTGCTTTCAACCACGCATTAGGAAACGCCAGACGTGGACTAACGAGGCCTTTAGTTCCACGTTAGTTGAACGAGGGGCAGTCATGTTTAAGCCGTGATTTGTGGGTGACGTGGAACTGTAACAAGCGATCAGGATAACGTTCCGTCTATATACTTACGGCATGTTTCCGTCCAGTGTTACCTCATTCACCAGCTTTTACGTCATCAAACCCTAATTCTCTGTGCTGGCCAAGTGATAACATGGGCCAAGTTTGGTGTATATTTTTTGGGTGGAATCAAGATGCACGGGAGCTTGTTTACAGCGCGACACCAGACACACAGGAAAGGGAAGGAACAAAGGAAAAAATAAAAGACGGCGCCGACTCACAACAGTTCTTTATTGGAAAAAAAGGTGGAACATGTATATGTGCGGTCGCACAGCGTCGCACTTGTACGCAAACTCTGACGAAGACCGTTCTACCAGTCAAAACAGTTGAAAATAAAATTAAGACAACCACTAACTTATGTCCCATCTCTTCCCAAGTACGTTTGACCCATTGAAAACAACACTTACTGAGTATATATATATATATATATATATATATATATATATATATATATATATATATATATATATGTATATATATATATACACAACAACAGGTTCTTATGTAACGTTGTTATGCAACAGGTTCTTATGTAACGTTGAGCGCATGACGCAAAGTCCGGGAGTACACGTGGTTTAGTGTGCCAGATGGTCTATTGATTGTGTTACTTGTCGTCTGAATGATTAGTGATTCGAGGTTCAGTCTGGTTGTAAAATTCTTCTCCGTGGCCATGATGCGTGCGTTGTCCCAGCTTATCTCGTGGCCCGTCTTCTCGGCATGCTCTGCGAGTGCATTAGTCACTGTGTGGCCCTTGGCGACGTCATTCTTGTGTTGCATCAGACGTCTGCAGTAATTTCCACTCGTGCCAATGTACACCAATTCGCAATCGGCGCATGGTATCTTGTAGACTACACCAGGAAAGTGTTGCCGAGGGAGAGGATCCTTCACATTTAGCAACTCAGCTTTAAGCTTGTTTGCTGGAACATGCGCGATCTGTACACCACGTTTTCTGAATAGACGGGCTAGGGCTTCGCTTATATTTCGAATATAAGGAATCGATGCACGCTTTTTTCGTAGACGATGTGTTATGCATGGCTTGACTAGTTGACTGCAGTTTATGCATGACGGATTTAGTTGTTTTCCTAATAAAAATCTTGGGGTATCCATTCCTGATCAGGTCATCTTCAATGGTCCGGAGCTCCTCCTGCAGGCTTCCTTCATCGGAACAAGTGCGAATCGCTCCTTGAACTAAAGACCGAATCACTGAGCGTTTGTGGGCTACCGGGTGGACTGACTCATAGTCGAGGTATCTACCGGAGTGCGTTGGCTTTCGGTACACAGCGAAGGCGAGGCCTGTGGGAGTACGTTTTACAACTGCATCCAAGAAAGGGAGGCAACCGTCTTTTTCTTCTTCCACAGTAAACTTGATGGAGTCTCGATGCCATTTAGGCAGTCAAGGAAAGCTTGGACGTCTTTCTTCTTTATCCCGCAGAAGCAGTCGTCGACGTATCTCAGAAAAACCTTGGGTCTCGGCTGAAATGTTCCCAATGCTTTCTGCTCAATTGCTTCCATTGTGATACTCGCAGTTGTGACCGAAATCGACGCTCCCATTGCGGTACCGAAAACTTGCCTGTAGAATTCACCCTTGTACGAGAAGTAAGTGTTGGATAGGCAAAACCGTAACAAGGTGCACAGCTCGGTGACGTCGAACGGTGTGCGATCGGCCAATGTCGTGTCCTTGTGAAGCAATTGTCTGGAAGTGTCTACAGCAAGGTCGACGGGAACATTTGTGAAGAGGGAGCAGACATCAAATGAAACCAGTACTTCGTCGACATCCAGAGTGATACTCTTCATTTTGCTTATGAAGTCATTGGTGTTCCGGAGGTTAGTTTCAGTCTTGCCTGCAAGGGGAGCCAGGATGCCGTGAAGATACTTTGAGAGGCTGTACAGGGGTGACCTAGTGAAATCTACTATGGGTCTGAGAGGCGTTCCGCTTTTGTGAATCTTCGGTAAACCGTATATTGCTGGAGCAGAACCATTGGTGCACAGCAGCTGGAAGTATAACCTTTTTGCTGATGCAGGAAGCGTCTAAAAAATACTAGAGAGCGTCTTGTGCAGGCCAGTTTGGACTTTCGAGGTAGGATCCTTGTTAATCTTGGCGTACGTTGTACAGTCCCCCACTATCTCCGTCATCTTCGACTCATACGTCGACCGGTCAAGCACAACCGTCACGTTGCCTTTGTCCGCAGGAAGTACGGCAATCTTCTTGTTTTTGTGCAATGCCTTAATCGCTTTTTCCTCGTCTTCCGAGAGGACTTGCTGGCAGCCAGACTTGCGAATCCTCGATAGTATACCTACTGCTCTCGTACGGACTTCGTCTCGTTCACCTTCTCCAAGTAGACCAATAGCGTTTTCGACAGCACACACGACCTTGCGAGTGTCCGGCTGCTTTGCTTGGTTGAAGTTGAGACCACGGCTCAAAACTTTGCATTCCGCAGGAGTTAGCTCGTATGACGACAAGTTCCTGACCTCGAACATGGGTCCTCTGGTTTTCCTGCCTTTTTCTAGCAAAGCACTCAGTTTGCGCTCTTGTGACGTTTCCTGCTTTTCTGTTCGTCGTCGCGATGCTTGGTTCGCAACGAGATGTATTTCAGGGAGTAACTCAGGCATGATGAATTCCAGCTGGCGTGTTGTGAAGAAAATGTCAGTCTCAAGGCGCTTCACAGTCTGCTTGCAGTCTTCTATCCGTGCTTGAAGAAGCTGCCGTTCAGCTTTCGAAATGACTTGATGACCGAATGCCGATTTCACGGGGTGCTTTAACTGCAAAGATTTTGGGATAAGTTGCTTGGACTTACAGGTTACGTTGAAATGCAGGTGCGTCTTGAAGGCTGCCAGTCATGTAGATGCACTCAAGAACTGACGAATCCTGGTGATAGCCGATTGTCCATACTTGTGGCGGATGCTCACGTAGTCGAGAGTTCGACGGAATGCCGTCTGGTCAGGTAAAGGCATTGTTGAAAAAACAGGTCACTGACCAATGTCAAATAAAAACAAAGACGTTTCGGGATCCGTACGGATCCCTTGTTCACAATGGGATGACGGCTGAGCAACAGGTTCTTATGTAACGTTGAGCGCATGACGCAAAGTCCGGGAGTACACGTGGTTTAGTGTGCCAGATGATCTATTGATTGCGTTACTTGTCGTCTGAATGATTAGTGATTCGAGGTTCAGTCTGGTTGACTGAATCGGTGTACATTGGCACGAGTGGAAATTACTGCAGACGTCTGATGCAACACAAGAATGACGTCGCCAAGGGCCACACAGTGACTAATGCACTCGCAGAGCATGCCGAGAAGACGGGCCACGAGATAAGCTGGGACAACGCACGCATCATGGCCACGGAGAAGAATTTTACAACCAGACTGAACCTCGAATCACTAATCATTCAGACGACAAGTAACACAATCAATAGATCATCTGGCACACTAAACCACGTGTACTCCCGGACTTTGCGTCATGCGCTCAACGTTACATAAGAACCTGTTGCTCAGCCGTCATCCCATTGTGAACAAGGGATCCGTACGGATCCCGAAACGTCTTTGTTTTCTTTTGACATTGGTCAGTGACCTGTTTTTTCAACAATGCTTATGTTATTATGTCTTTTTTATAATCGCTTTCGATTCTACGCAGCAATTTCGCAAATTGAACATATATGCCAACTAAATATGCACGCATATATCGGCATGGATATGTGCATCTAAGTGCACAATAGAGAACCCCAGGTGGTCGAAATTTCCGGAGCCCTCCACTACGGCATCTCTGATAACCACATGGCGGTTTTGGGACCTTAAACCCCAAAAATCATCAACCAATGGTTATGTGCATCTGTGCCCATGAGCATAGTGCACAAAAATAAAGACTGTATATTTATTTCTATTTTTGTGAACATAGCTTCAATGTCTAGGGGTACCAAATAAGGCGAGCGTAAAGCTTGTTCATGCAAGAGGGGGTATTTGTAATTCGAAAATAATGCACGCCATTTATACAACAGTAGCTTCCATCGGGCACAGAAATAGACGGAAGAGTTGTGGCATTGGCGGTTTCTTTTGGGTCGACAGTAATAATTTCTGAAGTAGAGGCGGCACTGCAAAATAAAGCGCCAAAAGAACTGAACTATACACAAACAAAGCGCAACTTTGGTCCTTAACATTGCAGCGCTTCTTGTACCTACAGTGTGTTCCAACTATGCCCCACGCAAGCTTTTCTAATTTCTTAGGACCTGGATCCCGAATCCACGATATGATTGTGGGGGTCACTGTAGCGCAGGGCATCCGGAAATTTCGACTGTCTGCGGTGCGATGCACCAGCAGCGCACAGCACTCTCCCTTAAACACACACACACTCACACACACACACACACACACACACACACACACACACACACACACACACACACACACACACACACACACACACACACACACACACACACACACACACACACACACACACACACACACACACACACACACACACACACACACGCACACACGCACACACGCACACACACACACACACACACTGAATATCCACGGATCGAATGATGACGAGTCGGCGAAGAAGTGAGGATCATCGGGAAAACGTGAATCCCCATACATTGCCCACTCTACATCATATAATGAGCGAGACTGTTAGCGATCTTGCTGAATGTTTTTTATAATCTTCTTAGGCTAACGTAATGTGCCACGGTATAAAAAGAAGTCACATTAGAAAGCTTAAACTAAAATTCCAGCAAGTCACACGCCGTTCACCACAAGCAGTCAAATAAAGCAGAAGTCGTAGCTTCTGGGTCTTTTTCGCGACGTTAACACATCTGTCATCGTAATTACGAGAACAGACGGTGATGCTCAAACACTCTAAACACTAACCCAATTGTTTCGCATCTTTAAAATAGCGGATAATACATAGATATTTGATAAATCTGATCAAAGGATCTATCATAAATCTACCGCATTCCCGAAACTTTAACGCGAACCAGTTTGTAGTGAGCAGACTATTTTGCATTATGAAATATTGGAAAATGCTAATTTCACATTCAAGCCTAATTTAAATGCCCACACACCTTTGATACCGCGACATTTTCAACTCACCTGCCTGCCGCAGTGAAAACCTTAGCCAAAGAGCGCGAAATATCAATGCATTCTGAACATCCAACGACGCTCAATATTAGCATTTCTTTCCCACACACCTGTCAAACCTTACAACTTTATTAAGCCCGAAAGCAAGAACATTTGCGTATCTCCGGAAGCTGTCAGAGGCAGCTGCCGTCGTCGTTTATTCGTGACGAGCGCTAACTGGCAGATGGCCAGGCTGCGAGATCGAATGCCCAATGGACACGTACATGGCTCGAGGTGCAGTCTTCAGGCTTGGTCAACTTCCCTCTCTCCCACTCACTCACTTTCTCGCTATTCTTCGGTGTTCTGTGTTTTCCGGGGGACATACGTGTACCTGTCTTGCACGCGTGTTACGTCATTCGCGAAGCACAATCAGTCAAAGACAATGCCCGACCACTCGCAAAAACAACAGCTGTCCGTTTTCGGGAACTTCAGGTCGAGCTCCTCTATAGGAGTCGTTTCTGTCGTGCGGTATACATGTTGCGGCGCGACCGGCACGTTGCGGGTAAACACCATCGTCCAAAATGCCGGAGTACCTGAATAGGCGTAGCTGGTAGTCGAGCCGACTTCTGCGACGCAGCGATGGAGCTCCGCGTATTGGCTGCCGTTGCACTCACCGCCATTTTGCTCACAAAAGCAAACGGCACAAAGAAAGGAGATGACGGGTAAGTATTCACGGGTGTTCGCTGTAACTCTTTCTCGTGATCATCGCTCATCTGACCAGGACGGCAACAGAGCTTGGGGGGAGTGTGGTAGCCGTCGAAAGGCGGCACCAAGTCAATTTCACGCCTTTACACAGCAGGAACTGTCCTGTGGTTGTTCAATGCATAGATTTATGAGCACGGAGATTTCTGGCAATAATCGCGACCCGGGTCACAGATGTTACTTTCTAGGAGCTCTCAAGGAAGGAAGTGTAAATATGAGGGCTCCATTTCTTTGTTGGACACGATATTAAGGAGAACTAGCAGAGTGGTGTCAAGAGAAGTACATAGGAGATGTTATTAGACGTAATCGTGATGTAAGTGTGAAGAAAGAAAGGTGGACGAAAAAAACTTGCCACCGGCTGGATCTGAATCTGCGACCGTTGAATAACGCGTCCAATGCACTACCACTGCAGATACGGTGGCAGCCATCCCCCCGTTCACATTAGAGGGTATATATAGAGTATATATATAGGGTTTATATAGGGTATGCATAGGGAAATCTGTGCCTACCTCATTTACCTCTGGAAAAAGACGTCATAACTTTATTTAGATTTCTGCATCCATGTAAAGCTTGTTTTTCTGAGGACTAGAACGTGGTGTAAGAACAGTAACCTCAATGATAGGGAAAAAAAAAACCCGCGAAAACCTCTGCTCCTGATTGTTGTTCTTAATGGGCGTCGTGTCATTGTGTAAGTGACACCACACAGAGGTTGTAAGTTGACTGGCCGACGTTTTTATAGGTGGATCTATATCTGCCGAAGACGCCGTGTGATTTTTGGCGAGTTGGTTTTGAAATGTTTAATCACCCACATGCCGTCACGCAGTGTCCCTGTCGGTACTTAACATTACTTACTGCAAAAAATACAGACAAAAATATAAATGAACAAGGAAATAAAAAAAACGTACAAGTGACGAACAGAAACGTGAAAAAAAGTTAGACAATCGTAAAAAGCAAGGAAAGCAGGTTATCACTAAAATATTCACGATCGGAGATGGATACGAGGTTATCTGGAAGGCCGTTCCAAAGCGCTATGGCTTGAGGTAATGCCAGTGTGGGACCATGAATGTCCATTAAAACTACGCACGTTGTGAATGCGTCGAGATGTGCGAAGAGGGACATGAAGAGGCAAACAGTAGCATTTGTTACTTATAGATGTACCTATGATTTAAGTATAAAAGGGCAATGACGTGGCGTTGATCGAGTGACATGAATTTAAGGCCTTATTTTATTAGGGTGATGCTTGAATGATAGTCGTAGTTGTCAGCTGTTAATCTCGCTGCCCTATTCTGGACGGCTTCCAACGTACTGACTAGGTAATCTTGATGCAGTTGATTGAATGATTTATTTATTTATTTATTGATTGATTGATTGATTGATTGATTGATTGATTGATTGATTGATTGATTGATTGATTGGGTTTAACGTCGCAAAGCCACCATATTGTTATGAGGGGCGCCGTAGTGAAGGGCTCTGTAAATTTCAACCACCTGGGGTTCTTTAACGTGCACCCAAATCTGAACACACAGCCTACAGTATTTTCGCCTCCATCGTAAATAATCTTGATGCGGTGACCATGTGAAAGATGCAAACTCTAATTGTGGACAAACACAAGTTAGACATGATAATGCACGTAAGTTAGAAGGAGCGTTGCGTAAGTTTCTGCGCAGGCAGCTGAGAGACTAGGAGGCTTTTGAAGAGATAGCTGCTATGTGCGCACTCCAAGATAATTCTGATGAAAGGTGAACATCGAGATATTCGTACGGCAGTATGGCTGAAACAACGGTATTATTAATAGTATAGAAACAGATTGAGTTATTACGCTTTCTAGTGAACGAGATTAACTTCAATTTTTATTTATTTATTTATTTAATAATACTGTCAACCCTCGCTTGAGGGTCATAACAGGGAGGGAGTACAATATGAGTACAAACAGAACACCTAAAAAACCACTAAGCAATAAACACAGGAAAACAGAATGGACAGTACTTCAACCATTACCAAAATAAGCATCAATTTCTCTGTCAAAAGTTTGCACATCGGTACTATTAATAACATGTTGGGGTAAAGAATTCCATTGTTCTATAGCATCCGGGAAATATGACCACCGAAAGATGTCAGGGCGAGTGCTAAAAGGTTCAATAGAGGCATCATGATTCAATCTAGTGCTACGTTTTCCGGGAAGGCGTATGTACTCGTCTTTAGGTATTTTGAATATCCCTTGGATTATACGAAATAATGTTTTAAGTTTTTGTTCCGTCTTCGAATTTCCAGTGATTCTAAATTGCATGAATTTAGCATATCAGTTACTGAATCCCGCCTGCTATATCTAGAGCACACAAACCGAGCTGCACGCCTCTGAATACGTTCTAACTTGGTGACCAAGTGTTTCTGGTGAGGGCTCCAAACCACAGAGGCGTATTCCAGTCTAGGTCTAATATATGTGTGGTATGCAAGCAGCTTTACATGTTTCGGTGTTTTATGCATCTTTGCTCGTAGAAAACACAGTTTTTTAAATGACTCAGAACAAACCAATTCAATGTGACGGCGCCAAGTTAGGTTGTTCGTAGTTGTCACCCCTAAGTATTTAAAATGGGACGTTTCACTGAGTTGTACTGGAAATTGAGAACATTTTTTTTTGTTGGTAATGTGTACATATGTTGTTTTTTTAAAGTTAATTTGCATATCCCATTCGAAACACGACAACTCCAAATCTTCAAGGCACTTATTCAACTCGAGTTGACCATCAGTACAGTTTACAGGCATATAAATCAAACAATCATCAGCATAAAGTTTCATCTTAACAGGTGGCTTTACAATAGTACTGATATCATTTATGTACAACAAAAACAACAGCGGGCCAAGCACGGACCCTTGACGCACACCTGAAAACACATCTAGCGTAGCTGAAAAAGAACCATCAATCCTCAATACTTGTTTGCGTTTACTCAGGTAGGCGCCGATTCAGTTTAAAATTTCATCATTGAATCCCATTTTACTCAGTTTAAAGAGCAGTTTAGTGTGGTTTACAACATCAAAGGCTTTAGCAAAATCAATACAAATTACATCAACTCGTTTGCGATCGTCTATAGCCGAGCTGAAATCATGAATTGTTTGAATCAATTGCGTCACTGTGGCATTGCCCCTTCTAAATCCATGCTGACAGTCATTAAGTGTGTGATTAACCTCCAAGTGAACCATGATATGCTTTGCTATTATATGCTCTATGACTTTGCAGCAAACAAGATTTATAGGCGTTAAGGGACAACTGCCAAGCTTCGCACCTCCTGTAGGTTAGATTAAGGTCATTTTGGAGAGCGGAATGATAGTCAATAGGCTGAATAATGCAGTAGGTGGCGCGATAATTCGCGAACAACCTCACTGAATACGAAAGGTTAGCGGGCATGTCGTTAATGAATATTAAAAACAGTAATAGACCAAGTACACTGCATGCCCTAGGGAACAATAGCCGTGACATCGCAAATATTAGAAGAAGTGTAGTTGGCCAACATATATTGCTGACCAGATGACTGGAACTTGCGTATCCAAGACAGTGTTACTGCATCGATACCAAGAGAAGAAAATTTAGATATTAAACGACAATGAGAAACAGTATCAAAAGCTTTGGCAAAATCGAGAAAAAGGCGATTGGTTCAATCGTTACTGTTCATAATAAAGTGAAGGTCAGCGGTGGCTTCGAACAACAAAGTGAAATGTGTCGATAATTACAGGGCCAGATGCTGTCACCGGACATGAATACGGGGACTATCTTGCCTATCTTCCAGTCTTTAGGAAACTCACCAGATGACTCAGACTAGTTAAAGATAACATACAAAATGCAAATGGAAATATCAGTGATGTTCTTCAGTATTTTCATAGTTAATGTTATCAATGTCTGATGTATAGACTTTAAGTTTCATGATGAGGTTTCGCGATACCTTCTGCAGTGACGGTGATAGTAGTCATGAAAGGGAAGGGCTGATCAGGGACAAATGGCATATTGGAACAATATTCTTTTGCAAAAACTTAGGCGAAATATGCCTTGAAGGCAATCGTCGAAGTTTCAACAGAAAGCGGAGTTTGTTTAGCATCATGTAATGTAACGCGCTTAGAAGATTTATTGTAAGAAGAGAGTATTTGCCAAAAAAATTTTAAGATTATTTTTTATAAGTGAGGGCGAGCCCTACGAATAATATTTCTTCTTCGCTGCGCCTAGAGCTTTACAGTACTCTCGCAAGCACGCCTTGTATTTTTCCCAGTAGGAAGCAAAAACATTGCGTTTTGCGGTATTATACGAACGCTTATTTTTATTCCTTAATGTCTGGAGCTGCTTCGTAAACGACGGGTTAGTCTTATCTTTGGATATATAGATTAGAGGCAGGAACCGGTCAACTAGCACTAATATTTTTTTCTTGAAAAAGAATGTTGGCGTTTACGGTCCGACAGGCAAATGACGGCAGAAAGTGCTTATGTCAAAAAAAATAATTCTAATCAGGTGTTAAATTGTTATAATCACCACGGTTGTAATCGCGAATAGATTTAGTTACTGCGCCTGTAAACATAACAGCTAAAATTATCTGGAAATGAATTAGCTTGTGATCACTAAATCCAGGTCACTAAAACAACCACATAGAATACACGTTAATAAGTAACACCAACAGTATGAGAATAAGTGTGGTAGATTAACTTGCTTAGAAGTTACATCATCGAGGCATCTTCGTACCCCACCAAGCAGTGTGGTTTAGAAGACACTTTTAAAATACAACGTTATAAAAAAATTATGGGTGAATGAATGATGAACCTGCTCGTCTAATCGCAGCAACTACGAATCCCTCTATCTCTCTCCGTACATCAAGGCGGGTCAGATCGACGTGGCTAGGAACTTGAGCCGAGTGAAGCTGTTCGAACAACACATCGAAGCAGAGACTCACTCGGGTTACATCACCATCGACAGTTGGAAGAAAAGTAATCTCTTCTTTCTTCACATTCGTGCCTTGGTACGTATTACGCTGCAGTAATGAGCAGTGATCTATTTATGTGTTTATTTATTTATTTACTGTGCGTTATTTCAGTTGAAATTGTGAATAAATACACAACACCAGTACGGCCGATTGTCATGGGCTAATAGGAATTCCAAACTAAAATATGCAAGCAGAAGCCAGAAATTGTGGCAGTAGACTACCTAACACAGACAGAAAAACTGTCGGAAACTGTCGAACGCTACACACGGAAAAGAAATCGTTAAGCAATATAATTTCAATCCAGTGTAACGTGACACCGACCTTTTAGAGGTTACTTTAGTTGCGTGCATGCACATATTTTCCAAGTCATTGCGATCCAAAGCCGCAACAAGTATTTCCGCATTCATGGTAGATGCGGGGTCAGTTGAAGCCGCAGCCATTTCATAGATCTATAGGCTGTATACGCAAACAAAATATTAAAACAATAAGAACAGCAACAATATTAGCAATGAATACAACATGAATGAATGAATTGGGTAATGTGAATAACGACGACATAAAAGTTACATGCAATAAAAAAATATTAGGATTTACATGCAGTGCTGCGAACCAAACTTGAGAACAAGAACGTGTCAATATATAGATCTTCACCAAAGTAAAGTAAATATGCCTGACATGGCAAAGTTATGACTAAGTTTTATTTAGTGCAATCAAACTCGCTAAGAAGGATGCATAATCACAAATATGTCCACCATGTCGGGTGATTTTTCTAGCATCCAACATGCAATGCCAGGCTGAAATACGTCGCGCAAGGTTGCCAAAGAGAAAAACGAGACGAGACAGAAAGAGCGCCAACTCACAACTAATTTTATTTTCATGAAGCATTCACAATATACAGGCTCTTGGAGGACATGCGCAGACCATTTCATTCACCGCACGTGCAGGCATGAACATTTTGATGATGTAATAACCGATTATTGCAACCATGATATCTGGGAACCAGTTCTTGCGAGTTGGCCCTCTTTCTGTCTCGTCTTTCTCTTTGGCAACTTTGCGCCACGTATTTCAGCCTAGTATGTACCAACTAGCCCAACATAACGTACTGTTATGCAATGCCAGCCTACTACGGTACCTTCCAGAAAAACCCAGACGCCTACCCACTTCTACTGTGGCTCCAAGGTGGCCCCGGATTGTCGTCCCTGTTCGGCGAGTTCCTCGAGATAGGGCCCTTGGGAATCGATGGCAAAGGGCGTCTCTTCAAGAGGCAAGGCTCCCTCCAGAGACACGTGAACGCCGTGTATCTCGACCAGCCGGTGGGAGCCGGTTACAGCTTCACCAAGGGTCTTCTCGGATACGCCAAAGACCTCAACGACGTGTCCAGCGGCGTGCTCGAGTTCCTGGACCAGTTCATCACCATGTTCCCGGAGTACAGAAACCGGACGTTCTACGTCGGGGGCGAGTCTTATGGAGGTGAACTCATCTGTACACGTATAATGTACGCTATCAGCTCACATTAAGAGGCACTGGACATAGAGACAGAAGGAATATAGGAAAGGTAGGGAGGTTAACTAGACATTGTCCCGTTTACTATCCTACACGTGGGGAGAGGGTAATAAGGGAGCAAGAGTGAGGCAAGGAATATAAGAAAGGTAGGAAGATTAACTAGACTACCTTCCATTTGCGCCCTTAACATGGGGAGAGGGAAATAAGGGGGCAAAAGAGAGGCAAGAAATATAAGAGAGGTGGGGAGGTTAACTGGACTACGTCAAACTTGCTACTCTACAAGTAAGGATAGGAAAATAAGGAAGCAAAAGAGAGAGAGAAGTATATGAACACTGAACGCCACACACAGTGCAGGGATTCACAGATGGTCGCTAAGTGATGTTGCCTTCAAGAATTGTAGGAAGGCTCGTGTGGATTTATGGGCTGATGTACTATGAGACCGTGCACTCACAATATTTTTTCCAAGTAAATATAAAGGACGATCTTCCAGTAAAACAACGCATTAGTCATTTCAGACAGATGGGGATTTCTTTAAGAACTGTTCGCATAGCGAGAGCAATTACGCGGCAACACCATCCGAATTTCTGGCGCGGTGGTGTTCAGTATAACATCCATCTTTCCTACACCGTCCGTAAAAGCTTCGAGTTTTTTTTTTCAGTTGATGTAGGTACAACGCAGAAAATTTGGCCCCTTTTCCCCATTGCTGAGTAGTCTATTCAACAATAATGCCTTGTTCAAAGCACACGCTGAGACGTTCGGCACGTATTCACAACGCTGCCGGTTTGCCGTCGGTCTCGCCTCTTGCATGCACCATTGTGGCACGATTATCAGCTACTAGCGACGATGTTAGTAACTGTTATAGTCTGGAATGGCTCCAACTCGCCGGTCTCCCACATTCCCCACGTATTACTAAAGCGTGTATTTCATAATTATAACTAAATGGTAATTTACGTTTTAAAACGAGAGGGAGGGATAAATAACTGTTAAGCGGAAGGCAGGGAGGCTAGCCGTAATGTACAGAAGAGGTAAAGGGTAAGACGCAAATGTACATGAAAAAAGAAAGCCTGAGTGCGAGGGAGGGAGCAAGATAGGCTCATAATCTTTAAGCACGGCAGGCGACTAAAGGCGCTGTCTAGTAACGCCCTATTGACTCGTATTCTCTAACGTGTTCCATAGCTAGGTTCACCGTCGCCGTTTCCCACGCCATTCTCAAGGGGAAGGAACCACGCGTCCCGCTCCGACTTAGAGGAGTCATCCTCGGCGCCGGCTTCTTGGGGCGCCTCATGAAGGTGGCCGACTCGTCCGAGTTCCTCTACGAGATGTCCCTGGTGACCAAAGAGGGCCGCAAGAGTCTCGCCGACATCTTCGCCGACATGAGGCGAAAGGTGAGAACGCTGATCGGCAAGCTGGCCGCGCTACTGCGACTCAAGAAGACCATCTTCACGTCGGAGAAGACGCCCACCATGTTCCAGAAGCTCACGGGCTTCAACAACCAGGCCAGCGCGCTGTACTCCGAGAAGCCCCTCAACATGGTCCGGTACGAGAAGTACGTGCAGAGCGACGCGTTCAAGCGAGCCGTGCACGTCGGTCGAGACGCCCAGTTTATGGAAGCCGAGGGCAAGGTGTCGATGAGCCTGAAGAACGACTACCTGACCGACATCAGGTATGCGCTTACGTCAACTTTATAGTGACTAGACGAAAGGCAGGGATGTGTGTACAGATGCGCAGAACTTGAAGATGTGCGCTCAGGCGGCGTGTGGGTGGGAGTACGTCATGGCACCTGTGCTTGTTCTTACTGCAGGCCAGAAGTACGAACACGGCTGCACACGGCTGAACGCCTAAGTGGCCCCACGCATCCAATATTACAGGTGACTAATGGCAAGCGCTAAGCCCAAGCTAAGCGAATGAGTGGTAACCTCGTGTGGACTTCCCACACCGTGCGTAGAAGCTTCGAGTTTTTTTTTTCAGTTGATGTAGGTGTAGTAGTAGTAGTAGTAGTAGTAGTAGTAGTAGTAGTAGTAGTAGTAGTAGTAGAAAACTTTATTATATACATAATCCAGACAGGCTTGAACTCCAGTGCCCCGAAGAATATACGTGCAACGCAGAAAATTTGGTACCTTTTCCCCGTTTCTGAGTAGTCTACTCAACAAAAATGACTCATTCAAAGCACACGCCGAGACATTCGGCACGTATTCACAACGCTGCCGGCTTGCTGTTGGTCTCGTCTCTTGCATACACCATTGTGGCGCGATGATCAGCTACTGGCGACGATGTTATTAACTGTTATAGACTGGTATTGCTCCAACTCGCCGGTGTCCCACATGCCCCACGTAATACTAAAGCGTATGTTTGATATTTATAACTAAATGGTAATTTACGTTTTAAAACGAGAGGGAGGGATAAAGAACTGTTATGCGGAAAGCAGGGAGACCAGCCGTAAGCATACAGTACAGAAGAGGTAAAGGGTAAGAAGCAAATGTACATGAAAAAAGAGAGTCTGAGTGCGAGAGAGGGAGCAAGAGAGGCTCATAATATTTAAGCACGTCAGGCGACTAAAGGCGCCGTCAAGTAACGTCCTACTTACTCATACTCTCTAACGTGTTCCGTAGCTAGGTTCACCGTCGCCGTTTCCCACGCCATTCTCAAGGGGAAGGAACCACGCGTCCCGCTCCGACTTAGAGGAGTCATCCTCGGCGCCGGCTTCTTGGGGCGCCTCATGAAGGTGGCCGACTCGTCCGAGTTCCTCTACGAGATGTCCCTGGTGACCAAAGAGGGCCGCAAGAGTCTAGCCGAGATCTTCGCCGACATGAGGCGAAAGGTGAGAACGCTGATCGGCAAGCTGGCCGCGCTACTGCGACTCAAGAAGACCATCTTCACGTCGGAGAAGACGCCCACCATGTTCCAGAAGCTCACGGGCTTCAACAACCAGGCCAGCGCGCTGTACTCCGAGAAGCCCCTCAACATGGTCCGGTACGAGAAGTACGTGCAGAGCGACGCGTTCAAGCGAGCCGTGCACGTCGGTCGAGACGCCCAGTTTATGGAAGCCGAGGGCAAGGTGTCGATGAGCCTGAAGAACGACTACCTGACCGACATCAGGTATGCGCTTACGTCAACTTTATAGTGACTAGAAGAAATTTCGACAGTACCGATGCAGTAAAATCTCCTTGATTCCATTTCGAAGGGGATTACGCATTTGTTCGACTTAAGCAGAGTTCGAGATAGCTGGCGGGTACAGTATGAAAGGGCGTCGCGGTATACATCATCCAGGCAGAACCCGGAGAAGCCACCTCTAAACTCGTTGTCATGAACTAGGTGCTATACTAGCCGTTTGTATTAAGTTATTTCGTAGATTAAGTATATTGAGCTTTAACAGCGAGAAGAGCTAATGGATTAATTAGTGATAGGCCAGAACAAGCACCAACATGCTACTTGAAATCAAAACACGTTTACGTAGCAGAGTTAACGCAATCAAAACTAAAGGTAATCAGTGGTCTCCATCTGCTTGCGTTTCTTTCGTCATGACTCCATAAGCATCATTTGCAGCTTGCTTAAGAGCAGCGTCGAATTTTTCATCGGCGGATAAACGCTGCTGTTTTATTGTTTTGCATCTCCGGTGCATTAGGTGTGCTTTGGCTTAGCAACACATCGTGATCATTCTGGGCCGACGTCTTCAAAGAGCGATGAAAATCAAGGGACTAAGATTGGCTGGAATCAATCGCTGTGTTTAGTGACGTGTTTGAATAGTCAGGAGTTTTCCCTCGCAGAGATACACCGGGCTGTCCGGGACCATGTCATCAGTTCATCAGTCAGAACTAAGTGTAAGTTTGAATTAACGATGTGGATTCGACAATTTTTCAATTTCGCTACATATCTACAAATATTGCATGAATCCTCGTTACATTGCTTTTTACGCTTGTCTCAGAAACGTAACGCTCATCTTTTTATTTTAAAAAACTTCTTTTTCTTTTTCCTTCCATTAGCCACGAAATAGAGGACCTGCTCAAATCATGCAAGGTGCTCTTCTACACGGGTCAAATGGACACGCTCTTCCCGTCGCAGAACCTCCAGGAGTACTTCCGGTCCCTAAAGTGGCCCGGCGCCACGGAGTTTCGCAAGGCGGAGCCGCAGCACTGGAAGGCGTATCCCTCCTATCGTTCCGTATCCGGTCTCGTCATCCGAGTGCGAAACATGACCGACGTGGTGCTCTTCCGGGCGGGACACTACACGGCCGTTGACGAACCGGACGCGGCCAACAAGATGATCTTGAACTTCATCGAGGGCGACGCGAACGCATGGGAGACTCCCGATGACGCGAAGACCCACGAAAAACGTGGGTCAACCGAAAGGGGTTAGCCATCTCATGCTACTTCGTGAAGCGTTTATGAGACGTCCACCTCGGTACTTCAAAGGGCCCCCAAACCACACCCTGCTGTTTTTTACGTTTTAATTGAACATTCGACCACTCCCCCGCAGATCACTGGATCGAATATAGGACACGGCTACTGAATTTCAATAAAGGCGAAATGCTAAAGCTTCACGCATTCCGACATTGGTGCGCTTTAAAGAACCCCTGGAGGTCAAAACTCTCAGAGCTTTCCACGGCAGAGGCCTTCATAATCATGTCGTGGTTTTAGGACTTATTACCCCAACTATTATTATTATTATTATTATTATTATTATTATTATTATTATTATTATTATTATTATTATTATTATTATTATTATTATTATTATTATTATTATTATTATTTATAAACACGCGCGTCAAGTTCGGGATGTCATCAGGATTAACAACGTGAAACACGGCAGCGCTACAATCCGCGGGCTCGTCATAAAACCGAAGAAGCAGTCTTGCAGCCGTCTCCGGGCCTTTTGGTATCCCTGGCATGACGTCACTACGTAAATTTAATTCTGTCAACGACAAGTAGAACAAGTTCGTCTGCTCGCCGGTACACGCCCTCGCTGCTCTTCTTCCGCTCACGTCGATAAGGAGCCCTCAGCCATAAAGGAGAAGAGATACGGCAAACGGAGCGTAACGAAGAAAAGAGTGAAACGAGCGAAGGGCGCACTTGGATTATTAAACGCGTATAACTCACCTATTACGGCACCGTTTGAAAAAAAAAAATCTCTTGTCTATGTGGCAGAGGGGCTTGGCCTCTCTGTCCCGGCATGGAAGCAGCCAGCATCAGTCCTGAACTGTTCCTCAGGACCTCAATAAAGTTCTTCCTGCCATACGTGTTCGTTTTGCGGACTCGCGTACAACTGCACCACAACTAAATTTGTGTCTGTAGATGATTTACGGGCCTTCTAACGCAATTCTGCTTATAAGGAACGGTGTAACGCCCTAATATTATCCGGGGTTAAACTTCTCAAAGCACGACGTGCATATGGTAGCCGTCACAGTGGCCGGCTCCGGAAGTTTCGCCCACCTGGAGTTCCTTAACGCCAAGGACATCGCACAGAAAACGGGATTCTGGCATTTTGCCTTCATTGAAATGCGACCGCCACGTCCGGGATCGAACCTGCGACCTTCAGGTGACGTAGCACAATAGAACATACCTTCTGCATGTTTCTTCTTACGGATCACTGCTTGCAATCCAGCGCGTGTTGCATGTTTTTTTGCATTTCCCGGGCATTTGTAATTAGCAAAAAACCACTAATACGTAACAGATATAAAGTTCAAAACTGTCCAATCGAACGTTTGGCAAACCGATCTGCAACTTTCTTATTGAAATTTTTATCTATCTTCGTTTCTTGAAAAGTTAGTCAATTAAATATATCTTAGTAAATAATAATTGAGAACACACAAAGAAATGGTCTGATTAACAATAGTCTGACTACCCCACCGCGATCTCCTACTGGCTAAGGTAATCGGCTGCTGAACCGCAGGTCGCGGGATCGGCTGCATTTCCGATGGAGGCGGAAATGCTGTAAGCGCGTGTGCTCAGATTTGGGTGCACGTTAAAGAACCCCAGGTGTCGAAATTTTTGAAGCCCTTCACTCTCTCATAAGCATATGGTGGTTTTGAGACGTTAAACCCCACATGTCAATCAATCTGACTAACTCCAGGCAACGGTGAGTATCATGCATTTGGTCGCGTCATAATTACGTGTTCCGGCATATTTTTAAACTCCGGCCAAAGTTACGTGGGACACCGTGTATACAAAATACAAAGCGCCAGCACAGCATACTATGCCCCATAGAGTCGGTTCTTATTTTACTTTACGGTTTACACCGTGTATACAAAATACAAAGCACCAGCACCGCATACCATGCCCCATAGAGACGGTTCTTATTTTACTTTTACCGTTCCCTCGCGTTGCACTGATAGCGAACCAAGCATGCGCTCATATCTTCTCGTTAGCGTCTCAAGTGACTGCCAACCACGACAGATTATTTACTGGCTGAAAACTCAAACACGCTCCGCCGCGGTGGTCTAGTGGCTAAAGTACACGGATGCTGACCCGCAGTTCGCTGGATCGTATCCCGGCTGTGGTGGCTGCATTTTCGGTGGAGGCGGAAATGCTATAGGCCCGTATGCTCAGATTCGGGTGCACGTTAAAGAACCCCAGGCGGTAGAAATTCCCGGAGTCATCCACTACGGCGTCTCTCATAATCATATGGTGGTTTCGGGACGTTAAACCCCACATGTCAATCAAAACTCAAACACGTAAGGTACGCACTGAGGCCGAACCACACCGAAAATACTTGCGCATCTCAGTTTTCAAGGGCACGAACTTTTTACGAGAAAACACGACATCCGAGTCTATCCTGTTTCGCTGCAATATTCCTTTAGCGAGCCCAACCGAGGGCCAACAACGGCACCATGTCCAGCTTGCCACGTGCCCACAAATATGACTTCCAGTATTCATAGTGTCATCGCTTAAGACGACACGGAGATGATGATGATAATGATGATGCTGATGGTGATGATGATGATGAGCTCTATATGGCTCGCATCCACTTCAAGGGATTCGCCAAGGAATGAATAATTTTTTTAAAATAAAAGTGACTACATAAGACAAAATTTTTACTTCTTTTTCCTTCTTTTTTTTCTCTCTGCAGTTGATGAGCCAAAGAGACGAATTGGCAGACACGATTAATATACACAACGCCGAAAGTGAAACTGGAAACACTTCGAATAAACCATAAGCAGCATACAAGTATCCTACACCGCTAAGTCTACGAAAATATTTTCTATTCTCTTTTACTCTGATATAAAATCAAGCCCATAAACGAAATGAACCTCGCATTTTTCGCACAGACGACGACCTTTTCCTGCGACACGCTGAATGATTTATCAACTGCGCAGTTCCAAAAGGGGACCCTAGAAACCATAGCCATATCGTGGAGACGGGCCCCCTACGCCGTTGAGAATAGGCGTGCAAACTACACAGTGGTTCCTCGGAAGCTTATATGGGGCGCTGTAAATGCGATAAGGCAGAATCTAAGCCTCCTGTTTGGGATACGTGATAAAGGCCTTCTCTCTGAAGCTGTTTAAAAGCCGAGTAAATCGAGTTTACCGCTTTCACTCACCTATAAGCACAAAGTATTTTCTCAAAGTGTCTAATAACAATTGTATGCGAGACTTAAAGAGACTCTAAAGAGCTAAATGCTTGTTCACGTATTAGTAAACTATAACTTTACAATTCTGAAAGCGCCTTTATAGCAAGGAGTTCTGACTGCTTCACGTTACAAGAGGCCACAAGAAGCTTTCGCGACAGGTTTGACGATATATGCTGTGCTATATGGCACACGTCCTGCAAGACATTGAATTTTGTTTGTAACTGTTTGCAAAAAAGAAACGAGCATTCTCTTCGCCATCAACCCAGGTTTTTCTTTTTTTTTAATTTTGCAAATTCGCTTTGCGGCAATGCACATGTTCTGGTAAAGCTTCTTGTCTTCCACTGTAAATAAAGATTTACACGAACGAGAAATGTGCAGCTATGCGAAACTGATACCCAATAGCCCTCCACGCCAGCCTCTATTAATAACCGTCTAATATTAATCGTTCCACAATTAAAGTTGTGTCTTACCAACCAGCTGACGAGCTTCCTTCTGTATGGACGTATGACATCCTGGTCAAAACCAGCTGCCAGACATCCGCAGCAATCCGCAATCACAGCAGCGCGAGACAATAATTGTACACGCACAGCCACAGCAGGATATCAGTGCTAAAAATTAATTAACTCTGGTTCACAGGGCGATTGAAAAATAATGTACAGCAGGCTAACGGAAGCACAGGCGAAAGCGTATGTTCTCGCGAAGCTTTCATTGGACAGTTTCAGAACAGGGTTCTTATCGTTAGAGTTCATTTGGCACAATTTTCTGCTTTCATAACTTAACGTGGACACCTAAGATGATAGTGCACGACGATTGCGCAGTGGCCACAAAGCTTTGCTCGTATACCCTGTCTAGGACTGCTGATTAGGTTCCTTTTACATTCTAAGCCGGCTGCGCTGCCCCCAAACTCCAGAAATTTCCGTACTTCCCTCGATTTCACAAGTTGTCTCAGGAATCTTCCCATGCACCCTTCACCAAGCCTCACGTGAATTCATCATCGGATGACGTCACAAGACATTTCTTTGTCACGTGATATTTTGGTATCGTTCGTGTGCACGCCGACGCCAGTCATATGATTTTTTTACTCATAGAAAATATAAGACTCTTTGCTTAATAAACTACCTCGCAGCGGTAACTACTAAGTCGCAGCAAGTATACACTCGGACGGTACTTGAGAACGTATAAACGTGTGGCAGTAACAACATAAAGGCAACCTTTAACTGCTTCGATCTTGAGTGCAAGAAAATGAAATCAGGGAGGCTCGGTTTCACGTCAAGTGGCAAACGTCTGTTTTCCCCCGAGCCTGCTCTCATCTTTCAGGTGAAATAAACTTTCGAAAATAAATTGAAGTATTACCGCAATTTTAAACTCCTAACAAGTTCAGGCAACTTTTTTGACCGCAGCACGTTATTTTATGAAGCAAAAGCTGTTTCCCCATGTGTGAGTCTGTAATGGAGGTCGGTCTGGTTTCGAGTAAGTGCGGTAGTTGTCACTACGAACGGATGGTGCATGCGCTGCCGCAAGCCGGCCGAAAGCTCCGTCGATCCGCAAGAAAAACACCGGCCCTTCCGTCAGCCATCCTTTATCCCTCACACTATACCTCATCTCGTCCATGTTTCTCTCTGTGATAGCGCAGCATGTCGCGCCACGTGTATATCTGGATGACAATCAGTATGCAATTTATGTGACGTCACATGTCTGTATATATATATGAACATCAGCGCAGAATAAAAAGGCATTTTATTCCTGCCGAGCTGACTGATAACATTATTACACTCTCCACGGGTGGCCGTCATCCCGATATCACGACGTTACTACCGTTATTTGCCTCTAGGGTTTGCAACATCTCTAAGGCCACTAAGTGGAGATAACATTATTTGCCCAACGTTTATTACTGTACCTAGAGTTATAGGCTGCATAGATCCGCCGTTCATAGCTGTGCTGTTTTGGTCAATATTGAATGTTGTTATGACGAACATGAAAGTGACAATACGTGACCAGATCCCAGAATATAATTTTCACTGGTTTCGCTAGCTCCGTACATGAATAGGTATTTTACAATGCAAATATCTATTTTAAGAAATACAAAGATGCTCGGCTATACCATTAGCTAAAAACTGAACAGCTTTACTGGGCTGATGCTCCGTAACACGGGCCACTGTATTAAAAAAATAGCAACATTGTTGAAAACTCAAAAATAAACAAATATTAACACAAATTTACAAAACGAGATCTAAATAACATAAAGAATAATGAAAGCGAATTCAACGCATGCAAGAAGACGGATAGATTGCAAAGGCTTATAAGAAATCATGCGCATTTGGGTCTGACAAATGAACATTGAAAGCGATAATTTGAAGAACAAACCCGTCCAATTTTCTCGTGTTTACAAAATGCGTCAGAAGTTCCATCAGTGAACTGCACTTGACTTTTTTATAATTATTTAAAATATGTTCTGTGATCATTTTAGGTTATATTTGTTACGAAACCGTGCAACATATACCACATGTCGCTATTTCTCGTATTGGCGGAAGTGACTTTAGGTGTCTACCACCTGCAGGTAAAAACATTTTATGTGAAAAATTGACACCGTTAGTTTATTCCGGTTACAAGCCCAACAAAATGAAGTTTACATAAAAACCTTTATAGGGTCTCGATGAATACGGGAAGCTGCAGATGCGAGAGAGCATATACTGAAGCAATTAAGCAATCAGACACTTTGCTTTGCGCGCAATTAATTACGGTCAGCCTGTCCTAGTATTAAGAATTATGAGTTACGATGTAACACGCGCGAAATCGAGAAAACATATTTTAGTGGCACACAAAGTATCTGCGCATTCGCTGAACGCCGCAAATGTATGCATTTTTCGGAGCTTCCGCTGCTCTAGTTGCGGAGCAGGTACATGGAGTTCAAACACACCGAGACAGCGGCTACATTTTTTCGAAAGGTGGAAGACGCTTAAAACAGGTGTTGGGAACTCCCGCTCGAAACCCGCGCGTATTATCGTTTCCCGGCTGCGGGCCACCTGCGGTCTACGTTAACCCCTGACGATTCGCACAGTGTGAACAACTTTTTGTGACAGTGCAGGCGCAAGAGAACTTCCCGTCGTCTGGTGCGCGTGAAAAGTGTGAGTCGAAGCTTGAAGTTTGTACTTGCAGGTTACACTATGCCGCTTAACTGAATGATTGATATGTGGGGTGTAACGCCCCGAAAGCACCATATGATTATGAGAGACGCCGTAGTGGAGGGCTCCGGAAATTTTGACCACCTGGGCTTCTTTAACGTGCACCCAAATCTGAGTACACGGGCCTACAACATTTCCGCCTCCATCGGAAATGCAGCCGTTTAACTGAAGGACGCGGGTTCGAGTACCGGTGAACGCGGCTGTACTTCGACGGGGGCAAATGGAAGAACACCTATGTATATCTACTATATGTGGTTTTATGAGCAAAAACCGCGACATCATTTCGTGGCTCGGCGCATATAAAATGGAGGGCTCCGGAAATTGTGACCTTGTTGTGTTCGTGCTTTAACGTGCAGCTGACACAGCGCAGTTGACAGGCCTCTATCATTCCTCGTTTATAGAAATGAGACCACTGCCGCTAGAATCGAACCCGCGACCTAGAGGCCAACAGCTGAGAGCCGTAACCACTGACGAGGGCAATGAAGTCTATAGGTGCGCATTGAGAAACACAGGTGACGAAAATTACTGTCGAGTCTATATAACGCAAGACACCAGAATTGCTCGTCTTTTTTTTTTTCATGGGTTTTCGCATGTTCCACAATTGAGACTAAAGAATTTTTTTTTTTGAATCCTGACCGGTTTTAAAAAAAAACGTTCATTTCACGGAGACAATCGACCATTACTACATGAGCGAAAATCCCACGGGACGCGACGTTACGACGTCCTGCCGATAGACATCATCTCACAGAAGTAACGAGTTATCATCTGATTTTTAAATAACTTGCTTAAGTTAGGTTGTCTTACCTACCACAACAACGACCTGATCATTGTAGATACACCGTAGTATATGCTAATACAAATTAACTTTCACCACCCGGGGGCTTTTAGCGTGCGTAAGCACACTGATGTGTTTTTAACTTAGCTTTCATCCAAATACAGGCGTCGGGATAGGGAACGTAACCCACCTCTGTAGACTTGGAAGCGCCATAAGCAGAGTCGTTAGATTTAGCACTGCGGATGTTATGATTCTACAAACCTTGATTGTTTCATATACGCCGCGCGTCTAGCTGCATATATAAAGTAAGTTCGATCTAAGACATATACATATCAAAAGAACGATATCGTTAAGAGGCACGTCGCATTGAAGCAATAGTGTAGATAACTGGGACAATTGGTGCGGGTGCACGGTAGTAAACAGCGCAAAAGACAAGATGGATAGATAGGAGGAAAAGACAAGAAGCATCGACTTCCAACTGAGATAATTTTTTGATCAGACAAGGAACACATGTAAATACAACATTGGGCCATAGATTGCATGCGCAAAGCAAAATTTTCACGTAATTTCTCACTGGACAACCAAGGCCCAACCATAGCACCTGCTTTCGTGTCATGGCGAGACACAATAACTGGCACATTGTTACGACAGTTTGGATATGCGCGCTGCCTCAACAAGTTCACGTGCTTTTTCGGCTTCAGCGCCGATACGAAATAGATGCGGAAGTTTGTATGCCGCGGTCACGTGCATCGAACTGCTACGGGCGA
This sequence comes from Rhipicephalus microplus, assembly GCF_013339725.1. Taxonomy (NCBI): domain Eukaryota; kingdom Metazoa; phylum Arthropoda; class Arachnida; order Ixodida; family Ixodidae; genus Rhipicephalus; species Rhipicephalus microplus. The sequence goes on from NC_051167.1 coordinate 137,042,010, forward strand.
TTGGGATTGACGACCACGTGACTAGTTCATTTATGGACTCCCGCTCTCGGCGAAAAATTACGTGCGCGTGTCTCTTCAGAAAAGAGAGGAAAAAAAATTTCACAGGAAATCGGGGCTTTGAGGTATAATGAGAAATCGTCCGACAGTTAACGTCGCCGGAGTCAACGCTTCTTGCATGAAGGACTTGTCTTTGCTGATGCTATGACGTTGCCACTTTCCTCAGCAACACATTTTTACATACGCAATGCTTATTAACGCCTTTCTTAATACTAGAGCAAGCCTATTCGCGTGTCAACTGTATAGCCATTCTCGCATAACTAATGCGAAACCGCAGAACACCCAGCAAAAAGCGTTCGCGCTGGAAGGAAGGCAATGACATCGTTCACGTGCTTCGATTACTGAAGTCTCACTCCGTAGAACGTATACGCGAGCAAACCCGTCTGCGACGGCCGTTATTGCGTGCTTGCACACTGCCTACTGCACGCTATTATACGTGTAGTCCCATTCGGGTAAACATTTTTCCTCAAGCTCGTTCAATAGTTCTGCCGGCGCCGTACGTGAAACGCTGTTCGTCCGTGTCAACAACCAGATGCGTCGCTTCTACACGGAGATTGCCCGTGTGTTTTGTCCCTCGCGCAGCAGAAAAATCAACGGAGTGAATTGCTCCCTCTAGAAGGTAAGGGCTCTTCTCCAAGTGCAGTAGCTCCACCGTAACAGCACCATAGAGTTTGACGCCATTTTGATTCTTTTTGTTCTTTTCGTTCGCCGCTGTTTATTGTTCATGGTGCACCTCTGTGGAGACTCAGTATATACCTGATAAGAATCAGCCAGGTCTACCGTTAGAAAACATGTACTCTGCACTATCCTGTAGGCAAGGGCAAGGAGGGCGTGTGCTACAATACAACAAAAGCCGTTTCGCACTGAGTTATTACCATAAACTGCCTTTACTTCGGGTGAACGACTCAAGTCGTAAAGGAAATTCCGAAGCTCGCGCATGCGGGCATACACATCTCGCCTTCTATGCACCCGCGCAGCTCGCTTCTTGAGGTCTAAAGCAGAAACGTGCACCTTGAAGTGAAGTACGTCGTTCTGTACAGCAGAGGCCATCAGTACTGGCACAGGTGAGCGACGTCGTGACTTTTACGTTGAAATATTTTGCGACGTTTACATCGATGCACCAAATAAGCCCTAAATGTTAATGCAATATTTAGGATTATAGCATATTTTTATGTTATACAATATTTGGTCGTAGTGCTGCGGAAATTTCGGCCATCTGGTGTTCTCTAACGCGCGCTGACATCGGACAGAGCACGGACCATTTCGCTTCCTGTTGAAATATGACCGCCACTGCTGGAATCGAACCCGCGACCATCAGGTTCGGCAGCCGGGCCCCGTATCCACTGCTCCACCGCGGTGGACTCTGGAGCACCAAAGCATGTTGAGCGATTTCGCACCTATTCGTTCTCGTACCTTTGTGAGCACAGCCAAGTTAGTCAAAGATTAGTGGCCTATTTCGTGATATCTTTAGCGTTATTTGGTCATTTGTAAATCCGAACTGTTTAGTATTGTGTAAAACATGTAGCGACTTTCCGGCGAAATGCTAGAAGCCCCATGTGCTTACGTTCAGACGTACGGTAACGAATGGGGTTCCCAGGTGATGAAATTTGCAGAGCCATCCACTACGGCGTCTCCCAAAAACGTACGGTGGGCAGTGAAGCACGTACCTTATTCATCTAATCTCAGTCCAAATCATGGAATCTCGAATGTTGGAAGGTTACAGCAAACATGAAGTTTCTGCCAGTGCCCATCCGCAACCTGCACATCTATTTCGAGCCGATCTAAAAGCAGACGACGGCGGGAACAATATTGAACTACGTCACTTTTCTTGGTGCAAATAGGCACTCTAGATACGAACGCACAATCAGTAGGGGCCACGGGCACTAGAGAGCTGCGCGAGCAAGAGACATTCCTTCCGACAGAAGAGATAACACCGGAGTTTGCTTACGCCTCAGCGTTCACAGGCATGCGTACGAAACTATCTACACATTGCAGCGTACTCTTTGTTGCATAGGTCAGTGCGAGCACTCAAACCGTATCGGCATTGACCAAGATAACTCGAGATTCGCGTGTAACAACACAGCACGGTCTCGACGTCCGCGAGCTTAAACAGAAGCTTATCGCATCAATGCGAACATCCATGTTGCGATAACGTATCTCCCACGTATACGACATTGCTACTAACGTCAGCCAAGCCAGCTATCGCTTCTCTTCTGTTTCATAATATTTTGTTGATTGATTGATTGATTGATTGATTGATTGATTGATTGATTGATTGATTGATTGATTGATTGATTGATTGATTGATTGATTGATTGATTGATATGTGGGGTTTAACGTCCCATAACTACCATATGATTATGAGAGACGCCGTAGTGGAGAGCTCCGGAAATTTCATCCACCTGGGGTTTTTTAACGTGCCCCCAAATCTGAGCACACGGGCCTACAACAATTCCGCCTCCATCGGAAATGCAGCCGCCGCAGCCGGGATTTGATCCCTGACCTGCGGGTCAGCAGCCGAGTACCTTAGGCACTAGAGCACCACGGCGGGGCCATAATATTTTTCATTACAGTTTATTCAGAAATACATAACATGGCCTAAAACAACTCATTCGGACTATCTTTGCCGGGTTGCATATAGCATGAAAGTTCATGCATCTTTGAGAAGACGATAATGACCAAGCTCTACATTGCTGGGTTCTGGACAAGCCTTTTAGAATATCATTTCGCCTCTCCTTCAAATATCTCCTTCTCGCCGGAGACACTCTGCGAAAAATATTCAAGTTGCATGGGAAGCGTCATGCAACTTAGAACGTCGTGTTAACTTCAGCTATGTGCGTCATTTCTTAATTTACTTCCAGGCGCATTTGAAGTTATTCAAATGAACCTTCACTTAAGCACTATAAAGCTGGCAGTCGGTCGGTCGGCCAAGACAGACAGCCCGGTGTCTGTCTGAGTCTGATTATCTATCTATCTATCTATCTATCTATCTATCTATCTATCTGTCTATATATATATATATATATATATATATATATATATATATATATATATATATATATATATATATATATATATATATATATATATATATATATATATATATATATCCTTTCTACATATCTATCTAGTGTGAAGCCCCTGATAACATCTAAAATGTGGTGGCTTCATTGGAAGCACAAATGGTCTCGATGGTGTACAGTAATGACAGGTAAATGAAAGTCCCGGGCTTTCTTTTTTGCCGTGCAGCTTACTTCGTTTATAGATGATTACCACGACGTTTAATGCCAGTTAAGAATCTTGGCTAGCTTGCGCACAACTTCCTAAATGACACAATACAAGACAGAATGTACGAATGACTCAAAATACGGAAAACTTTCGCATTAATATCGATACCTCCAAAATGCTATCTCTGTGCTTTTTTTTTATTTCACTTCACGACTTCGAGTTGTGAGCATAATAAACGTTTGAACCAACCGGGCCGATCAACTACGGTTATACGGTTGATTTAAACAAAGATTCGCCTCTTCGAACAGCACATTTCTTCGAATACTCATTCATGTTTCGCAATTCTGCAAGAAAAAAATTGGAGCCGTTCCCCTATCGAGAAAATAGAGGTAAGTGGAGCTTTGCGTAATCGTGTCAGACCTATACTATGTAGGTTTCTTTACATCGCATTGCTCAATGATCCCTCCTAAATTTGTTTTTATTCCACCATAATTTCGTCTTTCATTTCGTAATGCGAGATAGGGAGCAGATAAGTACTACAGGACAGACGATATAGGCAGACTCGCGAATCGTTTTCTGGCATATTGCGAAGTGTCAAAAAAGAATAGCGACCGGATAGGGGAAATAAAGTGAAAGGCGGGAGGTAGCTAGAAGAGCAAAAGAAAACAAACATGACGCAACGATATAGCATATTCCTTTGTAAGCACAAAATAAATTTCGATAGCTCGTTGTGTACCATGCTGTAGATATTTTGTTTGTATCTGCGTTAAATGCAACGAGGATGTCCTAAGGCAATGCTCCTTTGCAGCTGCGACCAAAAAGTTTTTTTTTTAATTTTCATCTCCCTGGCATTTTTGTCATCGACCTTTCTTCGCTCTAAATCATGATTGATATGTAGGGTTTAACGTTCCAAAACCACCATATGATTATGAGAGACGCTGTAGTGGAGGGCTCCGGAAATTTTGCCCACCTGAGGTTCCTTAACGGGAACCCAAATCTGAGCACACGAGCCTACAGCATTTCCGCCATCGGAAATGCAGCCGCCGCAGCCGCGATTCGAACCCGCGACCTGCGGGTCAGCAGCCGAGTACCTTAGCCACTAGACCACCGCGGCGGTGTTCTTCGCTCTAAAGGGACACTAAAGAGAAACAATGGCTTCAATTAGATCGATAAACTGCAGTCCGAGAATTTTAATGGCACACCTTCCACTGTCATAATTTTCTTATTAGCAGAAAAAAATCAAAGTTGATGTTCTATTTTTTTCGATTTGACGCAATTTTTCGCATTTTTGCAATATTGGTTCAATAAAATTTCCCGACACATCATATGCTAGGTATGGGGCGCCCACAGACGACAATGTACTTTATTTCAGTCAATTACAAGCTACGTAGGATCCAGTATACGCCTTCAAAATGTGAGACGGCATGCTTGTTGCTTGGTGCGGGAATGTCGAACTGGCGTCTCCGCGCGCATTTTCTTTTCGCCCGTTTCCTCGATTACCAAGTGCCATCTAACGGTAAGAGAGGGATTTTCGGGACAGTGAAATTGCACTTTACTAATACACTAAAGATCACCTTCCTCTTTATTGTCCCATTAAATCCGGGCCGCGCAAAAGCAAAACTGAAGCGGCGCGCGAATACAAAATGAATCCCTCGTCCATCTCTCTTCGTCTTGACAGTATGGTTATCCATCTGACGCTTATCCACAGTGCGACAGACAACCAGCCGAGAGCACGCGTAAGCACACACGGAAGCTGATAGCGTAAGCAAGCGCCAACACGTGCTGATAACGTTTGCTATATGAGTCCTCGTCCCAGGCTTAGAAGGCCCTGAGTTTCATTTTAAATTTGCTCAACATCCTTTTTTTCTTACTGCAGAAACCGATGATTACGGAGGAACAAAAAGAAACTGAACATCGAACGGTTATACGAAACCTGCTGGCACAGCTCTCAGGTGTGTGGGATTACTGAAATTGCAACTGCAGCTGAATAGGTTTCTGAGAAGAACCAATAAAACAATGAAATTACTGCCGTTGGAAACCTATGACCGTTTTTTCATTTGATTTCAAGGTGTAGTTTTAAATTCTTTATGAGTGAAAATTAAACAAACATTTATATAAACAAAATGGCCTCCATAGTAAGATGTGTGTCTACCCCTTGTGATCTCTTTGGATTTCAGCCACTGGTAATCCGTTAAAACTCGACGCCCGCATTTAGAGCCCCTTTCGCTCGACTGCTGAACCAAACGTCGGGGGTTCGATTCGTATCGTGGTGGTCTTATTTTGATCGAGTTGAAATGCTTGAGGCCCGTGTACTGTAAGATGTCATCATCATCATCATCATCACCGCAGCCTAACTACGCCCGCTGCCGGGCAAAGGCCTTTCCCCGTTTCCTCGAATCGACTCGATTCGGTGCTTTTTGCTGCCACGTTATAGCTGCATACTTCTTCATCTCGTTCGTCCACCTAATTTTCTGTGTCCCCCTCACGCGTTTGACTTTCCTTGGAATCCAGTAAGTTGCGCTTGATGACAGGCGAATACCCTGTGTAAGCGCTAAGTGTTCGGTCCACGTACATTTCTTCTCGATTTCAACTGTGACATCCTTAACTCCCCGTCAGTTGCTTGACCCACTCTGCTCTTTTCCTGTCTAAGGTTAAACCTACAATTTTCTTTTCCACCTCTCACTGTATAGTCCTCCATTTAAGTTGAACTTTCCCTCTTTGTGAGCCTCCTGGTTTCTGCTCCGCATGGTAAGTACTGGCTAGGTACATACCTTGCTCTACATACCTTCCTCTTGAGATTTCGTGGCAGATTACCATTCACGATTTGAGAGTGCTCGAGAAATGTGCTCCACCCCATTTTTATTTTTCTAGTCATTTCACTTTCACGGTTCGGCTCCTCAGTTTCTACCTATTCTAAGTAGATGCACTCTTTTACAGCTTCCAGTATATCGACACCTATCGCAAAGCACTGTTCTCTGCCAAGACTGTTGTGCACATTACTTTCGTTTTATGCATACTAATTTTCAGACCTACACTTTTCTGCTTGCCGTACTATGTCAGTGCGCGTTAAAGTACATCTGATGGTCGGGATTTCTGGAGCCCTTCATTATGGTGTGCCTCATGATGATATCCTAGATTTGGCACGCAAACCCCAGCTAGTGTTCATTTTTCTGGCCACCAGACCCTGAGTTCCGGCTTACCACTGCGCGTTCTCCGCTTCTGCGTATATATCAAGCGCGGTCTTGGGGCCGAGCTTGTAAACACGAAACCCGAGCCGCGCGAATCGTACGCGTGGCGCGAAGCGTTGCCTGCATACGCTGCATACCATCTCCCGACAGCACATCACCTCTCCACAAAGCAGTGCGTTCACACTGTACCGTGCAGGACGACCGAGCTCCTCACCCTACGTCGAGGCACGACTGAAATCGCGAGGAAAAAGCATTGCACCGACGGCAGCGTCGGCTGACGCGCTATCGCAAGCCCCGTTGACCCACAGACAGCCTGCGACCGAAGTGCTCGGGCGTCCAGCCAGACAGCCGGCGGGGAGCCCATAGGCTGCTGATAGCGTGTCCGCGGCCTTCGGCTGCGAGGAGAGAGCCCAGGCATGCCTGCATCGGCGCCCCCCGCCGTCGCAGCGGCAGAGGCCGGCCAGCCGCACTCCGGCACGTACCTCAAACATCAGCCGGAGTCCGAGGAGCAGGGCCAGCCGCTGTGGGAGCGCGTGGACGAGGCGATCGGTCGCCTGGCGACCACCATGAAGGGACGCCGCATCGTCATCATCGTGCTGCTCGTGCTCCTGCTCGCCGTCTGCCTGGCGCTCATCGGAGCCTTCGCTGTGCCCAGAAACAGGTGAGCAGACCTGTAGAAGCTGTTAACTTCCGGGAAGGCGACAAAACTACAGAGTTTGCACGATGGCTACAGAGTAAACGCATTAGATGAGGGACATTCTTGCTATCTGAGTGAAACGGGACAACGTAAACCTACATTAACTTCATACCGTACAAGCGAAAAAAAAATTAGCAAACAGGGTGTGTACGGGAGCCGATGTCTTCTTCAATTGCTACAAGCGCTAAGCAGTTGCAGCCTAGTAGAAAACAAGCCCGCTTGCCGAAACGTCGGCCAAGGCGCATTCCCTGTTCACGAATTTTTCATGTCTTCACGCTTATATCTGCCCCTACAATTATGATTTTTTTTAAAGATCTCATTCAGACTTTATTCCGCGCGGGTAGCCAATAGCAAGAATAACAGAAGCATTTGTGCTGTTGGCGCGACAACGGTCCGCCCTTGCAAGAGAAAACAGGATGCGCATAAACTATACAAGGAGTCAAAAAACAGGAAGCCTTTAGCTCCGATGACATATGCATTGAATGTATTCCAGATGAACTTGAGTCCGGCCAAGTTGGCGCTTACTGCTCAACATCTTTGACACCTTGACATATTCAGTATAGCGGCAAATATCGATGTCAGCTCCGCCGCGGTGGTCTGCAGTGGCTAAGGTACTCGGCTACTGACCCACATTTTCAGGCTATGATTTAATTTTTTATGTAAAAATAGAGCATGAATAGCCACAGAATAATTAAAAACACGCTAATTAGGCTTATTTACTAAACCTCGCTCGAAAGAGCACCTCACTTTATTTTCTTTTTTTTTTTCTTTTTGGAATGCAACATTGAGTGTTTCGAAATCAACTAGCCCGAACGCAGTGCCTTCCAAGTCATGTTGTTCTATATTGACACATTTGCATACAGTCGATCCTAATTTACACCTAAATGGGACTACTATTTGGACCTAAATGGGAATACCACGGCCATCCAAGCGCTAATTCTGCTGGGATTTAGATTGTTTGTTAACGCTGTCTGGCGTTTTACGTCCCAAAACCACGGTATGGTTATCAGAGACACCGTATAGCGGAAGGCTCCAAAAATTTTAATGATCTGGTGCTCCTTAACGTGCGCTGACATCACACAATACGCGGGCCTCCGCCATTTCACCGCAATCGAAATTCGACCGCCGCAGCCGAGATCGAAGCCTCGACCTTAGGTCAGCAGCCGGGCGCCGTATAGCTGCTGTTCCACCGAGGCGGACGTATTTGAGAAGATCGTTCTGACTTATGCTTAACGCGACATCAATGTCGAAAACACAACGCCTTTACTTTCTATAGTAGAATTCACATCCTCGTCGCTTGTAGGGCCGCTTATATCCTCACAACGCGCCAAGCACTCCCGTACCGCGAGCGAGGCACTGCTTGCCGTCCCGCCAAGTTGAGCCTTCGTTCGCGCTTCGACACGAAGCCACTACGCCGTGCGCATTGCAAAGGTTTGGCGTTTCCGTTGCGGCGCCGTCTTTTGTAAACTGATCCCATCACTGCGGCCGGTCAGTACGCAGGAGTAGGTGCACACGCACAACTGACGTGACGCTGCATGTCTAACGTAGAAGTAGACAGAATGGCACGCGTGCAAGGCCTTTGGCAAAATGCGCGTATTTAAGTGGACAGTGTTCACTTAAATAGGTGCACTTATTGCACAATATCCAGCGGTGCACCACTCACTAATTTGCAGAATTAGCAGACTTCTTTGTGTTTCATCGCTGTTTCGAATGGCATATGCCATTTCTATGTACTAATCGGCAAGTTTATCAGTCAAGAAAGTGTGTTAATATTAGCGCACAAAGTTTCAATATCATCCAGCATCTGTATTAATCAGTAAGCTTCCACACAGTGATTCACGCAGTGTTAGCATACCCCGCATTCGGAAACGCCGCATCGAAGGTGGTGGCAAGTCAGTGTTTCATTGTTCATAATGCGGTGGTGGTTAAAATGCTTACTTTGCTAACTCCCCTCCCCTTGCCTCCTAGTGGAGTTACTGTGCATGCCGATGGAGAAGGAAATGGTCCTGAAACGGGTGCAATTAAAAGCACCCCATCAGTTGTCATGTAGAAGATTTTGGTGCGTTCTCTTCACGCCAAGGGTAACCACTCAGCCTTATCAATAGTTCGAAATTTTCCGGTCTCAGCTATGGCACAAGCTTACCATGCTTTTCTGTATATGCCTCAAAAGTCTTTGGCAATGCCACACGAGGTAAAGAATATCGGCTGCTAGCAGCACGTTCCACTGCTGCTGCATTTGCGCATAATATAACAAATTCGTTCACAAGAGTGGGGTAATGTTATTTTCTGCCTACTATTATTGAAAAAAAATTAAGCATATCCACGTAGTGAATAATGATAAGTGGGGCGAAGCGTCAATCCGTGTGTCCAACCGTCCGTGCGTTTGTCCATTCGCCCATCCGTGCTTCCATTCGTCCTTCCGTCCGTCCGTTCATGAGTCCGTCCGTGCGTCCCTGCTTCCATCCGTCCGTCCGACTGTCCGTCCGTGCATCTGTTCGTCCGTCATTCTGTCTGTCGTCGGTCCGTCTGTCGTTCACTCACACTGGCGCCACCTGCTAGTGAGTCATCCAACTAGGTCGTTACGAACCGGTCACAAGAGACATTCATGGACAGACCCACAGCTTTAGGAGCTTCACCCCTTAAAAATGCGCTATAAGACAAAGGTTCTGTTGGCCACCTGAGCTGGTAATTCTCGGGAAGTCATGTTGTTCAAGTAGCAAGAGCGCGGTATCAACTCCCTTATATCGTATTAGCTCCCCAGGAGATGTTCGGAAACAAGCTAACCGAGCCTCTCAGATCATCAGAACTTTCTATCACATGGTAAGCGTAGACATCGTGAGCGTTCCGTTCCAATGTGTCGATAAAGAAGATGCAACACTAGCATCACGAAAGTACTTAGACACCAATTATCTCCCTAACAGTTTTCTAGCCCTTCTCCTGTTACATAAGTTTTCTAGGCCTTCTCCTGTTACATATAGCGTGCATACTGAGTAGCAGGTCAATTAATTCAGGACGACTTCTCAGCTTTTCTGTTTTGACACATCTTTCTCCTTGTTGCGTACATAACTTGCGATTTAGTTTACTACATCTTGCTTTTTTCATGTTCCTATATATTTCGTTTCTATTACGTCATTAAATTTTGCTCACCTCTCAAATCCTAACCGTCCAGAGGGCCCACACGAGGGCGGTCAAGTTTAACCTGGCCATCCCCGAGTGGGCGTATACCCAGTGACATCTAATTAACTCGCGCGTATTGTGGACCCAATCAAGTTGTTTCACTCACTCACTTACACTGTAACGTCTGATCCTTATCGCCGCGGCAGATGGTGAAGTCCTCGAACATTATAACCAAAATATTGGCCAGAATTCACAATTGCGTACAGCTTATTGCCTTCAGTCATGTACATTACTTCAGCCTGTTGTGAACCTATATGTGATGTGGTACACGGCTTGCTGCTACAGGCCCTGCCAAACTTTACTAAATGCTCTCGGCGAGTAACGTGCGAACAAGTTTAGCAAGGCTTGGTCTAACGGCAAGCAGCAACGATCTACTTCCACTGATGTAATGTCTGAATGGCAAACTACTTTGTACGAGCAGCTTTCCCCCCTAATAATTGATTGATTGACATGTGAGGTTTCACGTCCCAAAACCACCATATGATTATGAGAGACGCCGCAGTGGAGGGCTCCAGAAATTTCGACCACCTGGGGTTCTTTAACATGCACCCAAATCTGAGAACAAGGGCCTACAACATTTCCGTCTCCATCGGAAATGCAGCCGCCGCAGCAGGGATTCGATCCCGCGACCTGCGGGTCAGCAGCTGAGTACCTTAGCCACTAGACCACCACGGCGGGGCTTCCCCTAGTAATCCGATACGGTCTTACCACACTTTAATGCGAAGCTATATAGCTGCAGAGCTATTCTGTGTATCCAAATGTGTCACAGTCATGCATTATGAACAGCGACAATGGCTAAAGTTGTGACGAATACAATGTCACCCATGTTCCATTCGGAACGCTTCAAGGCGCCACAATTACGAAGGCGCCCTCTACCTGACTCCCCATGTCCAAAGCGACGAGACCACCGATGTCCGGCAGCTCAGTGTGGTGTCCATGTTCTCCAACAAGGAGACCGGAACTGAAGCCCACGCAGGCCTGGTTACCGTCAACGAGACACTTCGGAGTCACCTCTTCTTCCTGCACGTGCAGGCCAGGGTAAGATTCCCGTAAGCAAGGCGTTCACGTGACGTCACAGACAGGTTCTTGGCGCTGGGTACCCAGACATGGCAATCACCGTAACCTTTTATCTCATTAGCGAGTGTCAATGCAGGGCAGAGCCCGCATCCGTTCTGTTCCCGCATTCTTTTGTGCTCTCTTATTGCAGGCTGCCGTTTTTAGCTGATGCTTGGCGACTGGTCCCGTATTTTTTTTTTGTATGAACAATGAACTTATTTCGTACAGTTATTCTCCATGTATATGTTCTCTTTAATCCATCGAAAATTCAGTATTGAGTCTGCACGATTCCAAGTCCAGTCTCCGTCCCTCTTCCATGTCCCTGTTTGCTAGCGCAATTAAGAGAGCCCTTGCGATGAACCTCCGCCAACTACCCCGACTTGGTGCTCTAGGTCTGCTGCAGTTTATAGATCACTTGCAAATAAAATTTCGATACAATCACCGGAACGCAAACACTTGAGCAATGTCTGTCACAGATGGAACATCTGCACAGCTTCATTACAATAGAATGTCGCGTCGTGGGAATGGTGCGAGGCGTAAGGGTGTGTGTCGTGAGATGTACAGTATCTGTCGCGGTGCGCTTATAAAATGCATGTTTTGTAAATGAGTGAAATCAACAGTGATCGAACATAATAGGAAATATTTCGTTTCGTACTGGCTGTCTTTCAATGAAAGCGAATCGTTGGGAAGATCTGATCCTATAGCACGCTTGAAGTATGATTTGCGCTCGACTCTCAAAAACTGCGCTTGCGCAAAAGCGAACATAACCTTTCGCAACGTTGACATTTCGTTTAATATCTACTGCACGGGAAAGGCATTGTCGCACTGCCACGAAGACGAAGAATTATGTTGTTGTTTTTTTCTTTTCCAAAGCGTTTCAGGGCAGTGTTTGTACCCTGTTCCCAGCAGAAAACAAAAATGACAAGAAAAGAGATCGGGAGCCCCTGCCCCTATTGGGGAAAGTGCAGGCAGCAACCCAAGCTTGGCTTCTGCGTGCCCGACGTACTTTAGCTTCTTTCCCATCGAGCAATGCTCCCTCCTGACTGCTTCCTTCAATCCAGGGCTAAGAACCGTCCACGCGCTTCCCGCACAGCCGCAACGCACTTGCCGGGACCCATACCAGACGCAAGCGGGGGACAAATAAACCAATTGGCGACGCTGCGGAAAGTGAAAGAGCGTCGACAATTGGCTTATTTGTTCCCCGCTTGCGTGCGGTAGGGGTCCCGGCACGTGCGTTGCGGCTGTGTGGGAAGCGCGTGGAACGGCCCTAAACTCTGCGTTTACTACAGGCAAGAACAACCCTCATGCGTTCGTATGCCGGCAACAATGAAGTGTGGTGACGTGACATGATTAGTGACCTCAATAATAAAAAACAGATTGCCACATCGTAAACGGCTGATCGCCGAGAAGGAAGCTCACGATCGAGAGAGCAAAAACTGAAAACAGTGCAAACAAATATACTTATGCAACCGGTGCACTTTCAAGGGCATCATTGGCGTACCTCCGCATCTCCGTACGCTCGCCGGCAGAGAATTGTTGACGATATTTTCCGGCACTTGCCGCCACCGAAATCGGTGACTCATGGAACCTTATCTTAAAAAAGGCATACCGATTGGACGAAAAGTTATAACACTACGAGGTTCACGTGAGTGCGTATAGAGCTATTACGTCTATACAGCTTACGACTATTTCAGCTCCGTCATTTTAGCGCTACCTGACTTGCAGAAAAACCACTTAGAAGCCCCCCTGCTGCTCTGGCTCCAAGGAGGCCCCGGCAGTTCCTCGCTCTTCGGTTACTTCCTCGAAAACGGGCCCGTCGCCATCGACGCACACGGCAAGCTGTACCCCCGGGAGTACACGCTGTGCGAGTACACGAACGTCATTTATCTGGACCAGCCCGTGGGGGCCGGGTTCAGCCGGACCGACGATCTCAAGGGCTACCCGACGACCTTGGAAGAGATGGCCCAAGACATCCACGTTTTCCTGGCGCAGTTCTTCAAGCTGTTCCCGGAGTACAAGGGTCGTGATTTCTACGTTGCTGGCGAGTCCTACGGAGGTAAATGCGTGACGCTTCGCAATGTACTTTGAAAATACGAGACAATATTGCCTGTAAATCCTTACTTATTGAACGAAAGAAGGGGAGTAGATCCAGGGCTGGTTTCTTTGTATATACACGGCATAATGAAGCCGAACCAAAGAATGTAAAGAAAAGGTTATTTGCAGTTTTTAGCTGCAGTGCAGTGACCCTGACATTAGTGTAACAATATTCAAAGGGACAAAAAGACAACTTTCCGCCAGCCGGGACCGAGCTTAAGAACTTTGGATAACGCGTCCAATCGGCGGTCGTCCTACCGTCCACTATATCAAGTATTTCTGTTTATGAAAGCCAATAGGAGTGTTAGCCAGCGCCATCATTTGTTGTTTCTCTTAGTCATATTCATCATACGCAAGAACGCATTATGAGTGAAGGAATGGGAGTGACAGCAGTCTCGGTTAGTAATCTGCTTGCGACGTTGGCAACAAGCCTTCCATTAGACGACGAGCACAGCTGTTGCAAAAACAAGCACTATACAGTGCTTTGAAGTTTTGAACTTTGAACTTTATTATGAGTAAACAACATACAAGAAAAACATGTTAGCAACATCTGGATTTTTAGCAGAACGCTAGTATGGATCCATGCAATTATAACATACATTAATTAGAGGCAGGAGAAAGAGTTGTATAATGAACGACATTTTAGTTTAAGATGCAGATTGTTTTGATAAACATATAACTTATACACAGATACCGAACACATTGAAGAGGAAAAATCCAACTTACACACTACACTTTGAACACGTTTTTGGTTTGCATACTTATTGTAATACATCTAATGTTTCTGTACATCTGGTAATAGCATTCCTGGTCAGCATACAAAACATTAGTTTAAAATCATGTCACTTTTCATCATTTCACGAAACTTATCAGTAGTCTAATAGAGCTCTTTGTAATGACGTTTGAGCATTAATGTGAAAGCATTATGTTGTTTCACTTCCACTGGTAGGTTATTCCACAATGACGTTCCAACACTATAAAGTCGTCTTTTGCCATAAACATTTTTAACCAGTGGTTTTAGGAAGTTACAACAATGACGGGCTCTTGTTTGCAATTGTGAGGGAATAAAAAGGGAGCGGTGAAGAGGGATATTGCATGTTAGAGACTTGTACACCATTATTGTTGTTTTATAATTTATTATTAGTTGTAGAGGCATTACCTGGTACTGTCAAAAGAGTGGTTTAGATGAGGCCATATGGTTTGCGTTTGATATAAATCGGATAGCACGTTTTTGCAGGACTATAAGTGGCTTTAGGTATGAATCGTATGTATGGCCCCAAGACTCAATACAGTATGAGAGTTGGCTGTGAAATAGGGCAAAATATATTGTTCTTAAAGTTTCCGCATCGAAGTACTGGCAACATTTGAAAAGAGTATAGCAGACTGTCGCGAGTTTTTTGCAGAGAGAGTCTATATGCATTTTTCAGCTGAAGTGATGATCCAACACAATTCCAAGGTATGTTAAGCTACTTACTCTTTCTATTGTTTCGCTCTCAGCCTGAAGCACACACGAATCCAGAGCAATAACTTTGTATGGGGAATGAATTACCATATATTCTGTTTTACTAACGTTCAAAGCGAATTTATTGGCTTGAAACCAATCATAGATTTGTTTCAATTCTTTGTTTGCCATGCATAAGGCTCCATCGATGGACTCGTGTGCACAAATGAGAGCAGTGTCATCAGCGTACATGACAGGGGTGAAGTTATGTAATATTGAAGGGAAGTCATTCATGTACAGAGAGAATAGAATAGGTCCCAATACCGATCCCTGCGGTACTCCCGATGTAATGGGCGAAAATCCTGAATTAGTGTTACGAAAATGAACCGTTTGTTGTCGGTTCGTAAGGTAGCTTCTAAAAAATTCCAGACTTCCCCCTCGTATGCCATACCGTTCTAATTTGTTGAGTAGTATATCATGATGTACAGTGTCGAAAGCTTTTCTAATGTCAATGAAGACACCAATCACTATCATGTTGTTGTTTAGATAGGAATTGACCCTATCTGAAAGAAATAGCACTGCAGTGGAAGTGGATCGATTGCTCTGAAAGACATGTTGGTTATTTGTTAGTACAGACTCTCAATCGAGAAAATTTAGAAGCCATTTCGAGATAAGTTTTTCGAACACTATATTTATGGAACTTAATACAGATATGGGGCGGTAGTTTTCGGGAAGGCTGCGGTCTCCATTTTTGTGAGTTGGAACAACCTTTGCGATTTTTAGCAAATCTGGGTAAGTTGACGTGTGAAATGCGTGATTAAAAATTTTTGCTAGAGGAGTACATAGAATGTCTATGAAGTTTTTAAGTATAAATGGTGATATCTCATCACACCCCGCACTATGTTTGCATGGCATAGCTTTAACGAGAGTTACGATTTTCGCAGGAGTTATGTCGATGTATCCAAAGGAATTGACAACTCTATCCGGAACCGTATCGACTAACACATCACGGCAGGAATTCGCAATTTCTTTACCAATGTTACAAAAGAACTGATTAAAAGTTGATACAAAAAATTCTGCTGATATTCCCATTATATCTGTATCTGCCATGACGTATTGATTAGGAATAGGTTTTATAACAGAGTTTATAATTTTCCACGTTATCTTTGAATTTCCAGAGTTTTTTGTAATTAGCTCGGAATAATATTGTTTTTTACGATTACGGGTAAGCTGCGTTACCAGAAGTGTGGCAGCTTGGGCTAGTTGGTAAGGCATTACGATAGTTATAGCGCGAGAACCAAACGACGACACAGAGACAAGAAGGACACGAAAGACACGAGCGCTCGTGTCTTTCGTGTCCTTCTTGTCTCTGTGTCGTCGTTTGGTTCTCGCGCTATAACTATCGTAATGCGTTACCAGGTTGCGGGCCACCTGAAATTTTTCTTCATAGTACAAGTTGCCCTTATTTTGTTTAACTTTTGTGTGCCAATAGTCTTTTTTCTTTACTAATTGTAAAATATCTTTGGTCATCCAAGGACAAATTGGCTCTTGGTGATACCTTTTTTTGTACAGGATTTTGGATTGTGTAATCGCTTCCCTTATCTTATCACTTAGTGCGGCGTATTGTTGATGAGAGCCACCAGAGTCTAGTATACTGTCATCAATTTCTAATAAGCGTTGTTTTAAACTGCAAAGATTAATCCTGTTGCGGTACATCGTGGGTGTGTTCCTAATATTTTCAGATAAGGGAAAGAAAATGGCGGTTGGATAATGGTCTGAGATGATTGTATGATAGATGTTGCACTGACTGGTTGTAGTGTCGAAATTGCAAAGTATATGGTCAATTGAAGTTGATGAATTACGAGTTGCCCTGGTGGGTCTTGTAAAAACATTATGGAAACCATAAGAGTTTACAAGATGGAAGTATTCATTGTTTTCTTTTTTCAAGGAGTCAATGTTAAAGTCACCACATATGATTATTTTTGAGTTGATGCTGGTAAAATATGCTAGTAATGCCTCAAAATGTTGCATGAAAGTTTGCATGTTTTGGTTCGGAGCACGATAGATAACAGCAATAAAAATGGAGGTGGAATTCACAACAAGAAAGTCAAATTCCTGGAGATAAGAGTAAGAAAACTGAGGGACGAGTTCGCATTTGATGTTTGCTCTAGTAAATAGGCCAACGCCTCCTCCTCGTGCGCGAGAGTTTCTAGCAATAGAAGTGAATGAATAACCTGGGATATTCTGGACTTTACCCGATTTAAGCCAGGTCTCCGAAACAGCTATGAAATTGAATCGAAAAGAATTCACCTCTAGAAAAGAGCATAGTGCGTCAATATTTCTGTTCAGGCTGCGCACGTTGCATTGCATCAGAGAACAAATAGAAGTTTCACCGTTATCACTCGATAATTGATTCGTAGCCATCGTCGTGGGCGTTAGCAGATCTTCAAAAGATCTTCCTCAGTTTTAATATGTAGAACGCTTGAATTATCTGCTTTCCTTGCAAGAATTTTCCCGTTTGCAACCCAGGTATACTTCCATTTTTTCTCCTTTTTGCGTGCAGTAGCCTTACCAAGAAGCACCTTGTTTTCAATGCACAGATGTTCATTGATATAGACTGTTTCACTTCCTTCATGTTCAAAGTCTGACAGAACAAGCCTATGCCTTTTAGCAGCTTTCAAAACGTTATCTCGCACTGAGGGTATATACAAACATTACGACCACGTTTGGCCGTTCTTTGTCCTTGCTCGTTACCCGGTGAATTATGTCTACATCTGCGCATGTCAGTGGAACATCTAGTTTCTTGCCAACTTCGACAATTGCATCAGCTAGTTTTTCATTAGGCTTCCTGGGAAGGCCTTTGATTTCAAGGTTCTGTTGACGACTGTATTGCTTAATTTCAAGAAGCTCAGTCCGAGTTTCTTGTGGTTGCTCTTTTAGGTAACCGTTTTCTTTGTTAAGTGTCGTTTGTTCATGTTTTACTCTCTCTAGTGTCGCTTTGAATTCTTCAAACTGCGTGTTCATAAATGACCCTGAATTGTTGATTTCTTGTATATCTGCATACACTTTCGAGCTGAATGTGTCAAACTTACTACTTAATTCCGCCACCATCTTAGCAACTTCTTTGACTGTCGTCACTTCTATAAAATGCACAAACTGCAGAGCAGCCCAGACACTAAACTAACTAGAGTTAATGTGCAATGCACGTACCTGCAATAGTGATGACCAAAATCTTAGCCAGTGCTGGCGAAGCACACGTGCCTGGGCTGCCCGCAGTTATGCCGAGATCCAGTAACGACGTGCTTATATAACCAGGTGCTGGCCAGACGGTGTCACTCTTGTCGCTTCGGCGCTGCTGCTTAGTGCTTGTTTTCAGTTAGGCACTATGGTGCTTCACAAGATATGAATCGGTTGTTTTGCTGCCTAAACACGGCACTTTCTATTCCTTACACACAAACTGATAATAGAAATGTGATTTGTGTGCCGGAAATCCACGTCTGATTATGTGGTACATAGTAATGAGCGACTACAGATAAATTTAAATCCCTTGAAATGTTTTCAGCAGCCCGCCGAAACAAGGTTTCTCGGGCGACGTTGAACAAATTATCTATATATGCATCTCACCTCCGCAAAGATAGCCATCCCGCAACCGTTGTTGGCGTTTGTACCTAAATAAAAAAAAATAAAACCCAGTTCTTCATTCTGCCATAACAAGTCCGAAACGATCTTATTTATAAATAGTAAATCCCGATACCATTTCGTTAGATCTGATACGTATGAGCAATGATCAACAATAATTTTTTTTTTCAAAAAATAGAAAGCAAATATGACCCTCCACTTGTAATACGTTCACGGCATGCCCGACAAAAGTATAACTTAATTACTTAAAAAAAAACTTCTGTCACATTGAAAGGCCAGCCGTTCCTGTTGTCACGTTTGGAAAAAAAATGACCTCATCGAAAGCCATTTGGAAAGGACTTTGTACACAATCTTAAGAAACATTTGTCCCGCCGCGGTTGTCTATAGTGGCTAAAGTACTCGGCTGCTGACCCACAGGTCGCAAGATCGAATCGCGGCTGCGGCGGCGCATTTTCGATGGAGGCGAAATGTTATTGGCCCGTGTGCTCATATTGGGTGCACGTTAAAGTACCCTACTTGGTCAAAATTTCTGGAGCCCCTCACTACGGCGTCCCTCGTAATCATATCGTGGTTTTGGGACGTCAAACCCCACATATCAACCATTAGTAGGAAACATGCAGTTTGGACATTCCTCGGAAGCAAACTGAGGCTGCCAGAATACCGACATATGCGCGTTATGTAGGGCTGACAAGTGGCTAACTCTGTCACTTTCTTGCCAAATTGTACATTTGTAGGCCTAGGCCGAGAGCAAGCGATTTGAATTATCATTATTCTTCTTGCTTGCAGCTAGGGCCGCAGCAGCAATAGCCATCCGACTGCACTCGAACCCGGACCTCCCAGTAAACCTGCGAGGCGTCATCAGCGGCGTCGGTTTTCTTGGGCCCGTCACGGACCTGCTGGACTTGTCCGACTACTACCACCAGCTGAGCTTGCTCGACCACCAGGGCTGGCAGGCGTACACCACTCGACTGGAAACCATCAGGCAGATGGTAGCCGGAAACCGCACCGTGCAGGCACTGCAGCTCCTATTCAAAACCGCGTTCGTCTCAACGGGCGAAGGGAGCGCCCCGACCATGTTCCAGAGGATGACCGGCTACTCCTACGACGGTAACGCGCTGCAGAGCGTCGAACCGGCCGAGTTCGCGGCTTACCGAGACTACGTTGCCAGCGAAGTCTTCAAAGACGCAGTGCACGTGGGTCGCAATGCTGAGTTCCTGCGCGAGCCCCTCATCAACCAGCAGCTCAGCGAGGACTACTTCAGGAACGTCACGGACATCGTGAGCACGCTCATGGACAACTACAGGTTCCTGGCGTACGCGGGTCAGCTTGACCCGATCTTCTCGGCGGCTCGCATCGAGGAGTACTACAGGAGCGTCGAGTGGAGTCGGGCCGACCAGTTCCGGCACGGCCGTCGCCTGCCCTTTTACGCGGGACCACAGGAGGAAGGACTGTCAGGGTACGTGACGTCGGCGGGCGACTTCTCGTTCGTGGTGGTCGCTCGAGCGGGACACTACCCGGGTTTCGACCAGCCCAGGGCCGTTGACGAAGTGATGCGACGCTTCCTGATGAACAACCTGACGGCGCGGCACGCATGAGCATCACGAACCGTTCTGGCGAATGAAGTGTCTTTAGATAGCGTGATGCACACGGGCCGAGCAGTGACAGCAGTGGTCCGGCTGTGTCGTGGACGTTTAAGTTTGACTGGACGCGTATGTCAGAAATCGCTTCAACGACCGAGATTGAAAGTT
Organism: Rhipicephalus microplus; assembly: GCF_013339725.1. Lineage (NCBI taxonomy): Eukaryota > Metazoa > Arthropoda > Arachnida > Ixodida > Ixodidae > Rhipicephalus > Rhipicephalus microplus. The sequence goes on from NC_051167.1 coordinate 137,062,335, forward strand.
ATCGAAGTAGATCCTTGGTTCTGACCAGTACACTCCCTCAAGTGCGGAAGTGTTTCCGCGATCGACTGAGTTCGCCCTCTTAGAAGGAATGAGCGGCGACAACCGTCCGTCCGAGCAACAGTGGCGGCGCAAAAGGAGGGTAGCACGGGTGGGCTGTCAAAACTCTCGCCTGCCCCCCAAGAGCAATCATAGTCAAAACACAAGGCATAAGTTCTGTGTTTTCCTTCCCACATGAAGAAACACCGTTGTCATCGGTCCCCCCCCCCCCCCCCCAACCCGGAAAAAAAATCCTTGGCGCCACCCCTTTTGAGCAACCTACGAACCTGGAAAGCTTTTGCCCATGTTACCTGCTCTGGATCGAGTGCGTACGCGGTGATGTGCCAAAGGTTATCAAGTCATGGATACGAGCACACTATGAAAGACAGGCTGTTGCAAAGTGCTCGCGCATCTCGTCAAGACTGCCACGAGCATTGTTTGAGGCCAACTAAGCTGTTGTCTCGTGGCAGTCAACCTGCCTTCGTTGTGGCGTTTTGTTTCTTCTTAAGAGATGAGTCACGATCATTCAATTTTGTATGCGCATTTCACGTTAGTCCCGCACAATGATCGTGGACGTGATGTACAATACCATATGACTAAAGTGTTTTTTGTCTGTCGGTCCTGGCCCGATTTTAATCTTTCCGATTTATTTATTGTGTTAAGTCTAGCCGTTTAAAACCTGCATTCATTACCTTCATTTGATATAAAGACGCACCTAATTTCTTTCCAGCGGTTGCTGCTGTTAACTCACCGCGCTTGTTTTGGTGTCCGTCATGGAGTCATCTGCTGCCGGAATTTCAAAAGCCTAATTGGTGAAAACTGTAACCACACTTTCTGACATAAATTACGGGGAGTGCCGTTACGTGGCTGAAGTCCAGCGTGGTTACGAGGAACTGCATGTTGTGAGACGCTAGATTAAATTTCTGACCCCGTGAGTACGTTATTTTACTGCACGCCTGAATTTAATGTATGGGGACGCCTTTTGCGTTTCGCCCTCATCAAATTTCAGCAGCTGCAGCTAGGCCAGAACATGCACTTAGCAGCGCATTCCTATAACGACTACATCTTCTCCGGGCGGGAAAACTGATAAAGAAAAATATTCAGTGTACCACGGGGAGCCGAAGTATTATCGTGTCATCGCATTGTAGAACCTGGAGGGAGTCTGGAAGGCAATCACTCGCGTACATACGCTTGAATTTCGCGGCGTTGTAACGCCACGAGGTGCAGCTGTCGGTTGACGATGTAGAAAATGCCGCGGATGGGTGCCTCACGGTCTTTATGCAAGACATGAAACATGCTTGATGGCTCTTATCAAGACCTCGAGTGAAGGGATATATGAACGGAAAGCGATGGCTTCATTCGCTTCAACACACCATATGCATAGTTAGGCGCATGCGGCAAACAAACGAAAAAAAAATTAGTTTAGCCGCAAGGGTGCAGCAATGAACTCAGAGCGAAAAATTGGAATCTTATGAGTAGTAAAGCGATAGAAGTTAGCACTTTTGAATGCCCCTGCTAATCAATACACACATAAGCTGACAGGCTACAGAGATTGCGTTTTTGCAACTTCAGTTTTACAGCCAGTCACATTTTAATTTACCCCCACATTAATTATACTACGACTGCCTTTTATCCTAATGTAGAACCACATTTACTCAGAAAAATCATGTATGCAAGTTACAATTATACCTTTTCAATGTGTCAAATGTCTCTACATAATAAAGCAAGCTTCATGTTTTCATCAAAGGAGAGATAACTGTCATTGTTTTGAATGCTAGTATGTGAGCATCATTATTGATATTAGAAACAAAATTTAGCACATAAGAACCATGCAGCAAACAACTTGGTTGGCATCATCTGTTCCTGGCACTAACTGATAGACATTTATTGCATACCAGAATTATTACCTGCATGACACTAATCAAATACAGCCATAATTATACACATATGGCAAACGACACTGTTACATTTCTATGAGCGCTATTAGTAGGTCGCAGTGTGTGGTAAAACAGTACTAAGCTTTGCATCGTTATGCCTTTCTACAAGTTCATGCAACAAAAGTACATACATTCCATAACATATTCTACTTGGCTGCCACATTATTCCAAATGACATTATGGCAAGTAACAAAGTAAATATGCAAAGCTAGATAGAACAAGTGCAGTAGTTGCCACTACTACATTTACTATATAGACATGTCTGTCCTGCTTGCCTTGAAGCTACACCTTTTGTCTCGTAAAATATTTTAAATGAAAACGTGCATAGTAATGTGCAGGTAGGATCCATAGAAGATTGAACACCGAAATTCGCACTTTAGTCCCGATACGAGAATGATGTATGGATTTGCAGAATGTGCCTCTTCACTTCAACACTTATTGTCATAAAAGCTTGCCGACATTGAGCCACTATGAAATCTTGAAAGTTATTTCAGTGTTCTCTTTCATATCTGTCAACACTGTTCAGTATACCTTTATATTACTCTTGTGAAATAGCAGTACTATGCATCATGTGTCAGTTAAAAAAGAACAATCATCTGTTTGTTTCCAGTATTTTCACAAATCACAATTTCACCTTTAGCTTGCTCTGTCTGAAGCTACCAATGTTGAGCATTGTTTAGCGGTAAGTCAACAATGCATGAAAATACCATGATGATGACAGCTCTGACCGTGGGTCCCTAGAAGAGTTGGGTCTCATTCACTATGCCCAACTATATCATTTTTAAAGCTCTTCTCACTTCGCACAGTTTGAAGGAGTGATTACAAATATTTAGGTGCATTCCTGTCATGCAGAGAGTTGTTGAGAGTTTGCAGCTCCAAGAGATAGCACTGACAGAGAGAATAGCAAAGGTGGACAAGAAACCATTGTGGCCACGTGGTCGTTCAAGGAACAACGTTTGCAACCTTGCCATTATTAAGCAATTTCCAAAAAATTATATCACACAGCTTTTCAGTGCAGCAGCAAGCTATACAACCTGTTGTCGACAGCACATTTCCTAGGAGCATAGCTTACCCATACACAGGTGAAGTGCGTTTTTTTTTATTTTTTATTTTGAATACCCTCAACGAAATTGCATTGAAGAGGGGAGTGGGTGAATACATTACAACAAGTCAGGAAACTGCAGTATAAACAGCAGAACAGAAGTAGCTATAACCTCTACAAAACAAGTTATACGGTTCAGAAAGGTCGCAATATTCCTGTTTCGATGACGAAAAATGCGGCTGAGGTTAGCATAGGTGACAATTTTCGGCATTCATTTAAAAAAAATATACATACATTGGACTAGTGAATTTCACAGATATCAATGCAACGCTATACAGAAACAAATGGCCTAAAACTTAATATTAGACACAGCGGTACGAAACACATCTGGGTTGCAGATTGTAGTAATGTTAGAAGGAAGGTGGTTCCAGTCGCTAGAGGCATGGGGAATGAAGGAATGGAAAAAGGCCTTAGTGTTGCAAGAGGGAACACCAACTTTATGAACATGATCTAAACGCGAGGATATGTATGAAGGTGGAGTAAGTAAAGCACGGCGAAGCATATTGTGTGAGAATACTTTATGGAATAAGCACAACCGTGCAATTTTGCGATGTGACGTCAGAGATGTTAGACCCAAGTTACTATTCATTCCGGATATGCTGGCTGCTCGCTAATAGTTAGAAAAAATGAAACATGCGGCGTTGTTTTGAATCATTTCGAGTTGATGAATTTCAGTACATGGATGAGAATTTCAGTACATGAATCCCATATCGGTGATGCATAGTCGAGTTGTGAACGTACAAGAGATTTGAAAAGGAGCAGTTTTGTCGAAGAAGGGGCGGAATGAAAATTTCGTCTTATGTAGCCAAGCATGCGGTTGGTTTTATTCGGTGATGCTTTCAATGTGAAGATTCCAAAATAGGATCAGTAGTGATATGAATGCCCAAGTATTTATAAGAAGGAACCGCTTCAAGAATGTTACCATCAAGGCAATACGAATATGTCGTTAGCAGTGATGCGAGAAACTCGCATTGATTTGCATTTGGTAGTGTTGAGAACCATCTGCCATGTATTGCACCAATGGGATATCGCATTAATGTCAGATTGGAGTGTGTGTATGTCCCTATCATTATTAATTTAGCGAAAAATGACACAATCGTCAGCAAATATATGTATTGAAGATGAGATACATTGGGGCAGATCATTGATATAGATAAGAAAAAGTAACGGCCCAAGGACGGTGCCCTGGGGTACACCTGAGATAACCTGGGGTTAGAGATGAAGTGGTGTCATTAGCTGTGACAAATTGCTGGCGATGTACTAGGAAGCACTCAATCCAATTTATATGCTAGTATCAAGACCAATATTTCTGAGCTTGAATAGGAGTAACGCGTATGGAACTTTGTCGAATGCTTTAGCAAAATCGAAATAGATGCTATCAGCAAATGAACGGTTGTCAAGAATAGAGTGAAGTTTGTGAGTAAACAAAATTAACTGGTTTCACACGAAAAAGACTTCCGGAAATCCATGCTGTGCAGGGTAAAACAATGAATTGGATTCAAGAAAGTTGGCAACATGAGAGTAAATGATGCGTTTCAAAATTTTACATGATATGATAGTGATAGATATTGTCCTGTAATTAAAGGGGGACTGTCTGTCTCTAGATTTAAAGACTGGTACCGCCTCCCTTCTTCCCAATCAGCAGGGATTTTACTTTGTTTTAAGGATTGTTCAAAAAGCTTCGCTAGTATAATAGAACAGTTTTGTTTAGTACTTCTCAGGAATTTGGAATTAATACCATCTACATCGGAACTGGAATAAATTTTAAAGGAGTCAATTATTTTGATTATTCTATTAGGGTCAAACTGCAGAGGGTACATCGGTATGTAGTCGTGGATTTTAAAACTGGATAGACAAGAAGTGGGATTGTTGCAGAATGCAACAGAAAACGCTTTGTTTAGCACACTAGCACATTCTTCATGAGGCTATATGTTCACCGTTTGTGTCAGTTAGAGCTAATGCAAGAGCTGTCAGCTGGGCTAATGACACGCCAAAATTTCCTAGGGTTATTTTGCAAAAAACTAGGCATCGTATTGGTCAGGAAGATTTGTTTTACAATTTTGACAGCAGTAACATATTCATTGACTGCTGAACGGTACAATGACCACCTATAACTACTGCGAGATGTTTTGGCGCGGCAGTACAGACGTTTTTTTTTCGGTTAGAGAGTCGTTTCAGGTTGAAGTTATACCAAGGAGCCGTCGGATTACACGTAATTTCCCGAGTAGGTATAAAGCGTTCTGTCAATTCAATGATCTTGTTCTTAAATAATGCCCAGTTGCATTCCAGTGATTGCTAATCAAATCCGTCTAAGTAATCAATAAGAAATAAATGCAGCTCACAATTAATTTCTGAGAAGTTGGCATTGTGATAATTTCGAATGGTTTTTCGTTTTTTAGAACATTTTTGCACTTGTATTGTTACAGGTCAAATTCAAAAGGACATGATCACTTAGTTTAGGGCATATATGTTATTTCCGAGCAGAGATCTGGGGAGTTTGTAAGAGCTAAATCTAATATATTTGCTGGTAGTTTGCGTAACTCTTGTAGGTTCTGATACTATTTGTGTGAGGTTAAAGGCTAAGCAAAAGTCTATAAATTGTTGGGTACTAGATGAAAACGGTCTTGGGAAAAGGTACTGCGGCCAACCAGTCAATGTCTAGGTAATTGAAATCACCCAATAAAAGAATAGGACATGTGGGGTATCGGGATACAACTGCGTTCATCGCGTCGTGAAGGTCAGCAACGAATGTAGCCGACGAATTAGGTGGACGATAGCAAGCACCCAAAATTATCCTACGATGTGACAGCTTTGCAGATATCCACACGATTTCTAAGCCAGATGGTATGTTGAGTGCAAACGATTCGAGTTGTTTTTTCACAGCCACGAGGACACCTGCCTCCCTGCTTTGCCTCCCTATCACGGCGGTAGAAGTGGAACTGGTTATAAGAATCCAAGATTTTACAGTCGCGTATATTTCTATGGAGCCATGCTTCAGTTAAGACTATAATATCTGCAGATGAAGAAATAATAGCTGCGGACAGTTCTGCGCGCTTGCTGATTAGGCTTCTGATATTTGTGAACCAAATAGAAGCGTGTGGTGAACAAGCACCAGTACCACTACCCCTCGCTTTCTGTTATCTTGGTGATACAGTAATTTATTTGTTCAGAAGGACTGGCAGTCACTTCCTGAACATCGCTTTTGTGTGAACGAAGCATGGCTGCCTCGAGCACCGTATCGGTTACGGGGTCATAGGAGTAGTATGCATCGTTTAAAAGCAGTCTGTTATATTTTAATTTGAAGGACGGAGAGTTAGGCTGAGATTTAGCAAAGGGGACTAGCTTTTCTGTGAACTAAGGCACGTTGCAGCGAAAAGCCCTCAGTAATGCTTACGTTGCGCACTTTAAAATTATTTTTTTCATGAAGAATTTTTTCTTTCATTTTAAAGCTTTTAAAGCCAAGGATTTTTCGCTTCTGTTTGATCCCAGGTTTCTTGTTCATCAGGCAAGCCGTGGAAGATCAAATTATCCCTTCTAGCCCTATCTTCGAGTTCATCAACTGCGAGATTGGAGTTCACGATTTTGGTTTTCAAGATCGTCAATCGAGGATTGTAAACCGCCCTCGATGCATTCTAAGGCTTGCAATTTATTTTCAACCACTGTCTGTCTACTTCCAATAGCAGCCATTCCTGCCTCCATACTCTGCTAGGCTGGCGCGAACCTGCGCAACACCGTCTTTTAATTCGTTGTTGCTGATTTGTATGTTTATTAACTGCACTTGCAAAGTCTTCAAAATGATCATAATCTCGCTGTCACCGTCGTTACTGGATGTACCTTCGGCACTGCTACTACAACCAGTGCGAGTTTCAGAACTAGGACCAGGATTTGTTTCGACGTCCCCGGACAACAGTAGCAGTTCAGCACAGGTTAAACACTCTGTGAGAACAGCACAAAGCACCCGTGGGCACGGGAACAGCAATAAACAGCGATTGCTACTTCTCTTCGCGTACAATGGGTTGTTGTTACACACCTGTGGTACAAGAAGAGGCGGTTTTTGAGCCATTGTGGCCCCTTTGCTGCTCCCGTGCCCACTGACGATGTCGGCGGAATTCCAGCCTTTTGTTGTTCCATGACCTACCAGCAGGCCATTGTGCACCATTCTCTGGGATCCAAAATAAGTATGATGTCACGTGAATAGCAAAAAATATAAGGTTTACAATTTGGCATTCAAGCTAAAGCTAGCTATCTGCTTATCATAACAACTGCACATGAAGCTTACAACCCACCTTATGATGCTATGACTTCACATCAAGCTTCTTCCACATTGTTTTATTGACAGTAAGCCCCTAACAGCAGCCGAGTGTGTGAGTGCTAATCATATTATGACTTAACAAGGCTCAGGCCAGTACCCACTTTGTGAACGTACTTTTATCTGCATCTGCAGCTAGGGCCGAAGCACTGCAGCGTCTTGTCTGTCGTGCTCGTAAAGCCGAGGGTTCCAACACGTCAGCCATCGCACAATTATAGCACAATGAATTGTTTGTTCCCTCCGATTCCTTTCTCGACCTTTGCTAAGCAGCTGATTACAACAAGCTGCTCCCAGTAAGAAATGACGGCATTCTTTCACTTAAGCCACTGGTGCCTGCCTACTGACGAACCATGTTGTTTTTGGGGTAAGAGTCCACTGCAATGTGTATGAGGTTTCTGATCGTCGAGCGTGAGCACTTTCACTTCTTCCCTTTGCAAATTTGTCTTTGCGTCAGATTTCGCACGCGTTTGCAGCGCCCACACGATTCACCCTTTGCACCAGCAATAATGAGACATCTTTCTGCGAAATACATGTCTCTGTAGGTTGTGAACTTCGCCGACGTCGGCCTTAGCACTACATCCCTCACACAGGGACACCACATCGATGTCCTTGATAAATTCCTCCGCTTCGCACCGCGACCCGAGAACTTCCTTGAAACTCTCTCTGCCCCTCAGGTAAACGGTTGCGGTGGCCGAGCCGTCATCGGCCGATACCGCTCCGAAGACAACCATCCTCTCGATGAAGAGGGACGAAAAATTGTTCGCCTCCATTTCACAACGGGCGTAGGCTAGGCTGCCTTCGGCCAGACACGGCACCCTCGACCACGTTGATGGAATATGAATTCCTTCGAATGCGTGAAGGACGGAACGTTCAGGAGACGGGAGCGTGGAACTGCTGTTTTGGTCGTCATCACAAACGGTGCTACCCTCATCTGCGGAACCTGTACATTCAACGTCCTTCACTTTCGGCGGACGATACCATCGTTTCATCCGCAAGATCATCACCGTCTTGGCCGTCAGACTCAGCTGTCGTCGACTGCACCCGCAAAACCGACTTCGTCTCGGGCTGTCAGACTCGGCGCCGACGTCCAAGCACGCTTCGCCAGATCCCATCCCCTCCGTTCGATTCGCACGCCGTTTTTCGTTCGCCAACGCCCATCATCAGCTTCTTCCTCAATATCTGGTGGCGGATACTGGGAGGGTAATCGTCGAAAATGGTCGGGACGGCATCTCGCTTCAGGAGAGGTGCCTCTCTGGGGATCTCGTTGACCACTCCGTTGACGACTATCTTGAACGTGCGTTCGATGTCGCTCTCTTCGAAGTGCCTTTCGCATACCACCGCTGACGATGTCAACTTCTTGTCCGGTCTGGCAGATGCTCTCTTCCCACTCCGCGAGCCGCTCCGGGTCCCGTGGTGCGCGGAACAGAGAGGCGCGCTGTAGGTTGGACCGGTAGCCGCTCCTGCAGTACGGCACGAAACAGCAGCTATCCTTGTATCGCCCTTTCGCGTTTGGCTTTGACATCGTCGAACGCCACTCGAATTTCGTAGAAGGCACACCTCTATCAAGCCACCGGCAGATCTAGACGTCCCGCGAAAACGAGCGCGGACGTATGAAAACCACGTGGAAAACCGTGACAATAACATCGACAAGCGCGTTACAAATAGAGGTGTCACAAAAGAGAAAAGCAAATGCCTACGAACCCAACCCCATGTTGGCTACAACGTAATCTTGAAAGGCAGTCAGTAAGCCAAAAACACGTAGTGCATAAACCCTACCATTGGCCCTACTCAAAACACATTGAACGAATAAAGCTTGCGCAGTCTTTTATAGCCATGGTGACATTGACTATGACAGATGTACGATAAAACTTGATGTTCAAATTTTCCGGAGTATAAGCGCCCTGTAATATCTACAACAGCAAAGCTGGCGCAGGCGCAAGTAGTTGGTGCATTTATCATCATCATCTCGTACAGAGAATATTTGGAAAACAGTTTCACGACTGTGTTCATTTGCCAGCTTCGCGAGGATTTTCCGCCAACGTTGCGGCTGCGTGCTGTGCGTTGTCTCCGCGTGTCTCTGCTCGTAACGTTCATTTCGAATTACAAAGTCTAGCGGCGCATTTGTACGCTGTCTAATCATGGCAGCGGCAGCGACCAACACCGGAGAGAAAGAAAAGAAGCGGAAAGAGAGCATCGTCGACCTCTCCAAGTACCTGGACAAAGCCATTCGCGTCAAGTTCCAAGGTGGTCGTGAGGCCACAGGCATCCTCAAAGGTTACGACCCGCTCTTGAACCTGGTCATCGACAACGCCACGGAGTTCCTGCGAGACCCCGACGACCCGTACAAGCTCACCGACGACACGAGAACGCTCGGACTGGTGGTGTGTCGTGGGACGGCGGTGGTTGTGATCTGTCCCGTTGACGGCATGGAATCCATACCCAACCCCTTCGTGCAACATGATGGCTGAGATGAAAGCCTGTGCTGTTTCATAATGCATAGCATGTTTCTGTTTGCTCATCCGATCTGAATGGTGCGACTGCTTTATCATCTTTATGTTTATGCGTGCGCGCGTGTGTGAATAAATGATCGCACACTTACCTCATTGATCAAATTTTCGGCTCATGCGGCGTTGTTCCTCTAGTACTTCGCGGGGATTAAGTTCGGTCAGCCCAGACTCAAAATAACAATAGTTCTAAAACGACGCTTTTGGCGCGTGGCTTGTCTAAAACCGCGCTGAAAAACTTGTAATAAACATGCGAACGCACATGAAGGTGCCCAAGGCAGTGAAAGGAGCTTATTGATCACGTTATGGTGGACCAAATCGCGGCTCAAGATTTGAACTCGTTTATGAATACGCTGATTAGTGTCGCGGTCATAGTTCTCTCACGACGCAACGTTTTGATTCTTCGTATGTAACATATGCTAACAGAGTTGAAAGTTAACTGTACTGAACCACTAACTACCACCAAATTAAAAGCCATAATGTGTGCTTAGCCGATATAACACCCATTGCAGGTGTTAAGTGGGCATAATTGATGCATTTTCTCGGTGGATGCATATGGTAGACTAATCAAGCAAGCCTTACGCTTGTTTGAATTCTGTGGTAATATAATGTGATATGTGTGTGACCCTACTATAATCGGTTACGACCCAAGAAAAAGTGCACGCTCTGCCGCCAGTACTGCAGCAGCGCCTGTCATGAATCTGTGCAACAAAACGATTGGCAATTTCCGTTCTAACCATAAGCGCGTTTTCGTTAGTAATGCAAATACTATGCACATTATAAATTATAATTTCATTGTTCCTTGTGGAAACATTATGTTCTGCAGACCAGTAATGACGGAAATGTTATTGAAATTTGCCAAGGAATAAAATTTTTCAACCTAAACCGACCGAAATGAACATGATCCTGTGCGGGCAAGCGATATGCTTGAAATGTGTGTAATCTGCCTGACGTCATGTAAATAACAGACAACCATTCAGAAAGACTATGCAAATTCTGCCTGGGTAGGACAGTGACCGCTATACATTTATTCTCAGACTGTAACAGACTATAATATGCATCAGGCTAGTTATCTTTAGCATACTAACTAGCATTAGCTCATTTAATCAGAAATTGTGTGCAGCTTATCTTAAGCCTGACAAACACTTATAAGTCAGTACCTTTCAAGCCACGTGTGCTGCCACATGCAACCAGCCAAACGTTGGAACGCCGATTTCACACATCACACATTCGAATGTTGTCACCTCACAACAAGCACCTTGTAGTTTTTATTTTGCATAAAATATAAATAAACACACCACTCCAAAGCAAGCAGTTCTCAAGAGAGTCCACAGAGACAGTGACAGAAAAAAAAAAATAACGCTACATTTTGGACGAAAACTTGGTCGGTGCGCCCTGCAATGCCAAAAAAAAAAAAAAAAACACAGCAGGACGGCCAACTCCAGACGGTATTTCCATTCTTCCACTTTTTCAACAAGGCCATGCAGAAGCACTGCATGCGGTGTGTCCCAAAACAAAGCCACAATATCCTCGGTAATCAGTACCTCTCTTCTTTACAACAAGTAGTACTGCCGTTCTAGAAACACTCAACTGCACATCATTCAAGCCTCAGGGGAGACGGGAGACAAAAGAACAGTTGTACAAACTCAAAAAAGACCGGGGGAGGTGGGACATGGGAAGGCACAGTCAGTAGTTAGGCACTTTTAATAGTTCCACTACATGCACAGCACACACTCGCGTAGTTGCTCAGGCTGTTGGCATCAGTAAAATTCGTTTTAATTAACTAGTCTAGGAGGGTGCGGCTGATCGGAATAAAAAGTCGTAGCTGCAGCGGATTGCCCGTATCGCAAAAGAAACAGTTCAAATGCAGTTGCACAGATCATTGCAAAAACGGGAAGCGGTCCTCGGGAAAACATGTTCCGATGCAAACCTCGTCCTTCAATTCCAGCTTTTACATTCGAACCAAAGCACACTGCCAACAACATGAGGTGCCAGGCGCCCGAGGTATCACTTTGACTGAAACTATCAAACACATAATACGTATTACACGTATTCCAAACAGTTCATTAGAGGCAAGCATGTAAGATAACTTATGATTAATTGGTTACAGTATTAGCCAACAGGGAATCTCAGCGCATTTTTATAGCTCCAAAATGAACAGTGCGTGCTAGTGAGCAGAGCTAAAAACGAACATAAGAAACTTCAAGCTGCACACAAAATTCATTTGCTCTCCATACACTATAAAACTAGCTAAGCTATGGCTAGCGCAACTGTATGTAAAAGAAATAAAGTGCAAACACTACCACTGTACAATCATCCTTAACGCGTAAGCTGCCACCAAATAATGCCGGTGAGTCACTAGGGAAATCATTAATAGGGGGAAGGGTATAAGCTGCCCATCGTCGGTACACAGGCGATACAAGAAATTTTCCCACAAAAAAAAAAAAGTAAAAAGGGAAATGCTACTGGTACCTAGCCGAAAAGTAAACTCATTTCTTCCAACACGTGAACTTGCGTATAAAATTGGACGACAAACTGTAACACATGCTACCTACGTAAATATAAAACGGAATATTTTAATTATATTAACACGATTCACACACACACTTGTAAATACCACTTTGGCATTGGCCTTGGCCCTCCCTAGCTCTCCCCTCAACTGGAATGCACTCAATTCCATAATATGGGACAAGTAAAATAAAAATTACTCCTATGAACATCTGTGATTGCTGATCATGGACAAGTGTTCACCGTGGGAATAAAACGAAATCGAAGGGTGCAGGTGTCTCAATATGCTAAGTGCTACCTGTTATCCACTCAAAAAATACTGCACGGTGAAGCGACAGGGCGAATTGGCGGCACCGTAAATTTCCGTATTAACGTCAAAACAGGATATGCCACCTACCCAGAGCTCTCGATAATGTCGATCTTGCCGACACCCCATTTAAGTACGAACCCACCACACATTTCTCTCTCGCGAAGCATACGCATTATTTAAGCCTATTAACAGCAACAGTAGTGGGCGGCGTAACGGCCAAAGACAGTGCACCCGAGTAGCTCAGCCAGCTGGCCATGTTCGGCTGACGCAGTGCCAAAGAAGCCCAATCTGAATAACCTTCAGTCCCGTGGACGTCTAGTCGCTTTGCACAACATCCCAACACAATAGCAAAAACACTTTTCAGCTGCTGCGCGAGTGAAAAATAGCTGCTTCAACCCTGGCGCAAAATTTCGCTTTGAAGGTTCTTTTCAAACAATCTTCGAAAGTAGCCAGCGCAGGATGGTTTTGAAATGACATAAACTGTCGTGGACTCATTCGACGACAAGACTTCGGAAAAACACCGAAGCATTGTAACGCACCTTGGACAGATTCATCATGACTGGGAATATCAGGGCATTTGTGAAAAAAGTCGCACTTATTTTTGCTTGCACTCATTCCCATCATGCTGATAGAAGGGTCTGAAAGAGGGGCCGGAATGAGTCTGTCTCGCATTTAGCTGTGATCACGCATGAATGTTGACGTAAGCACGACTTAAAAACAAGTAGTTTCAGTCTGTGTCGAACTACGATGCACGTCTTCAGAATGATGAGAGCGAGCACCGAGCTTTGCCAGATAATGCTGGCACTACCCCGCGGAAGCCAAGGACTTCTTGCCGAGCCATACCTCCCAATCACCAACCGGAAAAAGATCACTCCGTCGTCTCAATCGGAAAATGTAGTCGGTGGCCATGACTGCCGTACATCTTCATGGAGCGCCTCATGGTAGATGCCATCTACTTGTTTTAGTATAAAATTCATATCAGTCGTTTCTATGATGGCTTGTAGAGGGAGCAGTGTCTATCAGCTGCCCTTGCATTACGTTTATAGCATGAAGAAATAGCAGCTACCGATTTTCAGCTTTTGCACAAGCTGCCCAAGTAAGGAAAACCACTCGTTCTCGATGTTTCCCTTTTATATCTCGGCAGCCTGTTCAACAGCCATGGACAGCCATCTGCAAGACATCGGGAGAGCTGTTTTGTTGGCTGTGCTCCGACTCGTCAAGGCAGCTATCCTGGTGCAATGCCTGTCCTAATTGCTGCACGGAGCGTGCTGCTCGAATTGTGCGTCGATCATTGCTGCAGCTTCCCGCATTCAGTAGTCCCTACGCTGGTGACTGCCGCCGTAACCGAAGAACGGCAACGAAGAGTGGTGGGGACTGCCTCTCTGCTGCTGTTGCTGCTGCTGCGCCGACGAGCCGCTCTGCTGCGAGGGGCCGCGTCGCGGCGTGCCCGTGTGCCTGCGCATGTGCGACCGCTCCCGGTCCATCTCCATGTCTTCGAGCCTCTGCGTGAGTGCAAGTTTTTGATGGATTGCCATGCGGAGCAACGAGTTGAGGGTCTTGCGCTCATCCTCGGTGGCTGCAAGCTGCCGCTGGAGGTCGTCAAGCTGGGCGACGTACTCTTCGCAACGTGCTGCGAACATCGCTCGCAATGAGGCAAACGTTGCAGCATCCTCCTTGAGCGACTTGAGCTCGTGCCTGAGCTTCGACATGGTCTCGCTGACCACTGCCTTCTCGGTCTCGTACTTTGATTTGAGGTTAGTGAGAGCCACCTCGGCGGTCCGCTTGTTGGCCTTGAGTACAGGCACGGAGAGTCGCGATCTGCTCACGCTTCGTCGACAGGAGCGACTTGAGCTTGATCACCTGCTCCTGGAGCTCTTCCTCTTCGGCAGTGCCGGCCATGCCGTCGCCGATGGGTGGAGCGCGGCTGCGACCCATTTCCATGGTCGTCTCCACGGCAACACGCAGGATGCCGCACTTGGTCGCGAAGGGTTTCGCTGAGTGTGGCGCATTGCGACGGGTCGACGGCGTTCTCGCGAAGCAATGCCTGTCGGAACAATTCCGTTTTGAGCTTTTCGATTGGAGAGCTGTCGGCAGGTGCCTTCTCTGAAGAAGGCGCATCCTCAATGGCCACTGCAGAAAAATGAAAGAGAATGACAGGTTACAATCCTTTCAATTCTCCTACCTATTAGCAGCCAAACTCGACAGAGAGTAAGAACACTGAAAGAGTTGAATAAGCACAGTTAGGCTCAAGGCATTATAATCAGCTTGAGAACATTGGCTGATTTAAATATCACGAGCTGCATAATTAAGTGCGGTCATCATGATGTGCCGCACAATGCCCTCATAGCACTTTATGGTGCTATACACAGTATGAATCACACCAGTGAGCTTGCGATGACATTCAAAGGCAAGAAGAAAGCACTGCAAGGACATGGCGTGCACGGCAGCTGGGATAAAAAATGAGAAAGCACTTGAAGCTTGACTGATTCCTATCACTCTGCTCGTACAGTGAAACCTTGATTATACGACTTTCAGGAAACCATGAAAAACCGCCGGATCATAGAATAGAAAAACTAATATCATAGGTAGAGACACTCAGCCTTGCCCAAAAAAACAAGTACAGACTGCCTGAATATGCCCACGGCACGGCCTTGTGTCTCTGCAGGGATGATAGAGTAAATTATTTGTGCCAGTGAAAGCTGATGGCAGTAGAACTTAAAGAGCACTAAAGTCAAACAACAATTTACATAAGAGTGAAATCTCAATGTATGACAACATCTAAAAGACAGTATTTTCAACAGCAGAGCCCTACTTACTGAGAAATTAAGGTAAATGCACAAACATACAAGCACCGCAGTAGGACATTCTCAATATGATCCCAATTAAGTCAGATGAATCGCCTACAATCGATTACTAGTAATTGAACTAGCTGCAGTAAATAAAGAAACTTCCGTGCATAAGAGATGTATAAAACGCTGCTGTTCGTTTCTGCTTGATTCATGAAAAAAAGAACCACGGGACATTACAATGGGGAATGGCGTGAGTAGTTAAAAATAGTTCAATTTCCGCCTGGTTAAACAGGACCGGTCGTGCCATCTAGCGGGACCCAGTTGAACCAAGTAAGTCTGCCATCTTATCAGAACCAATGGCAGGGAATTGTTCAAGGGCCGTTATTGCTGCTGTAGCTCCCGATGCTTTTGTTCTGCTGCTACTGGTGTCGGCGGCTGCGCAGTAAAGCCGACCAACGTTGTGCATGGCAACAGTGACGCGCGATGTTCTGCTTGAGGCGGTAACATTAAGTGTACTAACCTGATGCGGACCACTAAAACATGATTTCATCTTAAAATAAACGCTTCCTTGGCACAAAAGTAACACTATGAGGTTTCTAGACCGTTATTTCTATAATCAACATGGACTAATTAGTTGCCTTTAGTATCCCTTTAAATTGGAGGAGAAGTGTGATCGAATCTTTATTCTCAATGTTAAAAACATAGAATCCAATGTGCATCTTTCTGCCGATAACAAAGTCCGAAAAATTGCTCGCACACGAAAACAAAAAACCGAAACCATGTTACCAACAGCCTCCTGTCAGAACAGTCAGACACAGTGTCATCACTATCACATGTGGCGACGGACCACGAGTTTGCGTGAATGCCTTCGTGCTCAACTAAGTTGTGCACATTGTAATTTGTGGACTTGCGAAGTGCAACTATTCTGAACTACGAAGCTGGGTGAAAGTAATTTTGCATGGTGGAAACAGCTTTGTTGCGCCCTTGTGCTTGCGCAAACCTGTGACAGTGAGTGCGACAAAAGCAGGATATCAGCTGTAGTGTCGAAAGTTTCCTAGACCGAAAACATGAAAATATCAGCTTTTCAGCCAGCTGAAGCTACTCTGCGTTGGTAGAGCTTGATGATGTAATGGTCCCGAATTCGTATGCACGCGATCGAGGCATATGTAGAAGCGCATGAACTTCTACCAGAATAAATTGTCAATGTAAGGGAAACGCAAGTTCATATTTCGCCCTCCTGTATATTTGGACAACGTTCAATTTGAGTAAAAGTAGTTTTTTCTTTCGAACGAAGCCTGAAAGTCATCGTAAAACTAAGTTGTATACAATAATACCTCGTTAACTTGAACTCACATATCTCGAAAAATTGACGATGTAGAAATTTTCCGTGGCACCAAACCTTCTCCGTTACGTCCCATGTATTTTTTTTTCCCCCTTTATCTCAAACCATTTGTGGATCGGTTTGTGGGTATCTTGAAATCTTGAGTGAGAGTGGAACGAACATTCCACCATTGGTCCATTACAAAAAATTCGCGCGATGCTACTACGCCTGAAATCTATCAAATTTTTACTTTTTATTTCTTATTTAGCCGCGCCTGCCGCTACGTCAATACTTTCTGCAAACGTGTAGTCTGAGCCTAGCGGCATATTAACTTTGTCGAGCAACCAGGTCGCACGTCATCTGATTCCCACGCAGCAGAAATCGCTCTTTGCCCCACGCTTTGCGTAGTGACGTCGTTTATCTCGTTCGTTTGGCAGTGCTCGTTGTTTTCTCTAAAGTGTGATTTCCGTGCAGTCTGATCTGCGATACCCACGTGGTACGAATTTAACGCTGACTTCAAGGAGCTGGGATTTAGCGTTAGTGCGGCAAGCATGGCGTCACAAAAGCAGTGCAAGTCGCTAACGCTAGAAAATGAGGCTGCCCTAATTAAGGAAGTGGAAAAAAGGAGGCCGAACGAAATGAACCATCGCGCAGAAGTTTGGCATCCCTTTGACTACGCTTGTGGACGGTGCTGAAGAACAAGCAGAAAATGATCGGTGGATATCAGCAGAGCTTCTCCAGCCAGCGGAAGCTGGTGTGCCGGTGACCGCAGAAATGACGGACGCTGAAAATGTTCAAACGGCCACAAACGTAGGGGGCAGCGGAGGCGATGCCGATGACGAACCACCTCAAGAGGTGCCGACATCTACAGAAGCAAGAAATTTGCTGCGTTTGCTTCGAAATGAGGTTGAGTGCAGCAATGGGGAAGATCCTCTCATGCAATGCGTAAAGGAGCTGGAAGACGCCTTCGTAGGCTCGAGCACGACCGCAAAGCATACGAGCATTAGGGAGTTTCCCCCCGCTAAATAAAATGGCAGTGCTACAAAATCCAGCTGGTTAACGTCTCATGTGTGATATTTTTTTTTCTTTTAAACTTTCACTAGAAGAAACATTTGAACCTGCTCCTGAAGAGCCGGTCAGTAGTGGTGGTTTTGCTAAAAAGCGCTAGGTTTTTCCAGCGATTTGCGCAACTTCGATCATCTAAAAAATCCGCTTATCTCGAAATTTTCTTTGGTTTTTACAACTCGGAGTTAGCAAGGTATTACTATAACCATGTTTTTAGTACATTACTTCTATGGAGATTTTACCGAGAACAAACCAATTCGTCGCGAAATGCAGGTCATCTCTAAACCAAAGACGTATAATCGATGTTCCACTGTACATGATAGTCTTAAAAAAATGTTAGGTAGTCAATTTGTAAGGCAGTTAACTCAGATAGTGAGGCCATTAGATTATCCCTTGGAAAAATGTTGAAGGGCCCTTTTATCTCTCTGTACCACTTATATAAACACAAAGGACACATTTTGTACCCTTTAGCAAACAACTCACCAGGGCTTTCCGATTCCTCTCCAGGCCGAGAGCCTTTTGCATGATCTAGAACAACACGACTCGGCGTCTCGCCGTTCACAGTGCACACGTGGTGATACAGCTGCGCTAGGTCCTCTGAAACTGCCAGGAGTTCTTCCTGTGGACAGAGTGAAGAACATGTGGCACTTCTTGCCTGGATACAACTCCAAAAGCCACTCTAAATATGCTAAAAGAATTCAGTAGTACTAGCAGATACGCAAGGAATTGGTGCTAAAGTCTAAGCTACAACACGACTTTGGCCCTCACAAAAAGCAATTTCTCAAACTATTCGCAAACTACATACAGTAAACACTCCTTACAACAAAGTCACTTTCTTTGAATTATCACTTTTGTCGAAGAGTCACGCAGTCCCGACCCCCAAAAAAACGTCAGGCCTGCACGGAAGCGCAGCACAGTCACAGTGAAAGCTAGAAGAGCGGCTTTTCAGAGCCTTTTCTAAACGCTCATTGGGTAAGTCACTGCAAGCACACTTGCTTGATACCCACTAATAATAAATTTTAATACTAATTAATAACAAAAACTTTACGGGTAGTAGGCCGGCATATTCACTATGCTATTTTTCGTCATTCTTCTGAGAAGTCTGGTATCCGCTAAACTATTGCGGGGAATTTCGTGCCAATTGTTCATGCAGTGGCTGACGACGATGAGGAATTATGCCTAAAGTGGGTATGCACCACAGTTAATAACTGAACAAAAACAAGGTTTTGTAATAGTTGGATGCCTCGCCGTGGTAGTCTAGTGGCTAAGGTACTCGGCTGCTGACCCGCAGGTCGCGGGTTCAAATCCCGGCTGAATTTCCGATGGAGGCGGAAATGTTGTAGGCCCGTGTGCTCAGATTTGGGTGCACGTTAAAGAACCCCGGGTGGTCCAAATTTCCGGAGCCCTCCATTACGGCGTCTCTCATAATCATAAAGTGGTTTTGGGACGTTAAACCCACATATCAATCAATGTAATGGTTGGAGCATTAGACGACCCACTCGTTGCGCTATTCACATTGTGTGATAACTGCTGTTTTAAAATGCTTTATAAGTTTTATTAACATGATTGCATTTATGACATCAAGCCTGCCTAAGGCAAGTTTGCCAACAAGTCACAAGCACCGATATAATTCAGTGGTAGGATACTGGACTGGCACCTAGCAGACCCGGGTTCGATGCCCCACTCTCACTGGTACTAAGCTTTTTTTTAATTTCACGCAATGTGGTTACGGACAACGGCAGTGGCGGCGAACAGCTACCGCGCTGCGTGAGTCCCGAGTTGTGATCTCATAACAGCTTTCGCTGTAATATGTGTATTTTAGACCAAATTACTCGAAGATGTCGATAGCTTGCTCTTCTTAAAGTGAAGTAACAAGCTGCGGATCTGTATCTACGGCGTCGCGAACGAACAACGACCCCGGCCGCCAGAGCGCCTGCTCTTTTTTCATCCACATACCACGTTGAGCAGCCTTATCTGCGCTACACGAGCAATGTTCGTGCTAGCGTCCCCAGGCTTTGCGCACCAGTGCAGACTGGTGCAGATGGCGTGAGAGCTTCCACAGCACGAAATTTACCCTTCCCCTCCGCACCTTACTCTGGTACGGAGGCACTCACTAACAAGCCGGCTACTCACCGCTATTCCCTGCTACAGCAGTGGCGTCATGTGACCAGTAGGGAGCCTTGGCACGCTGCCTGACCCCTCGGTTTTTTCTATCTGTGTTTGGAAGACGTGTGGTGCACGTGTGTTGTGCGGGGTCTGCGTGAGCCCGCAAAGTTTTGTGTGCGCATCGTGTGCGTTTAGTGACCGTCAAGCGAAAATGGCACCACCGGTGCCTGCACGGAAGTGTTCGACATTGGAGCGGAAAGTTCAACTGAGACGTGAGGTAGAAAAAAGAGGCCTGCACAAATCTAAATCGCGAGACAATTCAGATTACTGGCGTCAACAACATATACTGCTCTGGGAAATAAGTATGCCATACTGAGCAGACTCGAGAAGAGTTTCACAGCCAAATGAACTCACAACTGTGATTATATGTACCCTCAAGTAGAAAGAACACTTCTCGAATGGCTGAAAAATGCTTGAAGTGCAACCCTACCTGTAAATTGGCCTGCATCGACTGCAAAAGCCAAAGCTCTAGCTGCCCTAAACGTCAAGCAAGATTTTAAGTGAAGCAATGATTGGCTTGAACATTTCAAGAGATGGCATAACGCGTCTTCAAAATCATTCATTAGTGAAAGTGCAGCCGTGGACAAATTGCTCAAGCATCGACTGAGTACCCTACTTCAGCAGTATAAAGATTGAGAAATTTACAATTTGGACGAGCTAGCATTCTTTCATAAATTATTGCCGAAGCACACGTACACAACACCGGGCGGAACCTCATCAGGATGTAAACAAAGCAAAGAACGCGTTACAATGCTATTCGGTGCAAACGCAACGGGGAACAAGCTTTCTTTGCTGATACTGGGGAAGGTGGCAAAGTCCTGGTTGGCTAGCCAGCCAAAACAGTGGACATGCAACCCCGATGAGGAAGATGAGCCACTAGACGAGTAGGTGGCCTCGTTAAATACCAACAGCGGCACAATCGCAGGAGAGCCTTTGTCTGTTGCCAAATAGAGTGGAGTGTGCAGGTGGCAACCACGACCTCATAATTTGCCAACAAAGTCAGCTAACTGACTTTGTTGTGCGTGAATGAATAATAACAGTTTGTTTTGCTGAATACAGTGAAAGCTCGTTAATTTTAACTCCAATATTTCGAATTTATGAATAATTCGAACTATAAGGCCAAGCTCCTACAAGTCTATGAATAAAAAAGCCCGTTAATTCGAACGCGAGTAGGTTCTACCGCGGACAATTCGAACTATGCGCCACCACGCCAGCGGCTTGGCTAGTCACTCGATAGGGCGGCTGCCGAGTTATGAGGCGGCTTGGACAAGGAGCGGAGAGAAAAACGGAGAAACTGGCACGGAGGCAAGCGTGCAGAAAATAGCGCCACTTACTCTTCACCCTCCTCCCCCCCCACAATCTCTCTCTCTGGGCGGCTGCCTACTCTCGGTAACCTCCAAGGTTTTTTTTTTTTTTAGCGCCTATCTCGTAGCCTTTGAAAATCCTGCGTAGTTGTCGCTGTTAGACGACAGGTGGCATGACTAGCACATGGGTGCGTCGTAGCTTCGCCCAGCTTTCTCTACAGTCTCTGTCTCGGGCGTGCGTCGTACGCCTCGGTTGTTGGTGCTGGGAGTAGCTTCCGACTGTCGCAATTCTTTGTGTTGGTGTTAGGCCTCGGCTAACGTTTGTTGCGGTAGCGCGGGTAGTAGCTTCCCGTCTGTCCCAATTCTGCTGCTCCGACTTGATGGCGTGTGCCCGCGGCAAATACACTTTGGGAGAAAGCAGATAGGTATCCTGCGGGAAGTGGACGCCGGACTCTTGCCTAAGCAAGATATCGCGAAAAAGCATGGGATACCGAAAATGACGCTATCTACTTCTACAAAAAATATGAGGACAATTTAAGACGCCTTAGAGGCAGAAGTTGCGAACGAAAGGAGGAGGTTGCGGCCCGCAAAGTATCTTGACCTCGTGAAAGCGCTTCTCATTTGGATATAGGAAATGCGTTCGCAAGTGCACTGAAGTGCAGTGGTGTGTGGTGCACTCATGGATGGCGACATAATATGTCAGGTGAGTAATGCAGAACCTGTCGCTGCCAGTGACGATGATGAGTTGAAAGACGAAGCACCAGTGTGGCCCTCTGCTGCGGAAGTAATGGCCGGATTGAATGCCGCCGTCTTTTCTTAAGTGTTAAAGAAGGCGGAGAAGAGGCCTTCCGCCAAATTCACTTGTTAGAGCAAAAAGTGCTGGCTGTCGCCTTCAAGGAAAGAAGGCAGACCGCGATCACAGATTTTTCAAAAAATAAATTGTTATGCCCTACTCGCAGTGTACTATTGTTGTTCTTCACTTTCGATAGTTCAAACTTTCGTTAATTTGAACTGAGGGGGCTTCCCCTTGCGGCTCGAATTAACGCGCTTTTACTGTACCACATCTGCGAGGTTGTCATAGCTGATTTAGCTGCATTTGCTGAGCTTTTACAGGGAAGTGACGTATATCAAATTACCGCTTATATCAAATTTTCTTGCCGTCCCACTGACTTCTGTCATAACGAGGGTTTTCTGTATGATGGAAAAGATAAGTTCGGAACACTAATTGAGAATTTTTCCGCAAAAACAGCTTGTGACTGAAGTACGCGTGGGTATGCCATGAAAGTTTGCGATGAAAGAAAAAAAGAGACATAGCCAATAGCATTGTGGATCACACCATCACACCGAGATACCCGCAACGTGCCTTTTCTTAGAGGCGACTTACTGGGATATACACGTCTGCTAACAACCAGGTAAACAACTGGCCTGTTTAGTTGCTACTTCGAACTACATATCTAGAGGAAAAATAGATGCGTAACAGATCTGATGCTTAGCCAGAAGTACCTTAATAGTAGTAGTCCTTTAATCACTCATAACTAATTTAGCAAAAGTGAAAATTTTGTGCCGTCAACCTCTCACTAAATCTTCTCTCATGTTTCTACAGTAATACTTCATGACAAATAATTCTGATTTTATTTCCCACCGGTGAGTTGGCACATAACATGTTTATACGTTCGATAGTGTGTTAGACTCAAACCAGGCCTTCCTCAATGTGATGAAAACTTACCTGCGCAGCGCCCAGCCTATTGCGCGTTTCGTCTGTGAACTCGCTGACGACACTCAGGTCCTCCTTTATTTCCGCCATTATCTGTTCATAGTCGTGAACCTGCACAGGAGCCACAAAGTGTGCCTCGTTTATACAAATGGCTCGGTAACAGATGCTTCCAATGCATTCTGTAACCAAAAAATGTGAACCAAATTCACCTGTGCTGAATGAAAAAGTGTCATCCAATCAAGGGTAGCGCGAAGCTATAGCTAACGCACGCAACCTGCTCAAATGAAAAGCCCAGAGCTCTACAACAGTAGCAGAGCTCCCATTGTTCTGGAAATCGAAGCTGGGACCAATGCCATGCACCTAAAGCTGGCACTACACTCAAACCTCATTGTAAAGAAGTTGCATTCTGCACAAATATGTTTGTTATATCCGAAAATTTGTTATAAATATATATTACTAATGCTATATTACACATTTACTTCCTTATAACGAATATTTCGTTAAATCCAGTTTTAGAATATCGAGGTTCAAGTGTACTACACCACCTCCATTGACACTGACATGCAATCTCAGCGCTTGTCTCAAGCCTGGAAAAAGAAGTGTGAGGTTTACTCTGAGCACTGAGCACTGTGCACGCCTAATTCCTTGATAAGCGCAATGCTTGCTAGGCCATCTTCATGGTGGGAGTAATGTGTCGCAGCCTGTGCACTGCCCTCAAATGTGACATCAATTAACAGCCTCGTAACAGCGCGAGCTCACAACAAACCTTGTTCTTCAGGTTGGCAATCTCGTCACGCAGCTTTCCGCTCATGACTGTGTCTGCTTCCCCATCGACACCATCCGTCATGCCATCCAGCTCAGCCTGAAGCTGGGCGATCTGCTGAAGGGCCTTACGGTAGCGCTGTTCGTGCTTGTCCAGGAGCTTTTGCAGCCTGGTCACATCGTCGACACCCTGGACAACCACATGTAGAGGTAACACGATGCTTAATAAGCACACTATGCCTCAGATGAGTTCCTGCACAATTATCTTGTTCCTCGTGCAGATACAAGTTATCCGCAATATGTAAGTTATGCAAACAGAGTGACATTGGCCTTTCTCTTTCAAAGGCGAAATGTAACTTGTAAACCTTACCATTTCGTCATCATGCAGCCACACCTTCCTTTTCACAATTCCTATACAGCATGCTTAGCTCGCCACGTTACATCATGTCATCATCTTCTTGCACATCACGATGCACTAGCTGTCAACTGCAAGTTACCCATCCACGAATATTGAACTGCTGACATTTCAAGCCTCGTTCTTCCCTCAGCCTGCCTGAGACGCCCACAATGCCGCGCCATACGAAGTCGTTCCGAATTTCCAGGCCCTGTGCACACAAATATCTCGCAGTAATTTCTGCTTTCTTTAATGTATAACCACGCTGACCCCCCCCCCTTAAATATTATCCCAGATGGGGTCTTTAAGGTGTTAAATTAAATAAAATAAAGGCCTACTTTGCTCATGAAGTTAAGTGCGCCACTGAATTGACGAGGAGAGTACAGAAAGATGATATACACAAGCGCTGTGGGCAATGATTTATTGAAGGCCGGACCACTGAATATTTGCACGATATATATATTCAGTAATCTCGCTTCAAGTAAATCATCATTGAAAGTTAGCACTCCTGTAAGTTCTCCCTATCCAGTCCTCAACATTTCCCTTCATGAACATGTAACACCAATAGGGCCGACAATCCACCCTTTCTATCTTGCAGTGAAATGTCGTAGACGTGACACAAACTAACATTCTCAGCGCCGTCAGTGCCCACTTCCTCGCCATGCAAGGCGATGAGCGTCCGAATTGGTCCAACCAGCCTTGCCAGGACAAGCCTCTGGTCTCCGCCGGGTATTGAGCGCAGCTTCTCCAGTTGTTGCTGCGCATCCTCCAAGATACCAGATAGGTGGCCTTTTTCAGTCTCAAGCTGCATTAGGCGCAAAAAAAAACAAAAAAAACATCAGCAACATTTACGCTTACACTAAAAGGGGACAGTATATTATAGAGAGGACTTATCCAGTAAAAGCTCAACCTCTTTAGGCGATGAATACACAATTGTACAAATCAAGCTTTCAGCTAAGTCAAACAGGCACAGTTAAAAATAATGATAATTAAAATGTCCCATAGCTTCCAGCACTTATTGCTGGACTTGTCCAGTAAGTATTAAGCATACAGTGAGCGCCTGTCCTACGTTGTTCATCTCATGTTGCCATCTTGTGCTGCTTTTACCATAAATATGAACCATCAAGTACAGTTTTGCATGCCATATCTTCGCAATTCACGTGGAGCGTTACCATTAAATTCACCCTAGTGTAGCCCTCCAGTCAACTTTTTTAGGTATTTATGTTGCTAGAACTAACCCTGGGAGCTTAGTCATTGCCACACCTCTCACAACTATCGCAGTGGATGCAGAAAATCTTGTCTGCACCAGGAATCACGCAATATGCCAACTTTCTGTTCCGAAAGTGACCCATCAATAAACTCTCACAGGCTACACTAAATGTTGAATTTGCTAAAGACGAGGTACTCCCTACACAACAGATGTGAAAAATAACTAAATGGCCCAATTTATACTAACCACAATTGCAACTAAGTCAATAGCAGTGTGGGGGTGCTGACACCCCCTGTAAAGTTGTTTGCACTGCGGGGTGCAGGTGTGTCGCCTAAAAGCCGCATCTTGGACTACAACCACCAGGCGGTAGGTGGCGTTGTGTTAACGAGCGGTGATCACCACTATCACCATCATTGTTGGTAGAGTGGTAGCGCCGGCGGTGACCCCTGGCGAAGGCAAGCCTTGGTGGCGGGCGAGAGTTGAGTGAGTCTCTTCTGCCCGTGGGTCCCCGATCGATGGCACCGCGGGCTGCGCGTCGGGGACCCTCGTGGTAAGTCAAGCATTGGCGCCGCCGCCTTGGGTGTGTTACTGTGTTTGTCATGTTATTGTGTGTTTGTCATGTTATTGTGTTTGTTATGGAGTGTATGGTAATGTTGTGTACAGATGTCCTAGCGTGTTGATAACGATTGATGTATCGGTTCGGCGGACGATATTGTCGTCTAAATTAGTTAAATAAATGTGTGCTGTTGTTTGATTTGTACCGACCGCTCTGCTGTGTCCGTTCACTCCAACAACGTGGCGTTAGCTCGCCATTTTGTAGACCCCACAGCAGGTAAAAACCATGGGTGAACTGCCAAGCAATTACACTCAAACTTCACAGTAATGTTGTACCATACACAAAAATAGGCTTGTTATATCCGAAATTCCTTATAAAGGTATATTCCTAACACTATATACATTACAAGACTATTCTTTATTTACTTTGTTATAACCAACATTTTGTTACATCCAGGTTCATTATATCGAGATTTCAGTGTATGGCCTTCGCATGACAGCACTTGAAACCTACCCTGTGCTCTACTCAGTCGCCAGGAGCTAGCTCAGCAGCAGCCCGACCAACATGCACTCGAGATTCACCGACCTGTTCAAGCTGCTTCTCGAGCTTCCTGATCTCGGTGAGATGCAGCTCGCTGAAGAGGTCGCCGACTGTAGATGGCCGACAGGTTGTGGATCCTTCTCCCTCTGTTCGCAAGAAATTGCAAACAGAAAACCAAACTTAATCATTAATAAAAAATTAGCTTCTCGTACTGCAACAGTATGTGACCTGAAATTAACTAGCCAACCAATTATGGCATGTTGCAAGCGCTACATTAGAAAATGTATAAATGTACACTACTATCTTATCACGACAATAGGAAGTTTCACAAAGAGCAGCCCCAAGGAGAATCTTCTCAATTTGGGAACACAAAAGGGGAACATGAAGCTGGCATTCATCAAGCTTGGGTATCTCTCTCTTTTTTTTTAGCTCCCCCATTAGTGTGCACTTAGCAAATATGAGAAGCATCTAAGGCTTTCAGATTAACTGAGAGATCTTGCAAACATGAGCACAACTCAAAAGTTTGCCATGTTCTTACCATGAAGGCCAAATTAAGACATCGTCTCATGTGCATCATGAATGATGCACATAGAACAACTTCGAACTTCGTAGCCCCAAAATTTTAGATGGACACCAGATTTTTCCATAATACGCATCATGTCTAGCAATGAATTATGTACGAAAGCTGTAACTTTGAAAATAATTTGACCTTTTTTTTTATGTATACATGCTGATGTTATCACATCATATAAACAAAACTTCTTGAGCGAATCTTATTCACAATTGTATTATCTATAAGCAGTCAATAGAACAAAAGGCTATTTGTAAGCTTTCCTACATCCACAGACACCATGCTGAAAACACAAAAGATGTAGCAGTGGTTCTGCGGGGCAACGACGACTGCTGCACCACATATATATATAAATACAGTAAGCAGCTGTAGATGGTATCACAGTGAAAAGCAGATCTCTTTAATAACGTAATTGAATTTTATAACATAACATATTTTAGCAGGTTATACCATTTGTGATCACTATTAGGGCATGCAAGAAGATAGAAATGTCAGCAGTACTTCACAATAAACACAGGATCAGGAGTACTTCACAATAAACACAGGATCAGGACCTTCTTTGTATTGAGCAGCAACAGCAATTGTCCAAGGTAGCATAAGAAGGCGTCGTTTCTATTTGTGTAGAACTTCTAAATGCAGATGATAAGCAAAAGCAATTCACGAGAAAGGGAGCACGATAAGGAATCTGGCATGAATATTGAAGATATCGCAGTGTGCATGAGACTTACTTTGCTCCATAGGCTGATTGATGAAGTCTGCCTCAATTTGCTTGAGCACTGGTGCACCCGAATCACCATCCTCGTCTTCAACACGGTTGCTCTCATCTGGATTGGCATCTGCATTGAGCGCGCAAGGGAAAGAATATGCTCGCTTCATCGACGCACAGTCAAGTCCTTCATTCAAGCCCTGATTGCTTCGCCCCATCAAAAGACACCATAGTGCATTAAACACCCTTACAATCACGTCTCCAAGTGTAATGAATGATAGCATGTTCCAAGGAACACTCAAGCTTCCAACAAGCTTAAACTTGGCTGTCTGATTCTGCCGCCTTGAAGATGCCTGTCCGGAACGTCGACCGATTTCCTACGTATCAACAGTGATGCCGCCATATTGAGGTCTGACTGCACTGCCTCGATCTTCGTGTTTGTGGAATCTTACACATAGACTTTTGGGCTTTGCACTCCAGACACTTTAGCGTAGTAGCTTCACATTTATAGTGTTACGCTTGTAACAACAAATACACAGAATAAGGCACGCCTTGGGTACACACAGCAATGATTACCTGCATGTAGCAATGATAAAATTAAATTATTCACCAATAATCGAACCCACTAGCTGTTGGCTCACAGTTAACAGTCCAGCCAATGTAGATTTCCAACCAAGCCAAGCAACAAGTGCCACAGTTTCATAGTACAAGTGAAATGTAGGCAAAGATAATAACAGAAATAAAGTAAGCCATTCAGACCTACCACGTCACCTTTTCGTACAGACTATGACTTGCAGCTGATTAAAAAAGAAACATATATAACAACGTTCAAATTTCTCTTCCCTTACATATCACAGTCCTTTTGTTGTTTGCAACTTATCAGAGGGCAATCAGTATACCGAATGTGATAAACAGATGTCATGCTAAATATGCTCCGACCATCGTACATATATTCCTAGTCCATATCATGCGTTAGCTTCAAAGGGTGGGAGCAAAAAGCAACTTTCTGGGCAATGTGAAGCATGCTTTAGTTTAGGTCCACCTACTTTTAGGGTACTATGGAAACAAATTGCCATCATCATGTTTGGATATGAACATGACAGAACAGCCAATCAATTGTACCCTTCGTATGTGATGCCTTTGTGCCTAAACTGCGATGCTTTCCGGGTAATATTGGCAGAATGTTACGCAAGAAAACCAGTGACCTTCAACAAAATGGAAAGCAGAAGTTGGAAGCAGTGATACCAGATAAGCTTGCAAGTAGATATGCAACGAGTAAGCAGTACTGAAGAGCGGAGAGCACAGCCTGAGGCCGATAAAACATCCTGCAGTTTTGTCCACAAGATTGTGCCAGCAGAGATAATGTGAAGTACCCGACAGGGGCACGATCATAAGCCCTGGACACTGGCTCTAAGGTAAGCTTTTTTTTTCTCGTTTTTTTTTAAACAAATGCTCCACTAGTACAGAACCTAAAAACTAAGGTCTCTGAAACCTTGGCTTTGTATTACCAATATTATAGACTCTTAGCCACAGTAATGACCATGTGAAATATGCTCCCAGTCTTACAAGCAAACATTCAAGAGCTTTGGTACTGTTCCCTCGTGATGCGTTACATCAAGGTTCTCAAACTCACTCCAGCAAGAGGGCCGCGGTCGAGCACTTCAGTCCCACACGAGCCGTTTTGGTGCAGGACAAAAAGCGAGGGGGTGGCGGGGTGGGGTATGTTTAAATTGTTGACAAACATTCACATTTGAGAGAAAACCTTTCCCATAGCTCACATATGGATCATTTCTGAAGGACAGTTGGCAACCTACAGCATGCCAATACCGATCTACAAAATGAGTGTACCTGGATGCCGATTCTGAAACGTAGTGTTTGTTTCACGGCAATGTTTCAGCACTGAGTGATCACAGGCGGTACCTCATGATAACACTGCTGTAGACCAATAATGTCTATGTAGCTCACGAAGACACTTATCAATAAAATTTTTTTTAAATGTGGGGTGAAAGGAGGCATGTATGTGCTGCATGTTTGAGAACCCTGCATTAGATGGTGCTGGCAGATGTAAATATACGGGTTCAGTGCTCATGCCAGTTCTAGTTGCAGCTGCGCGTAGATGGAACTTTTTCAAATGTGACAGTGTGTCAGCAATTACAAATGGCAACTGCTTTAAACGAGCCATAAAGTACACCCCTCGTAGAGATTGTATGCCTCAAGGCTTGCTTTATCCTAGCAAAAGGTAATTCAGTGCTCCGAGAAAAACTTGCTGCAATGTCGTGCCTGTCCGAAATTTGTCGGCTGACATGTACCTTGTCTTTTCAGATAAAATTCCACCAGAAGCGGAAACCAGAAATAAAAATGTCCAGTCTATCTCCTTTACGGACATCGCCTTAAAAGCAACATGAATGCAGAACATATCTCCGCTGCTCAATTTGCTATTAAGAAAGTTGGTATCGCATAGTGCAGCAGCACGAGAAACTGCGACAACAGCAAAAAAAAACCAATCATTTTACCTGTCAATTTATTGGGATATCTTCATTTCAGTAGGTACCACGCTAACAATGAATCAATACTGAAGTATACGAAGTGAAAACAACCACAAAAAAAAGCTGTTTACACTGAAGCCCATGATTCTCTTTGGGCCAGATTTCTGAAGAAAGCACGCTAGGCGAAAGATAACTAATAAAATGCTTTGTTGGACATGTTTGTTTATTTTGGAGCGCTCGTATAGGTGTCCTCTCCTCTTGTGTGTCGTCCCTTTGCACTCAAATCTATTCTAGGCAAAAGGGCATGCAGACGCGAGGAAAGCACCAGCGTGCCAATAACTAGTGATGCTGCGTGAACAGGCTAAGTAACAGTAACCCTTGCAACAACAGCTATCACTGGGATGCTCCAAATAAAAGGAAATATGCTAACATTACAATCAGAAAATGTAATTTCTGGCAGCTAAGACTCACAGCTGGAAAGCGAGAGGGGTTTAATCGGACAATTGGCAACCGCATCCTGCGTTTTACATGTTGTCTAGTAGGAGCTCAAAGATTGTTCACATAGTATACAATATGCGTTCCAGCGGAGACAACTAGAAAAACATGCAGATAAAACAATTTAACTTTTATTTTTAACTGCGAGAACTTAGGCGAGAGAGAGAAAACACAGATGCTAGACAACAGCACTGCATATTGAGTCTTTCGTGTGCTTCTACTGTAAGCACGCCATAGTGTGCAGAATACCGTTTCTGTATCGTTAATGTTATCAGTGACATGGATGATATAACTGGTCACCTGCCAATTTTTTCCTCCTAAGTCGTGTAAAAGAAATGATGCACCCTCAAAGGGCATCAATAAATCATTATCATGTAACTAAAAGCACGACATGAACCTCCCGGCACACAAAAACAAAACAAAAAACGACAGGCTTGCGCAGAACGTGCAGCACTGTCATGGCGAAAGCTGGAAGAGTGGTCTTTTAGAGCCTTTTTTAAACACTCGTTAGGTAACTATCACGCACACTTGCAGGGTATCGACTATGCAATTAATCACTGTGTAGTACGCAGGCATTCACTTTGCCATACTTCGTAATTCTTCAGAAAAGCCTGGTACCTGCTGCACACTTACAAGGAACCTTGTACAATTTTTTTTGTGCTGTGCTTGACAACGATGAAGAAACATGGCAGAAGCTTTTGTAATCCCCCACAGTGGGTACGTGCCACAGTTAATATGTGAACAAGATTGAGCTTTGTAAATGGTTGGAGCATTTGACGACCCAGACCTGATAGTTCTTTTGCTGTTCTAAAATGCTTTATTACTCATATTAATGCGATTCAATTCCCGACATCAAGCCTGTCTAAGGCCAGTCTGCAGAGGAGTTTAAAGCACCAGTGTAGCTCAGTAGTAGAATACTGTGCTGGCCTGCAAGGAAGCTGGGTTCGAAGTCCATAGTGTCCTTGGCGTTTTTTTTGTTTACCGAGTTCTTTTTTCCTATTTCGGGCGACAGTGGTTACAGACACCGGCGGCGGCGGACAGCTACGGCGCGCACGTGAACAGTGTTGTAATCACATAACAGCTTTCGCTATAAAAAAAAAAAACTGTTAAGCTTAAAGCTGCCATGGGCATGGCTAGCTGGCAATCTGCCCGCTTGAAAGGCCCGCAACAGCAAAGGAACGATGACATGAAACATGCAATGAAAACGAATGTTGTTTTTATTCCATCATGCAAAAAAATCGTTTATTACAATGACTTAAAAATGCTGCCAAACTATGAGCGAAGCCTTGTACATGATAAAAAAGGCTATCTAAAAAGTGGCAAATGGCACATCCATGTAAAAATGCCCAGCTGGTCAGGTGAAGAAAACAAGTACAAATGTGGTAAACTACCCTGCTTGAAAAGACAATATAACTGCGCATTTCTCGGCAAAGTGGAGCTAAGCCAAAGAGGCTGTGTGCTACCTCTTTAAACAACACTGCTCTCGCAATTATGCTTGGACAAAAGAGTAAAAAAATACTGCAGCTCTTTCAACAAAACAGCCAAAGCACGACTACTGTCAATGCAGCAATCAATGACGTGATTGATACTCTGCTCACTGCAATGCCTGCATTTACAACTTGTGCAAAAATATGGAACTGCAGAGACAAGATGTGCATTTGACACTTGTGTAGCACAAGATATATTGCAGCAGGTACTCATATTGCACTGAGCCAAATCGTTAACACAGTGCCCAAGTCTTGCGCAGTTTTCACAAGACGTCACACCTGGCTTCTGCTGTCTACTGACCATTAGTGTAATGTGGCTTTTACGCACAAGTTTGGTAGCTGACGTAGTTCAGTCTGCTTGTGAGTTATGTGAAAGCTTGCTACAATGATTGTGGCACAGTGTGAGACTTTACATACTTTTTAGGTGTTTCCTATCGACCAGACAATGTAGCAACAACACGTGCCACAGCTCAATGAAAGCTACTGGCTGTACGACGCAATTATGCAACAAGGATTTTGTTAGGGTGTTTTAGCAGTACCGATGTATGAGATAAGTGTTTCAATAGCGTGCTGCGGTGGTCATCACGTTTTTTTAGTTTGCAAAACTTCTATTATCCACATCAATCATTTCATCAAGTTACCAAACACAATGAGCAACTCATATAGCTATATAATTTTTTCAAAATAACTGCATGCTGATCGTGACAATACAGTATTTCCATATCTGCCATATGGTAAACCAACGCTTCACAAGAAATCCGAGTCCAATTAAAGATAAGCGTGTGTATCACTGTATGCATCTGACCAGCTGTCATGCAACAGTAACATTCCTCTCTGGCCCTCACTTATTTTCACTACAAGGCCCAACTAGTCCAGACCCCCTGTAAACTACCATTGCTACAGCAAAAGGGTGCAGAAAACTGCCTTACTTGAACGTTTCTGTCTACGGCCAATGGACCTTTTTTATGCAAAAGAGGATCCCCTCCTTTCTGGGCTGTTGCACGGGAGTAAAAAAAGCTGACGTCACAGCCTTAGCATTGCATTTTTGGGGGGTCACGCATGTTAACAACAGCCCAGCAAGCACTAAGGCGGCACCCAGGGAGCCTTCAGTGAAAAGGTCTATAGATGTTCACCGCTGTTACTAGACCAATGGGTACGTGCCATTGCTACTTCATCTAGCTCATCCCGCATTGTGAGCGAGGTATGAAGCACCGCCACCAAAATAGCATGTGCGTTGCACTGTGCTACCACTAGTCAATCAGGGCTGGGCCACAGCGGAGACACTATGGCACGCAAGCTTTTGGAGACTTTTCAACATAAAATAAAAAGGCACAGATTGTGTAAGACAAACGTTGGCATGTTTGCAGGTGAATGAGTTTCGGTTGATGGAGCCCAATTTAGGATAAGCCTTTGTCATCTTTCTCACTTGATGTGCGACACCTGCGGTGTACTAAGCTTTTATATGTAGTCCCACGTTTCTTTATAATAAACAAAGTTGTTGGTGAGCACTCGTGTGGTCGTCTTCTCTTCTTATGTGTCATCTGTTTGCGCTCGAATCAATTCTTGAACTAGTCAAAGCTCGTCACGGTATTGCTCCCCAAGCGGTGACTGACGACGAAGGGATCACACCATTCAGCACAATAAGCACCAAAATCATGGAGCTACACTTAACTATACTCAAAGAAAGTACCATAGGCACGCAGACATTGAATAAGCCTCCACATTTCTTTGGACTGAGCGAAAAACGGCTGCCAAGATCATTAGAAGAAATCAGAAACTCCGTTATTGCAATAGAACATCAAACACTTTCTAGGAATGATAGAGGCATTTCGTCTCGGTAACCAGTCGCCCCACGCAGTTTGTTTGTTTGTTTTTATTTGCTGTGCAAATAATAGTTTAAGCGAAGGCTCTCAAGCTGGATGCCACGAATCTATGAGGTTCCATTACAGCATAAGGGTGCCACAGATGGTCAAAACAAATCCTAGCAAGTTTAGTGTTTCCCTCAGGCCTCTAAGATTTCTCGATTTATCAGACAGCGAAAGTGGCCAATTCCTAAGTGTAATCTGGTTGCTTCTAGGTTGTCGCTAAGCTTTAGCTAGGTGATGCTAGGCTGTCTATTATGTTGATTCTCAGCGCAGAAAGGCTCGAGTTTAACAACAGACAGTCTGAGACACGACACCGATGTCCAAACTCAATAGACGGATTCACACCGAAAACGAACGTCAGCACCTCTCAAAGATTCATGGGCACGTTGTTCCAAACTCAATAGACGGATTCGCCCTGAAACCGAACGTCAGCACCACTCAAAGATTCATGGGCACATTGTTATTGGCATAGGGCTACCGTCGCTTCGCGGTCTTCTAGCAGCCAGCACCTTTCTTGAATCCCTGGTATTCTCTTGAACAAACTCGAGGCCTTCAGTTCCCCGCTGTCACTTCGCAGCCATTTCTAAGGCCAACTGTTGCATTCATCAGTTTTATTAGACCGGTGGCGACTAGTAGTAGGGTTTGCCCAACTTCTGAGGCACATACTTGTGTAGATAGCCACTTCTTGGGCTGTTTGTTCCCTTCTTCATTTTTAGCGAGCCAGTGGCGAGTAGCGGAATTTACCCAATCCCTGGCTGCACCTGATGTTAACGTTGGACAAAGGGAACCTATTCCTTGTGACACTGCAAGTTATTATTGAGATGCCGAGAAAAATTACCACTCGACATGACACATCTTCTTACCACATAGCTGCATACAACTCTGATCCCGGCATCTGTGACATTAATCGAAAATTACTGCATGAACTGAAACGAAACATTGCTATCTCTGTCAAAGTTTAACATGGAGAAATAAGTGACTTTGTACCACTCATTTAAATGCTTGCGTAACAGCAAAAGGCTACATATTCCAGACGAAAGCACCAAGATCGGTTTAGTACTGTTGATGCTACTGCCACACAAATAGGCCCTTAATGTTGAAGGCTTAACCCAAAAAAAGCAGGAACACAAATACGCAAGTCTAGCACACCTCTGCACTCTATGTCCCTGACTCATGCAACATCTGCAGTATGCGATTCCCCTGTAAAGAACAACTCTTCTAACAATTGATTTCCTTAGAGTTTCAATAGTGTTGTGGGAAATTCTGTTAATGTCTAAGGAGCAGAGAGCTTATGTGGAACCCCAGAGAGAGCAGACACAATAGTGCGGCTGCTGGCTTTGCTGGCAGGTGCACTTACTTTTACAGAGTGTAATGGTCTAGAATTTCTTTCCAAGCAGCCCACTTACAAAAATTATAGGTTATAACAACGGGACTTTAGCAGCACTCGAGTACTGCTATATGCGGGTTCAAGCGTACGGAAATGGTGCAAAATGACCTCAGTATAGTGTATGATTGTGGTTGAGAGTCGCACATTCAAGAAAGCGCCAGCTGTGACGTCTGTGAAAAATCACGCACCGTTCATCACAACCTCACAGTTCAAAAGTTCAACAAAAAGACATATACACAAAAAGCACGCATGGGGCAGCATGTATAACGAAGAAAAACTAGATAACATAAGACATAAACATAATACTTATATTAAAAATGCAAGCTACAAACTCAACAAAATGTCATGCCACAACCAAAGTATCACGCAACCCGACTAGCAGGTCATGTGCAAACACAAGTACTACTAGGTATCACAGGAAACGGCTAAAACAAGAACGTCTAGCTCTAAACAAGAACATATCCCAAGCTAAACGATCACTTGCGAGGCAACATCACACTGTTCTGTAAGTCACATGTGTTGAACACCTCACTATTGCATCTGCGAAATGAAGTGCTGCTGGTTCAGCGCATCATTGCAGTTGTCCAAGGAATAGCTCAAAACTTGATACCTAGAACATGGCAGTTTCGCTAATGGCAATGGTTAAATCGCTATATGAAATGTTCTGCACAGCTTTCTAGGAATTATATGGGTAGAGCTAATGCGCGCTTGCTCAGAGTTAATCTTCACGCTGTACACTTGTAAAATGTGCCTACAGAGGAAAAATGCTTGGGCTTTAATTATCACAGGCTTGTGCCACACACATCATGGTGCAAATACGTAATCCACCACTGCGCAAGACACCTTGCACACTGCCTTGCGTCCCTTGCAGTGCCACGAATGGCGCTTTGTACTTTTGGAAGAAGTGATTGAGCCATTCCGGGTAGCCATTGGGTGCGGCAGATAATCGCCTACTACACTGCCCTCAACGGAAGCACTGCAGGGCCAGTGTGTATCCAGGAAGCTGTCCTGACGTATGGGCGAAATGGAAGATACAGAGCTCCAGCTACCATCGAATATTGCTTCTGCAACGCTTCGTTTCTATCTTTCTCTGCCAAGGAAGAGTCGTCAGTACCCGCACAGTAGTTTGGGGAGTGGTAAAACTGGCCTGGAAGCTCAGAACTAGGCTTAGCGCTACGGCTGTGATTGTCAATTTGTGTGTCATCCTCTGCTTCCTCATAGCTGCGTTCATGATTGTGAGTGTACTCCAGAGCAGAGGCTGTCGTCTGCTTTGCGAAGCTGTTCACCGGGCAAGAAGCGGATTGGAGACTTGCTTTGCTAATTGTGGCATACTGTCCAAGATCTGAGCGTTTGCCTTGAATCTGAGACAAAGAATGAGCTTTCTTCTTGGAAATCAATTTTGACAGGGATGCCTGCACCCCAGCATTGGGGCTTCTATAATTTAGCGCGTCTTCACAAGTGCAATCTTTACACATATCTGCAGCCCCTCCAGCATTTCCAGCACTATCCCCCCTGTAGCTGTCTATCACCTGCGAATTCTCATTCGTGTTGCACAAAAGGTTCCCAGATTGCAACTTGCAGTCATGCCTTTCATGAGGCACGTGGTTGACAGTGTGACAATGATGCTGGTCACATGGGCAAGACGAGCACGGCTGACAATAAAACGGTGTGTTGGCTTCCTCACGAATTGCCGACCCGCAACCTTTCTCCGCAGCTATGTATACGAAGTGCGGCGTATTCATTTGAAACTGCCTCACAATAACAGTCATGCAGCAAAGCGTGATGTCCGCAATGAGAAGACCGGTCACTGCCGAAACCAGAGTCCATGGATGAGTTGGCATCCGGAATGGTGCTAAGCGAGGCACCGACCGTTTCACCATACTGGCAACATGCAGGGGTGGCCAAACGTGTCGCAACACCACGAGAAAGAGGAGGTGAGATAGCACGCACCAGTGAACCAGAATATCGCGCACCACACCTAGGCACATAAGGACAACCCAGCAGGCGAGGCAACATTATGTTTCCCAAGCTTCAAAGACCTCGGACCAAGCCGGAGAGAAAACCCCGAATCGGAAGACACAGAGCCCCGCGACCGGCACTTAGCTTTCGTGCAAGGCACCTGGTCGCCACTTCCCGCCACCGTATTAAAGCGCGAGCCAGCACGCAACGATGCCAGTGGCTCGCGAACATTAGACCGGTGCGCAAGAGGGTGGGGAAGGGAACGCTTACTTCCAAGCCGGAAGCCCGCGAAGGATAGCCCGTCGAGGTGGAACACAGGCGACTCTGCCGTCAGCCGCTGGTCCAGCTCCCTCCTGAGGGCGTACTTCTGCTCGCGCTCCGACTGGAGCGCTTCCAACGCTTCTTCCAGCTGCTGCTCGCCGATGCGACGCAGCGAGCCTAGTTCCTCGAGCTGGGCATTGAGGGATTCCACCTCTTCCTTGAGGCGACGCACCTCGTGCTTGGCACCTTCAAATTCCACCTAAAACAGATAGGAAAGCGGGAACAATCGAGCTGCCATATCTCGCTCTGTACATTAAACTCCATCATAACATTTGCCATTGCTCTTATTCTTAACCTAAAAAATTACCCACAAGCCTAGGACAACTTGATGGCCTATATGTACCCTGCTAAATATTGAAGGAATGTAGGAAATTTTACCATATCATTTCATGCCGGTCGAGCCCCCTCAGGCACTGCAAATCCCTTCGGTTTACCACACAATCCACTAAGCCCTGGCTCAGCATCTTCCATCAACTGCCCTTCCCGCACAACTCCACAGCCTTCAAAAGACCATTTTCAAGCATTCCCAGAACACCCTGCAGGTGCACGAAGCACTATGGCAGAAGCACGTACGTTTAACCAGTCAAGTTTGCTGCTCTTTTCCCTCGTCTGCCGCTCGTTGGCGCCGTGGGAGCACCAAACGAAAAAGAAAAATGAAAGGCTATTATTACATCCAAAATAATATACATGTCTGAACGTACCTGCGTGTATATCTACTCATGAAATGCACTAGGAAAGATGGAGTCAACATACATATAACCAAGCGGATGTGTAAAGGAGGCAGCAGTTAAGCGGCACGCGAATTAATGATCACATGCCGATGCATGCAGTGATAACTGCATGCATCGATGCATGCAGCTATCGGAGCAGGAGTACCGAATTATCAATTATTCAACTACTTGTTCACAAGCTGAACAATTAATTGTCCTTGATTGAGTGTAACTAGAGTGCAGGGAGATTTTAGTGTTCAGTTACAGAGATTACTGTTTCATTTTAGTTCACAAGTAAGGTGCTGTACAAAGAAGTGAGCACATTATAAACGCATTTACACAAAAAGGAATGGGACTAGGATTCCTTTGTGAGGTTCCTTGTTCTGATAATTTTTACAGTTTCTTGGTACATGCCTTAAAGTTTCCTTGTGGGTTCACCAAAACCAGTATTTTAATTTCGCGTCAGCACATTCGAATATTGTTAAACAAGGAATTGTGGCATCTAGCTATGCACAGCATAGAAAGAAAAAAACTTGCTCAGATAAGATGAGAGCTGCGAATTGATCGCCTCAAAGGAAAGGTGGAAGGGGATTCTGCTTATCGATGCATCAGTTCATGAAAACCTGTTCGCATGGCAAAGAAAAGTAAATACAGATGCACCTCACCCATGAACAATGAAGAAGCTAGAAATACTTCAGTTGATTGACATAACTACAGTCAACTGCCGATTTTTCGGACACCCGAATTTTCGGACATGCCGGATAATTCGGACATCTTCGCAGCCCCTCCACGAGCCCCATAAAATCAATGTATAAGGAAGTCTGATATATCGGACGCTCGAACCCCCCGGAGTGCAATTTTCCGGTCTTTTTGACACGACTGAAGGTCGGAAACCACCACTGACCTCCAGTGGAAACTACCACAACTGCGTCACACGTGATTACGATCGCATAAATGAGCGCGCCGGTCTACTGTGGCGGCATCTGATGCTTGGACTCGTTGATCGTTAGCGGAGAAACACACACGGCCTCCGAGATTCCTAACACTGGCCGTGTTTATCGTGCAAGGGTGCTTCGCTGATTATCGAAAACTATCCACCCGGAAATTTTTTGGCGCCAATAAAGTTCCTTTCGCTTTAGCACTTGTGCTCGTGCGTGCCACTCTGGCTCCGCGCAGCGCTTTCGCGAAGCGTTTCACCACTTCGAACTAGAACTAACCGTCACACACCGACTTTGGTCTGGCCACGCTGGCTATCGTGAATGTTTACCAGCGCCACCTCCGGAGTACCCGAGGCACTGTCGCCTGCCATCGTGCCGTTTTGTTTACACAGCCCACATGGTGTTTGGCTAGCCTAGTGCGTGGTTGTGTGATCGTGTGAAGTGTGCTCAGCAACGCTAAGCCTAGGGGCTTCGACGCTAGTCAGCAAACTCCTTTGTTCACATCGTGAGGATTTCGCTTGCCTGCGATGGCCTCCACTTCGCCTTCGTCGTCCTCGCCGATGGCATCGAAGCGCGGAAAACAGTACCGCCGGTTAACTATGGAGAAGAAAGCCGCCATTATTAAGTTAGTGAAGAATGGCCGATCGCAGGCTGACGTGAGCAAGGAGTTCGGCATTTCCAAGCAAACAGTTTCCGATTTCTTGAGGAACAAATACAAGATCTTGGAAGCGGCCGAAAAACCGTCTGGTGCCCAAAATATGAAGGCCAGCCAAGGTGTTCAGCCAAAGCTTGAGGACGCTCTCGTCGTGCGGCTTAATTCAATAATTGCCAAGCGGTTGCCAGTCTCGGGCTGCATCTTGAAACAAAAAGCGGAAACTCTTGCGCTTCGAATGGGCATCACGCATATTAAGTTCAGTGATGGATGGCTGAGAAACTTTAAACATCGGAATGACCTCAAGTTCAAGAAGATGTGTGGCGAAAGCGGCGCCATCGACAGTGCAGTTATTGCGCAGTACCGCAGTGGGAAAACTCCAGTCTTTGTCGCAGCAGTTCTCTGCTGACAACATTTTCAACTGCGACGAAACTGGCTTGTTTTACAAGCTGCTGCCGGAAAGAACACTTGCTTTTGCTGGTGACGCATGCCATGATGACAAGCATAACAAAGAACGGCTGACCGTTCTTGTCGGTAGCAACATGTCTAGCAGCGAGAAACTTCCTTTGTTAATAATCGGGAAGTCCAAGAGCACGAGGTGCTTTAAAGGGGCAACGCTGCCGGCGTTATATGAAGCCAACAAAAAGGCATGGGTAATGCAGCAGTTGTTCGAGAGTTACGTCCGCAGATTGGACAGGAAGTTTGAACAACAAAACAGACGTGTTCTGCTCTTCGTTGACAACTGCACTGCTCATGGTCACATCAATAACTTGAAGACTATCCAGCTGGAATTCATGCCGCCCAACACTGCGATCCTTCAACCGATGGACCAAGGCGTTACCCGTAATCTGAAACTTTTGTACCAATCACGTATACTCAACCGCATGGTGCTGTGCTCGGAAAAGGGGAAAGGCTACAGCGTTGACCTTCGGTCTGCTGTCGGAATGCTTGTGGACGCATGGAAGGCAGTAACGCAAGACATGCTTCGCAACTGCTTTCGCCACGCGGGCTTCGTACTCGACACAAAGGCAGCAGACTTGCCTGAAGAAAGCGACAGCGTGACTGACTTGTTCCCTCTCATGGACGATATTATCAACGACCTCCGCTTTGCTGGTGCTTCCATGCCCACGGAAATAACTTTTGAGTGGTTCGTCGACGCTGACAACGAGCTCGACTTCTGCGCAGAGTTAACCAACGACGAAATAGTCAGTCAGGTTATGGCGGATTCATACGACTCCTATGTCGAAAATGAGGAACCAACGCCTGAGCCACCTACAACCGCCGAATTGATGCGAGCATATTATGTCACATATGTCACAAATAGGCATATTATGTCACAAATATTGCCACACTTTGTGCAAGTCGACCTTCGCAGTTGTTATAAGGCACACCATTCGACTATATTAATCAACTGTAAGCACGCGCTGCCGTTGTTTGACATGTTGTGCATCTTTACGACATGCATGCCGCACCCTCATTTTTAAAATTTTTTGAATCGTTCAAAGCGTCAGAAGGGTGGTTTGCGAGGTTTCGAGAGTGACACGAACTTGTCTTCAGGAGTGTGTGCGGCGAAAAGGCCAGTGTTGACGAAAGCGTGACCACCGAAAGGAGAAATGTGAAGCTGCTGGAGCACATCGCCGCATATGAACCACGTGACGTGTTCAATGCAGATGAAACTGCTCTATTTTTCAGAGCTCTGCCCGACAAGACGGTGACTTTCAAAGGGGACGCGTGC
The DNA here is from genome assembly GCF_013339725.1 of Rhipicephalus microplus. NCBI lineage: Eukaryota > Metazoa > Arthropoda > Arachnida > Ixodida > Ixodidae > Rhipicephalus > Rhipicephalus microplus. Next base: position 137,104,174 of record NC_051167.1, read on the forward strand.
ATTGGTGGCAAGAAGTGCAAGCAAAGGATAACTGTGCTTCTTGCCGCCAATATGACAGGCACGGAGCGCTTTCCACTACTTGTCGTCGGGAAGGCGCTTAAGCCACAGTGTTTTAAGAATGTCAAAAGCCTTCCTGTCGAGTACAAAGCGAACAGGAAGGCATGGATGACATTGGATATTTTTCGCGGCTGGCTGCAGCAGTTGGACCGGCACTTCACGTCAAAGGACCGCAAGATAATTATGGTTGTTGACAACTGCGGTGCCCATAACTGTACAGTCGAACTGAAGAGCATCGAAGTAGTTTTTTTGCCGCCCAACACTACGTCTGCTCTTCAGCCGATGGACCAGGGTATCATTCACTACGTGAAGTCGAAGTACCGCAAGTACCTGCTAGAGCGAATGATCCTATGCTCAGAAGCTGAAAAGTTGTATCAAGTGGACTTACTCGGCGCAGTGCACATCATCGCCCACGTGTGGAAAAACACTCCGCCGCAAGTCATCGCCAACTGTTTTCGGCACAGCGGTTTTGTGAGGCCCGAGCATGCAGCAGTAGCTGACGATGGCATCGAGGAGGTGTCAGCCAAGTCCACCGACGATGACTGCCCGACTTTCGTTGCTGTCCTTCCCACAGATGTGACCTTTCAGGACTATATGGCTATTGATCATGGTGTCGCCACGAGTGGTCTCCTGATCGATCAAGAGATTATTAATGATGTCACGGCCGCCCATGAAGACCACAATTCCGACAAAGAATCATGCGAGGAGATACAGCCGCGACCTCATCGCACCTCACGGGAAGTCTCGGAGGCGCTGTTAATATTAGCGGACGCTTGCCTGAACACTCCCGACAGCTTGCGTGCTGTTGGCCATTTGGAACAGTTAAGAAAAATTGTGATGTCAGCCGGAATCTGCGCGAAAACGCAGACGACAATTACAAAATACTTCAACAAATAAAGGTATGCTTCTGCAGCTTGATTTTAAATGTTGTTTTCCCTGTTCATTCATTAATTCGGCATTCGGTTCATTCGGACAGTTTTTCCGGTCCCGTGAAATCCGAATTAACGAGCTTTTACTATATGGTACTATATGGTACGAGCGACATGCACGCTGTTCAGTGAATGCATCTTATTGTATTAAATGCCAACTATACTCTCTATAGTACTCTTGAAAAATCAGGCCCTCACATTCTACTCGTTGACAATATCAGTGAACATAGGTTCCAAATGGACCCCCAAATCTAAGACCACTCGTGCACCTCATAGGTGATCGCGTTGTATTGCTTTTCTTATTTCATTTTTTGCCGTAAAGCGCTGGCATAAAGGAAAAAAAAGGTGATGCCTCTGAGCCGCTCAACAGATCCTACAGTGGACCAATGGAAATAGCCGAGAGCCCTCGTAGCTTAGCATCGAAGTTCGGGATACAATTACGCAGTAATATGTAGCACCTTGCCAAATTCCTTAGTGTCCAAGATCACTCAAGAAGTCCTGCAATGGCGCGAAACAAAAAGGTAAAGAGTAAGGACCGTGCACTCGTCGTCACAGTGGCTGTTGCTGTGTATGAACTTTGCCAGCGAGCACTTGCCTGCCCGTTCATGGCGCTGGTGTGCATGAAAATGGTCTATGAGCCGAATGACACACACGCCGCTCTATTTCATAATTTCTTTTCATTCACAGAAACACCACAAAGGCAAAGCGAACACGTAACTCACGCACTTGCACGCCTTATTAGACAATGCAATCAATCTTGAAACACAGATATCCAAGGCTCTCTGTTTAGAAGTTTCATGTGCTCGAACGATTTTCAGGTATGCCTCGGTTCAAGACTTGGGGCTACATCGATGTTAACAGGTGTTTTTGCATTTTGTCCATATCCAAATACGGCTGGGGCTACAAATCGTACCTATGCCCACATGTTCAGCACCATAAGCCATGATAGTCACTGAGCCACAAGGTAGACCACAAATATAACCAGATCATTTTTAGAAAGAGAATATTCAATAAATAGATCGACACTAATAGTTCATACTTGTGTATAGATGCTTCAAGTGTAATTCCTATTGCCTGGTCACTAATTATATACATGTTTATTGTGATTTGCAAGATTAACACACATGCTGGCTTCTTCCAGCTTTTCAGAAGCTTACATACATACATGCATTCAGTCTGTATGGAAACTTAAAAGGAGCGCTGACCTGTGATGACCGCAGCGACGAGACCTGCTTTTGTAGCGAGATGTTCTCTTCCTCGAGTTCGTTGTTGTCAGTGAGCAGCCTTTGTTCCCTGAGCTTCATGTCCTTCAGCTCCGAGCGCAGGTTCTTGCGCTCCCAGTCCGACACATCGCCATGCTTCATTATCTCGTAGTTCTCATTCTGGAGGCGCTCCTTTTCGGCCAGCACCCGACTGAGTTCCTGGCGAACCTGCGAGGGGAAAAGTGTCACGTAACCAGAGTTAATATATCTATGAAACATGTTGCGCAATAGCCGTACTTCAACCACAGGCCCAGTTGTCTCATAAAATGCTCCTACTCTTCCCCCCTCTCTCCCCCAGACTGAAACATGTCAGCTTTGCATGTGAACATGGCAAATGACACAGATGTAGTGCTGCACTAATTAAACTGCTTCACTTTTTTTTCTTATCAACAAAGTGCATGCTCCTTTTAAGAGCATAGCTCTTAAGGCTCAAGGCAAAAACGTTGAGCATCTGCAAAAAAACCCCTCTCGCCAAGCCACGCGTGCGCTGAGAAGCAGCGAACCGCAATTACGCACCCACCGACAAAGACAGTTTGCACAGCCGCTGCTCCGAGTCAGGTCACCGTGGTGCAAGCCGAGTACGAACAACGAAAGGACCACACTTCTACCAGGGTGCTACGGCCTGCCTTGCACACTAATTTTTGGCGCTGGAGTGACAACACTCCAGCGAGGTCTCCGACAGACTGTGGTTCGGTTCTACTTCATTTACGTTTAGACCAACCATCAGCTGAAAAGGCCATGTAAAGCCCCTAATATCGACTGGCTTTGCTGTTTCTTAAGCCTTGCACGACTAGTGTAAACTTCATTTCTTCATCCGGCTCATCGCCAAACACAAGTCTAACCTCCACGAACACGAACTGTAGCTATTGAAGCCTCATTTTTTTTTCCTCAAGCAGTAAAATACTGCAGTAACCTGCCTCATCCTGCTGCTGCGTTAAGAAGTCATACTGAATCTCCGGTCATGTTGCAAAAGTGTATCATACCATAACAACTGCCTTTTTTTGTACTATTAAGTTAGCCACGCTTTATCAGGATGACTACCAATTTGGTTTTTCGAAATTCCCTGACTTTTCCAGGTTTTCCATGATGATTTGAAGCAAACTCCATGACCCTTACATCTGCTTCGAAAAAACTGTGCAGTCGAAACAGACCCTTGAGTGATGGAAAAAATAAAGCATTCCTAAAAAATAAGTAAATAAATGTACCACAAGTACTGAGAATGTTCTGAGCACAAGCGGTAAATACGAAAAAAAATATGTATATCTGACCAAAATGAAACCTCGGAGTGAGAGATTAAGCAAGTTGGCTGTTTAATGTTTGAAATAACCAGAAAGCAAACACACGAGCTAAAATTAACTGCCCCAAACTGTTTAAAGGAGCTCACGACTGTCATACAATGCAGCCAAAGCTGTAAGAAAACATACCACCTCGTGGCATCTGTGTAAAAGGAACACGCTGGAGCATGGTTGGTTCCGCCACTGGAATATATTCTAGTTCACTACAATGGTTACAGCCCAGGCCGCTTAGGATGTGGTTTGGATAAGATTGACCTATATGTACTGACTTACTGACTGAACTATTTAGGATGTGGATTGAATTAGATCTGATACAACATGAATTGCTGTATTTACTATTGACTTGCATCTCCACCTATATTGCACACCTCTAGTATATACTTTTCAAAAAAAAAAAAAAAAAAAAGAAGCACTACTACTCGCGTATTCTGTGCCCCTTGCATGGAACAATGACTAACAATGTCGCAAGAACGAAGCCTCCCTGTGTAATTTTCTTTCTTTCATTGTTTTGTTTTCCATGACTAGCACATACATATTGATGTTTTATTTCTCTGGGCTCTGACGCTTCGACAAAGTCCTCAAATGCCTACAATGAAATCTAGGGGTAGCGTTTAAAGCGATGACGACTGAACATGTGCAGGCAAGAAGAAATCTGTCAGGGCGCAACAGCTCCTTCAATTCCATAGATTCATCACAGATGCCCAGGGTTATACCTTCGTTTGCACGCTTTTCTATGGATATAAGGTTAAAAAATAATCAATTTATAATACCATCTCAAGAAATAATACCATCTCAAGAACAAACACGAAAACTGCTCAGCACTAAGGTTTATAATTCCCAGCCAATGTAAGGTAAAGAATTCACCACTGCGCAAAGAGAAACAAAAGGGAACTCAGTACCACAGCGCATTGGCCCCTCCTAACAACACTTCTTTGACTTGTGATCCACACAAATGACACAAGCAAATACTATTGACAAAACACTTTTTACTTATCTTTATTTCGTGTTAGACAAAAGTAACAACCCTTTAACTGAATTGGCACTAAAACAAAACATCAGAGGCAAGATAGTAAGTGAGATATATTCATCTGGGCATACACCACATCTATGAATTATCAAGGGTAAATATAACCCAAAACATATTCAAAATCGATTTTAAAGTACACGACTGAGAGAGACGCGGAGCTCCTTATGACACCAACATCATCAACCCGGCAGGAGTGCAAATTAACCTACGTCATCAGCTTGTGCTGACTGATTAATGGCAAGTGCCTTACGCTTGCACTACCTGCAATTTTTTACCCCTAGCATGCAGCTTTGGGTGTGCTGGCTGTCAGTGAAGCGTCCACTCACATATGCTGGCGCAGGCGCTGACACATCACAGTTTGACATGGTGACGTGGCCAGCAGTATTTACGTTGCTACCAGAACTACTCCTGGCCAGCTCAGTGCTCTTTGAAAACAAGACTGCAACTGGACGATCTAACAACGTCTCTAAATAAATAACCGTCATACTAACGAGCTTTCTAGCCATTAAGAGTGGGTCATAAGCTACCTATTGCAACAAAAAAAAAGTGCCAAATTTTGTGTTAGCGCTCCCTTAAACCGTGATGAAACCCTTTTCTGGACTAGTGCATACATAGTTGTCCCACAACCCTTTAAACTTTAAAAGAATGAAATTTCAAAACAAGTATGGGAGGCGTCAACGATTTGCTGTAATAGCTGTGTATAAGAGCCAGCCCCGGTCTGTGCACCAAGGAGACGTATGTTCATGACGTGGTCATACATTGGCCCACTCTGTTCCTACAATTGCTAAAAATTCTGTGCAGCACTAGTCCGCTTCTGTGTGAGCAATGCCATCGCACACATCTATTATAACGCTAAACTGCTGATTCTGCTTTAAATGGCAGCACTGTCATAAAGCAGACAACTCCAGACAAGAGCTTTGAAGATTGACTTTAAAACAAACTTTGAAATATATCACGAGCACTTCACACAAGATTCTCACTTGAGAAGTTTTAGGTCTCACAAGCATAACATGTGGCTGCAACTTCAAAAACGGCAAAGATACGCACTACGTTGAGATGCTAGCACTGGCTTTTTTTTTTCTACTTGCTACAAGCAAATGCGTGAGATTACAGTCTGTTTGTATGCTGAAAGTGATCAAGTCAGTGTATTCCACGTTTTGGCAACACTTGAAATAGAATGCCCACATAAGAAACATTGGCATGATGGCCCCAAGTTAGCCCTGAGAGTTTTACCTGTTTCAGTTCCTTTTCCAATTCCTGGAGAGACGAGGTGAGTGAAGCTTCCTTGGTTGCAGTTTCCTGGAGAAGGCTCTCTTCCTGTTCGATGCCTGTGGTCGTGGACACTTTCTGACTTGTCTGCACCTTGGCGAGGGCCTGCCGAAAATTTTACGAATGTGAAATTCATGCTCCATGCAACTTCGGAAGCACAGCTTGAAAGCATGATATCATGTTATATCATCACAAAGCCATCACTGTCAAATTAGGTCACGCACTGATTTCCAATGGAAGTGATGGGTGAGCCGATACGGGTGTTCCCTCCTGTCCATCTAGCACCAGCGGACCATCATTTCTGCTCGTGTACAAAGCTTGGTTACACTGTCATCAATGTGCAGTTCCACTATGTGCAGTATATACACATTTTATTTCCTTTTCGTGTATCTACAACTTATTTTTTTTTATTAGATGCTCATTTACATGCACAAGCAATTCAGTGCTTATGATGACATATTGAGTGTCCACATAAGCGTGGCTCAATGCGTCCTTTATTTGCCACTTTTATATTAAGTGGCTTTTGATGAGGTGGCCAATGTAGATCTTGACTTTGTTTCCTTGTTTTTTTTTTTATGCCTTTATTACTAACACAGTGTGTATTCTGAACTTCAAGTTGCCCAGTCTCGCTCTTAATTTCATGCGTCTTCTTTGAAAAGGGTGCTCTGGCAGTACTGTTCTTACGGCCATTCTTCATGAGCCATTGGTTAACAGAACAAATTAATATATTCCCTGCACTCTTTCTAGCTTCTTGCCCCTTGATACGTCACATGAGAACAGTGCTGTCCTCGCATGATACAAGGACATCATGAGAGGGCAGTGCCATTCGGTCTGGTTTCAGTTTAGCTTTGCGGTGTTTTAGTTATTCAATATCTGTAGAGAAGACATTTTAAATGTGCTCAGCATTTCTAGTACCAGTCGTGCGACAATGGGCCCCGCATTGACAAGGTGAAAAGATAGCTGAAGTTGTCCTTGAACGCACATGAAGACATAAAATGAAGGGCAACCACGAGCACTCCAACTATTGGATACATTTATTCAAATGGGGCAATGCTAAGATCACTCACAAAATGGGTGTCACAGGGTACACTTTGAATCGCAGTCGAGCCTCATCAAGATTCAGCTTCTTTGTTATTTGCTTATTCGAAATGTTGCACAACAAAGGCAGCAAATCTAATCTCATTTCATGCCACATCGGTATCTCTCTTACCAGCTGACTTGCCACCAATTGCACTAGGATTTGACATCCCCTGTCCAAACAACTCTGCAGCAGGCAGTGAATGTCGCTGAGATTGTTATACAGAGAACTTGGAGGCTCTCGCAATATTTCTATCCAGGGCAATTCAGAAACTCAACAATTCCGAGTCAACACTTTTGATTTGAATATCCGTCAAGCCTGTACTTACAGAAGTGATATTTTTAAAACATTAACTTATGAATTAGTTGTATTATGGGGTCTGTTACGGCCGGCTGAGCGCAGTCACACAAACACTTGAAAGCAAATGACCAAACTAGAACATTGGCAAAAGCTTTTCATAACATTTTATGTCATGAGAGCTACATGCAAGAAGCATGCATGTTTGGTCTGGTTTGCCAACCATTCATTTTACTCTAAAATATCTGAGAAGCTTAAATAAGCAAGCAACTACGAACTCAACTTCGACAATAGGGAAAAGCAATCATCTACAGTTCGGGAACACGGAGAAGTTGAGCTTTCAATAACGCCGCGAGATTCGTCACTTTCGTTCTTTTTATTTTTTATTGCACAGGAAGGATCGTGCACTGCCAGGAGCGCGTAAGAATACGCGGAACATTACGGTTTCGGTGTCAACGCGTCACGAGTTGCTCGCAACACTTCCACGCGACCTAGATGCGTTCAAGTGGTCTCTAGGGCGGCTCTCTTAATTACGGCTCCTCGTAAATAAACTACAAATAAAAAATGGGAGCCCTACTTGCTATAATCACAAAGAGGCGTCCCTCGCACGCCAAAAGTTACTTCTTGTTTCCATTCCTTCTTTTCTTTTTTCGCATCTACCTGCTTGCCGTGACGGAAATCAAGTGCAAATGCTCGCGCTGTAATCGGCACAACGCGCCAATGCACGCCAAACAGAACTCCACAGCCATCTTGCGCTAATAACAAATCGACGAAGAGACCTTCACGCCGGATCGCCAACGCACAAGCGCTAAACACTGCAAGAGGAAAGAAATTAAAGGGACCGGTAGCGCCGCCTAACCCTAATACATCAGGACTTTTTGTGCATCACCCTCGGTGCATCCACGTGTAACATTGCGTGAATGAAACGTACGGCGCGAAGTTACGCGGAATGTTAGGCAGAACTAAGGCGTAAAAAAAAATTGGCGATCGCGTCGCGAACTCGTGCAGAACCGGTTACCACGCCTACCAATCACGTCAAAAGGTTAGATGCACCATGCGTCACGACTCCCAAGCGCCTTACCTCTTTAAGTATTTCCATCTCGTGCTTGGTGGTGTCGTACATGGCTTCCAGCTCGTCGCATCTTTGCTGCAGGGCCTGCTTTTCGTCGAGCAGGACGAGACCGTACTGTGCCGACTGGATCTTTTCGTGGCTGGTCTGGGCGAGCTCGCGATGGAGCCGCTCCAGTTCCTGCTTGAGAGCCTCATTTTCGGCTCGCACGTCGCTGTCCCTGAGTCCGGCGCTGGTTTCCATGACGGTCAAGTGTTTTCGGAGCGCGTGGAACGTTGATCGAAACCCCGTGCGGGCGAAATCACACCCATGGGGCTCACATCAACGCCGCGATAGTCTCGCACGGCTCCATCTTGACACAAGAGAAAAAAATAATTGAGAGTTCAGAACTGGCATTGTATCCCTACGCTAGCTCCTCGTCTACACCGGCAAAAGTCACTGTATACGAACTATAAAAAATACGCATAAAGAAATGCATTCCTAGCTGCGTATTGAGCTTATTTGATATTTGTGACTTAAGTAGAGCTTGAAATTTAACAGCCATAACAATGTTATGATGCACTACATGCTTTGTCGGAAGGTTGGATGTTTTTAATTCGGCAATAGATACCTGGTGGTGAAAAGCTGAACTTGTTTCTTCCTGAAATTCTGCCCTCATATCAGCACCTTTGATAACGTGCCGTAAGTCATGGTTCAAGCAAGCAAGAGCTGCAATAAAAATTATGCAGCGCATATTTTACCTGAAAGTGTAGTCGCAGCACAACGTCAGCGGTCTAGAAGAATGAGAGGAAGCGGCGCAACGTGTGCGGATGACGGGAATGAACGGGATACTCGGCAATATTACCGCGAACTTCAAATCCAGCTTAGACGTAGCGAAAAGGAAATAATGAAAAGAAAAACTATTATTTCGCTTTCTGTCAATAATAAACTTCGCTAATGTTCCTCCTAACCACGTTTTCCATAGTTTTAATTTATTTTTTAGCAGAAATTCGAAGCTGAGCAATTACTTTTGACAACCCTGTACTGTGCACAACAATTATTTTATATAAAAAATTGGTAGATCCCATGTGCCTTGCAAATCGACGTTATGTGAAGCATACGTAGGGCAGGTGACCGCGCTGTATTTTTTATTGAGCGATACGTTATGAAATGACGCTAAATATAAGCACAAATGTTGATTGATTGATTGATTGATATGTGGGGTTTAACGTCCCAGAATGACCATATATTATTATGAGAGACGCCGTAGAGGAGGGCTCCGGAAATTTCGACCACCTGAGGTTTTTTAACGGGCACCCAAATCTGAGCACATGGGTCTACAGCATTTCCGTCTCCATTAGAAATGCAGCAGCCGCGACCGCGGGATTCGATCGCGCGACCTGCGGGTCAGCAGCCGAGTACCTTAGCCACTAGACCACCGTGGCAGGGCGCATGGAATCTAACAATAATTGACGTTAACTCGACGGGACGGCTTTATCGTAGGAGTACACGTGTAATGTTTATAAAATTAAATAGCCAGCACATGGACCACGACTGACGTTTCAGGAACATTAGGGCCTATTCGAAAAGTACTTCCACGACCTGGAGAGGTTCCGTGGTAGAATACTTCATTTCCACGCAGAATTCCGTGGTTAGACTCCTGCTTGGACCATGACATTTATTCTTTACATTCGTCAGGTCAATCATGCCGATGTCAGATTTTTCTTAACTCTAAAGCGTTGCATCACCCGTGTGTGCTCTTGACGTTCCTGGGTAGATACCAAGTGTCAATCACCTGTGGCACATACCCGCATACCGTAGACACGTACCCGCCAGCGGGTATGTGCCACGTCCGGCGGAACGTGTTTGAAGGCTTACGCGACGGGATCATGACATTATTCATGTATTGACCAGCGCGTCATATACGGCAAACCATCTTACCCTCTTATTACTAATTTTGGTTCATGCCAAATAAGGGGTCGATCGCGAAAGTGCCTAGGCGTAAGTGGATAGACAGATAGATAGATAGATAGATAGATAGATAGATAGATAGATAGATAGATAGATAGATAGATAGATAGATAGATAGATAGATAGATAGATAGATAGATAGATAGATAGATAGATAGATAGACAGACAGACAGACAGACAGACAGACAGACAGACAGACAGACAGACAGACAGACAGACAGACAGACAGACAGACAGACAGACAGACAGACAGACAGACAGATAGATAGATAGATAGATAGATAGATAGATAGATAGATAGATAGATAGATAGATAGATAGATAGATAGATAGATAGATAGATAGATAGATAGATAGATAGATAGATAGATAGATAGATAGATAGATAGATACTTGATCAAAATACTTCATCAAAAGTACTTGAAGTACGCAGACAATTATTCGCATTAAATAACCAATCAAGCCCACCTGTTCCGTATAGGGGCTTAGCCAGATATATTTAATTTCGGGGATATAAAGATCATTTGTATACTCTTAGACTTAATCAAGAAACATATTCAAACTCAAGACTCACTAAAGTTTTGTAAATCTTAAGTGTATTCGTTAGCTACATAGATAAGACTAGTCTCAAGCATTTTTTTTTTCTTTGTGAGGCACTCAGTGAGATCACTAGATACTGCCACATGACCATGAAAGAAAAAAAAAGAAAAAAAAAACTACATTTGGAATCGGCATTCAGGATTTAGTCAATATGTGGTTGGTAATAATTGATACGTTGAAATCATGACGTCAAATCATTTTCGACTATCAATATATTAGAGAAAATGCCACCATTCAAATGGCAACAGCCGCCGAAATCTTCCGCAGATTGACCCGCCCCCCTCCTCCTCTTTTCGCACTCGAAAGTCTACTTGCTAGAACGCTGTTTAACACGTCTCCGCACGATGGCGCGAAAATACGACTGTGCAATCCTACCTTGTGGGCAAGGCAAGCACTTGACCGTTTGCGTAACACCGCGTCAACACACTGGTGTGGAGCAGCAACAACGTTGGTAGCAATATGGTTTGTGACGCATCGTGTGAGGACGATAACTGCAGAATGCGCGTTTGCAATTCATTGGAGACATAATACTGCAACTATTTTTTAAAGATGATAGTCTTTCTTGGGGACCTTCGACGGAGAATTTTTGGTCTGTCTGTCTGACGATCTGTGTGTACATTTGTCTGATTGTCCGCGCTAACGATACCTCAAACGGCACCAAATGGCCAACCCCATTCGCAGCGCCCACCGATATTGCTCAAGGTTTAGCGTTCATAGTTGTGCAATTGTCAATTAAAAAGCAATTATTCCACATATTTGAGGCGCCGTAACAACATTTCGAAGGTTTGTATGTCTGCCTTTATACTAGAAGAGACACACACAAGTAACACTAAAGAATGTAGCGCTTATCGCGCTGCGCCGACAGTGCAGCGCGATGCTCAAAAAGGTGTTTCCAACGCTTTGCTACGACTCATGGTGGTGCCACCTGCCCGTCGCTTTGAGTTCTACACCTTATCACCTCCGAGACTGGCGCGCATCTTTCTCCGCGGGCTGCACGCCTTCGTTTTCGAAGATAAGTGCCAGATGGCGCTTGTGCCTAACGTGCCTCGATGCGCTCGTTTTTTCGTAATTTACTTATCTACTGGCTTAAATTGTTCGTTGGCAACATATTCACTAACGTGTACTCTTTTGCCATTTCTTCTGCGAAAAAGTTTGAACCACCCGGAAACGTCTCAGGCGTCACGAAGCGCTACCGAAATATCACCTCTGCTTCGCCGCGGTGGTCTAGTGGCTAAGGTACTCGGCTGCTGACCCGCAGGTCGCGGGTTCAAATCCCGGCTGCGGCGGCTGCATTTCCGGTGGAGGCGGAAATGGTGTAGGCCCGTGTGCTCAGATTTGGGTGCACGTTAAAGAACCCCAGGTGGTCGAAATTTCCGGAGCCCTCCACTACGGCGTCTCTCATAACCATATGGTGGTTTTGGGACGTTAAACCCCACATATCAAATATCACCGATATTCGCTATTGTCACATCTAGCTCTGCTTATCTGTAGATTCGTAGCAATAAGAATATTTTATGGGGACCTAAAAAGGATGACGAATATCATTTAAGTCAGATAGATGGGTAGTCCCGTTCTAAACATCCAACATTTGCTAAGTACGAAAAGTATTTTTAAAAAAAAGTATGACAAATATTAACAAAACAAAAGGTTAACCACCACTGAAACAAATCAAAGAGATGAGATTTGCGCTCATGTGAAGCTCGTTGTGGCATTTTTTGTGGATTTTAATCAGTTAATAAATAAAGCTAATTATATAACATTTTTTTAATATTCACTTTTGAGGCCAGCTGCACCTCGACACATCGTAGAGTGCATTTAATAACCGATTTTTTTATTACCGTGCATGCTCGTGGCGAATACCTTCGGGCTGCGACATATGAATTAACAACCACGTTCGCAGTCAAATGAAAAAAAAAACAAGAATAAAGCAGATAACATGTGTGTTTAGCAAATAGTGTTCAACGATATAGAGTATTCGGTACTCTACTATAGAGAGCTTACGCTGTCTCTTAAAAATTCCACAGTATGTGTGTTTAGAAAACGTTGTTAACAATTTAGAGCACTTGGTACTCTACTCCAGTGAGCCAACAAACCATGATTCGGTGAAGAAAGTAGCTGTGTGTGTTTAGAAGAAGTGGTTAACGATTTAGAGTACTCGGTACTCTACTATGGGAGAGCATACAGCCGTCCCGCGGGCCTCACCCGTTGCAAAAATCTCAGCAATTGCTAGGAAAGTAGCTGTTTAGAAAAAAAAATGTATCTACAGTATAGTGCAGAGCGCAAAGGCTTCGTAACATTCCAGTAACAGGCACATACACTTCAGCACATCCATGTATCACGACCAACATCACTACGTTGCAGTGAAGACGTTTGCTCTAATATACGCGACAATGTTGGCACGCATGTACACAAGAACTCAATGCGATATCATGATACAATGGCATAACGATACAATAGATTCAATGAAACACGATTTGTAACAAATGAAATCTTATATAACAACTCAATGGGCGCTGCTTAGCACGAAGTCAGTTGAAAAATGAGTTGTATCCTTTCCTGTTCAACCTTGACAAAAGGGCACGACAAATGCCTCGTCTCATTCTCCCCAGTACCGGCTACAAAGCACAAAAGGCATAATTACAATAAACAGATTGGGCAAGAGGTTCAGACATTGTATTGGATGCAATGAACAGCAAAGAGAGCACTGGCTAATATTGCAATTATCACTAAACTAACTTCTCAAATAATTCAGCAGAAAGAAAAAAGAGTGAGTACGTCATAATATTTCCCACTACATAAATCCTTTTTATATTGCATCTAACTTCAGAACCATAACAATGTATCAATGGTTACAATATCATTCATATGTGTATCAATTTCATTTTGTCAGCAATGTGCGACTATACAGGTTCAACAAATGCTGTAAGGGCTGTTATAAAGTTCATCAAAAGCACTGGGTACTGTGCTAAGCGGCTACTGTGCATACGCACCACCTCTTCCGGTCCCCATTAAGACCCTTCATCCCTCTTTTCCCCTTTCCTTTTTCTTCTCTGTACGAGTAGCAGGCTCTAGAGCGCACTAGCTCAGGCCGACTTCTCTGCCTTCTAAAAAATTCTCACTCTTACGCTCTGCCCCACCGCTGTGGCCTGGTGGCTAAGGTACTCGGCTGCTGACCAGCAGGTCGCGGGATCGATTCTCAGCTGCGGTGGCTGCATTTCCGATGGAGGCGGAAATGTTGTAGGCCCATGTGCTCAGATTTGGGTGCACGTTAAAGAACTCCAGGTGGTCGAAATTTCCGGAGCCCTCCACTGCGGCGTCTCTCATAATCATATGGTGGTTTTGGGACGTCAAACCCCACTTATCAATCAACTCTCACGCTCTCATCATGTGTAAGTCATGGCTACACCAACGCCTCCTCTAGAAAGATGCCTGAGGAATGGCTCGTGCTCCCAGCGGAGTTGGCCTGCCTTCAGTTTTAAACAAGCTCCGTGCGGTGGCGCTCGCGACCGGCACTATTATCACGGCGACGGCGGTACCAGCTTAGCGTTTTTCATCTGCGGCCCATAGGGGCGCGTCAGTCGAGAGTTGTTCGAGGCCTGCAACTGTGCACCACTGTTTTGGAGGCTATGCAAAGTGTTGCGTTGTTGCACCGTCCGCCACAGATGACGCTAGCGACCGAGAACATTTTCAAAATGAAGGAGAGAAAGGGTGTGGCAGCTGTTTTTTTTTTTCTCATGCGGCAGGCATCTTCCTAGAGGAGGCGTTGGCTACACCCACGCGATCTTTCAAGTCACTGGTGTGTGGAAGTCACGAGACGTAAAGCAGCCCCATTATAAGGAAGTTTTAGTGCTGGGTACCCAAGCGGCTTGCGTACGCAGGACGTTGGGGCGGCGGTATTGCGCATGCGCGAAACCCCAAACAGATGCGTCGCAAGATCGCTGGGGCGATGGGGCCATGCGTCCACGCGGTCCACCTTCGCAAGAACTCACGGTATCCGCACTGCGGATACCCTAGTTGTCGAGTTAAAATAAGCCAAAGTGCGAGCACTTATAGCGATTACACGGTTTCAGCCGGATTTCCAAAGCTAGAATGACCTGGAACATAGAAACTAAAAGACATATGCCAGCCCCCGACCAGCTAAATAGGTGGCACCATCTAGCGCGGCCATAGTGAAACAGACAACCACAACTTTGTTATTGCAGAAACATTGTGCATTGTACATCTGGTGCAAAAACTGCGCAGCGACAATATTACAAGTGAGTAACCTTTTTATTCATTTTCACCTCAAAAACATTACGCGTAAGCTAACATGTTCATGACTGCGGTTGCATGAAGTGTCACAAGATGTCGACCCTGTCGTTACGGTAACCTTGTATTTTTCACTTTTTTGCGTATACCAGATTACTGTACACAATAAAAAAAGTGTACTGATCACTATGTATGTTTAATTTAACAGTTTAAATCATAAAAAGACCTAAATAATACTTACGCGACAAGACGCTATGGCTCTGCGAGCGCGTGTGAACTTCATGCGGCTTGCGTTTGCGTGCGTGCCACCGTGGCGCCAACTAAAAGGCATTCCGGTTGGGTATGAGTTGGGCACGCAACGCCGCGCGCTCCCAAGCCCGCATCGCCCCAAAAGAATGCGTACCCAGCACTGAAACTCCCTAATGCGAGCGCGCACGTGCGAATGGTACATACAGGTTTTTGATCTAAAGCAAGAGCCGCACGGCCTTCAAAATACACGCCGCGAGCTCGCACGACAGCGGCCCTGAAACTTGAGAGAAAGACGCCACACGCCTTATGCAGCACGGTGCCATGACTGCGAACAAGTGTCGTGATATCGACACAAATACAGAGTAAAAACATCAATAAAAACAAAAAAAGGTACGCTGCGAATAGACGCAGCGCTGCGAGCCCGCCCACTTTCATTTGTCGAGACGGCTCGAATGCCATCACGTGACTCTGTTCCACCGATAGGGACTCCTGAACCTCATCATCTGTGCTCGCTGGAGTGCTCTGGCGAAAGTGTATACAAAAATGGCACTGTAGTTAGTCTTAATCACGTGGTTTGGGAGCAGCAACAGCAGCTTGAAAACCGGAATTCAGGTCAATCGACGTTTATTGTTTCGCATGGTGGTGTTTCCAGAGCAGTACGCTGTACCTTACACGATACATTATAGGCTGTATCGCAAATAGAAATACTCATTTTGCGAGACGTATCGCGATACAAGTACAAGTTGCCCAAGAAGTATCTAAAATAATACCTGAGATACATGCATCTTTGATCCTTCAAAGCACTGCAGTGGTATACGTAACGATCGCATCAGTTGTAAAAGTCGCGTGCCCACCAACATTTACGACCCAAACGTTACGTAGTTTACGCTAAATACAACAAAGAAGTTTGAATCAAACTGATGACGTTGCTTGCGTTCACGCTTGCGGTTCTTACCGACGACACCGTAGCGCATGCAGTCTGAACACCGGCTGACGAGTGCGCATGCGCACACCATTGTACGCACATACGGAAAGGAGCCGTGTCGTATTTCCGTAGCGTGTTCCCGTAGCACACTAAAAACCTCTACTGCTAAGAGTTTTGTATTCCGGTAGCCGGGTCGCCAACCTTTCAGACAAAGGTATAGGTAGCAAAGGGCCACTTTGGGGTAAATTAATACGACGGGAGGCCGCACGGCAAAACGGGCGCTGTCACGGACGGCCATTTTTGGCGACACAGCGTCACGGCAATTAACGGGCGCCGTACTCCCCGACTGACCGTGACAGCGGCGGCGCATGAAAGGGAGCCGAGAAGTGCAAAATGGGGTGCTCCTCTTAGAACGTCGCCGCCGACGGTTAATCCTTTTGTAACTGTGGCGGCGTCTGCAAGGTCGTAGAAGGCCGCGGTATACCCCGAACAAGGATTAGACTACAAGACGCACCGGCTGAGAGCCAAACGTTTGACCGTTCCCACGGGGAAAAGCGTGGGAAACGCTCTGGTGGCCAAGCCGTATGACAACAACCCGACAGGTTGTCACTCTCGCTAGTTGCGGGCCCTCTCCCAATTAAAAAGGGGTGGGGTCAAAATATTTTTGGGGCGGAGTTCCCCATCAATTAAACGCGCATGATGGGACCCAGGTAGAGGTCTCTTGTCCCCAAGGAAGAGAGCGAGGAGACACGAGGGGGATTTTAGCGCAGGATTTTGCCCTGCTAGGCAGACTAGTCGCTGACCAAGATGGTGTAGAAACAGATCAACAAGCATCTCTTCTAGAAGTTTTTAGTGTGGCTCTGTATCGGCTGGCCACCTAAACTTAGCCGTTCGTCTAGTTGTGACGCGATATTAACGTCTGCAACGTAGACATCGGGACTTCGCCTCGAGTTAGCTCAACCTGCTCGAAGTCACCTGCAAGCACTAGCCTCCCGGAGCCACCAGCGTTGCAACACCGCCGACATCGCAGTCGTGCCAGAACTCTCTTCGACTTCTCGCATCCGATCGTCGGGGACACAACGCTGCCGGTCATCACACGTATGCCTTCACCTGTTTATATCTTCGAACTTTCTCCTCCGTCGTTCTATTCTTGTTAGTTTGTGTAGTTTGTAATAGTTCTCTCTCGTAAGCTGATTTATTGTTTCTGTTATATATTTCTTTAGTTGTATCAAGTGTCCATGTATTTTGTTAGTTGTATTGAAGTGTTGTATTAGATCCCGTGTGCTGCGATATCCCTAGAGTAAAGTTGTTTTGTTTTCTCACGTCTCTGATCTCTTCACTGTCTCTGCTTGCGTACGGAACGAACCGACCTGCTGTCATTCCCGTCGCCGACTTCGCACTGGCGACGCTAGAGTGGCAGCTTGTAACAAAACTGGCGTCCGCGAGACAGGACATTCCGTACAAGAGTAAGACAGTGAGGGGTGAACGAGAACCGTGCGGACAGCGTGGTGATAGAGCCGCACAGTTTAAGCGGTTGCATCCTGCAATGATTGCGCTGTTTTAGATGCGGAAGCATCTTATACTCGCGCCTTGTAGTGCGCCGTCCGCACCGCTTCTCGAACATTCGACAGCTGACGCGCGCGCATGCGCCGTCGCGCCGTCGCCCACTCTTCCACCATCTGTGCATCCCTTCCTCCTCTACACACCGCGCGCGCTTCACTCCTCCACCATCTGTGCACCCTTCCTCCTCTACACACCGCGTTCGACATCTACAATTCTCCTGATTCTCCAGTGGACGCGCATGTGGCGTCGCGCTTCGAGAACATCCAACAGCTGACATTGCATGCGCCGTCACGCTGTATATATACTCAAGGTCGGCGCTCGCTCGCTCAGTTGCCGCTCGTCGGTTGGTTTGTACGGCGCGTCGACGTCCAAGGTCGCGGTGAAATGAATTCCAACGAATCCACAAACACAATGATCGACGTCCCTTCGACCAGCGCCGCCCTTTCGCATACGTGTGTACGTGTTCACTCATTTAACACCCCCTCCTACAACCACGTTAACCAATTTAGCCATCGACCCAAGTAAGTCGCAATTTAACACCCCATTTCACAACCACGTTAACCAATTTAGCCATCGACCCAAGTAAGTCGCACTTTAACACCCCGTTAACCAATTATATGCTCCGCATCCTCCTCAGTGTTCCCCCGAGGGAAGCTGCAGGCAATTTTTTTATAGTGGCTTTATAGTGACAGTTGCAGTATGGAGTGTATGGATTTTGATAAGTGGATCGCGTACGGTAAACAGTTAGGCCTCGAAGGCGCCGAACTGAGACAATGTGTTAAGGAGCAGCAGGAACAGGCGCAGACGTTAGCCAGAGAAAAGTGGGCACTAGCCCGGGAGGAAAAGGAAAAAGAAAGGCAGAGAGAACGCGAAGAAAAGGAAAGAGAACGCGAAGAAAAGGAGAGAGAGCGCAAAGAAAAGGAGAGAGAGAGCGCAAAGAAAGGGCGAGAGAACGAGAAGCGGCAAGGGAAGCGACAAGGGAAGCCGGAGAACGGGAAGTGCAGTTACTGCAATTAAAGATTCGCCTCAGTGAGGGTAGCAGGGTGAGCCGATCCAGCAGTGAGCACGGCGATGCCGGCGAGAAACTGTCATTTGAGCGAGACACATGGTGCCAAGGGCTACTCACGGTTCTGCCTTGCGAGGCAAATGAAGCTGTTGCGCGACTCAGTCAGCAGAACGCGAACAACTACGAGGTAGTTAAGGCAGAGATGCTCCGGATATTCGGAACGTCTGTCTGGACAAAAGAGGAGCAGCTCAGACAAGAGTCTGAAAGAAAGCGCAAAACAGAAAGACAACAGTCTGAAAGCGAGGCGCGTCGAAAAGCGCTAGACGTTAAAATGGGGCAGGAAGCGCTAGAACCAGAGATCGCGCCAGAAAAGGACCCGTGTATTCTAGAAGGCATCAAGGTAGAGTATGCTGAGAACGAGGCCTTGGCCGGTCTGGAGGTAGAGACGATGTCGAAAGACGCTCCTTGCGTGGATGAGGAGAGTGCCAGCAGCCCTAATGGGCCCAGTAAGATGCTGGAAACCTCCTTCGTGCCTCAGGAGTACGTTTCGACATCGTCAAATGAAGGCTTGATTAGCACAGTGGCGAATAAGAGCGAGGACGCGACGGTTCAGGAATGAAGCGATGCCGTCGGAGAGGGCCCAGTTAATGGCTTCATCAGTGTTGACAAAGCCAATTTGGCCCGACAGTCCGTCGTGACGCAGAGTTCAAAAAGCATTATCGGGAGGGAAGACCTAGCACCAGCTCCAACGAGCTTCCCAACTTTTGAGGTCCCGAAGCGACATGATGATGACATCGAGGGAAAGGAGGTACGCAAACATCACCGAAAACGAAAGAAGCGGAAGCGTACCGCACTGTGTAAGCCTAGGGCAGATCCCACTCCATCTCGAGAAAGACGAAAGGCTAGGCCATTCATCCGTTTCAAGAAACGTCAATGGAGGCGTTCATGGAGGCACAAGCGGCGAGCCAGGTGTAGAGGGGGAAAAGGAGGTGCTTCACCCGAACGAAAGGCGCGGTTCATTTCGACGACTTCGGGAAGCGGCCTTGCCCGAAGGTTCAAAGTCGAAAAGGCACAAGGGCTAAGTACTGCGTGGGGGCGACCACAAAGACACAATTATCCAGGCTTCACCCCTGTTTCTGGCGTCCCTTGCACATTCCTGAGGGGAGCTGACCGAAATGCAGATTGAGGCGTGACAGCAGGACACAGTGTGGCAGCTTGGGCTAGTTGGTATGGCATTACGATAGTTATAGCGCGAGAACAAAACGACGACACAGAGACAAGAAGGACACGAAAGACACGTGTCTTTCGTGTCCTTCTTGTCTCTGTGTCGTCGTTTTGTTCTCGCGCTATAACTATCGTGAAGCAGGACACAGTCTGGCGTTCGTGCTTCTTGTAAACTCTGGCGTGCTCGAAAGCCGCCGGGAACGCGACCCCATCGTGTGCGATTCAAGCGAATCTAATTGAGAAAGGGGGCGGTCAGTTTGAAGAATTGTTGCACGTGCGTGCTAAGTATGGTTACTTAGTGTCGCTTTGCAGACGCAGACTTCGGTCATAACTTTTGCAAGTTACGTGATGCAATGTAAATTGTTCAGAAGGAAAACCGCCGAGCCAAAGACTGAACGTTAGCATCGAATTAGTTTAATCATGAGTGCGAAAATTTGCATAAGGTAAAAACCGAGAAAATGTGTCATTTTTCTAGTTTTTCAAAGGTTTAGTGTGGCATCGTATGCCTCCACTGCCATGGGGATGTGGCATGAATGAGCATTTGAGGAAGATGTTAGCATAAACCGAATGATTTCGTAAAGTGACTAAGATTGGCGTGACCCGGTACTGTTGTCGTTGCGCGCATTGAGAATCGAGGTCTAGGAGCATGTTATTTTTTTTTTCCTTTCGTCGGTTGTTTTCTGTTTGCATGTGCGTATTTCATTGTATAAGAAGTGTATTTTGAGTTATTTTCTTTTTGCTTGGTGCATTGGTTGTTTTACTTCTTGTAATGCACATTGAAAGATTGTCCTACAGTAAAGGAGCGCACCTGTTCCGTTTTGTTTCGTAGTGTACATTCGTGCAGTGTATTCTGTATTGATGGCTGCCGTACACGGCTATTTCCTCTTCTTGTTTGTATGGCGCATTGATATTGTTGCGTGTAACTTAAGCTGGTACTCTAACAATTGTTTGTTTTTCCTTTTGTTGCTACTTTGATGCACTCTGCCTATTTATGTTGTGTATGAGAGGGACAGTCCTCATGCCTCCCTTGTTGGTGGTGTTTTGTTCCTTGTTGTCGAAAAAATTCCCCTCCGTGTGAACAAATGTTATGAATAACATTCTGAAAGTGGGGGGCAATGTCACGGACGGCCATTTTTGGCGACACCACGTCACGGCAATTAACGGGCGCCGTACTCCCCGACTGACCGTGACAGCGGCGGCGCATGGAAGGGAGCCGAGAAGTGCAAAATGGGGTGCTCCTCTTAGAACTTCGCCGCCGACGGTTAATCCTTTTGTAACTGTGGCGGCGTCTGCAAGGTCGTAGAAGGCCGCGGTATACCCCGAACAAGGATTAGACTACAAGACGCACCGGCTGAGAGCCAAACGTTTGACCGTTCCCACGGGGAAAAGCGTGGGAAACGCTCTGGTGGCCAAGCCGTATGACAACAACCCGACAGGTTGTCACTCTCGCTAGTTGCGGGCCCTCTCCGAATTAAAAAGGGGTGGGGTCAAAATATTTTGGGGCGGAGTTCCCCATCAATTAAACGCGCATGATTGGACCCAGGTAGAGGTCTCTTGTCCCCAAGGAAGAGAGCGAGGAGACACGAGGGGGATTTAAGCGCAGTATTTTGCCCTGCTAGGCAGACTAGTCGCTGACCAAGATGGTGTAGAAACAGATCAACAAGCATCTCTTCTAAAAGTTTTTAGTGTGGCTCTGTATCGGCTGGCCACCTAAGCTTAGCCGTTCATCTAGTTGTGACGCGATATTAATGTCTGCAACGTAGACATCGGGACTTCGCCTCGAGTTAGCTCAACCTGCTCGAAGTCACCTGCAAGCACTAGCCTCCCGGAGCCACCAGCGTTGCAACACCGCCAACATCGCAGTCGTGCCAGAACTCTCTTCGACTTCTCGCATCCGATCGTCGGGGACACAACGCTGCCGGTCATCACACGTATGCCTTCACCTGTTTATATCTTCGAACTTTCTCCTCCGTCGTTCTATTCTTGTTAGTTTGTGTAGTTTGTAATAGTTCTCTCTCGTAAGCTGATTTATTGTTTCTGTTATATATTTCTTTAGTTGTATCAAGTGTCGATGTATTTTGTTAGTTGTATTGAAGTGTTGTATTAGATTTAGTTTTTATGTGATGTTTTATTTGTATGTGTTGAAGTGTTGTATTAGATTAGTTTTTATGAATGTCGTGGTGACTTTTAAGCAGCCGCATTGTCTACAGTTGTGATTAGTTCCTAAGGAGTGTCTGAGGGGTTCAAGGAGATGTTCTGTTACGGATATTTTATAATGCTCATGATACAAATGATACATTAATTTAAGTTTGCAAATTATTCTGCGTTAATCAAAACAACACTCTTCGGCTTTTTTACGCCGATCTGTAACACTGGTATGTTTGGAATAACTTAAAACACGAATTGGTCTGGTAATTTTGGACTCGCTCAATTTTTTAACGAGGAATCTGAGATGGAACTCCAAATTATGTCAGAATATTCTAGCGCTGGTCAAATTAGTGTCTTATACGCGGTTAGCTTAACCTCAAGAGGCGCGTTCCTTAAGTCTTTTCTTGACCAACGACAGCCTTATTTGTGCTTTTGAACATATACTCGCCAAGTGTGGTTCACATCTGAGGTTTGACGTTAATGTAACTCCCAAGTATTTTAAGTAGTTACTTTTGTTGGTTTATAAAATTCCTAATTTGTATGGGAGATTAAGAGGCTTTTTTACTTGTTTGTAAAACTTATGGCTACCTCTTTCCTTGCGTTCATTGTCATTCCCCATTCAGAGCATCATGCCTGATTTTTTTGTAGTGAGTAATTAAAGTGAACCTGGTCCTCAGTTAGGCTTACCGTCGTGTGCACGACCCAGTCATCTGCGAAAAGCCTTAGTTGAATAGATCGGTCGTCGTAAAAAGAAATGTCATTAATATAGATACGAAAGAGAATTGGCGCTAATATACGGATCCTTGTGATACGCCTGACAAGACGTCTAGGCTGCTTGAGATATTGTTGTTCACGGAAACGAATTGTTTGCGATTTTTTAAGTATGGCATTACCCATTGAATAATTTTATATTCAATACCGATTGCTTGAATTTTTATAATGAGATCAAGGTGGGGGACGACATGAAAAGCTTTTTGCAAAGTCCAGAAAAACGGCATCTATTCGTCCTGTTGCGTAAAGTGTCTTTGCAATGTCGCTGGTCATCGCGGCTAGCTGTGTAACTGCTGACATGCAATATTTAAATCCGTGTTGTCAAGAGTAGAGCAGGCTGTTAGCTTCTCAGGTGAGTTTTAATGCCTTTAAAAATTATATATGCTCTAATATTTTGCAGCTCGTACTTGTTAAAGAAACCGGGCGGTAATCGCTAAATTCATCTTCATATCCGATTTATGTATGGGGATGACCCCAGCCGTGCGCCAATCATCAGGGATCGTGTGTGTAGATAGGGAGCTATTGTATATTTTATTGGCAAATTTGTACCAAACTAGAATTGAAATAACGGATATTTTATGCACGAACTTCGCGAGGTTGCAATATTAACACAGGTTACAAGTTCAAACCTTTTTCGATAGTACAAAAAAATGCCTTTTTGAAATTGGCGTTCAGATGAAGTAAAAAAAAAACACCGCATATTCACGGAGAGAATGACGATGAGTGCAGCGAAGCGTCTGTCCGTCTGTATGTCTGTACCTTATACGAAAACGACTAACGCCCTCCAGTGATAATATTTCCAAGCACATATATACGCAACGCCATCTACTCAGCAGTTCTTTAAACTTTATAACTAGAAGTTGCTACTACTACTACTACTACTACTACTACTACTACTACTACTACTACTACAAGGAAGAGAACTACCCACACGCTAGGGAGCAGCGCCTAGATTCTCACGGCGCCCCGAAAGCCGGATGATACTGCCTCGTGGGCGTCACGTGACTCACGGGTCGCCTACTGCTGTTCTAAATTACTAAAAACTCATCCATCTGATGTACATTAGCTTATTGAGTAAACTCACGTTCCGATATAACATTGGATGATTCAAAGCTGTCCCGACGTAATTTTCCACAACATCACACGGCGATGTGTGTTTACTGTTGTGTTTAACGTTTCAGAGCTCTTCGTACTGTGTTTAGATGCAGTGGTTAACAACGTGGAGTCCTTGGTAGTCTACTATTGGAGAGTCCCGTAAGCCTCACTCTGTTTAAAAAAATGGTCAACGGTTTAGAGTACTTATAGAGAGCTGTAAGCCGTCCCGTGCACTTCATTGACGAGCTGGCAAATGCAGGCTGTGAGGATAGTGTTCAGAAAAACTTGTTAACGATTTAGAGCATTTGGTACTCTACTATGGAAGAGTGTTTACCAATAAGGGACAACCACTGCTTCAGGGTATGTGTGTTTAGAAAATGGGGTTAACGATTTTGAGTACTTGGTACTCAACTATGGGAGAGCATAGAGCCGTCCCGTGAGCCTCACAGGGGTGTATTTGAAAAAAGTAGTTAACGATTTCGAGTACTTCGTACTCAACTATGGGAGAGCAGTGCATAGATAGAATCTGAGATGGAAGTTACAGGTGCCGTGATACTGTACGATAATGATTAGTACTTGAATTCTTTTATATACGCGATACACGTGCTCGTCGCTGGTTCTGAATAAAAAACTTGAACGTTCCGGCCAACTTTATCAAATACTCTGACACCACCGCTCAGCCAAACTTGATACTTTAGACAGGAACAATAATCTTTTAATTCCAAATGGGCCCATCATGTTCTCATTAGCGCGAAAAACGAGTACTATATAGGATTGTTTAGAAAGAATATCAGCTGCGCAAATCTTTCCAATTCGTGCCACGGCTGCCGCGTTTCTGTCTCTGCGATTGACTTTTTTTTTTGGGGGGGGGGGGGGGGGACGAAGCCTCATATGCAGTGGGTCGAGCGTCCGCGATGTATGTAGTAGTAGTAGGTAGCCACCTCCATGGCCGGGCTACAATGCGGCACTATCGCACCCTTTTCACTTGAGGAGGAAACTGGCGCCAGTTAATCATAAATAAAAAAAATGGCAGCATATACCCGGGGTGAATGATGGAGAGTGGGGCGAAGCATCCGTCCGTCCATTCGTTCTCGCTTCTGTCCGATCATGCGTGCGTCTGTGTGACCATCCATGCGGCCATCCGCCCATACGTGCGTGCGTCTGTTCGTGCGTCCGCACGTCCATCCGTGCGTCCGTCCCTGCGTTCGTCCATGCATCCGCTCCTGCGTCCGTCCATGCGTTCATTCGTTCTTGCAGCCATCCGTGCGTCCGTCCATGCATCTGTGTGCGTGTCCGTTCGTCCATCTAGTCAACACTCCAAGTACCACCATCTCGCATCTTTTCATCATATATTCCGCATATAGAAGCACCGCCATCCAGCGGGCATTCAAAAGACTAAACGAGAGGTGGCACATGCACACTTTCTTACGGCTTGCGCTTCGTGTCTACTTTCCACCTTTGACCACCTCAAGTTCATGGTATATACTAGTTCACTGTATTCACGGCACTGCGGCCCAACGCTAGCTAAGCCTTTCTAAAACGAAGGGGGTTACGCCCAGCGGGTATAACGTAGCAACCCTTTCTTGTCAGATAGTGCTCAATGTACATGCCAACAATGGCTGCTAATGGGAAATGAGAGAAAGGAGGAATTCGGCTCTTAGTTAACGCGCATGCTGCGAATTTTTTATTGTTCAACAACGCACAGGAGAAATCTCCCACCGGCACCACCTTGCAGGTCAAACCGTAAGCCATGTCACGTACTACGACGATGGACGAACGGGTGCCGCGTTAAGAAGCTTCGTCCCTAAAAGATGGTTGTTTCTTATGAAATAACTTACAGAGACGAGTATTGCTGACTTAATCTTCAATAAATGTTCCGTTGAATATGATCACAGATGAGCACAGAGTCGCGCCGTGAGCCTCACAGGGATGTGTTTGAAAAAAAGTTAACAATTTATGGCACTTGGTACTCTACTGTGAAAGAGCGAAAAGCCGTCCCTTCAGAACTTTGGTGTCTGTCTCTCACACAGGAAACGAGTTGTCTCTTTAGATGTTTAGAAAAAGTGTTTCACGATTTCGAGTACTTCGTACTCGACTATGGGAGAGCAGTGCGCCGTCCCTAGATAGAGAAAGGGATTAGAAAAAAAGGGGGTTACGATTTAGAGTACAGGGTACTCTACTATGGGAGAGCTTAAAGCCGTCCCCGAAAATTCACAGTGAAGAAGAACCAAAGAAAACGACTTACTCCGCTGTTAAATTTGAAAAACGTCGTATTCGAACCTGAGCGAAAGTTACAGTTGTCTTGATGCTGTACGCTAATGATCAGTACTTAAAATTTTCATATACGTGATACACGTGCTCGTCGCTGGTTCTGAATAGAAAACTTGAACGTCCCGGCCAGCTTTATCAAATACTCTGACACCACCGCTCAGCCGAGCTTGATACTTTAGACAGGAGCAATAATCTTTTAATTTCAAATGGGCCCATCATGTTCTCATTAGCGTGAAAAACGAGTACTATATATGATTGTTTAGAAAAAATATCAGCTGCGCAAATCTTTCTAATTCGTGCAACGGCTGCCGCGTTTCTGTCTTTGCGATTGAATTTTTTTTTTGGGGGGGGGGGCGAAGCATCATATGCAGTGGGTCGGGCATCCGCGATGTATGTAGTAGTAGTAGGTAGCCACCTCCATGGCCGGGCTGCAATGCGGCACTATCGCACCCTTTTCACTTGAGGAGGAAACTGGCGCCTGTTAATCATAAATAAAAAATGACACCATATCCCCGGGGTGAATGATGGAGAGTGTGGCGAGGCATTCGTCCGTCCATTCGTTCATGCTTTTATCCATTCATGCGTGCATCTGTGTGACCATTGTTGCGAAGCGCGCCTCCGACGACGTTACGAAGGGCGCCTCGAAATCTCACCGCTGCAACCACTGTTTCGAAAGACGGCGACGCCAACACAGTCCCGAAGGCGCCACTGCTTGGAACTCCGCCGGGAAGGTCACCAGCCGTTTGGTAGCGTAGGTTTCTCAGCTCGCGACAGCTTCTGCGCAGAGCTGATAGACGAGTGGACGAGACGGCGGTGAGTTAAACAAGGTTTATGTACAGCATATATACAGAGGCGTTACAAATGCGGCCTGGGGCCGACAGCTTAGAGACCCGAAGAGCCGAGCTCTCCTCTCTAACACATAGGTCTGCTGCCCGCGACGCGACGCAGGGCTTCTTTTATATGCACCGGGTGGATTCTTTGAGTAACCAAATGTCCAACCAGAAGCGCCGCTGGTGGTAAGGTCAGACTCCTCCAATGGGGTTGCCGCTGGGCCGCGTCATTCTCATCGAATCTGGAGAGGCTGCGCTGCCGGTGGCTGCACCCAAGGACGAGTGAATTCGCCACGCATTGCGTCAGACCCGCCAGACCGGAAGGCGACGGTTGCTTGCTCGACGGGCTCGCTGGCTGAGGTGACTCACTGTGCGTGCGGCGCCGCGTGTTGACGCCGTTGAGTTGTTCGCGTCAGGCGGGCTCGCGGGCTGGCCTTGACACAGATTGCCTTTTTCAGAGGCATGGACGTTCGCTGTGGACTCGCAGGCATAACACCGTCCATGCGTCCATCCGCGCGTCCGTGCGTGCGTCCGCACGTCCATCCGTGTGTCCGTCCCAGCATTCGTCCATGCATCCGCCCCTGCGTCCGTACATGCGTTCATCCGTCCTTGCAGCCATCCGTGCGTCCGTCCATGCATCTGTGTGTGTGTCCGTTCGTCAATCTAGTCAACACTCCAAGTACCACCATCTCGCATCTTTTCATCATATATTCCGCATATAGAAGCACCGTCATCCAGCGCGCATTCTAATGACTGAACGAGAGGACGCACACGCACACTTTCTTACGGCTTGTGCGTCGTGTCTACTTCCCACCTTTAACCACCTCGAGTTTATGGTATATACTAGTTCACTGTATTCATGGCACTGCGGCCCAACGCTCGCTAAACCTTTCTAAAACCTAGGAGGTTACGCCCAGCGAGTATAACGTAGCAACCCTTTCTTGTCTTCTGTGCGTTGTTGAACAATAAAAAATTCGCGCGTGCGTGTTAACTAAAAGCCAAATTCTCCGGTCTCTCATTCCCCTTTAGCAGCTATTGGCATGTACATTGAGCACTATCTTTTATTGTTCAACAACACACAGAAAAAATCTCTTACTGGCACCACCTTGGAGGTCAAAAGGTTATATATGACAAGTATACTTGTTGCACACTACTACAACGGCTATGAAAGACAAACGGGTGCCGCTACAAAGAGCTTCGCCCCTAAAAAAAAAAAAAGTCCCACCTCCCCGAAGGGAATCGTGAGGAAACGTGAATGCATTGCGTTGCGTCCATCAACGGCGTTTTGCAATTTTTTATTGTTCAACAACGCACAGAAGACAAGAAAGGGTCGCTACGTTATACTCGCTGGGCGTGACCTTCTAGGTTTTAGAAAGGTTTAGCGAGCGTTGGGCCGCAGTGCCATGAATACAGTGAACTAGTATATACCATAAACTCGAGGTGGTTAAAGGTGGGAAGTAGACACGACGCACAAGCCGTAAGAAAGTGTGCGTGTGCGTCCTCTCGTTCAGTCATTAGAATGCGCGCTGGATGACGGTGCTTCTATATGCGGAATATATGATGAAAAGATGCGAGATGGTGGTACTTGGAGTGTTGAATATATGTGGACGAACGGACACACAGACAGATGCATGGACGGACGCATGGATGGCTGCACGGACGGATGGACGGACGCAGGAGCGGGTGCATGGACGAAAGCAGGGACGGACGCACAGATGAACGTGTGGACGCATGAACAGACGCACGCACGGACGGGCGGATGGACGTGCGGGTGGCCACACAGACGCACGCATGGATGGACGGAAGCAAGAATGAATGGACGGACGGATGCTTCACCCCACTATTCATCATTCACTCCGTGGA
Organism: Rhipicephalus microplus; assembly: GCF_013339725.1. Taxonomy (NCBI): domain Eukaryota; kingdom Metazoa; phylum Arthropoda; class Arachnida; order Ixodida; family Ixodidae; genus Rhipicephalus; species Rhipicephalus microplus. Next base: position 137,133,201 of record NC_051167.1, read on the forward strand.
TATGCTGCCAATTTTTTTTAAACTGATTTTCATATTTTATCTTTGACACCCTTAAACTGTGCGATTCATGGCTGGTAAGTGCTGGAATAAAGGCGCTAAATGATCAACCAAACAACAATACGAGTCACCTTCATCTCTCCGAGAATAATGTTTAAAAATTCTTTTTGTCGCCTAAAAAGAGAAGTTTTTCTCTTTTCAAGCATTTAAGTAACTTTTTTCTATGCTCCCAACTCTTGGCCGATTTCCCAGGGTATATAAGTGAGCTACACATTTGATCTACATCTACGTATTTCGCGCACAAGTAGCATTCAAAGAAAAAGAATAACAATTATATGCGCGTACGTTATTTTTCTCATAACTGGTCAACATTGAAAATGTCTAATTGATGTAATCAATCCTCGTCCAATCCCCCTGAGTGGGTATAAGCCATAATTAAGGCATCACCATCATGATATTCACGTTCAGCTGTCGATGATCGCATGGTCACGTGCACCCGGTCCCGTTTTCTCCGGTGAAGCCTAATCATGATTCCGGTAAGAATCGCAAGTTGTCGGCTCTGATTCATCAAACTGTGGCGCCGCGTTTGTCCACGCGAGCATGAGATATCTGATTGCTCGTTTTGTTCCGTACACTCGTAATCACAGGCAATCTTTCACCGTCTTCGGCATCACCCGGCACTCTTCCTGAGCAGACGCGGACCCGTCCATGTCGTCGCAACTATAATCACTGGCGTTACACTCATCGCGTTCTTCCTCGACTATTATGGGTAAGTCCTACAACCTTATTCACTCGAGACTATGCTACAGTCGCTCTATACTCGGAGACCACTTCTCTTGGTGTTGAAACGAAGGCTATACAGAGCCATAGTTGCGCAATATTGCCCGTATATTGAACACGAAATATAAAAGTGAGTGAGTGAGTGATCAAACTGTATTTGACCAGCGGATTGAGGCGTGGGAATAAGCCGCCCCAGGGGCGGTGGAGAGACCCTGTCTCTCAGGCGCCTCCCGTGCTCGCTGGATGGCCCATATTTGATCTGCCCGATCTAAGCTGATCAGCGCGGCTCTCCAGCGCGCCCCAAGCTGTTCTGGGGAGACTGCACTGGCGTCCTGTATCTGTGTGCATTCCCATAAAATATGCTCTAGGGTGGCGTGTCTCATGCTACATAGTTTACACGAGTCATCTGGGTATAGTTCGGGGTAGATGCGATTTAGGTGCTTCGGGTTGGGATACGTTCTAGTTTGAAGTCGCCTCCAGTCAACCTCCCGAGATCTGTCTAATGTGGAGATAGGTGGTGCAAACCTGCGCCTCGACTTTTGGTAGAATTGGATGAGGTCGCAGAACTTAAACATTCTGTCCCTCTCCCACCACTCCTCTCCTCCCGGTACCTCATATGAAGCTCCAAAATATAAAAGTGCCTCCTTTATTTCTTATATACGTGGAGTTATTCGAGACAAGGCGCAACACACAATAGCAATAAAGCAGTAATTATCCAACTTTACAGCGCATCAGAACGCAAGAGCAAGTCCCACCTTCTTACGTGTAAACGCGAAACGGCGTCTGCCTCTACATGAAACGCTGATGGTGCGCCCCCGTCACTTTCCACAACGTTACGAGACGCGCGCCGAACCGGACTACTTCACGTAGTGCTACATGTGCAAAAGCTCCTCCCCCGTAGGTTTTCCTTAAATACGAACAAAAGTTGCTAAATGTCTGGAAGCGTCGCGCTCCAACATTGCAATAGTCATGATTCTACTCAACTTTAACATTCCTATTAGTCTTATGCCAGCTAGCATTTATACACAAGTCTATACTCACACATTTCTGAATGCACAAGCGTTCATACGCCAGCTTAAAATTATTGGTCAGAGGCGTGAGCTACGCAGAGTTGGGAAGGGCGGGGGGGGGGGGGAATTTGACTCAACTTTTCACTCGCAAAACTTCACGGCAAGCTCCTGGCAAAAAATATATCTTGAGTAATATTAAAAGCGCTACAATATCTTTCAATAAGAATGGCCTTACTACGCTGCAACCATAGAGTTTCCTGATATACGCTAGAGGGAACTCTGGCGGTATAGTGTCTATGGGAGCTGCAACGCACGGCGCTTCAGCGAGCATGGGAATGATGCGCAGTAGACACATTTGTCTAATCTTCGTACTTCTGGCCTCCTTTTGGCTTTGTGTGTGTTCTTGTGGCTTGGAGTTGTTTTCTCTCAAAACAAAAAAGAGCAAATGTTCAGCGGTTGCGTTTCACCACCTTATTCTTTTAGACTTATCTTTCCAAATCGGGTCACAAAGTTCAAAAGGGTTAAATCTTTTTTTCAAAACAAAACCGAAGCACAGCAATAAACGAAGCCGCAAGTACGATTCGCCGCTCGCAAGTACGAAGACTAGACAAATGTGTGTACTACCCATCATTCCCATGGTCGCTGAACGATCACAGCGCCAGAGTGCCCTCTAGTTAATTTCAGGAAGCTCTATGGCTGCAACCACTACCTCAACGTATGAGATCAAAAGTGGTCTAGTATAGAGCACCGAACAAGTTGCATCACTGTTCGAGAGCATTGAAACCATGGATGGTCAAATCACCCAGACTCAGAACGAGCCGTGAATCTGAGTGAGTCCGAGTAAGTAATATTATAGGGCGAGTTTGAATCCACGTAAGACCGGTAAAAAAAAAAATCAGTCAGCGTGAGTCAGACTGATTGTGCTTGAGGAAAATATTTAGTAACGGAGCCAGAGTGATTCCTGATGGGCAAAATATAGTTCATGAGTGAGTTCACAAGTGAACTCCAGATTTTTTGCCGACCTATGTTTATGAAAACTAGGAATTCTGGTTCGCGAGATTACTAGAATCAATACTTTAGCCTTGCGTCATGCGTCATGCTATATTGACGATTCAGCAAGTCCACCATGTGCAAATTGACCCTTCATGTCAAATTAACGTATCTTATCGGCATTTCTCGAGTTTCGCACTTGCTCAGAGTCGTCTCCCTATGCAGGAGATCTGTATGGAACAGCGAATTCAGCTTCGACAAATTGTGTCAATACAGCTATAAAATGTAGGACTTATCCTGATGAACAGGCTTACGGCCATAAATATATTGATTCATTAGCAACCAGAGAAGATATGGGATTCTTTGTGCATGTGTTTACGCAAAGCTCTTAAATGCTCAATGCTGCAGTGACTCTCAGATTTTGAGGAAATCTCTCATTACTAGGTTAATTCATTTGAAGTCTAAGTTAGACGTCTAAATTAGATGGTGAAGACAGCACTTGTAAAATATTGCACCGATAGACATTATAAAAGCAGCCTCTCCCCCCTCCCCAAAAATAAAATAAAGTGTAGCAATGTTGCACGTCGCTAAAGCCGTGCTACAGCTATAGCTAAGCAGTAACCCTTTCACTCGGTTGCTTCGTCTATTTTTCATCACGTGACCCCACTTTCAGCTGACTCTGAATCGCCCGTCTTACGTAAGCGTCATAACGGGATGTTCCCTTCCTCTCTCTCTCTCTAGTGAGACCCTCTTCTCTCCACCCTGGTCACGTGAGGTTCTTTTAGCGTGACGACGTCAACGATGTCGATAGAACAGGGTCCGCGCAAATGATTTGGCGGTGAAAGAAGCGAGTGTTATAGCTACACAGAGTTACTGTATAAATTACCGAAAGGTAGCATATTCAGCAACTGAGGAGCTACACGGACGGCGAGTAGGTGACGTCACAAGCAGTTGCGCTTCCGCGTCACACTCTTTGCGTCTGCAGGGCGCGAATCACATGCAGTGGTGCGCACACTGCGGTTAATTGCCGCTCCCTTCAAATTCGGGCATTATGTCCAGGTTTGCCACTAAAAATACTTTACCTTATATATAGCTTGTGCGTAAAGGTATAGTATTGGGTAATCCATAATAATAACATGTAATTACGTATGAGCATAAGTGTACGAAAAGATACCTTGCCACCGGCAGGGATCGAGCCTGCGACTATCGTGCGACTAGGTGACGCCAACAGGCAAAAAGAGTGTTCCACACTCGCCGAAATGGCAACAGGCGGCGCTCACTGACGCTCTAACGTTTCAATGCACATACATACCCTATAAAGTGGGTGGAGGGATGACCACCGCTGTAGCTCAGTGACAGAGCGTCGAAAAATTCGAAGGTCGCAGGTTTGCTCCCTGCCTGCAGCAAGTTATGTTTTCGTCAACTTTTCTTTCTGCACATTTACCTTACAATTACTTCTATAATAACATACCCTACATTTTCCGTGTCATCAATGTTTGTTCATTCTCAATATTATTGGGTCTAACAAAAGAAAAAGAGCCCTTAAACTTACGCCTCCTTCGTTTATTGTAACTTGAACGATGTTGCTGTGAAGTAGTAGTGAATATAAATATATAAATGAAACACCGCATGCTTGAAGCCCAAAACAGCGTCCACGCTCAGAGATGGTATATGTTCTAGATGTCGTCAATATCCACCTTGTAGCCGAATTCTTCACGTCGTTGCCTCCTGTTGGTTCCCAAAACTGCTGCAGCCTCTATGTAATTGGGTTAAATTCACAGCATAGCGGATTATATGACATGGGAGAAATTCGACGATTCCCATGATAGCGGAAATGTAGATGCAGCCTCTTGGCGAACCTTGTTGAAAACGGCCACATATGAATCAGCCATTATAGCAAACACTAATCTAGCGAATTTTCGTTAGAGCGAAATATTTTTAGGGTGACTGGCAATAAGAATTGTTGATATAAGTTCGTCGTGAAACAAGTGCCAATAAGTACGAAGACTAAGAAAGGACACAGGACAAATGCAATTACAAGCAACTGAAAATTTTTATTTTGAAACAAACACTCATATATGTATGACACGCAAGCACAGCACAAACCGCCGCTATTGATGATAGATATGAGGGGTTTAACGTCCCCAAACCACGATACGATTATTAGAGACGCCGCAGAACCGGGCGGCGGCGGATTCGGAGTCCAGGGAGCGCATGCATTCGTTCAACGAGATGACCCAGTCATATCGCGCCGAACGCCAGCTATACCCACCACCCCACCGATCCCTCAAAAATTTTCACCAAATATTATGGCGTTACCTTCAGACCCGCACCCTTTCCTCCCCCTATTTTCTTTCCCGCATTTACCCGGGAGCGTACGCCCCGTCCTGTGCTCAATGCACTCACCCCCACGCTACCCTTACCCACATTCTCATGGAATGCCCGGCGGACCCTCCCCCGCGGGGCCCGGAGCCACTGACCACATGGGAGGAATGGGAGACCTTGCTACGCTCGACGGACCCGGCCAAGCAGAAAATCGCCACTGACCGGGCCGCCCACGTCATGGAACTGCATGAACTCATGAACGCATAGCGCAGTGGGGTCTTGCGGGGACCCTGGGACGTAAGTGCCCAAATCCCTTGGTCTAATAAAGTTTTACCTCCTCCTCCGCAGTGGAGGGCTCCGGAAATTTCGACCTCCTGGGGTTCCTTACCGTGCACCCAAATCTGAGCACGCGGGCGTACAGCTTTTCGCCTCCATCGGAAATGCAGCCGCCGCAGCCGGGATTCGATCCCGTGACCAGCAGCCGAGTACCTTAGCCATATAACCACCAAGGTGGGGCGAAACGTCGTCCCTATTATCAGGAACAACATGAAATAACGAAAGACCACTACCATAACTAATGGCATGCAACCAGAAAAGTTTAAGTCTTCGTATTTACTGGCACTTGTTTCATCATGAAAGTATATTTGTGACGCTTCATTTCAAAAACCTGAAAAAGTCACATAATTTTTGTCTTCCAGTGCAAAAAAAAAAAGAAAGCCTATGGCTGGTTGCGTCACCATAGTAACCAATGTTTGAAATGAAAAGATAAGGATTCAAATGAGAAGATAAACAAAGGCATTAGTATTGCCTTGCTGGTTGAAGCCTAAATTTGCATACTTAGAACATAATAATGTGAGCTAGACCACGAATTCGTTTGAGCCAGTTTATACGAACTGTTACAACGCACGTCGGATATAACTAACTAACGCAATGCTCGATTATATGCGGAAGGGTCGCGCACCGTTCCCGAAGTGATGGTGGTCCGCGTCGCTCGTTCGCAGAGTCGGCGCCGGCTGCTCGGAGCGCCACCGCGTGGCCTTCATCAAGACGCACAAGTGCGCGGGAACGTCGGTGCAGAACATCATCATGCGCTTCGGTTACTCGCGCAACCTGACCTTCGCCGTGGGACCCCGCGACGTCTACCTGGGACACCCGACCAGGTACGTGGCGCGCGAGGTGACCAACGATGTTACTTGTGACCTCCGGGATGGCAGTGGTGTGTAGTTAGTATGCAGAAGTGTATGCAGTCGCACTCAACGGGAAAGCTGTAGGATGCGCGGGGCAAGCAAGCGCTGTCGTTCTTAACGTGAAGCCTGCTCGGCGTCCATGGCGGGAAAAGAAACATTCGTTAGTGATTCAGTAGAATCGTGCCCTTTCTCTCCTTCCGCCTCACTTCACTTCCTTGCCCGCCCCATTGCTATGCTATATACATGGCTATGTCGTACATCGCTGCCGCTGTAGATGGTTTTGCCTGTGTGACGCCATACATGGCTGTGCTAGGTTCAACATATCCCTTCCTCTTTTTCTTATTATCTTCCTCTTCATCGCCCTCACTTATCGTTCCCACTCTCTTGCTATGCTGTGCCATACGTGGCTATGCTATGCACAGTATTGCCTGCGTGACGCCAAGTGACGACATGAGGTGACATGGTGCAGCATACGATAGCGTATGGCAGTCAGGGCTCCTAAAATTATCACGTTACTTTACAAGTTTTGCCTGAGAAACATTAAAGTAGAAGCCTTTCTTGCCACTCGATTTTACATTTCTTTTAATATTTTCTTTGCCGTTAATTTGTCTGTTTGCACTCAGTTGATAACGATCCTCCTCGTCTCCACCACCACCCCTAAAGTCACCTGCCTGATCTGCACTGCATCACTATATACCACTGGCTAAATGATAACTAATATCTGGTAGTATACTGGTTAACGCCGGCTAATTGATGACTAGATGACATATTTGGCTGTTGTTGGCTGCTGTGTAGACTTGAAGACTGGAATCAATCAAAAGACGACGTAATGAAGAGGAGAGTGGTATACACGATGACTGGAATAAATAACAACCATCTCCTATATGAAACAACGAGCCGTTGTGGGTTCCGACACTATAAGTGCTTCATCGTTTAGCTAGTTCAAGCACTCAAGAATATCCATCAATTAACCCAAGTCACAAATATACTGCAATGTATCGACTGTCAAGTGTGTTTATAGCAAACATTGTCTTCATACTATCATACCAGGGTTCTGAAACGCACCTCGGCTTGCGTGTCGAAGTCACAATTTTTTGGCCCGCAAGGGCTCTCACTGTGAAAGCCGCACCGACTTGGGAGGAGGGGGGCTATCGGGGTGGGGGGTTGAAGAAAAGTTTACATAAACGTATTGATGCTGGTCACCATAATGACTCAAGTCTAGACGTGGATTCTGAAATACATAATTATTTCTCCGTGGTTCTTCCAACACATGCTGAACGCACGAGGTGCCTCCCCCCCCAAAAAATGCTGGTACCAGTCTAGTCTGTGTCAGTTACTCGAACAAAGACTTATTAATCGCAATGAACGAGTGAATAATGTGAGCACTATTTAGCGAACTTCATACCCATTTCATTCCTCGTGAAACCGCAGGTAGTGTGTTTGGGACCACCAATTTATAAAATCTATTTCAACGAATGCTTCCGTCTGTACGTGGTTCAGCAACCCGAGTTGATCATGCATGCGTGAATTCCGTTTTTTTTTCCAAGGTTCCGTCACGACATGGTCCCCGACCTGTCTCGCTACGGTCGCGAGTACCACATCCTGGCGCACCACAACCGCTTCTCGACGCGCCAGGAGTACGCGAAGCTTCTCGGCAGGGACGTCTTCATCACCACCATACTGCGAGATCCCATGGCCATGTTCGAGTCTCTTGCGGCCACTCTCAAGCTGAAGGGCATACACATCGACGACTTCGAGGTGAGAGGTCGGACGCTGTCTCGCACCGCGTTGCAGCATGTAGCAATGGAGAGATGGGGATGCGAACCATATTCTAAGTACTGCAACCATCGTGGCCTGGAGTCGAGCGATGGGCAACGCGATGGCTCATCCGTGAAGCTGCCACTATGGGTAGAGTTAAAACATGACCTATTGAAACTTAGTTTTACGAAGTCCCCGATCTAAGGAAGAAATTTTCATTTCCCGGCCGGCACCCATTCAGGGTTGTCATCGGCCCGGAATAACAAAACCAACTTGACACTAAACTCTATTTAACGAAACTTCTCCAATGTGCAAAAAATATTTTGTCGAATAAGGGTTCTTCGTGCATTATGCGCGCTAACGCTTTTGCGGTAGCACACGTAACCACCCCATGGTTGCTACCCTAGTCTTATCAAAGACTGCACGTGGCCCCGATGCACAGAGGAAGGATTCGGTAGCGTTCCTACTTGCCATATCGTGTAAGAGGCAGTGTTGGTCCCTTGTCCCGGGGAATGGTCTCACTAGATGGCGCTGATGAACTCGCCGCTCTAAAATACCGGTATATGGCCCCGTCAGCTCACCCTGGTGGCCATATACGGAGACTTCACCACGAGCCTTGCTTGCTTGGCCTACTTGCTCAATAAATCCATTCGTTATTTCAGCATTGGAATGTCGGCAGCCTGCGATAGTTTAAGGTGACCGTCTTCACATGACCTAGCCTGCATCGCCCAGGCATAAGAGGCTTCGTGTCCGGACTAATCGCGCCGACATTCCACATGGGCAGGAATGAAGTTGCGAAAAATGTTGTAACGTACGAGCTTTTAGATGTTGCAACATAAAAATTGCAGATGTTCAAGAACAGAAAGTTGCGAAATTTACAATTATACGAAATAATTCAAGCACGGTCATTCCTTCATCCGATAGGGTTTCAACTTATTTGTAATAGCCGAAAAATACCAGAATTCAGATATTTTTCGGTTATTCTTTAGAGCATTCTTAAGAATGTTCTTCAGATTTGCGAATGCATGGCAGCCACGCTGTTACTCGCATTTTTTCAAAGAATCGCAAGTGTCATCACGCAAGATCTTCACAACGTGGACATTGACATGACCTCGCAGGATGCACATGGCAAGGGACATTTTACGTCGTACCTGTCCGGTTTGCGCACCGATTACGGCCGCATTGGCACAAACCAGATGGCGTTCGACCTGGGTCTGTCCACCAGTGTAATGAACGAATCCCAGGCCGTCGTAGAGTTCATTCGGCGCCTCAACTCGGAGATCGACCTGGTGTTGATCGCCGAGCACATGGACGAGTCGCTGGTGCTCCTTAAGAACGCGCTGTGCTGGACCACGAAGGACGTGGTAAGATTTTAAGCAGTGGCTGCGCACCGATTCGTTTAGGCGAATAACCACTTTTTACTGCGACGATTACTGCGATTACTATGAGCATGTTACCAGCTGCACACCAACCTATATTAGCATCAGCTGTGGACGCAACGTTGTCCCAACGCTGTGGATGCCTAGCCTTTTGAACGTCTATAGATATTACTTCAATTTTATGGCAACAATGCCTGATAAAGCACGCATTGCACTATATACGAAAAGAAAAGAAAGGACAATACAAAGAAGTTAGGGCTGCCATTTTTGCTAGTACACATGGCAAGACCGACAATTAGGAAGACTGCCAGTTGGGCACGTTGGTATAAGCCGGTTGTAATCCATCGATTATTAGAGTGTTTCTTTTTTTTTCACTATTTCATGCTGTTGACGATAATAAGGTTGGCTTGAGGTCACGTACATATGTCTTATGCATATATAAAAGTTCGTTCCGAAATAAAAAAATAGTTACTAGTAAGCACTCCTCCTGGGTCTTTTCTGAGTGTTCGTACTTTTTCGCACTCAGTGTTTCTTTATGAAGACCGACAACAGTGACAGTCCCTTTAGGCACTGACGCTAAATAAAGCACAGTGTCTTCGCTCTCACGAGACGCTGATTATATTACCTCGACGTTCTCGGTAAAATGCATGTATGCTTACTATTCCCCGTGAAGCCCTCTACACGTCAACTCAACTGGCGCTGTGAAACATTGCACAGGTGAGCTTCCAGCAGAACGCGCGGAGCTCGCAGTTGCTACCGAGCCGGATCCCGGACAAGGCCCGCCACGCCATTTTGACGGCCAACTACGTGGACGTGGCGCTGTACGGATTCTTCAAAGAAAAGCTGATGGAGGAGATTGCGGCATTCGGCACTGACCGAATGAAGGAGGAGGTGCGTGCACAAGCACACAATTTGACGACTCCTTGTTGTGTAGCATTTTTGTTTACCGTCATTTGTAACTATGCCGCGTCGCTAAGAACCCAAAGAGTGGGGAAGAGTCCAGCTCTTCACTCTCGGCTTTGGTACACGGTCTGTGAACGCAACCTCGTAAGTGGCCTGGTTATGCGGTTCACCTCAAATACGAAAGCTTGATCACAGATAGCTTCCTCTGCGCGCTTTACGAGGATCATATATTCCTTCTTTTTGCGACATGAAAAAGATCCTAGACAAAGAAAATGCAAAAATGCACAATACCATCGCTTTCAGGACATGTAGATGATACTAAATAGAAACGAAGATTGCAATCGTGGTCTATGTAGTTCAGTAATAGGCTTGTAGAGCTATTCAAAAGTGCGTGTTTACTGACAGCTAATCAAGAACGTAATGTATTTGCTGTTGTGCTGCAATCACTTTTGCAGGAATTGATGGACCACCTAATGAAATGACCTGACAGGTCTTTTTCTTATGAGGTATACATTCTAAAATTGAGGTAGCACAAGGGTGGGGGGGGGGCGGTTCAATCGGGGCATTCGGACAAATCTAGATTCGCTCATGGTCGCATTTGCGGACCCGCAAAACTGGGCCATGCATGCGTTCCGACATGGTTGGTTGTCTTGGAGAGAAAAAGCGATGAGGTGGTTAAGGAAGCCTTGTTGTTTACAAACGTTGGCTGCGCGGCTTGATCTTTTTCAGTTTGTTTCCTTCGCGGATAAACGAAACGACAGTGTACTTATAGATTAACGTGCTCGTTAAGGAACTCTGTAGGTAGGTGGTCGTAATTTCCGGAGCTCCCTACTTCCTCGTAGTTGTATCACTCTTTTAGGACGTCGTAAAGTACTACGACACCCAAGAGAGCAACCACGGACAAGGCTCCACTACGGGGCTCTTAACGGAGGGTGTATTCAAAATGCACCGTCGCAGGTGTTCGCGCTACGCAAGACGCGCATGGCCATGTACGGCGACTGCGTCGACTCGGAAGACACGGCGGACAAGGTGTTTCCGCGGCAGTTTGTGTACCGTGCCGACGTGGTGGGCTACCGACTCAAGAACGTCACGAACGGCGTACCAGCCTCCACGTGCCGCCAACTGGCGGCCAACGAGCTCCTCTTCACCAACATGGTACGCCGACGCCAGCTCATGGACATCTCGGCCTTCTACTTCGCCCGCTGGGGATCCGGACAGGGGGCAGCACCAACCACCTCTGTAGCGGCCTCGTCTGTAGCGACCCTCTTGTTATCGCTACAGCTAGCTTGGAGAGTGGTCGGTGGTTAGCGGACCGGGACGCATTTCGCGTTTTTCCTTTACGTTATAAAGAAAAAGTGAATACAACGCTTTTTACCATAAAAAAAAGGTTTGGTTATTTTTGCTGTTCCACTTAGTCGGCAATATTACTGATCGCTAAAGAACAACTTTGTTTGCGTGGTTGTGCACTGTGGGGTTGGTGCACAGGTTTTTGGCCCTCTTCTTTACATTTATTGTGTGTAGCTTGAGAAGCACCAAGTCTTACAGCGAAGCAGGCTTGTGAAATACCAAAGCAGGAACACTTGTAAACCAAGTGAAACCTTCCTGCACCAGACAATCTGATGTCCTTACGACGTCCTCAATGATGACAGTTTCGTCCAGCGCCTATAATGACCATCGGGTGCGCTGAACGCTTTATCAGCTAGGTGGGAACGAAGAAGCCATTTCCAGAATGTTTTTACTCTTTTTACGGACGCGTGCGCGCATGTTAGTCGAAGCTGGAGATGCACCTCCTCCAGCATCAGCCCGGTTCGTCCTGTCTTTTAGAGAGCCTCGACTAATTCCTGCATAAGATGGGGCTTATATCTGTTCTTAAGACAACGGGGCTCATGTGCCTCTGCTTGCGCTTTCAACTCCACAGTCTGACGAAAGGTCCAAGATCCCCTGGCTGGTAGGCGCGCGGTCATCACCATCACCCATTATGGTCTCCTCTCCTTTGTGTCACCTCCTACCATTATGCAGATGAACTGATGTGTGCTTCCGCAAGGGTTGCGGAAAATAGTGCATCTCTCAGATATAGTGCCTTCATCGCGCATCTCCCTTTCTCGCGCAGCGTGGCGTCGCACCGCACTATGGGAGAGTGGTAGGTTGTCCACAAGGAGGTATAAGAGCACACAAAAATCTCAAAGGGTTCCTTATGTATTCTCTTAAGACTACTGTAGGGCCAAAGGCATGCTACTTTTAGGTTTAAGCACAGTCAATGTATGTAGTCACCCGCATCCCTCCGAAATCCTGTGCACTTAACGTGGTTTTGCGTGGCCTCCGTGATCAGCCCACCACTCACCAAGTGACAATGTCAGGCGATTAAGTCATCACGTATGTGTGACACTTCGTTACTGGGCTTCATGGTGACTTCACGTGCAGACGTGAGCACGTAATGATTTGTCTGTAACTCACATTGGAGCCGATGACAACGTTCAATTTTCGCGTTTGATGAAACACGTAAGGCTTCCGGTTTAAAAACATACTTTATGACATGCACGCTCACACGACGTAATCACAGTGCTTGCTTACGCGAGGGTATCTCGGGCATGAGGTGCGCTCGTGATTTGAGCCAGCGGGCGAAGAACGACGCTGAGAATCAGTACGAACCTCCCACTGCAAGTTATATACTGGAGCAAAAACGTACAGAGCAGTACGCGCCACCGCACTTAAAACTTTTAAGGTCGGCGAAGCTCGCTACCTTAGACAAATTCATGTTAGCATCTATATACATTTGAAAAGGTTGCCTCGCATAAGCCCCTGTGAATATGTCCATGGTGTGAGTCAAGTCCGACATTGCAACACGTCACAAGGAAATGCTTGAGAAACTATGGAGGTACAGTCGCCTCTGATACGATGCTGAGGAGAAGGTCTTGGGGATGCCGTTTTCGCCCGTACTGAGCTGAAATGAAGACCCAACGGGGTCTCTTGCATCAAGCCGGGTGAGCTGCGGCGGCCACTTGTGTCGTGGAATGTGGAAGCCACCCTTGACATTGATCCCTCGTTTTTAAAGACAATAGTCTTTTTTGCTCTTTTATTATTTTTCAACAATAAACGTTGTAGCATCTCCAAACCGAGCTTTTAATGCTATTGCATCAAAAGAAAAAAAAAGTGCTCAAGCTCGTGGCGTGCGCTGACGAATGTTAATAGCTCATTGCCCCATCACTCCTCCCTGCATAGCTTTCAGTGCACTCGCTGGTTCGAATGGAGAGACATCAGCGCTTGAAGCGTGTGTGCTAATGCCTGTATTGTAAATACGAATCCCCGTGCTCGCAGTAATATACTATACGATGTAATATAGCACGCGGCCCAAATGTACGTGCAAATGCTCAAACTTGACGCATTTTAACAACACTTCGTGGCAGTTCATTCTCGACGCAATCAGCTTCTTTAACCAGACCATTCGATAATTACTCAGAACATTATTGCAGGGCTCCTTTATTAAATCACTTATCTCTCTGGACCCAGCTTACCTTTGGAACTTTTTGTGTTCACACCACCAGATGTTTTCCCCCCTTCTAGGTCAAACAACGGAGTTTGACCATCTAGCAGGCCAGGGAGGCTATGAGCAGACTGTGTCGCTTGGCCTCTACGTGAATATCGCAGATACAGCGCAACAACAGTAGGAATAAACAAAAGAGCCAGCAGTGCTCTTTCCCGTAACTGTTTGTCTTCCTCCTGTTGTTGCGTTGTACCTATGATATTCAGCATGAATCAACTTGGCCAAACCAAGCTATTATTTGCCTTTACCATGTGTTCTAGCCTGGACCAAGGACGTTCCCGATCATGGAATAAAGTATATTCACTCGCTCATTGAGCTGTATCAGGTTTTTATTTACATAAACAAGCCTCCAGTTCATTTTCATCTGTGGACTACTCTTTGAGCCTGGCGTGTCCTGTTAGCATGCAAGGTGTGGTGGTTAGAAGCTCTACGACGCGGGTTTGATTCTAGGCAACATCGTCTGTGTTTCTACGGTGGTGTAATGCAAGGGCAACCGTTCACTTATGTTTAGACTCTTGTTCGAGATACTCAAGTAGACAAAATTGATTCGGCGTAGCACACTCGGCTAAACATGGCACGATTTTGGCTCATTGGATTGGATTGGATAAACTTTTATTTGGTCCTCCAAAAGACAGATCACTGTGTTGCGGGCAGCTCCCACGTGGGGACTGAGATGCCGAGCCCGTTGAACGACGGACATAAAATCAAGCCGCATTCGTCGAGAAACTCTTTTGGGTCGTTTATAGCGCCGTGGCACAATCCGCAATATTTGTTGTACAATCGAGTGTGGTACTTAGTACTATTCTATATTTAAGAAAATATGCTTCAGGAAATATTCATCGAGTTGATAACGTTTTGTCAATATCACGATTTTCCTCAAAACATGAAAGCAATAATCGCATGAATAGTTGTAGCAAGTGCGGAGGTTGTTTAATATAATATGCATTGTAGCGTTACGGATGCATTGGGGATTTAAAAAAATAGATCGCTTCATCCCACAGAGCAATTGTTTCGTAGATATGCGTGGATGTTTCGGCATGGCTTTAAGCTCTCCCATAGCAGAGTAACTGGTACTCTAAATCGTTACCCACTTTTTCTAAACACACAGTTGGGTTTGTGAGCACAGCCAGCAAGGCACAGCGCTGCAAACTCGTTCACGACGTAATTTATGTCGACGTGGCCTCATCACCTCATCGGGCCTGAGAACCACGGGACGGCTTTATGCTTTCTCGTAGTAGCTTAGAGTAATATAAAATGGTAGTAAAGTACAAAGTACTCATTATCGTTGACCACTTTTTCTAAACACATACGTAACTCTGCGCGTAGTTGTCATTCTGCACTCTAGAATTTCATTGGCAGGTATACAAACAGACATGTATGTTAAGGTACATTATGAATGTCTTGAGTACGAAGTTGTATAAAGTGAATGTCTTCGGTGTATGTGTGTTTCTTTCAGAAATAAAAATTATCTTAAACCAAACGCGAAAAGTGACCCCTGGCGTAGGCGGCATCGACACGAGGCATACAAAAGGTCATTACGTGACGAAGTCTTCCAAAGACGTCATCACGACGAAACAGATAACCAAAGTCTATCGCGTTATCACGTGAGTGAGTGAGGGAGAACAACTTTATTATGGTCTAGTGCAGACGCTGAGGTTGCGATCACGTGACGACGAGTCTCGGTTGAAGTGAGGCATGTCAAGTATGCTTCACAAAACGATGTTAAGAGCAGAAAGGTTTGGAGGAGGAAGAATTGGGAGAAATAAAATCGTCCGAGAAAAAAATCCACGCATCTCATTAAAGTGAATAAAGACAAGTGGATGCAGCTCCGAGTATCGTATGGGTCAGTAAGCGTGCGTTACCCGAGCGTGGGCCCACATCATGTGCATTTAGTGACGAAGAGCCGTCGACAAATATAAGTCCTAAGGTTCATTATATGTATACGTTGAAGTCGCCGACTAGTATATAGGGCTTGCGCTTGTAGTTGTTTTAGGTCGTTCCTGTACCATTTTGGTTAATATAGGTCCATTGCTAAACGTTATTTTTGTGTTTGTGTTTGTGTGTGCTATGTCTACGCATTTACCCGTGACATCGAAAGCTGCACTCAGACGACGGACGCACTCGCAGACGAATCAGTCACGTGACATATGACGTAATACGAATCCCTATGCAGCCAGCATTCGCACCGCGGGGGAGCATTCACGCTACAAGCGAGGATTCCGGCATTGCTCCCCGAAGACATCAACTGTGATTTGGGCTTCCGTCGTTTGGCCGACCGGTGAACGTGGGCCGAAGCGGGAACGTGGAACAAATGACCTAAATGGTGACCTAGAACGCAATCTGCAAACTCGAATCACGATTTGGTCCGTCGTGTAAATATAGCTTAACAGACACCGTGGATCGTCAAGCCCTGTGGTGTTGCGTCCACCACTAAAAGAGAGTTACTTTTATCTACTAGTCGTCCTAGGTGAATGAATAACAGACTGTGAGTAAAGTTAGCTTCCCACTCGCCACTAGCTTAACACGTAGTGCTCTATATCGTATCTACTTTGATAAAGGCCAGGCGCGCAGAGGTCACTCTCAGGGAGAGAGAGAGATAGAAATGGAAAGGAAAGGCACGGAGGTTAACCAGGTTGCATCCTGTCGGCTACCCTATACGGGGGAAAAGGGAGAAAAAGAATAGAGAAGGAGAGAAGCAAAGAGAGGCAAAGTAATACTGTAGCACCAAGAGCAGCCTGTGAACCGCGCTGTTGTGCGTGCAATCATGTTACTTTGCCCCCACAGGAAATGTGTAGTTTCCTAAGGATATAAGTCGCTCATGTTTAGTGCTAAAAGATGTACTTTTTCAAAGGGTCGTCAAAGATAAAGACGATTTCACGCGTATTAGTAAATTCCAACATCACAACCCTATCGGAAAAATCGCCATGGTGGATACTGGAAAACATGGTGGGAGTAGTGGAAATAATAGTGGGCATGGTGGAAATAATAGTGGGCATGGTGGAAATTATGATGGCTATGGTGGGACGTAGTGGAAAATATGGTGGTTATGCTGGGACATACTGGGTGGTATGGTATACAGATGATGGGTAAAGTGGAAATGATGGTGGAAAGCAGAGGCTAGATAGTGGGCAATAATGGGACACTCTGCCCACCATTGCGATAATGCTGGGAAGCCCTAAGCATATGGTGGGTGGTGCTTATTATGGTGGGCTACATGGTGAACCAAGTTGAGAAACTCTTCCCACCATTGCGATAATGCTGGGAAGCACTAAGCAGATGATGGGTGCTGCTTGTTATGGTGGGCCACATGGTGTACCAAGCTGAGAAGCTCTGCCCACCATCGCGATAATGCTGGGAAGCAGTAAGCAGATGATGGGTGGGCTTATAATGGCGTGCAATTTATATAGTGTACAAAGCTGGGATCTGTACACTACATGTTCTACCACCATGATTTCCACCAAGGGTTAGGCCTACTGACCGAGCCCGTACAATTGTGTTATCCGTGCTTCCGGGTTTCAGAATACATGATTACGACGATTAAGTATGACAATACAGCGCAGCCATATGGCATCAATTAACCTAAATGAAACATTTTTCATTGTGTATGGTGTCCGCTCAAGAAGCAACAAACATCGATGCGACGCGATTAAAGCACTCCCAGAGAACGTAATTAAGTGTTTCGAAAAGTTAATTAGAGCGCGAAAACTTGACACGATCACTCACACACGCACACACCCATGCATCAAACACACAGCGCTCATGGGTGTGTGCGTGTGTGAGTGATCGTGTCAAGTTTTCGCGCTCTAATTAACTTTTCGAAATGATCTACCAATTAGCCCAACAACAAGTTCTCTTAGTAATTAAGTGAATTCTCACCGACAGCCGCCGGTCACACTCGCCGGCACTTCTCTAGCTTTTGTACCAGAACTCAGACGTGGCAATTCGTGTGCTTGGTGAACCAATATGATAGCGTAATGTTTCCGGAACACTGCATTCGTTTTGGC
The DNA here is from genome assembly GCF_013339725.1 of Rhipicephalus microplus. NCBI lineage: Eukaryota > Metazoa > Arthropoda > Arachnida > Ixodida > Ixodidae > Rhipicephalus > Rhipicephalus microplus. Next base: position 137,151,075 of record NC_051167.1, read on the forward strand.
CAAGCCCTTATGTAGTTGTTGCTTTAGCGAAAGTGCTACAGCAATGCGCTGGCGCGACCGCCCTCTACATTGCGCGAAAAGCATCCCAATACTCAATCAAATAAATTAGGCGGGCGTATCTATGGAATGAGCCTAGAAGCGTCATAAAGCGTGAACAGATGTCACCCTTTAGAACGAGCGCGAAATGGCTATCAAACTGGGGAGACCCCGCCGGTAAACTGTCGCTGCTCCCCAGTCCACTTGGTTTTTTTTTTCTTGAAGTTGTGAATTGCAAAAAATAGCACTAGTGTCATTAACATAGTGGCAATCGTTACAGGCCGCAGCTGCTTGTGTTTAATAAATGTGCAATATTTAGTAGCAGGTGTAGATCTTGTCTATGTTGTGTACACGACAAACATAACCAAGTTGAACCTTAAGTTTGTATGGCAACTAAGTATTTAACACGCAGTCAATGTCATGTTAGTGTGGCGCAGCGGTCATTCTGCTTCTGGTCACCGACGCGTGCGGACGCAGGATGGCAGGCTCCTCAAGAGCTGTTACAGCGGCCGACGCTTGCCGCGGTTTCTCGTGCACATCGCTTCCCAAGGACTACCGTTTAATTCTGCCACCACTGCCCACAGGAGAAGGACTCAGACGCACGTTGGTTCTGCACTGCGACATCGCAGCGCGTCCGTACGGGATTAACGACTTCCGAAAGCCGCTCAAGGAACTAGGCATCATTCAAGAGGTAAGCGGCATAGAAGCGTATCAGATGTCGCACGTCTGGCTTCTTAACATGAAGACAGATGAAGCCAAGAAGATAGTTCTGGACGCTGGCCTACTCTCCGTGAAAGACCGGCCCTGCGTCGTCGTCGACCCAGAGGGGGGCGCTGCGAGCGCTCGATGGTGACGGACGCACTCCACATCGCCTCCGTAGATTTTCTGCTATTTCTGCGGACATCCACCTTGGTACCCCTGAAACTTGGATTTATCGTCACCGCCAAGTTCTCCGCTTCGCCTAGACAACACCTTCGTCCAGGTGGGTCCAGTTTTGACAACTTGAGGGACGTCCTTCACTCCCGGCTACAACGCCGCCTCGCTAAGGGCTCTCAGCCCGGCGATGGCGGCCGCTAACGTGGTTACGGGCTATGATCCTACCTCAAGCCAAATGCTGTCTATGGAGATTTCATCCTCCGAAAACACCACGCCATCAGAAGATGAATACCTCGACGACATGGTGAAACTGTGGCAACGCAAGCAAGCGAAATCGAAGTCTGCGTCTCAACAACAACGAGACGCCACGGCGGGCCACCATTCCCCAGCCTTGCAAGGAACGCCGGCGCGCCATCCCTCCGGCGGTGTGCCTACCTCTGCCCCGTCCTCGCAGCCAGCGAAGCAACGCAAGTGGCGTCCGCGTCAAACTCCTCGCCTCTCTCGCGACGACTACATCGTAGTAGTTAAACCTCGCGTTCCCTGCGAGCTACGCACATTTGTCCCGGCCGATCGCGCGGGCGACGCCATCCGCAGCTACCTCGGCGACCGGACTACCACGCAAATTCAAGTGTGGCCAATCTGGGAACAGAACATCTTGGTCTGTAGCACCACCGTTTTGCCTATGACACAGCGACTCCTCGGGGACTTCCAGCTGCAAGTGGGGGATCAGCAGCTGCCCGTTCGAGGCCACGCCAAGGCACCAGGGGATACATGCAGGGGCGTCATCAACGTAAACCCTGCTGAAAGCCCGGAAAAGATAAAGTCTGAACTGTATTGGCCTCGAGGCACTATCCTTGCGGTCCGCAAACTCGGAGATTCCGCGGCGGCGGTGGTGACTTTCGAGGGCACGAAGTTACCCCGCTTCCTCTTCTACCACTGCGTGGCGACGTACATCCGCGCCTACAAGGAAAACGGTCCCGGTTTGCACCAAGTGCGGTACCATCGGCCATCGACCACCTCAGTGTCCTCACCCCGCTCCAACGCAGTGTGCCAAATGTGGAACCCCCGCACCTGCAGGTCTCAATGCCCACGACTGCCACCCCAAGTGCCTCCTCTGCCACGGCGCCCATGAGACTGGGACCAGTGGCTGCACGGCAAAATATCTAAAATATCGGAAACGCAAGCAGCCCTCAACATCTGCTCGAGGGACCACCTCATGTTCGTCACAGCCAGACAGCGGCACCAACCTGCATCAGTCGGCTCCACTACTCCACGCCGACACTCAGGCATTCCCACCGCTCGAAGCACCAGCGGTGGTACCTCAGGTGAGCAGTTGGGCAGGGAAAGCTGCTTCTAAGCCTCTCTCACCCCCTTCTGTCGATCCTCCTTCTCCCGAACTTGCGGCCCTTCGCCAGCAAGTTGCGGCACTTCAAAAGCAAAATTCTCTTTTAACTAAACAACTCGAACTCTTAAATAAGCGACTTCAACCCCAACAACAGTGCACTGCAAGGCCATCCGGTATTGCCTCCACTGTCCAGGCGGCTACGCCAGCTACATCAAAGCTTAGTCCTGGCGCTAAGCCCACTCCCATTAAACCGCCGGTTCAAGCAACCATTTGTACTCCAGCACTCGGAACCGGTGCCACATCTACTCCAGAAGCTCTTGAGGCTCCTGGGGCACCTCAGGTTATCTTGCCCGCTAACCAAATTCTCCCTAGCGAAGAGCGCACCCCGCGCGTAGAGGAACGCCTCACGCGCGTCGAAGCTTCGATTAATCACCTCCTCACCAGCTTCTCGGTCCAACGCATAGTAGTAGAGGTTACCCAGGCTATTCAAGCCTGGGCAATCACCCAGTTTCAACCCAAGGCATCGCGTTCCCGCTCCTTCTCGGTGAGCAGTGAGGGTACAGCTCCACGGCGTCGTCGTAAGGTGGCTACCACCACCCCGCCGTCGGACAATCCGGCCTCCGTGCCCCTCCCTGCCTCTGAGGATTCCGAGCGGGACATGGAGGACCAAATATAAAACCTAGGACAGTCACGATGGCTACCAATCGTACGTCCCGTTCAAACATTGCGTCTAAATTCGAGATCATACAGTGGAACCCTGGAGGCTTCGGGAACAGGCGAAAGCGTTCACATCTTTCCCTTTTCCTCAGCTCACTTGGCTCTCAGCCGGCCGTCTTGGCGCTCCAAGAATCTGGCCCTGCTCCATCCCTTTCTGGATACTGCTCCTATGTAGGCGGCACCACCACATGCCTCCTCGTGCATAAAGCTTACACGGCGGTACAGATTGACCTCGATCTGGATCTTCCTTACGACTACTGCATGATATCAGTGCTATCTCAGCGGAGGGGCCAACCATCAATACATATATTAAACGTGTATTGTCCCCCTCGCCTTGCAAGGGCTTCGTTTGCGCATCTCTTCCACCGGGCGCTGCGCATAGCGGCCCGACAACCACTGGTGATTGTCGGGGACTTTAATGCCCCCAGCCCTCACTGGGGTTACCACTACGAGAAGGCCCGGGGCAGAGAGCTCAAGGAGCTCATTTCCTCGCTGAGCCTGACGCTTCTTACCGATCCGGCACAACCCACACGTTCCGGCAACTCGGTCACGCGAGACACATGCCCCGACCTCTCCCTCACCCGTCACATCCGCGATGCTACATGGGAGAATTTAGGCGAAACCCGAGGCAGCGATCACTTTTTACTCCGCATTTCGTTCACACCGCGGCAGAAAATGCGCCAACACTGGGGCCAAGCCCGTCTCACCGATTGGACTCGGTTCAGAATGCAACCATTCCCCGCCGGCCTCTCCTCGACCGAATATGCAGCGTGGGCATCATACGCTCTTCATATGAAACAAGCGAACACTCGCACCCTTGCAACCTCTAATTTGACTCCTGCAATCGATCCACACCTCCTACATCTTTGGCACGCTCGCCGCGGGCTCATAAGGCGCTGGAAACGCAACAAACTTAATCGGAAACTTCGCGCTCGCATTGAGGCGGCCGCATACTCCGCACAACTTTCCGATACTAACTGGGCAGACACCTGTTCGAAGGCTGCAAACCAGATGAGCTCTAAGAGTGCGTGGCGACTCTTTAGAAGCCTTCTCGATCCCTCCACCACCAGGGGAGAAACGCAACGCCAGCTCCACCGTGTTCTGCATGCATTTCAGGGCACTACGGATGAACTCGCGCGAGAACTTTGTGACCGCTACATCTGCCGCACAATTGATCCCGCAGGCCCAGCATATACGTATTCCGGCGCCCCTAACACCGAGCTCGACGCCCCATACACGCTTTCTGATTTACGATTTGCACTCACGAAAATGCGACGGGGCACGGCCCCTGGACGCGACGGAATCACAGTATCGCTCCTGGCAAATCTTCCCGACCAAGCACACCTCTCGCTACTCCACCTTATAAATTCGATATGGGACGGTTCTCCGCTTCCAACAGAATGGACCACATCGGTCGTGACATTCATTCCCAAATCGGCAAAGTCCATTAGTATTGAGGCACTGAGACCCATCTCACTTACGTCTTGCGCAGGCAAACTCATGGAAACCATGGTTCGCGAACGCCTTTCCGCCTACTTGGAGGCCAGGAGGACCTTTGCCGACACGATGTTTGGCTTTCGCCCACATATGTCGGCGCAGGACGTCCTGCTCCAGCTTCAACACGATATCATAGAGCCGACTACTATACGCCATAATGATAAAGCCGTGCTCGCTCTCGATCTCCGCGGGGCGTTCGACAACGTCAAACACAGCACTATACTCACTAACCTGTCTACCACAAACTGCGGGCAGAAGACTTTCAACTACATTCGCGCCTTTCTATCACATCGCACCGCCTTCATTCGCCTTAATTCTACCGAACACGGCCCTTACTTATTAGGCACGCGGGGCACACCTCAAGGGGCAGTCCTGTCTCCTCTGCTTTTTAACCTGGCGATGATGAACCTCCCCTCTCTTCTAAGCGAGGTCGAGGGAATACAACACGCACTATATGCGGACGATATCACAATCTGGACCAACACCGGCTCCTTAGCGCGAATCGAAGAACGCCTGCAAAAGGCTGCCCTTCTGGTGGACACCTACGCAGGTTCATGCGGCCTGGAGTGCTCTCCAGCTAAATCGGCTCTTCTTTCAGTCTCTCCGCTACCGCCGCCTCAAATTTTTCTTCCGTCCGGGCCCGTCCCGTCAGTGCAAAATATTCGGGTTCTTGGCCTTCACCTCACATCGTCTTTGGATTCCAAGGGCACAATAGCAGGCCTCAGACGCACCAGCGAACAGGTGAGCCGCATGATACGGCGAGTGTCTACCAAGCGCGGCGGCCTCCGCGGGTCTCAGTCCCTCCGATTGGCCCACGCGTTTGTGACCAGTCGCGTCCTCTACGCCTTGCCTTACCTTCGCCTGCGTCGTCGACACGAGCACCAGCTGGACGTCCTTCTTCGTTCAGTATACAAACGCGCTCTGGACCTACCTATTGCAACTTCCAACAGCCGATTCACGGCTCTGGGGGTACACAACACCTTTGCAGAGATGCGCGAAGCTCATCGCGTTAACCAAATCAATCGACTGTCACAGACGCCTTCAGGGCGCCGTCTTCTACACAGACTTGGCCTTAACGCGATATCTGACCAAGACCCTCTGGAGCCGGTACCAGAGCTCTGGCGTCAAAAGCTATGGGTGGAACCTCTACCCCGTAATATGAACCCCGACCTCCATCCTGGCCGTAGACTAGCACGCGCCGCGGCCCTTCATACGCGACACTCCGATCGTCCTGGTGTTTTCTACGTGGACGTCTCGGGTCCCTCCCCTCGGGTCACTTCACGGCTGCCGTGATTACAGAGGGCAAACACGTAAATGGCCTCTCCTTTCGAGCAGACACAGTAACGCACGCTGAAGAGGTTGCCATAGCTTTGGCCGCCTCTCACCCTGCTTCACGCACCATCCTGACGGACTCGCGCTCGGCCTGTTCTCAGTACCTTCAGGGTTCCATTGCCCCGCTGGCGGCTAGCCTACTACAGGCAGCCTCTTGGCGCTTTAACCCTCATCCCATTCGTATAGTCTGGACCCCAGGCCACTCGGGCCTGCCCGGCAACGAGGCGGCAAATGCCGCTGCACGCGCTTCTCCTGTCCGGGCCGTTGCCCCTCCATGCCCCGAGACGGAATCTGGCAATACCAACCTGACGCGCTTTCGCGAAATTTTGGCTTATTACCGGGCTTCGCGCCGCCTCTACCCGGACCCCGCACGCGGTTTGGAGAAAGCGGACGAACGACTGCTACGCCGCCTGCAGACGAACACCTTTATCAGTCCGGCGGTCGCCAGGCACTTTTTGCCGGAAATCAATGGCACCTGCTCGACCTGTCATGTCCTCGCCGACACATATCACGTCGTAGCATCGTGCCCAGTTAATCCCGTCCCTTTCTCATCCCCTTTTCCTATCCGAACTAGAGAGGCTTGGGAGGAGCACCTGCTCGGCTGCTCTACCTTGGCTGCACAACGCTCCTTGGTGGAGCGCGCGCGGGCAGCTTCCAGCTCCACTGGCGTCCCGGAATAAGGTCTTGCCACTCTAGCACGCCGATGGGCCACGTCGGCACTCTCTAGTAGACTTTTTCTGAAATAAATGTTTTTTACCACCACCACCTACCACCGTCGACCCAGAAAGGCAAGAGGTGCGTCTCAAGTTGCATTGGGTAGCCTTTGACGTCAATGCAGAGACTGTACGGCGTGCTTTCCGGGAGTACGGTGAAGTGAAAGAAGTTATCAGCGACAAGTGGAGAGACGAAGACTTCGAAGGAGTTGAGTCAACCACAAGATTCGTTCGGCTACTACTCAAAGAAGGCGTTACTACGGATCGCATACCCCACCAGATGCGTCTCGGAAGCGGCATGGCACTGGTGGTCGTGCCAGGAAGAGCACCGCTGTGCCTGCGTTGCCGGAACACGGGACACATTCGTCGCGACTGCAGGGTGCCCAGGTGCACTGGTTGTCGGGCTTTTGGGCATGAGCAGGCGGACTGTACTCGTTCCTATGCCAGTGCAGCAAGTCGAGCAACAAATGCCGACCACAGTGAATTGCTCATGGATGAAGAGGAAGCAGAGAGGGCCGCGGCGTCGAAGGCAGGAGAGGAGGCGTCTCATGCAGTGGCGACCAGCGAGGAAAAGACGGAGACACCTAAGCAAGACGCAGGCACAGATGAAAATACGGTTGTGGGCACTCCAACGCCACGGCGTTCGACTCAATTGGAAACCCAGCACAAGGCTGAACCAGTCATCGGGTCCGACGCTACTTCAGACATGGATACAGTTGAAGCTACGCCAGTAAAGCGCCGCCTGAATGAGGGAGACGCGGCGTCCCAGCAGCGTCTGACCCAGGAAGATCAAGGGCAGTGGCGAGTGGCTGGCTCCAAAAAGTCTCGGGGTGCTGGCCGCCTGCGTTCGTCGTCGCTTTCACGCGGCGGCGACGGGACGACGCCGTGAGCGTCGGCCGGACAGTTGTTTAGGTGTTGGTAAGGTAAGCGTCTTTCGCTCGGCTTTCTCTCATCACGATGGCGACGATTAGATTGGCGACGCTAAATGTACGTGGGCTTTCTGCCAAACGGCGGCAAAACCAGCTTTACCGCCTGATTATAGAACAAGATCTGGACATCGTCGCTGTACAGGAAACTAAAGTAGAGAGTGAAGAGCACGCTGAGCGAATGGTGCAGCCTTTCACGAGAGTGTTTGATGTGTGCGTTTGTCACGCGGTAGGTGCGTCTGCAGGTTGCCTCTTGTTAATTCGGCAGAGCCTAAATGCGAAAGTGGAGTCTGTAACTACCTGCGAGGCGGGTCGTTTTATTATATGTGATTTATCCCTACCAAGAGAAAAATGGAGAGTAATCTGTGTGTACGCACCCACTGTGATTCAAGATCGAAAGGAGTTTTTTGAAAAACTTGATGTGTATTTAAAATGTGAACGTAAACTAATTTTGGCTGGGGATTTCAACTGTGTTTGTTCGAGTATAGATAAATCAAGTTCCAGGTCATACAGAGATTCAAGCACTGCCGTTCTAATTGATATGGTGGCGAAAGCTCAGCTAGAGGACGTGGGTGAATGTCTTTGCAGTGGAAAAAGGGGTTATGTTTACCCACTTTCAGCGTTCAAGCCATGCTAGACTTGACAGAGTATATGTGTCTTCCGAAATCATTCCTTCGTGCCATGATTACAGAGTTACACCTGTTACGTTTAGTGATCATTGTTTGGTTTCATTCTCAGTGGGTAAACATAAAAGGAATAACAAACATTTCTCTTGGGACCTCTGGAAATTTAATGTAAAGCTACTAAAGGATGAAGAGTTTAATCGGATTTTTCTAGAGGGCATAGAGGACTTAGCAAATAGAACACTTGAATCCTGGGGACATAAGTGGGAAATATTTAAACAGACCATTAAACTGAAAGCACTTGAGAGAGACAGTATCCTGAGACATGCTGAAAAAGAACTTGAAGTGCGTTTGCGTGAAAACTTGCAACAGTTAGTAGCGGATGAATGTACTCAGGCCGGAACTTTTTCAGAGGAGATAAACATAACTAAACAGAAGCTAGAGTTGATAGACCAAGAACGTTATCGTGGAGCATTGATTCGAGCTCGAGCAGAAAACTTGGTAGCGGGAGAAATGCCAACAAACGAGCTCTTGGAGCTGAGAAGAGACATGCCTGTAAGAATGAAATAAGAGAAATAGAATATAAAGGAACAAGGTGCCATACGAAAGAAGCAATAGCCGGTGCTTTTTTCGAATATTACAAAGAGTTATTCACACCAACCAGTGTACACGCAGAACGTTTTAATAGCGATTTCATTTCATTAATGCCAAGACTTGATGACGAAAGAAAGAAAATTTTAGAATTGCCTATAACAGAGCGAGAAGTTGAAAAAGCAATTGATAAGTTAAACAATGGTAAGTCTCCAGGACCAGATGGCCTTAGTGCTGCAGTGTACAAGGAATTCAAACACGTAGTTTCACCTATTTTGAGGGAGGTATTTAACGAGGCTTTTAAGTGTAAACAACTTCCACCATCGTTTTTGTCAGCCCACACGGTCTTAATACCTAAAACAGAAGATCCCGCGAAGTTAAGAAGTGTTACTGCTTATAGACCAATTAGCCTAACTAATGTTGACTATAAAATATTGATGAAAATATTGGCCAGAAGACTCCAGACAGTTATGACAAAACTGATTGGGCCCCACCAAACTTGTGGCATAAAGGGAAGGAAAATAATGACCAACATAAACATAGCACGATCAATCCTAGAAAGTTGTGACGTTATGCATCTCAATGTTGCCATGCTTCAAATTGACCTCGAAAAGGCATTTGATAGCGTGCCGCACGTCGTGCTCCTTTCATTACTTGAGCACATTAACGTAGGGAGTTTGATTAGCGAAGGAGTGCGCATGGCTTACACTGGATGCACGACGAGATTGGTATTAAATAAAACTGCGGGTGAGCGTATACCTGTGCTGCGGTCAGTAAGACAGGGGTGTCCACTATCGCCCCTGCTTTTTGCTATTTCATTGAACCTTTCTGCTTAAGTGTAATTAATAACCCTGCAATAAGCGGCTTTAAACTGCATGAAGCTGAGGTTAGCCTCCTCGCATACGCAGACGACATTGCAGTTTTCTGTACAAATTATGAGAGTATAATGCATGCTGTAAATGCCGTGAAAACTTTTTGCCAGGCGAGTGGTAGTGCCGTGAACTGGGATAAGTGCCTTGGCTTTTGGCATGGGGAATGGGACGTCACGCCAAGAGTCTTTCTAAACATTAAATGGCAGGAAACACCAGTGAAGTATTTAGGAGTGCCGCTGGAGTTCTATCATGACAGTGAACCGTATTGGAAAAAAGAAACACAGGCATTGCGCAATGATGTAGAAAAATGGAAAGGTTGGGGTATTTCGATATTCGCACGGGCCACAACATGCAACTTGTTTCTGGTGAGCAAGCTGTGGTACGTAATGCAGGTTTTGCACTGCAGTAGAATAAGTGTACAGAAAATACACAGAGTATTTGCAATTTTCATATGGAGCTCTGTATGGGAAAGATCAAGCCGCACAAACCTTTTCAGAAAAGTTAGAGATGGTGGACTCGGATTAGTTCATTTGTACATAAGACAACTTGTCAATCGTTTCCTTTTTCTGCGTGATGTGGATGACCCCTTTTTGAGAACTGTTATACAACTAAGGTTATCTAGAGTGCTGCCGGGATTTCTCGTATCATCATCAAATATGCAAGGACCAATACAAGGGTATTTAAAAGAAGTTGTTTCGTCTTTCCGCCTTTTGTCAGTAAGATTTTCGTTAGAGTATCTGGCTGAAGTACCACGTAAAAAATTGTATAGAGACCTTGTCGATGTTTTACTGCCTGTTCCATTGTACCGTCAGCTATATTGTGCAGGCCCAGGACAGGATGTTCTGAAACGTGTTAAAAGAATGCTTGTAGCGCCAGGGGTCAAAACTTTTTTCTTTAAATTACATACTGGTACCTTACCAGTTAAAACGTGGTTGCAGGATAAGGGAATATTCGTGCCATGGAGCACAAATTGCCACTTGTGTAATAAACCGGAAACAATTGAACACGTGTTTATAGATTGCTGGAGCGGGGTCTTTTTCTGGAATATACTGCAAAGAACCTTGAAAAAAGAATTACCGTTAAGTCCACATGGCATCCGTTTTCTTTCGGTTAAAAACGAGGCAGGTGTACCTTATGATCTTATCATGCTTCTGGGCCTGCACAGTATATGGAAAACCCGATGTGCCTTTGAAAACGCGGATGTAGAAGTGCTAGCTGTGCGCCAATATTTTTGCAAATCTGTGTGCCATTTTCTTGAAATGCTGAAAAGCCAAGAGGATGTGCCAGACTGAATTGGGTGCATTGAGCGATTGTTACGAATGCCCAAGTATTGATTAATAGTCAGCCAAGAGCTGACGGTACCTCAATGAACTCTGTGGGTGTATTTTGTGACGCACTTGAATATGGACCCATATGTAAATATGTAAAATGTGAACAGTCATGATTTGCAAGGCAATAAAGAAAAAAAAAGTGTGGCGCAGTGGTTAGCGTCTTCGAATGGGAATCCGCAGGTTGCACGTTCGATCCTCCGTGGCGCCTTGTTTTTTTTTTTTTTTACGGGACAGGTGTTTTTTTTTACCGTTTTTATAGAATTCTTTTTTATTTTTTGTGCAGCTCGTCACGGTGATTCTGACGTCATTTCGCGCTCAAGTGTTCCCGGCACTGCAGCACCCACCATACCCACCATGCGCCATGGTGGGCGTTTCCCACCATTCACCCACTACATTAATCCACTATAACGGTGGGTGGTGGTTTCCACCATGCCCACGATTCGTTTTTTTCCGATAGGGAATACCGAAAACCTCACTGTTACCGCTAGAAGACGCTTGGAAAACAAGAAAACTATGTTTTATATAGGGACCTTAGAGAAAATGCGTGAATAGAAAATGTGGTTGGTGACGTGGCCTTGAAAGTACCGCACCAAATATAGTGACCTCATAGGTCCCGACGGCGTCCACTTCGGCCTCAGATCTCTAACAATGAAGTACGTGGTCCTTGCTGAGGTCCATATACTTTACATACGAAATTTTTTGGAAATGGAGCCAATTTGACGAGAACACTAAAGTGGGACTTCGAAATCCGTGGCGTCATGCGCGGAGATCTCGCAGTGTACACGCATTTTTACTATACTGCGTGCGGGAATTAAAGTTCGAGTGCCGTACAGCGCTGTACGCCAAGACGCATTGCTTTTGGTGCTCACAAATAATAATAATAATAATAATAATAATAATAATAATAATAATAATAATAATAATAATAATAATAATAATAATAATAATAATAATAATAATAATAATAATAATAATAATAATAATAATAATAATAATAATATCTAGAGTTTAACATCTCATAACCACCATGGTTATATGAGGGAAGTTATCCGGATATTTCGAGCACCAGAAGTTCTTTAACGTGCACCAAAATCCAAGTACACGGGACTCAAACATTTTCGCCTCCATCTAAAATGAAGCTGCCGCTGCCAGGATTCGATCCCGCTGACCTTCAGAGTGAGCAGTCGAGCGCCATAACCTCCAGTATTGGTGCTCTTCCTCCATGGTGCTTTGTGAATCTTGATGCGTTTCATTAACTTGCGATGCATGAGAACTTGACTGGCAGGACTAAACGTATGATTGATATGAAAGGTTCATCACTAAATTAATGTCATGACATGCATGTCATGCACATCAAGTAAATGAGAAAATGCCTCTTGTACGATTCATCAGAGTGTACCATGACAGCCCAGTTTCGACACGAATAACATGGTACACATCACACCATGATTATTCAATAAAGCAAGACACCAGAAAAAATGTAATAGACGAAATAAACTTGACAGGAAAAAAATGGTCTCCAATCAGCTCTATGAAAGTGGTTGGCCACCGAATGAGTACAATCACTTACTTGGGATGGTATTGAGGACATTGCCGAATTCCACCATGTTTTCATATTCCACAATTGAGTGTCTCATTAGCCTAGTGGGCTGTTGTGGCCTCTAAGAATGGCTCAAATTGCCGTCATTATAAAATGTCACAGTACGGCGCAATTTTGGCCTTTTCCTTAAGTTTAGCACCTCTGAAAGTCTCGCATAGCCTTGCTGAGGTTGGAACATGCGCAGGGCGTCTTGGGAACAAGCCACAAAGTTCTGCTAGGGCCTGAGCAGGCTAACTGTCAATGTGGCTAATTATCGCAGGAGGCGCCATGTCAAACCCCATGGGCGAAAGAAAAAGAAAGGGAGGAGCATTACGTCACGCAGCCTGGCTTGGCAAGCAAACTCATTTTGAAGCCAGCGGTGCCGGCCCAAGACATGACCTTTTGCACTAAGATCACAAAACCAATTAGATTTACCGAGAATTCGGGTCATTGTATCCCGTACGTACCTTTTAATCAAAGCGCGTTGGTTCGGCGGAGACCGGCCGGCTAGTACCTACCACCACCTAGGGTTTTAAAGCCCACAGCACGCTATTAAATTTCGATTCCGTTGGGTCGACTTGGTGGTCTTCAATCGTGTGACGTAATACTCCCTCCTTTCTCCTTCCTTCCTCCACGTCAGACCCATACGAGTTATTCGGTCGTGTACCATCGTTGTTTGAAGCTTATGGTAATGGTCATGCAGATTTTTACTATAATTGAGGCGAGGACGGGGTGCTTGGTGTTGCATTCCATGAAGTGTTTACTTTTCACCGTTACAACCAGGAAAACCGGAGACGCGAGGCAGGGCCGTTGTGGCAAGCATGTAATTACTTCATTTTAATTTCCGCATTCATTGCGAATCTTGTGGTTCTTTTTCTTTTACAATTGTCCATTCAGAGTAGGCGAAGGGGGCACCACGGTGAAACTTGAACCAACTCTACTAGAGTACCCTGCACACGCCTATCGCAGGGGCGCAAACCAGCAGTGGGGGAGATTGAATTCCCCCGAAATGTTTCCGTATTTTTGCGCATATTATAACGGATTCAAAAGAATAGCCACCAAGAACTGGTTTATTATGAGTGAACTTATGCCCTGAAAACTGTGTGAAAAAATGGACCAACCCACACTGACTCGTGCCCGTGAACGAGAGGCATGAGTCGTGCAGCCACAAACAGCAGCGCGCACAAGACTGTGGACGCTGATTCTTCATAATATCGGATAGTGTAAGTAGTCTCTGTGGCAATATATATGTGCCTGCACACATACAAACGTATATATACACAAACACATAAAGTATGGCTGACCATCCCTCCATCCCCTTCAGGAAAAAAAATTTCTGGCTACGCTCTTGGCCTACCGCATCAAAGAGCACCACGGCAAAATCACAAACACACACACACACACACACACACACACACACACACACACACACACACACACACACACACACACACACACACACACACACACACACACACACACACACACACACACACACACACACACACACACACACACACACACACACACACACACACACAGGGAAAGAGAGAGGATGTATATGTACACACGCACAAACAGACGCGCGCACACACACAGACACGCACGCTAGGCATATTTTATATACAGTTCCAACGCAAAAAGAACTGGCAGCGGAAACCTGGCACGCAGAGCATCGAAAGCTTTCGAAATGTGAAACAAGTTTTACGACTTCGCGGAGGCGCTTTCGCACAAGGTACACGCGCGCCCAGCGCCGATGTATAGGTCGCGCAGCAGACACGTATTTAGAACATATTGTGAGGTATAGAACTTGTACTTGTTCGCGCATTTTCTTCAAGTATATTTCTTTCTCGTCGCGTTTTGAGTTGACAGCCGTTACAGACAGAAAGCGGTTTTTTCGAGACGACGAGCAGAGTGACAAGAAACAGGCAAAACTGACACACGTGCACAAAAACTGCGACCTGCATGTTCGCCTCTCTTGTGTCCCTCAGAGCGAACGACGAGGGTGCTCTTTCAAAGAGCTCGAATGCGGAGTCGTACTCGTTCGCCGGCTGCGAAGGACCTCAACAAAAGCACGTGGTTCGAGTCTCTTGCGGCGTAAGCGTGCGTGTGCGGCGACGTGTAGTCTTCCATCGTCGCAATACATCGCTCCATCCACCCTTGCCGAACATTAAAACGCCGAATGTGGTACACGGGATTTTTCTGAGCTATGCGCGAAGGAAAGCAAGAATGGTGACGTCAAAGCCTCGACTGTGGGTGAGGCTCTTACCCAGAGCAGCACTCGGCTCACTGTTTGCTCTCTCCTGCATCGCCCTGATTGGTCAGCTGAGTCCCATCATAACCTACCACACGCAGAACCTCGCCATTTACGTGAACCGTGGTTCTCCGTCTGGTGGCCCTGGCTACCGGGGTCACGGTGCCATAGGACATGCGTACCAGGATGCGGGGCCCGTGGGGCTGCCCCTTGCCTTGTACGCTCCAGAAGATACGGAAGGAAGCTTCGTTGGACGGCGCCGATCAGCTAAGGTTGCGGTGAAGGTGGGAAAGCTGCCGAGCACAGCAAGCGTGCACACTCTAGCTCCACAAAACATGACGGTAACGCGTGAGCACAGCTGGCTCATCGAGAAATCATCACGGGAAGATCAACTTGAAAACGGCACAACCTCGATGTATGGTCACTCAAGCGTCAGAGAACCTCAGCGTCTGATCAACTCACAAAATGCTTCGAGACACACGAATACAGACGCGATAAAAGTAAACGCGAACAAGGTTCACAGAAACGATACATCAGACAAGCCAAAGGTCGTGCCGAATGGAGTCGTGAAACTCGGAGGAGACAAGCCGAAAGTCAACAAAACGGCGCTGCCGAGGATTTCAGACAGTTACGCAGTCATTGATCCGGCTATGAAGAAGCGAATTCTGCTGCTCGCCTATTTCAGATCGGGCTCGTCCTTTCTGGGCGGGCTCCTGTCGTCGACGAGCAACAGGACCTTTTTCAGTTACGAACCGCTCAGCCTTCTGAGCGCCGCCGAACGCCTGAACTCACAGACGGCGCCTCGAGGTCTGGAAATCCTGGCGAACCACCTGACGTGCCAGTTCCCGCGCATGTCCGATTACCTGGCCGCGGCGCCCAAGCGCTGGAACCACTACGCGACCAACGCGTTCCTCATGAAACTCTGCGCTCGTAAGGTAAAGGTTTGTCTCAACCCGGACTTCATGGCGGACGTCTGCCGACGTTCACCCGTCCAGGTCATCAAGGTGACCCGACTCAGTGTCGTCCAAGTCCTGCAGTGGTTGCGGCTGAACGCTCCGCTAAGAAGAAACCTGAAAGTCGCTTACCTCGTTCGCGATCCACGCGGGATGATTTCTTCCAGGAGCGTCATGTCCTGGTGCAGAAAGTCCGCGACGTGCAAGAACGCCAGCAGCCTTTGCAGAGAAATGGGCGAAGATCTGGACGCCTTCGAGGAGCTCAGGGAGCTTCTACCTGACGCGACGGTGCGTGTGCGGTACGAGGACATCGCGATGTCGCCCGTCACGGAGTCGAAGGCGCTCTTTCGCGCCCTCCATCTGGACTTCTCGGCCGGTGTGACAGACTTTCTCAGGACTCACACAGTCGCGAACGACACCAAGGTACTTCAAAATCCTTACTCGACCTTCAGGCAATCCGGTGCCACCGCATTCAGGTGGGCTAAGAAACTCAGCTGGGATCGCGTGAAAGGAATTCAGGCTGCGTGCTCACCGATCTTGAAACGACTAGCCTACAAAGTTTTCCGTAGCGATATAGAGCTCAAGAAGGTGTCACTTAGGTAGATAACTTAGATAGCAACTATATATTTGCATTTGAAAGTTGGTGACCACCCACCCATTCAGGGCTACAAGCATGCGTTACCACGAGACAATCATCCAATATTTTTTTCTGCCCAAAAAATGCTAGTGCGAGATGTGGGATGATTTTGCAGGCCGTCAATGGTCCTTGTTGTATGGTACCATTGGCGGCACGCAGGAAAGAAACTATATCGTGGAATCAAGAAACGTCTCCTATGCGTAACACAGAAGGAAACGTGATCCTCTGACACCTTCAGTTTGTCTGCATCGCTGTAGTAAATGCAAGGTGCAGAAACACAAAGCCCAGCTATAACTGCCTATGCTGTAATTGAAAAAAAAATGCAATAAGGAGTTCTTTATGAGCGAAAGTACTTGGTTCTGGCTGCCGCAGATGAATGGTTATTTAGAGATCAAAAAAAGTTGACTGTTTTAGTTAAAAAACAAAACACCAAAGAAGAATAAAACAGAATTTTTTTGAAGTTCTGAATCTCGCTTACACGTGATCTTCTTCTGTTTTCGGGTGAATACGAGAAATCACAAAGAAATTACTATACGCCGAACAAAAAAGCAGGAAAAGTTTAACTCACTCTTAAGAACTGAAACTAATATGCCCCTGGATACAGTATAATGAAAACATCCATTAAGTTTCTCCACTAAATTTCCCCGGGCCTCATCACACCAACGATCTTCGGCAGATAGTGTTGCAAGTTCCCACCTCGACGATGTGCTGGACTAGCCGCGAGGGACCTGGAAGCGATCGACCTGAGCTCAAGGTGTTTTGGAATGAGGGTGCTTTGCCTAAACCATCATAAAAGTTTTTTTAATTCTATCTCTCTTTCTCAAAGTTAGCTTCAAAGGCAGGCTAAATAGACCTTGCAGATAAAAACTGAGGCAATGCGTTTCCATAGGAATTCCAAGTTCAGGGGGCATTTTCAAACTATCCACTCGCAGAGGACTTTTTCAGAGTCGAAGAAACGGTTTTAACACAGCCAAGGTTTCGGACGCGTCTCGATTAGCGAAGTGAAATGATGCGATGCATAAATGAACGGAGACGAATAACACTAAAACACAAAATGCTCAAGGGCGGTGCCCACTAACAACTCCAATGGAATCTCTTTCGCCTGTGATATATAAAATTAAAGGTGCCACGTGTGCAATGGCGCAAGAAAGAGTCAATAATCAACTCAAAAATGTGGCGCAACAGCTCCAGTGAGCATGCGGCTTCAAGACATCAAGCAATTCATCGAAGTGTGCCAAAGCAATCGTTTAAAAACTTAACGGGGTCTCAGTCTAGCGCCACCGATGGCAAGCCACACAATCACGGCCCGTTCTATCATTCATAAAGAACGCCTCAATTATTGCTCTCTTTATTTTCTCATTTTCTACATGTACTGGCTTCTTCGTTTTCTGTAAACATGGTGCGCACTTATAAATAGAACAGTCCGCTTCGAAGTTTCCGGAAGTCGTCAGCTTACCTACCAAATTTTTATGGGGCCACAGCCTTTTATTTAGACATTGGCTGGTTTGGCTGACGTATGTCTTCGCACATGTTAAAAAGGATTTCGTACACCACTCCAGTTTGGCTTTCTAAATATTTATACCTATACTTAACCTTGCACTGTGCCCATCACACCTGCTCAGCGTTTGCTTTCTTGCACTCTCCGGGGAAGGTACGACACGGAATCACCAGACCATCGGAGACTTCAACCACCTGGTGATCTGTAACGTGCACTGATATTGAACAGCACATGATTTTTTAGCACTTTGCCTCCCTCAAAATTCAACCGCCATTAGGGACATGGGCAAAATTCTCTTTTGGGGGAGGGCACGGGACTAGCTACCCCATTGTCCGTTTCAAACCTGCGACCTTGTGGTCAAAAGCAGAACTCCGTAACCACTTTACCACCGAAGCGGACGACTAGTGATTAGTAGCTCATAGAGGAACTTCTTTCGCATCGAAGAATCAGTCGACCTTTCTGTGTTGAATATTTAATTATTTGCATCATAAACCCGCTTATCACGCTGTTAGAAACGCTGCTTACCTTAATCGGTGATAATGGTGAGAGCATCCTTGCATGTCAATTGTGTGTCCTGCGTCCTATTTTACGGCGGGATTTCTGCCTCTTTCTAGACAGAGCAGTTGACATAAGGCCACTGAACGAACGGGCGTGAAAAGGGCCCTATCTTCATTGAATTTACGCATGCGCGACGCACCCTCGTTTTTGTTGCACTACAGAGACGTGCAAGCAAGTGTCAGGACCACGTTACCGATAAGGTACAGCCGAAAATGCGAAAAAGAAAACGTAGCGCTCCTTGCATGCGTTTCCCGGCACAGATCAGCGTTACGCATGTTACATTTATACCGATAAGCGGTGCCGTAGCATATACGAAGCGTGAAGTGATGCCACCACGCTTCAGGAATAACGCACCGAGCCGGTGATTTCACGTACGTTATGATAGCGCCGTGCGAAGGCCATGCATGACAATACCGAAGAGCCGCGTGAAAACGACGGTATCGTGCCTGTAATCGATCGACGTACTGTCAGTCATGTACATGTACTTCATTGATAAATTGTTCAAGGCTAATAGTAAAAATTGCTTGGTTTTACCTCCCGAAATTGGGTATGGTTGAGATGCCGTAAGGGGGGGGGGGGCTGCGGAAATTTCGACCACCTAAAATTCTTTAACGGAAATCAGAGCACGCTTGTCTCTAGAATATTTTGTTTCATCTCAGGGCACTAGCCGCGGCTAGGATTCGATCCCGCGACCTTCGTATCAGCTGGAGTCGATCACTACATCTACAATGCCATGTTGGCGGGTCATTCAAGGATCCATCGCAGGAGATTGCCATATCAGACGATATCGCAGCCTTTCTAGATAACTCGCCTCACACCATTTTTTCCTATCATGTGATCGGTCAAGCTTGATTGGTGCTCAGCAGTGCCTCCTAATACACTGAATCCTTACAGCAGAGGTCTCAAACACGCCACCCGTGGCCCGTACGTACACGGTTGTTTTCGTCCCACGGTTATTTTTAAATTCTGTTAACAGGCATGTACAGCCACGGCCACGTCTGTGTAGAGGGCGCGAGCAGCTGGTTTTTACACAGCGAAACAACATAACGAGGCAGTTTCGGGCTCTGACGTTGTCAGCCTCTATTCTCCTGACACAACATGTCATAGCCCGAAACTGCCTCATGGTATAGGCCTCCCAACCTCGGCCAGGGGGCGCTGCACCGCACGCGTTTGGCCTCCTTTCTAGCAAAAGCCGGTCACTCGGTACTCGTGCCCTTGCCTTCTGCCTGCACTCTCTAAGCACGTTCACGCGCTGTTATCTGGTCGCCATGCGCGTAGATTTGTTTGATATGTGGGGTTTAACGTCCCAAAACCAGCACGTGGTTATGAGAGACGCCGTAGTGGAGGGCTCGGGAAATTTTTACCACCTGGGCTTCTTTAACGTGCACCCAAATCTGAGCACACGGGCCTACAACATTCCCGCCTCCATCGGAAAGGCAGCCGCCGCAGCCGGGATTCGAACCCGTGACCTGCGAGTCAGCAGCCGAGTACCTTAGCCACTAGACCACCGCGACGGGGCCTGTGCGCGTAGAGCGTCACCTCAGCTTGTGACTCTCTCCGAAGGTTTAAAAAAAGATTGTAAAAACGTTGTCATGGTGTGAATCTTACGAGAATCGAGAGTGATTCTTTGATAACCTTTGCGGGGCCAAGCAAGTCGAACACGAAGTCTTCGAGCGTGTGCTATGTGCACGTGGATGGCGAACAGTGGCCTTAAATCTCTATCACAATAAAAGTGATTGATTGATTGATTGATTGATATGTGAGGTCTAACATCCTAAAACCACCATATGATTATGAGAGACGCCGTAGTGGAGGGCTCCGGAAATTTCGTCCACCTGGGGTTCTTTAACGTGCACCCAAATCTGAGCACACGGGCCTACAACATTTCCGCCTCCATCGGAAATGCAGCCGCCGCAGCCGGGATTCGTTCCCGCGACCTGCGGGTCAGCAGCAGAGTACCTTAGCTACTAGACCACCACGGTGGGCAACATTGAAAGTGAGGCGACGGCACGAATTCTCTATGTATGTTACCGGTAAAACGGGCATTTGCTGCGGTAGTCGTGTCTTCTCGTTGCTGTCGGCAAACCACTACCACGCTTTCGCGTGCGTTTGCATATAGCGTTCGGATTTCGATTGCTTGGATGCCAAGTTTGTCGCGCTGATTTAAATTTATTTGGAGGACAGTGCGAAGAAACTAAACTTACGTCTGCTTTGCTGAGTCCCTGGCATCATTGCGATTCGCAGTGTTCAGCTTCATAACAGGTTCACTTTTGCCGAGATTTTCATGAGATGTTAACAACGTCGTATCGTGAGTTCAATGCTACGTTGGATTTTTTACAGCTCCATTGATGCGCACACAAAAATAGTATTTTATGTCCACTTCAACCATGCATGTTTTCTGCTACGCATGCTTCATTTAGGATGAATATTCACGCCTGAGCACGCAGCGTGTTCACCGATTCGAATGTCGGTTTGGTTGTTTTGACAGCTCGCTTAGTCTTCATCATAATGTACAACACCAATAGAATTGAGCATGTTTTTAGTTACGCCGAGGTTTGCCCCTAATAAGCACGTCTGATTTCGCGAAACCATCTAAAGTTTTATTGCTGCCTTGGTTCTTTTTTCCACTCGTCTTCGTAGCTGCAGCTGTATATCGCCCGCAGCAAGGGCGCATGCAAGAATATAGTATTTTACGCGCAAGGAAGGGAAGAAGGAAGCAAAAAAAGGGAGAAGGTAGAGAGGTTAATCAGAAAGACATCCGGTTGGCTACCCACACTGAGGGATTAGGGAAGGGGACAAGAAAGATGAGAAAGAGAAGAGAGGGGAAAAAAGGAGAGACTGACAGTAATTTCGTTGCAGCGTGTAGAACTCCACCGCATGTCAGAGGCGTTCACACAAGCCCGTCTTTTTCAGGAAACAGAGCAGGGCTTTCACTGCCTTGTGAGCTGTTTAGGGATGCGGACGTTGCTGTAATAGCACCTGCATATGAAGAAGCTGATCATTCAGTCGCCGCATTGCGTTGGCAAGTACTTGTCTGTCTGAGGCAAATCGAGGACAGTGGCACAGCAGATGTCCGATATTTTCATCAGTGCCGCAAACATCGCATGCCGCACTGTCAGTAATTCCGATTAACGTGGCATAAGCTTTCGTGAAAGCAACTCCCAGCCAAAGGTGATAGAGAAGCGAAGCTTCACGTCGATGAAGGCCGGGTGTAGGCCGGAGTTGTAGTGAAGGGTCAAGCTCGTGCAGTCTTGTACGTCGTATGCTTGGTGTGTTCCACTCAGTCAATGTGAGACTGTGGGCCAGTTGACGAATCTGTCTCGCCGCGTCTGCTCTTGAAAGCGGAATTGGAACGCTGTTTGTTTCTTCATGTGACGTGCGAGCAGCATGATCTGCAGAATCATTTCCGCTTACACCACAATGCCCAGGTAACCAATGAAAGACGATGTCGTGGCCTTTTTGTATTAAAAGGTGGTTACATACGAGGGACGCACAAGCCACGCCATAAGGAGCGTCTTAGCGTCTCACGTCCTCGTTAGCGTCTCACGGCGTCCCTGGGCTGGCGGACGCCTGTCATGGCAAGCCAGCCCCCGAAGAAGGCGCTAGCCTTCGACGTAGTCGTCCCCGAGGGGACTAGTCCGGAAGACGTCGTTGACGCGACGTCTTCAATAGTAGGAATCGAAGAAGTGTACTGCGTTCAGCACTTTGGAGGCCGGAACTACCAAGTTACCGTCAACAGTGAGGCCGCACTGGCCCAAATCGTAGACGCGTCGCACCTTATCATCCGAAAAGAGCGCGTCGCCATCGTACCCCTGGGACCCCAAGTGACCCAAGTGACCGTCCTGTTCCTGCCGTGCCGCGTACCCAGCGAAGTCCTCGCACAAGCACTCTCTCCCTACGGGAAGGTGCTGCACATCACCAGAGGACTCATGGGATCGTGCCCAACCGTGACCACTGAGACGCGATACGTCCGCATGGAAATGAAGGCTTCGTCACCGGTGCCCAACTACCTCAAGGTCGTGGGCCATCGAGTAACCTGTGACTATAAAGGCATCCAGCGAGTGTGCCGTCGATGTGGAGACAGTGGGCACTTCCGCATGAACTGCACAGCTCCGTTTTGTGGAAGGTGCGGCGTTTATGGCCACGACGGGAAAGGCTGCTCGCTGCCGTGTCGCCGTTGTGGGGACCCGCATGCCACCGTGGCCTGCACCATCAGGCCATCGTATTCCGAGGCGGCATCCAAGGATTTCCCTCCACTTCAACCAGGAACGCCATCTAAGAACAAGTGCGACGATTCGTCAACGCGAGCCGTGGTAACCGACCACGACCAAGGTGTGCCAATCGCGACGCTGCACCAGACGCCCACTGCGTCCCCAACGATTCCGGGCCTGGTACTCCCTCCAGGTACTGAAAACTTAAGTTCCCCGCGTCCCGTGGTCAATTCTGAGGAATCGCAGGCCAGAGAGAGAGAGAGAGAATAAACTTTATTGAAGAATTAAAATTACGTGACTAATCCCGGGTGGAGCCCTCTTGTAGAGCCCCACTGGCCACAGCGGCTCGCCGGGCCTGGTCTAGGGTCACCAGTTGGCTCCCCAGTGCCAGCTCGGAAAGCCGTGCCTCCCAAGACCACGTTGTGAGTGTTTGTAGTGAGCGCACCAACCTAGATACTGCATTGGCTGGCCGCTCGGTACATTGGTAGGTTATGTGTGTAAGTGTGGCTGTGTGGTTACTACACCATGGGCATACCCCTGTTGTGTATATATGTGGAAAAATTGCGTGTAGTTTTGATATGTGGGGGTATGTGTTCGTTTGGAGGCGGCGCCAATCCCGGGCTTGTTGGCTGCTTAAGTTCGGATGTGGAGGGGCGTACGTGCGTCTTGTAAGGCGTTGGTTTTCCAATATCTGCCTGCTTGTTACACTTTGCTCTTCATGATGCCCTGTGAGGTGTCCTGAGGAGAGTCCTGCGTCTCGGCCAGTAAGTCCGTGAGCTACGCAGTTTGCCTCCTCGTTTCCCCCCAGGCCGTCATGCCCTGGGCACCAAGTGACGCCAAGTGCCTCCATCAACATGGACCCCAAAATATCAGTGACGCACGTTGGAAGTGTGCCTCTAAGGTATAAGCGACATGCAGCTTGTGAGTCTGTCAAAATATACGCTGAGCGCCCCCTTCTTTCGGCTTCTCTGATTGCCAAGGCTATGGCTGCTGCCTCTGCGGTGGCACTTGATCTGGTGCGTAGGGACGCGCAGGCCACGACTTTGCTTTGGTTAGCCACTGCCAATGCATATGCTTGTTTTCTGGAGCCTTGTGGTGGCGCGGGATAAAGACTGACGTCGGTAAAGTAAGCGTCTGGATCGCTACTTCTCTGCAGGAGTTTTCGTGCTCGCGCTTGACGGCGCTTTTTGTTGTAGAGCGGGTGCATGTTTTTTGGAACTGGTTCCACGATTATTTGATCACGTATTTGCTTGGGTGCAATGACTGTCTCATCGCCACAATATTGAGGGGTGAGAGGGTATCCCAGCCTCTGTAGCAGTGTTCTTCCCTGGAGCGTAGTGGTGAGTCGTTCTCGCTGCGCGATTAGCGTGGCGGCGGCCAATTCTTCATACGTAATATGCATGCCGAGTCCCATGAGTTTTTCTGTGCTTGTGCTGTTCGGAAGTCGCAATGCTGCTTTGTACGCGATTCTGATGAGTCTGTCAATCTGCTCTATTTCGGGCTTGCGTGTTGATTGAAAGGGAAGAGCGAACGTGACTCGGCTGAGAACGAAGGCCTGTACAAGGCGTACCGTGTCGGCCTCTGTCATCCCATCATTACTTCGCGCAATTCTAGCTATAAGGGATGCAATACTCTTTACGGTGTGTTTGAGTTTGCCTATTGCAGTCTTTACGCTGTTGTTTTCTTGCACGTGCATGCCTAATATTCGAGCTACTGGGGTCCTGTTGATGATCTGTCCGGCAATTTCTAGCTGCAGCGCTGGTGCACGGTTGGACCGAGTGCTTGGGGGTCTTATTTGCAAATATTCCGATTTGCTAGGTGCGCACGACATGCCTGCAGCAGTGAGGTAGCCTTGAATCATGTCTATAGCGGTTTGCAGTACATCTTGTCGTTCTCCATAGGAGCCCTTTGTTGCCCATAGCGTAATATCGTCGGCGTAAAAGGCACAGCCCAGGTTGGTACAGTCTCCAGCTGGAGGACTAGTTTCCGGAGGCCGATATTGAATAAAAATGGAGACAAGATGGAGCCCTGAGGTGTGGCTTTCAGTGGGAGGTCGTATGGAGATGATTTGGTACCAGCTATGCCAATCTGCGCCTTGCGATTTCCAAGAAAATCAGAAGCATAGTTGAATATGCGTTATCCGCATCCAATGGCTGCAAGACCGTCTAGTATGGTAGAGTGCGCAATATTATCAAATGCTTTTTCGATGTCGAGTGCAACGAGTAGATTGTTGAGACTACCTGGCGCAGGGTTAAGCACTTCCTCTTTGAGCAGTAAGAAGATATCCTGGGTAGACACTCCTCGCCTAAATCCGTACATAGATGTTGGTAGAAGCCCCCGTTCTTCTGTGTATTGCTCAAGGCGAGTGAGTATAACTTTTTCGAAGAGCTTGCCAATGCATGACGTTAAAGAAATTGGTCGTAGCTGATCAAGGCTTCGCCGTTTGCCTGGTTTAGGTATGAGTACAACCTGTGCCAGTGTCCATTCTGCAGGTATCTTTCCACTCGGTGTCCAGACTTCCTGATTAAAGTGGTCTGTGATGGCTTGCAATGCTTCATCGCTGAGGTTCCGTACCATGGCATTTGTAATGCCATCCAATCCGGGCGCTGTATTTCTTTTGAAGCTTTGAGCCGCTGCATAAACCTCAGCAAAGGTTATGGGGGCGTCGAGCTCAGTGTTGGGTTCTCCATTGTATTCTTGACTGGGTGTTGGGCTAACGTTTCGCTTGCGTTCTCCTGTGTAGCGTTGTTTCAGCTCTTCTATTAACTGATCCGGATCACCTTGAAATTCCCCAGCTAGCCGTTGAAGGGTAGCGTTTGTTTCGGTTCTTGTTGCAGAGGGATCCAAAAGACTCCGTAGGATGTTCCACGTCTTTTTCGTGCTTAATGTGCCTTTTAAGGAATCGCAGAAGGTGCGCCAGTTGTTGTTGTAAAGTTCCTTTGAGTATGCGTTTACTTCCTCCGTAATTTTCGCTATACGGAGTCTGAGTTTCTTATTTAGCTTTTGTCGGCGCCACCGTTTCGTGAGGCCTCGACGAGCTTCCCAAAGATGTGTCAAGTGGGTGTCAATGGCAGGTGCGTCGGTAGTTGTTTGATATATCTTGGTGTTCTTGTCATAGAGACCCTTAATGTACGGTGTCCATTGGGCTATAGTTGTTGGCTTGGGCCCGTCTATTTCCTGTTGCTCTCTATATTTAGTCCAGTTAGTCAGTCTGGCTTTTCCGAGCGGGCGTCGCAGTCGAGCTGTTTCATATGTTATTTGCACAATATTGTGATCGCTGCCCAGATTGTCGTCCAGCACACTCCAGCGCATGGTCGCGGCATTGTTGGTTACGGTAAGGTCGGGAGTGGTGTCCCTGTTGACACTGTTTCCTATACGAGTCGGTATGCCCGGTGTCGTGAGGAGTGTGTAGTCGTAGCGCTGTATCGCTTCTAAAAGTCGCGTACCTTTGGGTCTGTCTGCGCTATAACCCCATGTGGTGTGCCAAGCGTTGAAGTCCCCAGTGATGATCAAGCGGTCGCGTGGTTGAAGCTTGTTGTTCAAATAGTGGAAGATATTGCTGAATTCTGCTTTTCTGTCTTGTGCGGGACTGTATATGTTACATATAACCTGCCTCGGGCGTCCTTTCTTCGCTGGCCAGAGCGTTACGATAAGGTGTTGCGTCTCTTCGTTCGGTGCCGTTATGCATGTAGCTGCCAATTCTTTCCGGACGAGTGTCGCAATCTTAGGTGTATTTGGATCCATGTATAGTTTGTAGCCAGAAACTGTTTTAGGCCTAGTTCCCACCTCTTGCAAGCAGATTACGTCAGGAGGAACCAGCGCCGCCTTTATGTATAGAGTGAATGTAGCGTGCTTGTTGTGCAGGGAACGACAGTTCCAGGACCATATAGTGAGATTCTCGTTTGCTATGCGTCGGTTAATTGCCATGATGCGAGGAGGTGGGTGTGCTTTCAGCGTCCGAGGTAAGCATGCTTTTGGCGTCGGACTCCTGGGACCGCGTTTGGCTCTGCTTACGTCGACGCTTCGTTTCTTTGTCGAGGCTTTCATGAACGTATCGCTTCAGGTCTTGAAATTCGACAAAGAACTGTTTCATTTGGGCTTCTGTTTGCTGCAGTATGTGCTGTTGCATTAGCTGCAGTTGTTGTTGTAAAGTGGGGTTTGTCGCTGTTTGTTCTGTTCCTATATTGGCTACAGGATCTCGTGGTGGTGTCGATTGCGGTTGGATGTGCCCATTGTCCCGTAGCTTTTCGCTTGGGTGGCTAGTTAGATTTTGAGAGGCCTGGACTGTAGTTTTCGGGGTGGCTCCCATTAATTGGGCCAGCTGTTTTTCGAGCCACATTATTTTGTTCTCGTATTTGTCAAGGCGTTGCTTAAGCTGTTTGTTTTCAGCGATTACTGCTTGATAGTGTACGTTTTGTGTGATGGGGGGAGTACATGCAGACTTGGGAGCCATGGCTTCCGCCCAGCTTACCGGAAGTGATGATGCCTGTTGGGTGCATCCTTGATCCCCGCCGTTACCTTTGGCTCCCCCTCCTGGAGGACCACGGTGGAGGTTCTGCTGAGTCGGTGCTGGCGCGCTCTTCTTGGATGGCGGGTGCGGCTTTCTGCCCGGGGACCGTGAACGCGACCGGGAACTGTGCTTGTCATCTGCTGACTTGTAGGCGTTTTCTTCCTCTTCAGAGGAGAACCAGCGGAGATTCTTGGTCCTCGGTGGGTCGTTGCTAGTGCCCTGTTGAAGCTTATCACTGTGGCCTGCTTGTACTTGCGGCTGTTTAGGCTTCGGCGGCTTAAGTCTTTTTTGCAAGTTGGATCTCCTGTGGGGTGAGCCTCCCCGCACGAGGCGCAACTAATAGAACACGGATGTCCATCCGTTGGATTAGTCAGTCCGCACAGCCGGCAAATGGGGCGATCCGGATGCGGGCAAACGTCCGCGCGGTGTCCTTTTTCTCGGCAGACCTTGCAGACTTGAATCGTAGGTCGGAAGGGGTAGCAGCGGAGTTCACCCCCGTAATAGTAGACGGTACGAGGTAGCGTTGGACCGAAAAATGTAATGGCTGCGCTTTTCGTTGTGCCTATCATTCTGGCAGTGATGATCTCCACACCGTGCGTTCTGACACGTAGGTGCGCCATGAGAGTTTCGGTTGAGGTGTTCATCGGTACGCCGTGAATCACCCCTCTCAGAGTATCGTCTCCATTTGCGGCGTATGCACGGACAGCGTGAGCTCTGCCGTTAAGCACAAGGGCGCGTATCAGACGCACTTTGTCCGCCACTTCCTCATATTTGGTCGACAGAATCGCTATGTTTGACCCTGGGTTGATTCTAAGGATGAAATGGTCATCTCTGATGCCAGCTTGGCATGCCTCGATGATTGCTTGCGCAAGCGTAGGAGTCAGAATGTTTCTCAGCGGGAGGCCCTGGTTTGGACGAATGACAATCTTGTAATCGTCCTTCGGCAACGGCGGTAGCTTTGGCAATTTCTTGAATGTTGGCGTGCCTGTCTTAACTTGGTCCTGGAGCCCTGCGCTGCCGCGTCTCCGCTCCAGTGCCTCTTGCTTGCGTTTTTTGGTGGATTTCGCTGCCTGCCAGCTAGCGTCCTCGTCTGCATGCGATTGAGCGCCGATAGCGTCTCGGCTCACCGTATCGTGGTCGCCCTGGAGTTGATCCATTTGGTCGTCTGCTGTACCATCCTGGTCTAGGAGGTGGTATTGTTGGTCGGTCGCCGCGTTGAGAGCCATAGCTGGATGAAGCTCCGACGCGGGCGTCCCCAGCGTCGGTGCAGCTGCCGGCGGCTCCCCAGGTCAGCGTTTGGTGAGCGTCCTAGGGGTGACGAGCTTTCTGAAGTCCTTTGGCACCTCCAAGTGGCAAGAAATCCTCTTGAGTGGTGCCCAGGCGTTCCTCGGAACTTCTTGAAGCTGATAGTAACGTTTTCGAGTGGTTGCAGACGAAAAAACACCACTAAAAATCATGAGAATCCAGAGCGCGAAGCGAGCGCGTCTGCACTACTTCGAGCCCCCTGGCGGTCTGAATCGCAGGCCAAGCCCTCGTCAGACGAAGCGCCTCGTGAGGACGGCGTCTCGGATGGTAATATTGCATCTGAGGCTCCTCGCGTTGCTGCTCTGTCGACAACAAGTTCAGGTGTCATCGAGGAGTCTACATCTCAAGACGACGATGCCTGCATTAACGAGGACTCCAACAGCACCGCGAGTGAGGCGCCCCTACAAATTGACGAAGACACCAGCCCCAGTGACTTAAGCCAGGACAGTGGAGACGTCTTTGTACCATCCTCGCTCAAAAACCCGGACACCAAACGCCACCGGATAACTACTCGTGACTTAGAAGCCCCCACCAGAGACAGAAGTCCCCTGCGGACTTCGACGCGACCCCGTAGGCCCCGAGCCTCCGGTGGATCGCCTGGCCGGAACAAATGAACCGCACCTGATAAAGGTACCCCTGCATTTGCGTGATTCTATACTATGTTTTCATTTTCCCCATGGCTCTTACTCTAAAGGTTATTACTTTTAACGTTCAAGGTTTCCGAAATCCACAAAAACAGGCTGAGGTATTGGCTTTTGCACGTTCAGTGCACTGTGATTTGCTGTTCCTGCAAGAAACAAATTTTTTCAAGCTTTCTGATGTACTCGCTTTCAAGCGCGCGTTCAATTTTGATTGTTTCTTTTCGTACGCCAGCACGCATTCGACTGGCGTCGGAGTCGTTATTTTTAACCGAGGTCTTTTACGTGACCATCATGTTTCCTTCGATGCCTTCGGACGCGTGCTGGCGTTCGACTGCACCTTTTTTTCGTTAAGAATAAGATTTGTTGCCGTGTATGCCCCAGCGGCACGCGAGAACTCAAACGCGTTCTTCCAATCTCTTGATGTGTTTCTTTTAAATTCCCGACATGTGGTACTTTTAGGGGATTTCAATTGTGTCTTAGACTCACACGCAGACGTTCGAGGTCCGGGTCGCGGCCGGTCAAACTGGAATGCCAGAGAACTCGAACGTCTAGTGCAGCAATTGGCATTGAGTGACATTCATCAAAGTGTGCATGGCAGTAATTATGTCTGTACTTGGCGTCGAGCAGCGTCGAGCAGCCGAATTGATCGCGTGTATGCATCCCCCAGTCTCATTACCTACGTTCACGACACCAGGGTAATGTCATTGCCACCGACACCAGTATACATTAGCGACCATCGGCCGGTTATGTTCTCTCTCCGCCTGCCAGCGGGGACGCCAACGGTTCACAGACCATGGCGTCTCGATTGCCGCGTCCTCCAGAACTCTCAGGCTACAGAGAAATTATCCCGAGCGTTACGCGCATCGCTTATTGGGGCTGATGTAGCTGATTGGGATCGCCTCAAAGAACAGTGGCGGCATCATTGCAGTGCGTCGGGCAGAGGACTTTGCACCCGTATGTCGAAAGATGCGTCATTGTTAATCCAGAAGATACGCATTGCCAATCGAGATCCCAGTCCTTCCACTGTAATGCGGGCATGGCAAGAGGTGCTCGTTGAACGGTACCAGCGTATTATGCGCGCTTCTTCACTCTCGGCTGCAGCTTGGCGCTGTAGACGTGCACCATGTGCGCACCCTGAGGTGCTAAGGTATGCACGCAGAGCTCTGCTTTGTCCACCAGGCTCGCCTGCCCACTCGCTGAACTCTATCACCCCAGCTGCTGTGGGTACGCGCGATTTTCAGGAATTCACTCAACACTTTGAGTCAATAGCTAAATCTGGTGTAATGTCTGTTACCCAGGATCCATTTCTTCGCATCCTCTGCTAACAGATTTACCTCATGATTCCAACATGTCAAATGACGTCCTCCTATCACCGCCATCCGATGACGAAATCAAAGACGCATTAGACGCAATGAAAAAGGGATCTGCCCCAGGACCTGACGGACTCCCTGCAGAGTTTTATGTACAGTTCTGGCCTATCATTGGTCCAACTATGTCACGCGTCATTCGCAAGTGTTTCCAAGATATTACACTTCCAACTTCTTTCCACAAAGGCCGTATAACACTAGTTCCCAAGAAAGACCCAATGTCCACGCGACCAGAAGATTGGCGCCCTATTACCCTGCTCAATGTAAATTACAAGCTCTTGGCTAACATTTTGGTGCGCCGAATCAGTCCATTTCTTGCAACATTAATCGCTCCCCACCAGGTCTGTTCTGTTCCGGGCCGAGAAATACACACCCATACGTGGTTAACGCGTGACATCATTCAATACACCATTAGCCGATGTGCGCAAGGACTGTTGGTTTCATTAGATCAAGAGAAAGCTTTTGATTTCATAGAACATGGCTACATACTAAATGTTTTACATGTATACGGATTCCCGGATAAGTTCATTGACCTTATCAACGCGATGTACACTAATTTAGAAAGTACCCTTTACTTAGATTCCCGTGAGAGTCACGCATTTAGAGTCACGCGTGGGATCCGTCAAGGGTGTCCCCTCTCCCCACTGTTATTTATCCTTGCATTAGAGCCCTTCTTAAGGGCCGTTGAACATCACCCGCAGATTCGTGGCTTACCTCTACCCGGTAACACTCAAGTAAAGGTCGCTGCATATGCAGATGATATCACTCTATATGTACATAATGAACAGTCGCTGCAGCATGCTCTTGATACATTCCATGATTTCGGTATTATCTCCGGTGCAAAGTTAAACTTTTCTAAAAGCCAGTATTTTTTCATTGGCAAGCCCAGCGGTCATATCAACATCACGTCGCCTTTACAGTGGTCTCCTGAGATTTCAATACTCGGAGTTACTTTCACTGTATTTGGTATACAGGATAGTATCTGGTCATCCGTTGTACAAACTCTTCTAAATGATATCGAAGCAGCCAGGCACTTCGAATTCCCCCTTTTTGAACGCCGATACTTAACTCAAATGGTGTACCTAGGAAAATTTTGGTACCTTTGCCATTCTGTTAAACCACCGCTTCACGTCTGCAGGAAAGTGCAAAGCTGCATCAGTTCATTTTTTTGGTCTGGTGGCACAGAATTGTTATCGCGTCCAGCGTTAGCTCAACCGCGAGATCAAAGCGGTTTTGCATTCCCTGACGTTTCCGTCGCAGCTTCTACATTGTGCCTCCGCACTCTATTGCGAATACTAAGCAATGATGACATGCCTGCTCAGACACTGGCTCGCTACCATCTGGGGCCATCACTACGTGTCTTCTTGCCGGATAGCCAAACAAACAAAGGTCCCCAATCAACTGAATTACCACCTTTGTATCGAGCCCTTCTGGCATTTCACCGACGTTTGGAAGCTACGTGCCCAGAGATAGAGGTGGCCGATTCCAAAGTGGTGGACACAATGGCCGCCCTTCTACGGCCCTTGGTGCCCCAGCATCGTCAATCTGTATTGAACCGCGCTTGGAAACCAATAACTGCCGCAGTGTTGCCAGGGCATCTCAGAGACTTTGTCTGGAGGCTGGGCTGGGGCTTGCTCCCCACGCGAGATCGGTTGCAGCGATGGCAGGTGGTTCGCACTTCCACTTGCCCCAACTGCGTCATGGTAGAGACCAATCGACATGCGACGTTTGAATGTGTGGTTTCCCGCCTTTTTTGGCGTGCGGTTAATGCTGGTTTTCGGGGACAGGGTGTGCGAACTTTCGTGTCCAACGGCCGATTTCCACGTAGCCGCTTTTCCGCTCTCTTAATAGTTGCGGGGCTGTTCAGCCTTTGGAGAAACCGATGTGAGGCCGTAGCTGCCAATTGCCGCCGGCGTGCTTTGTGGCCGATACTGGGGAGAATGAGACGAGAGATCCTCGCGTTCCTCTCCGAAGAGCTTTTCTTCCTCGGGGAGCAAGAGTTTCTGCGGCATTGGTCGTGCCATTTCGTCAAGGTGGAACACGAAAGGATACAACTCATTTTTCGACCGACTTGGGGCTAAGCAGCGCCCGTTGAGTTGTCATATATGATTTCATTTGTTACAAATAGCGTTTCATTTGGATCTATTGTATCGTTATACCCCTGTATCGTGATATCACATTGAATTTTTGTGTACATGTATGCCAACATAATCATGTATATTAGAGCAAATGTCTTCACTGTAACGTAGTGATGTTAGTCGTGAAATATAGATGTGCCGAAGTGTATGTGCCCTGTTACTGGAATGGTATGAAGCCTTTGTGTTCTGTACATGCTGTAAATAAACTTTTTCTAAACAGTGAAGTCTTAAAACACCGAGTTACCCCTTGTTATGGTATAACCACTGCTCCACCTGAACTAGACGGCGTAGTCGAGCCATTCGTGTAAATGTGCATGTGGTTACTGTAGTTTTGTTCTAGTAGGAATAGACTCAGTTGTTTCAGGGCATCTGTCAGTAAGTTCGATTTTCTCCGCATTCTTGGAATCATTAGGTGAACTCGCGGCCAGCTCAAGCTCTAAGGAGGAAGCAGTGGCTTTGATGCAGGTGCGTACGCCTCAGTAAACGATGAACGATGCTTGCAGACAGTAGCACCGCATGTCGTGCGGGGCCTTTCAGCAGCGAGGCTCGCCAGGTGGTGGGAAGGGATCCTGGCATAATGCCTGAGGTGCATGCGCATTGTCTCGGTAATAATAAGCGTATTTATCGAGTTATCTTGAGCGATGGCAATAGTTTCAGCCGTTGAAGCACTGCGGGGTAATCCAAGGCATATCTTAAGTGCTTGGGCTTGAATTCACTGAATTGCGCGTAGGTTGATCTTGCCGGTGTTAGATTTTGCAGGTAAGCTGTATCGTAAGAATGCGATAAACAGCACTCTGTACAGTTGTAGCATGGATGGTATGGGCACTCCCCAATTCTTTCCTGCAAGGAATTTGAACATGTGGCATGTTGCGATCAGCCGCTTCTTCACATAGTTCACGTGTGGTGTCCACGACAGGTTTCTGTCTATTATAACTCCCAAGAACCTGTGGCTCCTGCTGAACAATATGTGTTCTTCATTAATCGATATGCTGCAAGCAGACATTGGTTTCCGCGTGAACTCTACCACTGCACATTTTCCGCAGGACACCTCGAGACCTTGTTTACGAAGGTAGCATGATGTCATTTTACGCGCGAAAACCGTGACACTATTAGGAGGCACGACTTGGTGAGAGACTCCAGATAAATTCCGGGCAACTTAGGTTTTTTTTTTTTCTTAACGTGCCCATTCGAAGTGCAAGGCGCGACGACGACAACGGAGAGAGGGTGCACACGATCCGAGCGCCCCTTATGTTCACACAAAGCGTCGTCCCACCATACGCTTCAAATATGCAATACCAAGACGCCCTGTCTGTCATTCTTTCACTTAAATCTAACCACAATGTTACGATGTTGCGCTTCGATATAAATGCAGCTGGCGTATGCAGAAATCTAACTCCCGACTTTGCATCGCAACACCTCAGCCTGCTGACTTATTGGTGGGTGTTGCTTGAAAGACCTGTAAGTATAAACGGTCAGCGCGAACACGCAGCATAAATCTGTTGACAGTGAGCGGCGACGAGATGTCTACAGCCATAAGTTCAATAAAACACTTGCAGGGCTTGCGGTACGGTATTCGAACAGTGGTTGGTGTATTAGGCTAGCAAGCTCAGCCACTTTCACATTACATATGGTTGTCTCGGAAAGCCCCATGCCCGATCTCGAAGTGTACAGCAGTTGTCTATTTGCTGCAGTTTCAGTTTACAGACGCACTTCATTTCATATGAGACCGGCCATCACGTTTCTCCCGTTAATAGTTGCTAATACTGTGCACGGCAAAATATTCTTCAGAGTTACAAGACCGCAGAAGTATCGACGAACTTTCTTAATCCACTCTTGATGCCATTGCTTCTCGCGCACTGTTTGCATTGTAAACGGTAAAACTTCACGGGCAGTTTTCAGCTCTTCGACAGTTTTAAACTTCTGTAGCAGCTCGCGATACAGCAGGAGTGCGCGCCTGCTTTTCAGGATGACGAAGGAGCGGCACCGATAGCGAGCGAAATGCGAGATAAAAGCCCCAAGGAACCCGTTTTTCCGAGCGCGCAATGGGAAAACCAAGCAAGCGCGGCCCGTCTGAGCGACCGGAGCTTTGCCCTCTCTACGCTAGGGTTGAGAACGGCGCGGCGCAAACGCGAGCCTGTGTTCCCTATATCTCCACGCAGGGCAAAAAGCGGCTGCTTGCGCGCTCTGTATACAGATGTGGCCTTGATTTGGGCTACTTGTGTTGCAATCAGCATGACTGATATAAAGCATTATTTTCGTCGGGCACCTCATGTAGTCGCCATGAAATAAAGACTACATTCCCGAATCGGCATGCAGACGTTAGTCATTACCGATATCGACATATCGTAATCCTGGCGTCAAATATCTTCTAGATATTACTCACATATAATATATGGAAAAGTTTTTTTTTTTTTTCAAATGACATCGCTAGCTGACGATCAGTACAAACTAGCCCCTCCTTCCCACTTTTACCTCCTTCCCTGTCCGGCGGGCCATTGCGGGACCGAATCACGTCAGTACGGTGCACTGGCTGCGGTGAGATTGAGGAACCTGGCTTACAACATCTTACTCACTTTGCAGTCTTGTCGACGTAGATGTGGATACACTCTTTCCTGCAACTGTCGACGGCATTTGAGAACATGCCCTATGCTTCTTGGATACTTCGCGAACCGTATTGTGTTCTTATGAATCGCAACGAACGAGTTTGTCGAATCTGGTACTTATCTAGTTTAAACGTATAAGGTATGACTATTACGTTACGCAAGTTGGTTAGAGGTCCTAGTTTTTCTATTTCACTTTCATATGGTGAAACCAAACAACGTCAGGCTAATAGAGCAAAATACCGATATGTACTTACCGAGCAGTTGAAGCAAAGTTGTTGGAAGCTCTCGCCGCAACCATGGCCGCTCTCATCACCTCATCCCTTATTTTGGATGTTTGCACTAAAAATTAACTGTGGTTCTCAAGAAGCAAGCATTGCTGAGACTTGGCAAGTTTAGAACGACTGAAAGCTCAGTTAGATGACTAATATTCGTTACGAAATAAGGTAAGACGTGAGGCCACGAACAAAAGATAAAAGAACCCTGTGATGGAGAAATATGTACGAACGAAAAAAACATTCGGCCCATGATCGAAAAATCTGGCGCTCCCTGTCAACCAGGCGCACGTGCAGGTGTACGAGAGAGATAACTGCTTCAGCATTTAATTTTTTTTTCTTTAGGCAAGTTTAGTGCAGGCTGGCTCACGCATGAGAACGCGAAGATAAGAAATGGCCGTAAGAAAAAGAAATTAGTCCTGCGTATTTCATATATGCATTTCATATCGATCAGGGTAAAAAAAAGGAGGCGTCAACGTAGCTTTTGCAGCTGCCAGTAAGCTGGGTAAAATATGCGTCACCATTCAGAGAAGAAATAAACAGGTAAAGGATAGAAATAGTACAGGCATTTTAGATGCGAAGCAGCTTATGGCGGAGTTCAATCTAACGTGCGGCGTGACCACCCTTACTGCGCATGTCCGTCCTCTCCCCTCTCTGTCCTCTCCTACGCTCCCTCTCTCCCGAGTTGTCGGCAAAGGCGACAAAACTCTTCCTCAGCAGATCGGCGTCCACACCTTAACTGCGCACGCGCATCTCCTTCTCCCCTCTCTCTCTTACGCTCCTCTCATCCGTGGATACGCGTTCGTGAGCCAGGGCGCGTCTGCTCTGTTCGTAGCCGTTGATCGTCGGTCCTGCGAAGATTCAAGTTTCCGTGGGACGGAGTGTGTCTGCTTTGGTTAGGGCGGGATCACGTTCGATGTCTCGGGCGTGCGCGTTGAGGGACCAGCTGCAGTGCTATAGTCATGGTCACCGGCAGCGTTGGTCAGGTAGAGGTTCTAAATGGTGGCGCACCTGTCTAAAGCGACTTAGACGAGTTTCTGTGGGTGCCATTCACCATCTTCCCGCTGCTTCACATCCATATACGGTTCCCTTTAGCCGGATGTGCTGCAAATTCGTTGCGTAAAATACCGCATTAACTGCGGACTTTTGTACAGGTATGTTCCTTCCAGGGGTGGCCGCTCGTGAAAGATGATACTTAGATGCATGGTATAGAACACCAGCTGGTCAAAATTTCCGCAGCATTCCACTACGACTTCGTGCATATATATATTGTAATTTTGGTACGCTAAACCCCAACAACTATCATTATAATTATGAAAGATAATGAATAGGAGTAGAATGGTCAGAGGTACAGAAGAAGCATAGTCTTAGAGAGAAGTAGCCGAGCTCAGAGGCAAAGACCCTCTAGTTGGCCGATTAATATTGGTGGTCTGAGTGGACAAGAATTAATACCACGCTGGCACACATTTCAGATGGAAAATAAACTTTATTGGAACAACGTTACAATATGAAACAGTTGTTTATAATAGTCCTCTCACACGAG
Source organism: Rhipicephalus microplus (assembly GCF_013339725.1). Classification (NCBI taxonomy): domain Eukaryota; kingdom Metazoa; phylum Arthropoda; class Arachnida; order Ixodida; family Ixodidae; genus Rhipicephalus; species Rhipicephalus microplus. The sequence goes on from NC_051167.1 coordinate 137,188,003, forward strand.
GTTCTGAGCAATAGAAGAAACAAAGAGCAGTGTCGTAATTTTAGCCCAGAAGTCAAGATTTGGGAACTGTTTTTTTTTCTGTCATTAAATGAACGCTTTGAAGCCACTTATTAGGTACACACACAAAAAAAACTGACATACGAGACCTACTTCGCTATCTCAACTGCTTTGTATTTTCCGTATTATTGTCAATATGTGTCCAATATTGGCGAAACTATCAGAGCGATACCTAGTTCTCAAAACACTCTCAAAGCATCTTTATGTCTGAAGCAATAACACCGAATGAAAAAAAATAGGTTTGTGCGTGTATGTTACAGTTGCTAAGGAAAAACATGAAATGATTTGTGAAATCGTAACATCTGACGTGTTACGCCAATACCTTTGGAAAATTATCCCCCCACATGTCGCAGTAAGTTAGATTAGCAGAGAAAGTCGTGTTTAAGTGAGCGGTAACGTGTTTCTTTTGTTTTTGTAGCCTCATAATTTGGTGTTGACCTCTCATCCTCTAGACAGGTTTACACCAAAAGTTCTCTATTCATCTTCCTTAATTAGAACGTCTCATTGGGCAATTCACGGAATTCCACCAGAACCAACGAGGGCACATTGAACCCAGCATCGATTGCTAGGAACATTTGTATATTACATGGCATGGATCTGCTTATATTATCATGACATGCTCGGACGCTACCGTCTATGTGACAAGCTCGCATTGACGACGTATGTTAGTGACGTGTCTGTACATTCACAACGTTATCTTAATAATATTGCAGTGAAACCAAAAGAAAAACACCCAAGACTGCATTTACATATAATGAATAGCTTCAGCAAAGTGTGTTTGGGGGAAAGGGAGATCGCTCTCACACCCATCTGTACAGAGCTCGCAAATTGAAACGCGAAAATTTAGGACTAGGCCATTTATTGCACGTACCTTCATTTCCAGCGGCGGCAGCTCGTGCTATATCGGCGTTATATTGACTGTGAGACTTACATAATAGATAACACTATCCTAAACAACCGAATTTGCGGTGATATGATAATGTTTTGAGTATTTTATCTTAGCAGTCGTCATATAGTACGAAATGTGATATAGCGTACCAATCCATAAGTACATTAGACACGGCACCGCAGATGTAGATGTACCTGATTCAGCCTACTCATGCTAACCAAAAGCTGTTTTGAAAACCTGCCTGCATTTCACGTAGCCGAACAAATACAGTATTTGAAAAAGTACGTTGTGTCTACCTTTCCTGCCTCATGCACACCTGAAGTGTAGTGAAAGGGTCAGAAAAACAAAAGAACATTGCCTTCGGGTTTTACTTCTTGCGTTTTGATTGTGCATATATCATTTAAACCAGCAATTAAGCTCCTTGCTTCGTCATATCGGCAGCACGTCTTTTTTTTCGATATGTGATTTACAAGTGCGAATGCAAAGCGCCATGTGCTTAAGCCTTATGGTGTTATAGAACAAGCAACGTGCACATCCCAAATGTTGCGTTGTGTAAATCGTACTACAATAAGCACTATTCCGCGGTAGTGAAGTCATATCAGGCTGCTGTCACCGGATAATCATCTCTAAATAGATCACTTCTTTTTAAATTGAAGTCTTCTTGAGTAGGTATACCGGTGATCAGAGGTGCACTCTTTGGAGCCACGTCAAGAACGCGGCACTCCAGAGAAGTCCTGATAGAGGCCCACGATCCGGGCACAAATGAAATCACCGCTAGCTTTAAGCAGACCGTTTTCTGGGAAGATACTCACAGGGACGTACAATTTCTCTAGCCTTTGCTTAAGATGACTCTTTTTATGTTGCAACCACATGGGGAAAATCTCGGTAGCTAGTCTATGCTAACATTTTTTTTAAATGTTGCGCATGGTAAGGTGGCCATCGAGCCATTCCTATCCTAATAAGCACCAACATTGTCGAAACTAAACGGCCCAGTGTCGCCGACGTTAACTGCAAGGGGCCCGAAGAAAAAAACACGTGCGCGTATTCTGTTAGTGTGACCGAGGTCAGTTCCGAGCACAAGGGAGATTCACGAAAGTGATAAGCATTCTCCAGACCTGCCATATCGGGCAATGTCAAACCCAATCACAGACGGACTTGAGAGAGGAGATTGCTGTGCCACGTTCGTTTCTACTCTCGTAGCAGCCTAATTTTGCTTCTTCAGCTCACTGTAGGATGGACATTCTAGTGGTGTTGCTGTCGCACACGGAAAACTCCACTGCACGGTGCCTATAGAACCGACCATCATCCATGGCCTTCTGAAGCGTTGCTTGTGCGCCGACGCATCCTTGGTTGGCCACGTGACGCCAAGGACTCAGTGGCGTCGCACTCATCTGGACCTGGACAGTAACACTGGCACCAGCAGCGGCACGCACACCAGCGTCGACGCCAGCGCTGTGCCGGATCGCACGGGGCGGCTGCGCTGTACCGAGATACCTGGCTGCTGGGCGTAGGCTTGAGCGTGTAGACGGCCGTGCGCGGATACCAGGTGGTGATCGAGACGACGGACTTCTTGGGGCGACGTGTGCTCGTGCCCGCTCCCGAACCTACCGGAGACGCTGAGGACGAGACGATAGGACTCGGCGTGGCCTCGTTGCTCGCAAGCGGCAGGGCCCGAGCCCGGGGACACTTGTAGGATAACCTGCGCCGGACGTAGAAATAATGAGCGAATTTGTATACGCCTTCACCTAGATGAACCTTCGTTAAAGAAAAGCAAACAGTTTTCTTTAAAAAGGACATAAGTCCCAACGAGCATGCTTCAGTGTTCACCACCTAGTTCACATGTATCCGCGCTCATCTGCGAACAATCAGCCATTGGAGGCAGCAACATCGTGATCGTCCACCACTAATCAGCAGCATCCTGAACTTTCTTTCAAGACATTAATAAATATTTAGAGTTTCGTCATTACTTACGAGTAGTATGACTTCCCGCAACGATCGATGAGAAAAGCCATGGAGTGGTCCATGATGGTCCTCGCTCGGTTGCCGCAAAGCCTCAGCAAGGGCTCGCTGACACAACTCTTGAACTGGCTGTACGAACTGCATTTGAAAGCATGGCACGGAAGAGTGAGCAATACAGGGCTGATTGATTGATTGATTGATTGATTGATTGATTGATATGTGGGGTTTAACGTCCCAAAACCACTATTTGATTATGAGAGACGCCGTAGTGGAGGGCTCCGAAAATTTAGACCACCTGGGGTTCTTTAACGTGCACCCAAATTTGAGCACACGGGCCTACAACATTTCCGCCTCCATCGGAAATGCAGCCGCCGCAGCCGAGATTCGAACCCGCGCCCTGCGGGTCAGCAGCCGAGTACCTTAGCCACTAGACCACCATGGCGGGGCAATACAGGGCTGACTTCGCAAAAGCTTCTCAAAGGGTGGCTTGTAAGTACGAGTGTTCTAACAGCAATATTGATTAATTGAGCATACACTAAGTTATTGAGGATCGCAACAAACGGATATCCAATCAGATAAAAGATCGAATCCAATGTCTAGAGCGTTCTTATCAATACACAGAATAGAAACTCCCTAAAGCTGCAATTGGAGAAAGTGCATAGACTTCGTTTGGCAAGAGTAAGGCTTACCTAGAATAACTTATTTTATACCTAAACTTTCCGATACACATTCGCAACTGGACGTCTGGCTAGCCGATGAGCTTTTAGTCATAAACAAGTGAAATGCACTACATATTATTTCTGATATAGGCAGAATGTTATTAAACGAATGCGCTAATCGAGAGCCTTACTCACCAGCATATGTGATCGTGCCTGGATGCCGGGTTGGTGACCTGATCCACCATGGCTGTGTAGAAGACGCCGCAGTTGTCGACGGAGACCTTGCGGAAGCAGGATGCGTTCTGCAGGTACTCTGCGGAGGAGCCATTAACAAGGTATACTTGTAATATATCAGTTAGCTCTTCGAAGTAAACAACCATTTACAACATCCATTGTCCTGTGTACAGGTGGAAATAAAGTTTCGCGGTCAGAATCAGAACTGGTTTTATTTAGTCACCGGATCATTACAAAATTTTTGTATACAAAATGAGGTCCCATAGTCAGTGACCGAATGGGAACCTCCTGAAGTAGCGAATACAGAAAAAAATAGTTCAAGCAGTAATTGGTGGTACATACAACAAACAATAAAATACATCCCAGGCAAAAAATAGTTCTACCTTAAGAAAAACAATAGCAGAAAGCAGCACCCAAAACCGAAATCAGACATGGTAAAAAATAAAGGTAACATAACTCTCCTAAACAGTTTCCAGATAATTACATAATGAAAGATTGTAAAATAAAGGACGAAAATGACAACAAAACAGAGACTTCTAATTTCATCAATGTAGAATGATGATGAGATGCTTCGTCAACAGTAGGGTGTGAAAAGGCAAAGTGGTATTCACCCTCTACAAAAGAGGTTATCTTTGCAGGTATCTACATTATTATAAGCTTGTTATGTTACATTACGCTCTCCCTTGGAAGCAGCACGTACAGTACATAACATCAAAGCTAACCGCTGATTATGATATTTGAAAAAGAAATTCTTTTGCATCTGTCCAATTGAAACGACTGCTATATATAAGCAATGTTCGCCCCAAACTGGAATACGCCTAATCCATCTGGGATCCTCATCAAGTCACATTAAATAACGAAATGGAATCGATACAAAATCGCGCTGTTCGTTTCATCCAAGGTAATTATCATCGCTCTGCTAGTGTTTCATTAATGAAGAGTACGATCTATAATCCATTATGTATACTCTCTATTCGCAAAAAAAAAATGGCAGCATATCCACGGAGTGAATGATGGAGAGTGGGGGAAGGCATTCGTCCGTCCATTCGTTCTTGCTTCCGTCCGTCCATGCGTCCGTCAGTGTGACCATCCATGCGTCCATCCACCCGTCCGTGCGTGCGACTGTTCGTGCGTCCGTCCCTGCGTTCGTCTATGCATCCGCCCCTGCGTCCATTCATGCGTCCATTCACGCATCTGTCTGTGAGTCCGTTCGTCCATCTATTCAACACTCCAAGTACCACCATCTCGCATCTTTTCATCATATAATCCCCATATCTAAGCACCGCCATCCAGCGGACATTCCAAGGACTAAACGAGAGGTGGCACACGCACACTTTCTTACGGCTTGCGCTTCGGGTCTGTTTCCCACCTTTAATCACCTCGAGTTCATGGTATATACTAGTTCACTGTATTCATGGCACTGTGGCCCAACGCTCGCTAAACCTTTCTAAAACCAAGGAGGTTACGCCCAGCGAGTATAACGTAGCAACCTTTTCCTGTCAGATAGTGCTCAATGTACATGCCAATGGCTGCTAATGGGAAAGGAGAGACAGGAGAATTCGGCTTTTACTTTTTTACGGCTTGCGCTTCGTATCTACTTCCCAACATTAGGCACCTCGAGTTCATTCTTATTATATAGCTCAATGTACATGCTAATGGCTGCTAATGGGGATCACAGCGTGCGCGTTAACTAAAAGCCGAATGCTCCTGTCTCTCATTCCCCATTAGCAGCCAATGGTATGTACATTGAGCACTATTTTTTATTGTTCAACAACGCACAGAAGAAATCTCTTGTTGGCACCACCTTGGAAGTCAAAATGTTATACTTGTTACACACTACAACGGCTACGAGGGATGAACGGGTGCCGCTATAAGAAGCTTCGACCCTAAAATGTATCACGCATTTCATTATTTCACAAAATCTATGACCACACAATGTTTTCCTTCGCTCACTTTGGATTCACACAGCGCCGTACCATACAGCTCGCCATGATCACGTGCACAAGGTCAGCGTCAACACTTTAGCATGTTCACAATCATTCTCTCCTAAGACTTCAATAGATTGGAATAACCTACATGCATCATTATTAAGCATCACCAATCCCACTCGATTTAAGAATGCACTAATAAACTTGGAATCGTGAATTGTACTAACCGGCGTAAGTGTTATCGGCTGTTGAGTGTATTCTTTGTTGTTTGAGTTCAGTTGTCTTCTAATAAAGTGTGTTCTTTGCATGTAAAACTTTATAATTATATTTATCTTCATGTTAATGTGTTTACATAATTCTGTATTTAATTTGTTGTTCTACTATAATTCCGCCCTTCGTATCTATAATGTACAGATGTACCCTGAGGGTTTCACGAAATATAAATAAATAAGTAAGTAAATAAATGAATTTCTTCGTGTTGCCCTCTTCGCCGTTTAGAACGCTATAAGCACCGACACAATTGACGATGAAGGTTCAGTCATGCCGTTGGTTATTGAAGGAACTTTGACGCACCACAAAGTAACGAAGGTCCTATAGTACTCCCAGTCCCGACCTGATAAATGGCCTCTACACCTTGACGAACAGTAGTGTGTCTTTCAGCACCGTTTTTGGTAATAGTGATTTACCGCTGCCGCCATCTATTGCAATGCAACCCTGTATGTTATGATATATAGGTAATTGAGCACACCTCTTCAAAATAATGCTTTCGTCCCCTCCTTTTGTGCGATAGTAATTATTGCGATAGCAATTATATGGACACTCTCGGCTGGATTTCGCCACCGGCGTCGGTGTCGATGTCATGCATCATATATGTATACGTATCCATGTATATGGAAACGCAAGAAAGAAAAAAAATCTAGAAAAAATACTCTGCATGGCGTGCGGAATCGAACGCGGGACCTCCGCGTAGTGAATGCAAGGCTTTAACCACTGAGGGGTACCTCTTTCAACGTTCAAACGGCAAGCTATTTATACCTACTACTCACCGCTGTTGGCGGGCATCTCGGGGAGGGAAGGACTATGTCGTGTTTTCAGCATTATCAGCAAGATGGCGCAATCAGCGCGCGGCGGCTCTTATCTCCCGCGTTTTTAGCCCGCGGAAAGGAAGGGAAGGGAGGGGATGATCTCTCGCGTGCCCTTATCTCCCGGTGGGGAGGATCATACGTCTTGGCTGGCGTGTGGCTTGCACTGGAACGATTCTGCTGTAGTTACGGGGTGCACAAAGGTCACTGCAATCGTTGCACAGCTTCCGTTTGCGAAAAGGGCACGCTTTTCAGACACAGCGAAGTAACAACTGAGACGCTTATTCGCGATCATCGGTACCTGTGAGTACGTTTCGTCCTAAATCAAGAAATAAGCGATATCAGAAGGAAAACCCATCAAAAAAAGATTTTTTAAAGGATAGCATCTTAGAGAAAGCAGTGAGTGCTGCTGGTATCTCTTCAAAATAGGGAATTTAAAAGTACTACAGTGGAATTGCCGCTCCATTTTTTCAGCAGCCACAGACTTACTTCAACTTTGCGATAATTACTCCCCTGATATTGTTGTTTTACAAGAAACTTGGCTTGCAGAAAATAAGTATTTTAGGATTAAAAATTACCGCTCATTTCGTCTAGACCGCCCAACTCGGGGTGGAGGTTTGGCAATATTTATCTCATCTAAAATCGCCCACAGAGCTAAAATTATTTATCAGTCATCGGCTTCAGAAAGCGAGATTTTAGCAATAAGCATTACTCTTCCTGGGTCCCTCCCATTCTCATTTATTAATGCTTATTTTCCTGCGGGTGTTCTAAATTCTTCCGTCCTAGATACTGCAGTTCAATATTGCCAAAAAGATATTGTATTAGTAGGTGACTTCAATTCTCATCATATATCTTGGGGTTTTAAAACTGATCTGAATGGCAAACGTTTATGGGATTGGGTGAACAATAATAACTTTATATGCATAAACACAAAAACTCCTACTTTTATGTGTAATCAATCCTCCTCGGTACTCGATCTAACTTTTTCTAACGCTAACCTCTCCATCTTATCATGGTCTGCGATTAACTCGGGAACAAGTAGTGACCATATGCCAATATTGTTCGAGGTGGTATGTCCAACAACCTCCAAGAATAGATCAGCCGTAACACATGTAAACTTTAATGCTTTCGAGAAATCCGTACGAGGCGCTTTATCTAATAAAACCAATGATGCAGAACTAGATGCCATTAGAATTAGCGACATTTTAAAAGAGTCGTTAAATAAATCAAAATTCATCATTGAAAGCGCTAAACCGTCTACCAACCCTTGGTGGAATGCGGACTGTTCGCGGGCTTATAGATTAAGAAAGGCTGCATGGAAAAAATTAATCTTCAACCAGTGTCCCAGGAACTGGAGTGATTATAAGTATGCAGCCGCTATTTTTAAGAGAACCATCGCTAATGCGAAGGACAAATTTAACAACGACCGATGTGAGTTCCTGTCAAAGCCGGTCAATAGAAAAGCACTTTTTCGCTTTCTGAGAACTAAGAAAGTTCTTCCGGTACAAAGAATTATAGAATCTGTAGTATCATCACCAGTTGAACTGAAGGCCCTTCTAGAAGATATAGCTCAGGGCCTAGAAAGTCGCTTTACGACACTTCTCTCATACCAAGCCCAGTCCCCCCAAAGGGCTGAGGATTTTGAAGAGGTTACGCCTGCAGAATTAGCAAACGTAGTCAGAACACTACCCCATTCGGCTCCTGGTCCTGATGGCATGACGACATCAGTGATAAAATCTGTGCATAAAATATTCCCACTTGGCCTACTCGAAATTATTAATCACTCACTTAAAAGCTCTTGGATGCCACCTGATTGGAGAACGACAAAAGTGATTCCATTATTAAAAAAGCAAGGCGCTGGGTTTACCTTAGATAATATCAGGCCCATTTCACTTACATCGAACCTAGTAAAATTAGTTGAAAGAATTTTATATACACGTATAGATCGATGGATGTCAGAAAAACTGACACTGAGCCCATGTAAGATTGGATTCAGGCGTGGTTGCTCCATTTGGTGTGCGCACGTGGATCTCGAAAGCAGAATTCAACTTGCTCGATATCAGAAACAATACTCCGCTTTGGTAACCTTAGATATCACAAAAGCCTATGATAGCGTGGAGCATGTTAAACTGCTAGATTCACTTCAGAATTTAGGACTGCCTCAATACTTTGTGGCCTGGATCCATGCTTTCTTAGGTGATAGAGAATTTTACTGCTCGCAATCTGGTGTCAGCTCTACAGTATACAGGCAAACGAGAGGTATACCGCAAGGGTCAGTACTATCGCCCTTATTATTTAATGCTCTACTATGTTCCATTCCCATACAGCAAGATGTACAGGTCTGTGTGTATGCCGATGATATTGCATTTTTTGCTGCGTCGGCGGATATTCACACACTGTACCTGATTCTGCAGACATACATGAATAGTCTGGAAACGTGGCTGGAGGATATCAACCTGTGCCTCAATACAAACAAAAGTACAATCATAGTTTTCGCACAAAATGCCCCAGTGCGAATTTCACAAACGTACCGGCAGGACACCATACCTCAGGTCGAGTCAGTTAGGTACTTGGGGGTAACCTACACCGAAACACTAAACTGGAGTCCCCACATAGAAAACATGGCCGCTAAAGGAGCACGTGCAGTAGGGATGCTGCGCAGGCTCAGTAATTATCGTGCCGGTTTGCGTAGAGACGTGCTCATTATGATATATTGCATGTACATTCGACCGATACTAGAATTCGGCTGTGTTTTGTTTTCTGGCGCTCCGGCCTACAGAGTTCGACCACTGATTCTGCTAGAACGCGAATCTTTACGCTTATGCCTAGGGTTACCCAAATATGTTGCCAACAATATCCTACACGAAGAATCCCGCCTGCCTTCTCTTATCAAAAGATTTCATATTCTAACAGTCCGTACATTCCTTAAAATCTATGCATCACCTCAGCGGAGGGCACAGTATGTGTTCATTAACCAGCAGACCTCATTCTTCAACCACCAATGGCCTAAATTAAGGTGTCCTCAAGTAATATTTACTCAGAAACTTTTGGAGCCCTTAAGAGTTAACCTTTGGGAAACACTTGTGCTCAACACTGTAGATGCAATTAGGATAGAATTTGACGATATATATCCCAAGAATGCAAAAACTTTACCATATCAGTATATAAATGGCATTTTGGAAGATCATTTGGCCAATCTAGAAACATTCATTGTGATAGCGACTGACGCTTCGGTTTATGGAGAGAAGGCTGGTGTAGGAATCGTATCATCCTCTCTAGATTGGGCTTTCGCAATTAGATTACCCGACTTTACACCTATTTACCAAGCTGAACTACTGGCAATAGTCCTTGCATTGCGTAAAGTGCCGCAAGATCTATCAGCGGTGATTGTTATAACAGACTGTCTCTCGGTCTGTACTGCCTTAAGCTCACCAACTTTTTCGCGTACCTTAGAAACTTTCTACTCGCTCATTCCTACACATGTGCGACTCGTCCGACTAGTTTGGGTACCAGGCCATAGAGGTTTAGCTCTGAATGAGCATGCAGATGCACTAGCTGTATCTTCCCTTGATGGTCCTGTTTTACCTATTTTGCCTACTTCTGAATATATAACAGCAGCACGCTTTGAAAAACGCACAACGGCCAATAACTTTGAAAAATCCCCTTTGTTTGTATCAGACTTCACACAGCTAAAGTTCCCTTGGAAGAAGAAGTGGTGTTCATCAAGGAAGGAAGAAATAGTAATTACCAGGCTGCGTTGTCGAGTCCCCTCATTGAACTTTTACCTTCACAGGTCGGGTCTGGCACACTCGCCTTTGTGCCTTATTGTAATGAGAGGGAATCTTTGGAGCACTTCTTTTTGTCAAGCCGAAAATTGAAAACTCAAAGGGAAAATCTTCTAGAAGAACCCCTACGAAAGTTGGGCTTAAACTTGACACTTCCGGTGATTCTTTCATTTGGCGCAGTCGCATTTGGATTCAGCCACAGGAGCGTTTTTACCGCTGTTACAAATTTCTTACGAGAATCTAAAAGAATGGAATTCTAAAAATAGGTAACTTCAGTTGATTTATCTATAATTTTTTTCTCTTTTTTGTATGTTTATATGTTTTCTTTTCATGGTTCTTTTTTTTTAAATGTAACACCTTTTTATTAATACCTATATTACCTAATTAATCCAACCCTCCCTTTCAAGAAGTGAATTAATTTAAAAAGCAAGGCACCGTCCCATTCATGGCCTATCCCCCTAGGTGGGTTGCGCCAAGGTGTTGAGGAACCAACCAACCAACCAATCGTGCGTCATTTGTGCGTGAGAAACGTGGGGCACGTTTTGACCGCCATTTTGTGCGCGACCTTCCAACTTGTTGCTCTCGCGTTCATCGCTTCGCCTTTGCGGCAAAGCTGTCACTTCTTTGTTTCATTTCCTTCCAAGCCTGTCCAAGAAAAACTGGTCTGTTCAACAATTGTGGAGTAATGTGACACCATGCTTCTGATTCTCGCTTTCGTAGAATCTCTATGCAGGAGTGATTGAGCACCTTATCAGAGGGAGGAGGAGCAGAGGTAGAAAAAGGTATGGCAGTAAGATCAACTAGATGAGCTTGCGATTCGCTATCCTACACTGGTAGAAGGGGAAGAAGGAATTTAAAGGTAGTGAGATAGAAAAAAGGAACATAAGAAAAAAATGTGAGTCTAAACTAGACTGCTGCGTTCGGTAGTAGTGGACACATGAATTCAGGAGTACCACGTTTCCCTATAACTTTTCCGAGTAACGACAAAAAACAGCACCCGACTATTTCACAGTTGCTCTTATACCCGTGCCACACGGGCATAGAAAATGACATTTGGTGGCGAAGGCCTTCAGTTCCCTAATGACATTTGTTTCGCCGGCGCTGCTACACGTCCAAAGCGAATGGCATTTGACTTGATGATGTCGATCGCAGCACCTTCCAAGTGAGCATTAGGGGAATAACTATAAAAAAATAAACAAGCGTTTACAAGCTTCATACACATCATATAATCATTAAAAATAGAAATAAGCATATTACGCTGCCCTAAGTTGTAGTTTCTTGCTTTTTTTTACGACGTTGCAGCCGACCATACCAACCTAAGTCAACACTAGTCAGATCCACAGCGTAATTAGAAAATGGCGCCTGTCGCATCGCACCTGTCACATCTCTCAGAAGATGTTCGCAGAGTTCATTTTTTTCACGGCAGCACTTGTGTGTTTCCGTGCAAAGCATCGTGCTCAAGAGCGAATAATTCTGGAGCAGAGACGAGTTATTATGCGTCAGCTTCAGGACATTTAACTTCAATTAATTTCAAACCATTTCAACCTGATCTTCGTATAACGTTCAAAGCACTTTTTTAAAAGTTTAGTGCATATAAAAAACGGGAAGTTTTATTTTTAGCTGAATATGATTTGTTTTATTTACTTTAAGGTAAATCGCACTTCGCGAGCTGTGTCGTCGAGAGTAGGCATTGCTCAGTCAACCGAGTTCTGGCGAAGGCATTTGGTGACGAATGGCATTCAGACGAATGCCATTTCGTTCGCCCGTGTGGTACCGCGCGAATGGCAATAAATCTGAAGGCATTTGGGGGTAAATGTCATTTTCTCTGCCCGTGTGGCACGGGTATTAGTCTCTCCTACATCGAGTAAAGACATCCAACTACGGCAATAGCTACCTCTTTACATTTATGGATATCTTCCATTACGGAACCTATATAAACGCTTCAATCAACTTCGTCTCACACTCGATAAAGCGAGCTACGTCACTCATGGCAACAGCATGAAGCACGCCATCATGGGAACGATTTGTGGCATGATAGCCATGAAATGGCCCGCCCTGGTGGACAAGTGGTGATTGTGCTCGGCTGCTGACCCTATGGTCGCGGGTTCGATCTCGGCCACGGAAGTCGCGTTACGATGGAGGCAAAAGGCTTGATGTCAGCGCACGTGAAAGAACAACAGGTGATGGAAATTTCCGGAACCTTCCACTATAGCACCTCCGATAATCATATCGTAAAACCTTAGATATTATTATTAGCCACGAAATGAAAAAAAGTCACTGAATGAACACACCTTTCTTTTTTTTTAATTCAGGGAAAGTGACACACTGGAAAGTTGCATTGTCGCATATGTTTACTAAGCACAAGGCAGGACCGGTAATTACATCGTGACAATGTCCACCCGTGAATGTTATCCTGGTGTAATGGTTTCGAATAAAAAACTTGAGCAGTCGCATAGGCCTACTGAGCCGTACTTCACGAGAAAAACGAGATCAGACTAATCGCAGTCACAGTGAAGCAAGTCAACAACCCGTTTCCGTTTCATACCGCGTATCTACGCGTCGGTCATACAGAGACGGTCCCGAGGCAACAACGACCGGGGCCGCACAGAAGCGTCCACCATTGTTCGAGGTCACATTCCATACTGCGCCACGGTAGAATGCGTTTCCGACTTCAACCATGCAGCGTGCGGAGTTTCCCCTCTGCCCCCGTCGATCGCGCCTATTATAAAAAACACACCCATTGTCGATTTCGCCATACCGTAAATAACTGTAGCGAGAAGAATGACACAAGCATATTGAAAACGGAAGACCAAATGCCGGTCCGCGGGTCATTCTTCCGTCGAAGCATTGAATGCGGAATTTTACGCGCGGCAACCGACAAAAATTCGTTTTTCTATTTTTATCCGAGCCACGGATGTAACGCGACAACGCAACTTGCAGTCGGAAAACACGCTGATCGCATCAGCGAGCGTCACGAACTGTTATGGTGCATCTCACTCAAACAGACTTCGGAGGACACGGCGGAAGAACATACCCCCCCCCCCCCCCCCCCGTCTTCCCTTTACCTTTTGTGATACACAACCACATTCATAAGCGCCCACAATGTTAAGCCTCCTCTGTGCTAATTTCCTGTTTCCCTTTTTTGCCCGGCCAAAAGCGACTCGGAGCGTGGTGGTTGTTTGTTTCTCTTCTCCCTCCTCGTCCCTTACGGTATAGCTCACCGTTACGTATACCCTGTTAAGGCTGATTGCGTTTCCACATAAACAGATTATATCTGACTGTGATTTTTAATGCTTGCACATCTAATTCTGACATTCTTGTGCTAATTACCCATTCATTTTCAATTCGCGTATATGTACGTCTCTCATTACCAACATTGCGCATCAATCGTCACTACGAGTTTCCTCTTGACGCGTTCTTCGTTTTACATAGCATCATGAAGATGGGCACAATGTTAAATTACTGTGAGAGGAACGATGTATTACTTTGTTCTGTACGCTGGTTTTTTTTTCTTTTTATATGTTGATTTTGATTTCACGCTGTACACACCACCGTGCATGATGTACACAACCAACGTGGTTAGAGCAACGCAAATGCCGATTATTGTGAACGCTGTGATGACATTTGAATTGTGTAACATCAAAAATAAACTTCACATGTAAATGCATGGGTAATGTGATCATGAATATATTACAGTCATATGGTGGTAATATATAATCACTTGGATATTATACTAGTTGCGACATTATAAAGATGCGAAGATTGTAGATGTCGACCTTTGGCAACATTAGTGCGATACCTTGAAAATGAGACAGCGCTAATAAAAACAGACATGGTTTCACAGCAATACATAACATAAAATACATACAATACATGCAAATCTTATATTTCTGTAAAGTGAGTAATAATGACGTAAAACTTTCAGCTTCTGAACTTGAATAATGTCGTACACTGGAGCTGTGACAATGACAGGTGGAACTCCGAACCTTTCAAGTGCATCCTATCCTAAATCGTATTTGAAGGTACGGTATCAACAGAAGCGCCAGGTAGAGCCCCTATATCGAGAAATATCGGCGGAGCATAACATTATAGGGTCGAAAAAGCAATTCATCAGCTAACGCACTTCAAGTCGACTCACTCATATTCAGATCGAACCTTGAGTACCGGGTCTTGAGTAATATTTCGCTGAATTTGAGTCCGACCGTGTCCAATCGAGGACAAGTTTGGCGAGTCCGAGTAAGCCCTAAGCTATATATTTCTCGAGTTTCTCGGAGAGAGCATCACTTCTACTTTTTTTTTCGTCATAGGGACACAACACATGCATTGCATGTCAAGCAATCACTCCACACTGCGCACACGTGCAGAAGCTCCAAACAACGGGTGGTCACGGGGAAGTAGCAATTTGCTGTCGTCGTGTGAAAGCTCACGGATGTTTAGACAGTGCTTGTTGAGGTTCCGTGTAACGGTAATTTCGGTGAAACGTCGGCACTTTGCAAATTCACAAATGACGTCGTCTCTTCTCAGTGCACTCTACTAAACCTCTGGTTGGGCATTGTTGGAAGCTGGAGTGTCCAGCAACGATTGACTGGCATTCATATTGTTACCAATAAATATAACGCCTGGTACTATAAAAACTCTTTATTTAGGGAATACCTGTGCCCGTAAACTCAAAACTTAATGGTCGACAAAAAATGTCCCTTTCTTACTGTCTCAAACTTCGTCGGTCTCTTCTTCTTCACCTTTCGAGTGTCGTGCCAGTCCCGTGGCACAGCATCGTGGCGCGTTCAGGACGAAGTTCTATGGCACGCGGTTTTCTTGCCACTTGTGTGGGGGCTTTTACGAACTCAAATGGTTGCACGTGTCTTCTGCGAATGTCGCTCCCCCACCCCTCCGTTCGCACGCCTATAGGCGTGCGCACGGAGGCGGGCGTCCCCGCTGTCCTCCATCTTTCGTGCTTACAACCCTCCTCATTGGATAAGAGAGCAGGTGGCGCTGAACTTCGAACCTCCTCCCGCCAAATGGAGAACCCTACGCACGTCCGTGCTGGCAACTGTTCTTTCCAGCAGATTCACATTGAGGTACATAGGCACCACACTTGGCAATGCCTGTCACCAGAGTCGTTGTCACTGTCTCTTCACTCTGGGGGACGCTGATGGTCGGTCATTAGAAAGAGCGGCGATGGGAGGTTTGTGTGTTATAGTTGGGTGGTCCTATAACTACCAGCGAGGTTAGGGTTCCATGCATACGCACAGACCGGGTGGAGTTGATATGCAGTCCAGGTTGACTGCAGCCCTAAAAAGTGGGCCTCGACTGTTCGGCGGAGTGTTGGTCTTCCGGCTTCCGAAACCGAGTGGCTCTATCGGCGGAGGGGTCGCAGCGTGTAACGAGCGTTGGAGTTGGCAGGTCTCATGACATAGCTGACCGTTCCTATATAAACGGTTGGCTGATTGAGCGTGGCCGGCTGGTTGGCTGCCAAACTGGTTGGCTTTCGAGGCACCTGTCCTAAAGTGGTTCGTCCCTGGGAATCGTTACACTCGAGGGGTCCTGTTAAGGGGATGACTGCTGTAGGCTATGTACGGCTCCACTTCATGCAGAACGACGGAATATAGCAGGTACAAACAAGCCATTAGTTTCCTCTTGTGCAAGTTTTCCTACACGTTTAGCCACTTTTTGACGTACAGAAAGATACTTAAACTTTTTTTTTTTTGCAGAGATCTGAGAATTAGGATGGGGAAAAGAAAAAGGAAAAATCCAACAGGTCCGCTGTATCCACAGTCTTCGCTCCACCTTTCGTAGCTGCCTCATTACATTTTCATGAAATCAAACAATTATCCATTACTTAGACTCTTCCGGCTCCCAGGTTCTACATCACGTTAAGTGACGCTGGAAAGGAGGCTGCAAATCAAAGTTGAATGCATACAAGGCGAGATACCCAACGTTAAGCCTTTCACAAAACGATAATCCGTGGTTGATAGGCTGAATTTAGGAGTTGTCATAGTATGTTTATATAGGCCCTGCGTTTTTTCCCGAGAGACCTATATTTTGTGAAGAGAAATGCAGAACAGAACAAAACAAAATATAATGACGTCTAGATGTCTGTAACAGCACGTTCGCGACTTCTTAGGGCCAGAAGCTTTCCATTACATGGAACAATAACAGGGACTGATCATTACTTCAACTTAGGCTAAGCTACACTAACTCGGAGTAGACGGAGCAAAGATGTACGACAAAGAAAATTACGAGCCCTTTCGCTATCGCGAAAATGAAGGCAAGCAAGCTTAACGTCTGCGGGTTTGACGCACTAATTCTCTTTCTTTCTATCTTTCTTTCTTTCTTTCTTTCTTTTTTATTTCTCTTTCTTTCTTTCTTTCTTTCCTTCTTTCTTTCTTCCCTTCTTTCTTTCTTTCCTTCTCAATGCGCAATGCTCGCTTCGAACTGTTTCCTTACTCATGCCGGGAATGGAACCTCGATCCACGTGGGCGTAGCAGCGCAACCCATTATTTGCTACTCTGCGACAACGAGAGTCATGCGTTCCGATTCATTAAACTATGACATGTGGCAACCGGAATTCACGAGTGACTTCGACAAAAAGATTACAATGCCACATCAGAAACGGCTGATTGCTGACAAGTCCGTGATCAAGAGAACATCAGTTGTACTAAGTGAACCAGTTTGCAGTCTGAAGGGGGCCTCATGTATCTATGACTGACAGCCTACGATAACAGACTTTTGTGTTGTAAAAACACCTTTATTTCAGGGCATTAGTTATAGACACGCAAGCGCACTTGAAGGTGGAAACTTATTTACTGTGTACAAATACACAGGCGACTGGTGTATCTACACGCAAGCGCACTTGAAGGTGGAAACTTATTTACTGTGTACAAATACACAGGCGACTGGTGTATCTTCGAAAGTAGCATTTCTGTACGCTCATCATCATCATCATCATCATCATCATATTCATCATCATCATCAGCCTGACTACGTCCACTGCAGGACAAAGGCCTCTCCCATGTTCCGCCAGTTAACCCGGTCCTGTGCTTGCTGCTGCCAATTTATACCCGCAAACTTCTTGATCTCATGCCCCGCCGCGGTGGTCTAGTGCAGGGTACTCGCCTGCTGAACCGTAGGTCGTAGGTTTGAATCCCGGCTGCGGCGGCTGCATTTCCGATGGCGGCGGAAATGTTGTAGGCCCGTGTGCTCAGTTTTGGGTGCACGTTAAAAAATGCCAGGTGGACAAAATTTCCGGAGCCCTCCACTACGGCGTCTCTCATAATCATATGGTAGTTTTGGGACGTTAAACACCATATATTATTCAATCAATCAATCATTTCTTAATGTCATCTGCACACCTAACTTCTGTGTCCCCCTAACTCGCTTGCCTTCTCTGGGAATCCAGTTAGTTACCCTTAATGACCAGCGGTTATCCTGTCTACGTGCTACATGCCCGACCCATGTCCATTTTTATTCTTGATTTCAACTATGATATGCTTAACCCCCGTTTGTTCCATAATCCACTCTGCTATTTTTTTGTCTCTTAAGGTTACACCTACCATTTTTTTTTCCATTGCTCTCTGCGTCGTCCTCAATTTAAGCTGAACCCTCTTTGTAAGTCTCCAGGTTTCTGCTCCCTAGCTAAGTACCGGCAAGATACAGCTGTTATATACCTTCCTCTTAAGGGATAGTGGCAATCTACCTGTCATAATTTGAGAGTGCTTGCCAAATGTGCTCCACCCCATTCTTATTGTTTTCGTTACTTCAATCCCGTGGTTCGGCTCAGCGGTTATTACCTGCCGCATAGTCTTTTACAACTTGAAGTGCACTATTACCTACCTCGAAGCGCTGCTTTCTTCCGAGGTTGTTGTACATTACTTTCGTTTTCTGCAGATTAATTTTAAGACCCATCTTTCTGCTCTTCTTGTCTAACTTCGTAATCATTAGTTGCAATTCGTCCCCTGAGTTACTCAGGAATGCAATGTCATCGGCGAAGTGCAGGTTACTAAGGTACTCTCCATTAACTCTTATTTCTAACTGTTCCCATTCTAGGCTTCTGAGAACCTCCTGTAAGCACGCGGTGAATAGCATTGGGGAGATTGTTTCCGCCTGCCTTACACTCTTCTTGATTGGTATTCTATTGCTCTCTTTATGAAGCACTATGGTAGCAGTTGATCCCCTGTAGATTTCTTCCAGGATGTTTATATATATTTCATCGACGTCCTGGTTTTGCAGTGTCTGCATGAAGGCTGATATTTCTACTGAATCAAACGCCTTCTCGTTATCTATGAAGGCTATGTATAGTGGTTGGTTATATTCTGAGCATTTCTCAATTACCTGATTGATAGTACGAATGTGGTCGATTGTTGAGTAGCCTGCTCGAAATCCTGCTTGTTCCTTTGGTTGATTGAATTCTAATGTTTTCTTTACTTTGTTGGCAATTACCTTTGTATATAGCTTGTATACTACAGAAAGCAAGCTGATCGGCCTGTAATCCAAGTCCTTGTCATCTCCTTTTTTATGTATTAAGAAGATGTTAGCATTCTTCCAAGACTCTGGTACTCTTCCCGTCAGAAGACACCTCGTAAACAGGGTGGCTAGTTTTTTCAGCACAATCTGTCCTCCATCTTTCAGCAGATTTGATGTTACCTGATTCTCACCAGCAGTTTGCCTCTTTGCATGCTCTCCAAAGCTTTTCCGACTTCTTCTATCATTACTGGTGGGGTGTCGTCTGGGTTACTGCTAGTTCTTATAGTATTAAGGTCGTGGTTGTCTCGGCTACTGTACAGATCTCCGTAAAACTCCTCCGCTATTTTCACTATCCAATCCATATTGGTAGTTATTTTGCCTTCTTTGTCCCTTAGTGCATACATCCGATTTTTGCCTATCCCAAGTTTCTTCTTCACTGCTTTGACGCTTCCTCCGTTTTTCAGAGCGTGTTCGATTCTCTCCAAGTTATACCTTCTTACATCGCATACCTTACGCCTATTAATACCTTACGCTCTTCGGCATCGGGTTATTTCCTGCACGACCCCTAAATCTGAGACTTTTCAAAGCTTCCATCAAAAACAAACACCAGGTAATGGCAATACACTGACGGATCTTGCGCATACTACTCCTGTCCGCGCACAACCGCATGGCTCCGAGAGGAACCGGACGGGGGCGCAACGGAGCGGCGAGCACTTTCAATGACGCGTAATCGACGGGAAGTTCGCGACGCATGCGCAGTTGCGAGCAGGGCCGGACGCAGCGTCCACAGGTGACTGATTCTTTTCACGGGGTCTGCGGCGCGTACGGTGAGCGCTGCTCGCCGCATTTCGTACCCGAGTGTCGGTATAAGAAAGGGCGTCTAACCACGAAACGCGGAACTTCCCCCTTACGGGCACCGCATTTGTTCGCTCGTATATACGCCACAAGGCTGAATTCTTCCCGGCTAGGAAAACTTTACTTTTTCGAGAGTGATAAAGTTAGGGCGAAAATATGAAGGCGACGGTGATTCGCGCAAAACGTGTACGAACCAGTTCTTACAACGAGGAACGAAAACAACACAAACAACGACAAAAAATAGGTCACCTCAATCCCTGACTTGGATGTCTGTTAGTGGCACTTGCAAGCCGGCGTTCTCGTGCCTTCTTATATTCCTTCGGTTAACTAAAGCATTTCTTTGCGCTGCCAATACGGATCTCAAAGGCCACGTCGAAAGAAGCGCGTAGTAAAGACCTGCTCCGCCGGGTGCCGCTACGATCCCAGCTACTCACAAGAAAGTTATCTGCTCTTTCAGTGAACTCATTGAATTAACTTTATTTCAATGACATTTTCTAGGCACTTACATTCAGTAATCGTATGCCACGATGGTATACTAAATTCAATATAGATCTTAATTCGAACCAGATAACAGCGATTTTGCGCCAGTTTTTGTTTTTTAGAAGACTTTTTCTGAATGTTTGGAAAACCACACGCAAGTGCTCGACTGAAAGGGCGTCGGAGAGAAAGAAGATGACCACTCGGTGCTCGGGCCACTAAAAAATGAAGCTTACAGAGATTCGCGTGAAGCATGTGTGTGCCGCTCCTTCCATCGAAAAAGGAAAGCAACAGCAATAGAGAGAGGAAAAGAGGTATTGAAGTCTGATAGAGAGATGCGTTCAGCATGCTTAAAGATGTGGTTATTCGTGTATGAGAAATATTGGGCCCGTATTCACAAGCCAACCTCATCCTAATGTATATTACTTGTCGATTCCATCGTGTTTAGTTTGTTTGATAAACAATGTAGGCCAGCATTCCCGAACCAATCCTGTAGTTATCTTTTACCCTAGTATCGTTCGCGCGCCCTTATGTCGCTCGCAGAATGTACAGAAACTTGAGGGAAACACGAGATTTGGAAGGTCATCCTAACTCTTCTGCAGTATACATGAAGGCGAAAGACTTGACCACTACACTCTATAGATACATTGCGGAAACATTACTTGGGATTAACCTTCATTGCCTCTATCCGTTTGATTTTAACGTTGCACACCCCACCTCTATAGAGTAGCAAACTGGACAAAGTTTATAGAAACCACTCTGCGTTTCTTTCTTTCTATCTCTTCTTACATGCGTCACAGCTGCGAAATATATCTGACGCAATGTTCTTTCTTGTTGTTCCGTATACACCAGAGTCTGTATTCCCAAAAAGCTCACATACCATAGGGTTGTTTGTAAAGATAATATCAATGTAATCCTGATGCTAAACGCATTATAGAGCAAGCCAAAGGACATATAACACTTGAGAATGTTCGTGAACTCGACCGCAGAAGTTTAGCAGAACAAATAATAAAGGCGTTTTAAAGCAACAAAAAAAAATCATGCTCAATCGTTTCTGAATAGCCGAAAACTGCGAGAGTTTTGAGAACATGTATTTGTCCGCGGTGATGTTCAGGAAGAGTATGACATTCCATTGCGCATTTGTACACAGGGCGGAGTCAGTGGCCAGCACACCAGTGGATGTAGTTAAGATGTAGGTAAATACGAACTGACATTTTTTTTATTTTCTGTTAAGTTTTGAAGTGCTCAGCGACGACAAGACACTTAGTTACGAGGTGGGCACAGCGCTGACTTTCAATAAATCATTTATTGTGCCAAGCAGTACAAGTATACAAAAGAACCATACATCAAAGCATGCAGGCGCATATGTACGTGATTAGAACTTCTAAGGCACGTTAAAGATAGACAAGGATAGCATAAAAGCGTAGAGAGAGAAATATTTATAAGATTACAAGGGCATCAATCGAAAAAAAAAACATTATCCGTCGAACACCCCGGTGTCTTGCCCTTTGTGTTCACTGCAGGTGTTAAAAAGGAATACGAAGACGCCCAAGCTCACGCTCTTTTCATGTTTTAATGTAAACGGTATTTTAACGTAAACGGTAAAGCCAGCAAGCCATGTCATGAGCTCGCCGTGAATGGCGATACATCACTGGGCCTCCCGTAAATGCTCTCGTTGAACATTTCGCATTGGAACTAAAAGAACGCAATGCTCGTATCCTCACCTTTCTGGTACCGCTCAGAGCTGCATATGGCGTGCACGGTGTCGATGGAATCTCCGACGGCGTTGTTAAACTTTGACCTCTGGTCCTCGGTGGCGCAGTCGGTCACGTAGCGGCGGATGCAGTCCACGAAGCGGCTCCACATCCTGGTCGAATGAAAGAAGAGACGTCACATGACTGATAAGAAAGCGTTCTGTCACTCTACGGCGATATCTTCGCATGTTATTTTCTCAAAGTTACACAAAACGCACTCACGTGCGAAGAAGCTAAAATTTGTTGTCGCTGGCGTTTAATAGCTGGTGGTCACAGGTGGAGGTGTACCTACGTTACAGTCGGCTTTTCCAGTACACACGGTTAACAAAGACGGAGAGAGATAAGAAGAGGCAACGGCAGAGAAGTCAGCCAGAGTTACATCATCGATCTTGCTACCCTACACTTGGAAGGAAAAAGGAAGAGAAGTCGGGAAGAACAGCGGAGATGACAGCAGGTGAACGGAAACAAAAAAAAAGTGCGGAGCGGGATTACTATACTCTTTCCAATAGGCCACTGACACGCAAAAAGTTTAGTAAGGCTTTAATTGATTTCCTGTGTGACGAAAATTTGGGTTAGACGTAGTATTAATGAGATCTAACAGAGAGTCACGCCAAGGAAATTACAGGGCATGTCATTAGGAGGAACTGTAATGTAATTGTAGAGAAAAAAAAGTGGACCAGAAGATAACTTGCCGTTTGCAAGTTCTTGCCCACGGCAAGTTATCTTCTGGTCCACTTTTCTTTCTTCACGTTTACATTACATTTACTTCTAATCACATGCCCTATACTTTCCTTGGCGTGACTGCCAATTAGATCTCATTAAAATTGTGTCTAACAAAGCAAACGAGCCCTTAAACTCACACTTCTTTCAAACAGTTCGGGTTGGCATTCTAGCACTGACCGTTCTGACTGGGGAGTGTCGTCAGGGTGGGTCAACACAACTGCTAGCGGCAGCCTGTGCGCACTGTGGCGAAGAGAGTGACAAAGAACGTGTTCCGCCGTTTCTTCGCTGCCCCAGTGGTCGCAAGCAGCACTATCCTCCATGTTCATTCAGACGGCAAAGGATTTCGTCAAAGCGACACCAAGCCGCAGTCGGCAAAGCACCGCTGTCTCTAGTCGACAGAGGAGACCGAGGTTGACGAGGCGGGTCCCGCCTGAGTCGTTCACAGCACACAAGACTGTACATAGTTAAGAAGCTCCAGTCATCCGCATCCTGATAAATGTACACATATTTTACGATCAAATCCACACACGAAATTAAAATGTATATTTAAACAACAATGAAAAACAGAACCAGAACCACTTAGAAAAAAAAATGGCAGGACTACAACGCAGCTACATCTGGTATAGAACATGTTCAGTTGCTGTCAAAAGCTTAGATACCACCAGATTTGAAATAAGCTTGATTTTCCCAGTAATTTGTGGCTGTATTTGGTCGAACTGCACAATACGTGTCGTCAGCACATTTTGTTTTCTGAATTAAACCTAAATCATGACTGTCTGACGAAGCACAGACAATATTGAGCTTATTTGTTGTCTCGCGTTCCATAAAGTATTTTACGCTGGCTGCAAATGTGTAATAAAAAAAAACGCATTCGGCCGTTTTGCGTGCAAACACCGCAATTACCACGAAATCACGCGGAATTCGTCCACGTGATTATTTTGACCAGCTGGATTTCTTCGACGTGCACCGTAATCTAAGCGCATGGATTTGTTTAGCGTTTCGCCCCCGTAGAAATGTTGCCGCCATGATCCATAGAAAATGGAGCTCGTGTCCCTGAGCTATAATGTCGGGTAAATAAACATGCACGCAATAGACCACTGCCATTATTCAAGCGCGCTCTCAATATCAAACAAAGTTCATAAAATTAACAGAGTACCTTCGGTCTTTTCAGTCTTTTTTGTTGTTGTTGACATGATGTAAGGAGATGATAACGCACATGCATTAGGCACCAGCTGTTTCTTATCCTTGATAAGTTTATAACATGCAGCACACAAGGTTAAGTCTTCGAGTGTAAGAAGTCCACAGCACATACAGTATACAATTATAACAACACGAAATACAATATCTAACTGTTAGGACATGTTATTTTTGCTCCGCCGCGGTGGTCTAGTGGCTAAGGTAGTCGGCTGCTGACCCGTAGGTGACGGGATCCGGGCTGCAGTGGCTGCATTTTCGATGGAGGCGAAAATGCTGTAGACCCATGCGCTCAGATTTGGGTGCACGTTATATAAAAAACCCCAGGCGTTTGAAATTTCTGGAGCCCTGCACTACTGCATCGCTTATAATCATACGGTGGTTGTGGGACTTTAAGCCCTACAAATAAATCAATCAATCAATCAATCAATCAATCGACCAATCCATCAATCAATCAGGACATGAGATTTCAAAACAATGTCATATGTGCATATGCGGTGATGTTAACAAACTGAACAGTAACCAATTACTGTATGAAAGCAAACCCTGTAAGGCTACCAAGGCCCACGTTCGCTAAGCGGCAAATGAGCACGGACCGAGCACCATTCACTGTTTGTTCAAAACGTCACACATAAAGAAAAAAATTAAAAAATTAAATTGTCACCCAAATACA
This sequence comes from Rhipicephalus microplus, assembly GCF_013339725.1. NCBI lineage: Eukaryota > Metazoa > Arthropoda > Arachnida > Ixodida > Ixodidae > Rhipicephalus > Rhipicephalus microplus. The sequence goes on from NC_051167.1 coordinate 137,212,735, forward strand.
TGAAACAAAAGCGGAAGCAAACACAGGGAACGCCTTGAATCTTGAGAACACCAGTAATGTTATCAGAAGCGATTACGCCATTGCACACACTCTTATCTGGCGGAAAATAAAGTTGTTATCACCGTCATCCTCATAAATTTGAGATGAGCAATTACTCCATCGCGAGCATGCCGATTGTGTCCACATTTCCGCTTCGAAGAAAAGTAGATCACCGGAGGAGGTCACGCACATGGGAGCACATAGGGCCTGACCGTCATTTCCTGACAAGGGGCGCACACGTCGTTTCGAAACACGCCTACACACAAGCTTGGCAGCGCAGGGCGAGGAAAGCTCGACTATGTCAGCTGAGCAGTATGTACGACGCAGCGGTGGAAACCCACTCGCGAAATTCGGGCGAGGTCGATTATCAAAAGGCCTGATCTGAAACGACTGTCTTCGGCTGGCTGGTCTGAAGGAAGGCATATGCGCCCAGACTTCCTTCTGAGCGCGCGTCGCGGGCCGCGTGAATCAGGGCTTGACCAATGTGGTCACGAGCGAACGACAACCGCACTTGTAGACGGTAGAATATTGGTGGTGTCGGAAATTTACTGTGCGTGTGCAGACACTCTTCCTCGAGGGCTTAAAGCCGAATGTGACCGAAGTGACAAGCAAAAACCGGAATTGCAGTTTTTTTTTTTTTTGGGGGGGGGGGGGGGGGGGGGAGGTACATTTGGTGCTTAGCAAGCCTGAAAAAACTGCGGAAACTGCACTGCACAGAACAAGGTGTTCCTTGTTGGCTAGTCATGAATAGCTTCACACACACAAAAAATTAAGATCATTGCACTACAATTTGCGACTTGGCTTGCAAAGTATCTACTGCAGAATGCACACATATTGTTAAAACAAGACTTGGTGGACACTGACACAGAGAAGCCTTTGTGGGGAGCAGTATAGTGCACAGTTATCTACGAAGTGGCGTGTTATCCTCAGCACAGTAGGTGTGACTTGCATAGAAATAAGAGCTTATGATGGTTTATAGCCATGTAAAGGGAAGTCTCACCAGGGTCATCTTGCCCATCGTCATCTTTGCGGGCCATACGAACAGCTTGTTTTCGAAATTCGATGCCTTCTCCACACTTTACACGAGAAAGGGCATCATGTGACGCTTCAATGGCTGCCAAGTCATTGCGGCATCATAGGGAACGAACATGCCGATACTGCCGCGCGGGCAGCCCTTGAAGGAACACGAGAAGAAGCCATACCACTTTCGTGGACCGATGCTGCCAGTAATCTTCGGCGAGTTGCGCGTGAAATCACGTTTTCACTATGGTGCCCACCAAGTATCGATACGAATCGTCAACAGCACCTGTCCTCTTTGATGGCTCTCCGCATGCCCACTGGACTCGACCGAAGAGAAGCCACCCTTCTTCATCGCTTATGGCTAGGAGTGGCATATACAAAATCTTATTCCTTCGTCATAGGAATGGCCGACAACGCTCTCTGCAATGCCTGTCATTGCGAAGAGACGCTACACTACATCCTGTGTGACTGTCCGTTGTATGAAATCCAGAGACAGTCACTGGCGTCCGCTTTTGCGCACATCGACAACAGCCAAATGTCTGTGGACACTATTCTGTCAAGTTGATTGATTGATTGATTGATTGATATGTGGGGTTTAACGTCCCAAAACCACTATATGATTATGAGAGACGCCGTAGTGGAGGGCTCCGGAAATTTAGACCACCTGGGGTTCTTTAACGTGCACCCAAATCTGAGCACACGGGCCTACAACATTTCCGCCTCCATCGGAAATGCAGCCGCCGCAGCCGGGATTCGAACCCGCGCCCTGCGGGTCAGCAGCCGAGTACCTTAGCCACTAGACCACCGCGGCGGGGCTATTCTGTCAAGTTCCCGAGAGAAGACATTGCAACAGTAGGCGACGAAAGCTCTGTTGAAATTCCTACGCGACACGGACTTGAAGAAGCGACTGTAACAGCAACGTCACACACCGCGAAAGACAAGACTGGACTATCACTGAGTGTGCGCGCGTGTGCTGCCGAATGTGCTGTGTTTCTCTCTTCCCTCTCTGCTCTCTATCTTTCATTTCCCCCATCCCTCTCCCATGCGCAGGGTAGCAAACCGGCTGCCTATAGGCTGGTTAACCTCCCTGCCGTTCTTTTCCCCCTGTTTTCCTTCCTTCCTTCCTTATCTCTGTGTTTCAGTTTGCTAAAGTTTATTCTGCTAATCGTTTATTTGTGTGGCGGCAAACATTGGTGGATGAACGGATGCTAAATCTTGTTGCCAGTAATCAGTCTCTTTTTTTTTTCTTGACACAGAATATAGCGAAGTTCAGTAATCGAGGTTCTAAGCACTTCAGTCTGTTCACAACTTCAGGGCTCTGGAAAGCCTAATTCGCATGCTTCTTCTTCAATACAAGATGACTCTCCCACAAAATTTGCTTACAATAAAAAACGTGGTACCACTTTTTATTCATATCTTACTTCGTTGGAGAGTCATCTTATTGTGCTGTTTTAACCGGTCAATCGAGTGTGCTTACCAATAAACTGTTGTCATACGTAGGCTCATTAGTACTGCAAGTCATGTGAACTATTCCAAGTGCGCTATATCTGCAGCTTGTACGTAAAGGAGAACGAAGTGTACGCTATAGTATAAAACACTTATCGATGCATTTGATCGTATTTTCCAATAGAGTTTAGCCGCTATTTGCCACTATAACGGCGCTAAAAAGCCGCTGAACATAAATGCATCAGTTGTAGAATGCTCAGGCCATGTTCACGCGTTTGTGTGCACGCGTAATACATCGGTGCCCAAGTGGCGAATCCTGCGTGCAGCGAGTATACTCACTTGCACATGTCGTCAACGTCCTCGATGGTGGTTGGGAACATGTACCGCAGGTCGTTCAGGAAGGGCTTCACCAAGTCGGTGCAGTTGTGCAGCTTGGACTCGCAGTTCGATGGGCCGCGGCCATTGGTTAGGGCGGCCGCTGCGAATTCGAAACCGAAAAAAAAAATTCTGTTTTGTATACTTATACGAACTCTTGTTAATTGTTCTTGAATATAATGACAATTCCTTGTATAATAACTCTTCTGTACTATATATGGCTGCTAATTGTGGCGCCCAAGTTCAATGGCCTGGATACTTCGGCTCATTTTTAGTTTAAGTTGTGGCTTCTCTTAAACACCCAACGGCAACCAAAATAATTTCCTAACCCAAATAAATTGCCTAACGAGACAATTTCTATGTGGCCCAGGGATGTTATTCACGTGTCATCGAAATGTATGTTGTTTTCTGGTGATATAATCGTTGCTGGTATAGCGTGTTACTCAATATTTCTCGCTGCTTTTATGTTTCGATCATGCAGCCCCTGCAGGCGAGCCAATCCAGGTATGAAACAGCTAAAACTCAATGGCTCGCTACCTGGTCGTTCTCACAAGCTCATATTACGAAACGCTTATTCTCAACCTTCCTTTCTCTCCTCTCTTCCACAATGGCATTGTGTGCATACCGCGCAGCTAGATACGTTTTCACCGAGCTACAGTCTGTGCAGTAAAGTGGTTAACTAGTACACTTATTGCATTTAGGCAGTGGCACCTCCGGAACCTGTTCAACTGCTATCGAAATGAGAAAAAAGACTCAATAGTTCGATCTTAATGAAGATAAGTAAAAAAAGCACAGTTCAGATCGTTGTGTCGCAAACCTCCTTTGTATACAGTAGCCCCTGTGCATACAACTACTTCCCTTCCTCACGGGCAGCAAGCACCGCTCCGTCAATAACGCAGTCATTCGCAACAATTTACGACTACAATGAGTGCCGCAGACCTCTCAGATTCAAACCCGCACACGAAAGGCAAATCTGCTGAGGACCCGTCGGTGTGGCGAAGTAGTACAAACGTTTAGCCTTCGTCCCCGGGTCATTGTCATGTAAATCTTTGGACCCGCAACTTGCACGGCACATACGCACGTAGCCCGAGCACGACACCGGAAAATCGTTTGCTCTGGCGAGTTCTTAAGGCTCACCCGAGATTGCATCACGAGTTTCATGTCACAGTCTCGTCCTACGAAACGAGCGAGTACGCACCCCTGATGCACGGCGTACGAATGGTCGCGGCCGGCTGATCAACGAAAAAGATATGTCACGCATTTTCGCAACAGAAGTCACATGCCAAGGGTGCGTGCAGCCTTACAACTTTCGTACGTTTATCTCCTTCCGAGCCACGTTTTCGCTTCCGCGCTTGTCGGGACACCGCCGCACGCGATCGTGCTTTGAGCCGAAGCGGCAGAAAGCTTGCATCCACGTGCCGTCGTGTTTTGCGTATAGAGTTTCCTAAAATTAACTAGAGGGGACTCTGTCTCTGCGATCGTTCAGAGACCGTGGGAATGCTGGGTAGTACACACATTTGCCTATTCTTCGTACTTACTGGCGGTGAATCGTACTTGCAGCTTCGTTTATTGCTTTGTTTCGGTTTTGTTTTGACGAAAGATTCCACCCTTTTGAACTTCGTGACCCGATTTGGAAAGGTAAGTCTAAAAGAATCAGGTGGTGAAGCGCCACAGCTGTACATTTGCTGATTTTTTTTTGTTTCGTGAGAAGATAGCTTCAAGCCACACGAACACACGTGGAGCCAAAATCAGGCCAAAAGTTCGAAGATTAGATGAACGCGTGTACTACCCATCATTCCCATGTTCGCTGATGTGCCGTGCGTTGCAGCTCCCACAGACACTAGCGCCAGAGTTCACTCTAGTGTATATTAGGAAACTCTATGGTTTTGCGTACATGAATGTCCGCGTGATTCAACCGTTGGTGCTACATATATATACATGTACCCCCAATGGTGTATACCTCTTGTATTCTTCTTCATTTAGCAAAATAAAACCTTCTGTTCTGTTCTGTATGCGCGCAATTGCTTGTGCTCAGCTTTCGCCGAATTCCCAGACTTTTGCCAGCTCGAGTCATTCATTTCTTTGCAAATGTACTCGATCGGTGTGATGTTGGTGTCATCTGTTATGCACACCTGACGGGACTGTCGCGTTCTGTTGAATTACTTGAGTACTCTATAGTCACCTGCGAAATAAAAAGCTACCCCAGGACAGCTGGGCAACCACCCTGTCACAGAAAAAAAAGTTCTGAGGCTGTCGCAGCGGTTTCTAAAAGAAACTCAGCTGCACCAAAAATTGCGACTAATCATTGAATGACAATGTTGTTTTTGCAGTGGGCGCTGTCATAGTGATTATGACTTCGTAATGTCTTTCTCATAAACTCTTTTTTTTACACCCCCTCGGCTTTCCCAAAGTAGAGAAGTACAGTGTGGCAAACTAGATGCCTTGTATGGTCAAGCTCACGTGTCTTTTGTTTACCTTTCTGTCTCGCTCTCATCTGCATAAAGATAATTACTTAAATAAATCGACAAAATATCGGGCATCAGCTACGACACAGAAGGTCTGCGCAAGCATGAACCTACAGAACGCCATCCGCAGTATGTCTGCGGCTTCTGTAAGACCAGCTGCTCAGCTTATAACGAAGGCAATTTAAAAAATGATCACTCTTGTATATTTCAGGAAAAGAAACCAAGAAAACCTTACAATAAGAAGATCAACATAGATCATATTTCTTAAAAAAAAGGTCCACTTATCTGGAGAAACACATCAAAACTACCCTGTTATGTTGCACTGTACCAAGAGAAACGGAACATAGTATATCTCATGTCGACCGAACAGATAATAAGCGTGGTACTCGTATAACTATCTCACTTAGGACGGGTCGTGAGATATTTTACGACGAGATATTAATAGGTAATAATGAGTAACCCATCAACAGTTATTCACTCAGTTATGCCCTAACAAACTCAGTTCTGTTTCTCTTCAACAAGCAAGGCGGCGATGTAGTTTAGTAATGACTACCTCACCCTTTGCTTCGGAGCTCCCAGACACATGGCTGCTATTTCAAGGTCGAGCGAATAATGAAGGACGTTTTCACTGTATCCACTAACGCAAAATTAGCATTCTGAGTTATCCATTTCAGTACTCTGTCACGTGAATTGTCTACTGAAGGAGCTACTAAAGTGGTCTTGCGAATAAAATCAGGCGTTAAACAGCTTCTACAAGAACTGGCTCTTTAATTACTTTTTAAGTGAATTTTAAAACATAAGTATAATGCGACTGTCTACGACGTGGCTCCTGGTCAAAGTGATTATCACCAATTGGGCCGGGGGAGTTCAATCTACATAACTCATAGCTATTGCTAGAATTCATGGACATTTATTACCGTAATGAAGCCACTTGATGTGAACATTTCTCTGCAATTACGGTAATGAAGCTGCCACATCTAAGCGGAGACAAGAATTGCTGTGGCATACAAGCTGTGCCGCCCTCCTGCTATGTCTAGCCTTTTCAGACTGTTGACTCACTGGCTCCATCAGTGAGTAATGAATCCTTTTTCCACTAAATAACGTAAAGCGAATTCACGATAGGCGTCATCGACGTGCCTCTGAAGGTCACGACACGAGTATTTAACCTGTCACAGGGGAGCGAGCGCTGTTCCGGGAACAGACCGCGAATCAATGTCGAGCCATGAGCGAAGAGGTGGGGCTCGAAACGTGCACCGTGTGAAGATTGCGCCCTCTAGGCTACGTGGGGCCGCGCGCATTACTCAAATGATGCGGCGACACACCCAGCTTTCACGGTCATAGCCAAATCCCGGTAGACGAAACGTGCCTCGTCGGTGGGTGCGACACTCCGCGCTCGGATAGGTTCGCCACCTGGTGCGTTAAACAGGCATCCGCATAGTGACGACCTGGTGCAGTACAAAAGGCGCAGAGTGCTGAACTACAAGTATACATACTTGGTAATTATAATGATAATTTGTTGAATTTCAGGGGCGGAAAGCAGAATGTGATCTTTAGGCCCACCATGGTGTGGCTACGCACGTTTGCGTCATTGTGACATACCTCACTTTTACTCTGCAAATATGCATACGTATACAGGCACATGCCGCAATACTTTTTAAGATTTTTATTATCATAACCAACGTACGTTTTTGCAGACTGCAGTAGTGGTACAGTGATTACGAAGCTCGACTGCTAAACTTAAGGTCTGGGGTTCGACACATTCGCGGACGGTCGTACTTGAACGGGGGTGAAATGGATCGCCATGTGCTTGTATTTAGGTGCACGTTATATAATCCCAGGTGGTATGAATTTCCTGAGCCCTCTACTATGGGAACGCCATTTTATGGCGTCACACAGGCGCTTAATTGTAAACCATAGTAAAGGGACAGGAGCCTTTAAGGAAGCAAATGTGGCTAATTAGGTTGGTTTGATGAAGTAAGAAAATTTTCTGTGATAGCCTGGACCAGTTTGGAATGTTGCTGGGGTGATTGAACAATAACAGAGAGTGTTCTGTGTTGTTATTTGTCACAATCGTGGTTATTGTGACGCAGGTACAGGCTTTGTAGTAGGAAAGAAACCTCATTGGCTGTTCGTAAACAGATGTTGGCTGAAGCGTATTCATCCACGCATATGGTGGTTTTTCTGAAAAAGAAGATATTGTTGCCACGCCACATCCGGCAAGGTGTCAGCCTCGTGGCCGGCATCTAATCCATTGTTTTCATCATGCGTGAAAAAAGGTAATACGCATACGAACAGCCGAGTGAACCCTGCAAGTTGCACACGTTACTATTCGCAGCTCATTGAAAACTAGCCGGTTAAGAGTAGCGGAGAAATTCGTCTGCTGGTCTTATAGATCTGAAGCGATTTATTGCGCAAAAAGCAAAGACACCGACAGCAGGCGACATACGCGTGTCATATAGCACTCGAATGCCGTCTCGTATACCTTATTTCGTGTCAGTATTTTCCACCCAACAAATCTTTTTAGCCTATAAAGCTCAAACATGAAGGCTGAAAACGTAAGACGTTTCAGAAGGCAATGAGTAAGCTATACAAATGCTTACTTATAATGTCATGTGTGTTTAAAAAAAGCGTTTAACGATTTTCAGCACTGGGTACTCTACTATGAGAGAGCATAATGCCGTGCCGTGAAACACGGGTAACGCAGATTGTACGTGAAGCCTGTGAGTGTAGAACAAATGTTCGACGATTCAGACAACGAGTTACTCGACTATGGGAGAAATTTCGCCTGTCCTGGGAAGAAGTCTGCTCACGGCAATTGCAAGGACTTAGTATTAGAATAAGTGTTTGACGATTTAGAGTACTCGTTGCTTTACTATGGGAGAGCATTGAGCCATCCCGTGCATAGGTCTCACACCTGATGAGGCCGTCTTGACGCGACGAAACGACTGGTTTAAGAGAATTTTATTTCCAGATCTACCTTACATACCTTGTGTACACAAAAAGATACACAATGTTGTTAATGCGTACGTAGAGTGCAGGCTGTTATGTACAGTGAAAATAAGAATGGTGTATGCAGTGATGTTTATACGTACAAAGCAAAAAGCTTGTACAACAAGGACGGGTAATTCACGAAGTTTGAGATGATGAGCCGCAACACCTGGGTAAGAGAATTTTATTACCAGATATATCTTAAATAACTTATGCTTACACAGAAAGCTAAATACCTCGCTTCAGAGAATTATATTTCCAGATGTATCTTACATAACTTATGTGTACACAGCTTATATGCAATGATGATTGTACGTGTGTATACAGTGTAAGCTGTTATGTACAGCGAAAATAACTTATTTTTGTATGCAGTAGTATTCATATGTACAATGCAAAAATGTACAAGGACGGGATATTCATAAACTTCGAGAAGGTGAAACTTATATAAACATTAAAGGCTAGGTGCACAAACAAAGGAATCTTTCACAATGTAAGCTGAAGTTTTGCACCTACCTTCGAGAACAATTTGCTCTCGTGTTCAAAAAAATATTTTACAGATCCCACGTACAGTGGGAATCGATGATATGCAACTGGCCAAAGTGGCGAAGTGTGGATTTTTCCGTGCGTCTTCTGCTAGCCCCGTCATGATTCTATGGGCGTGCACGTCATGCACGTTCTCAAAGTGTGGTTTGTCGGTCATGTCAGCGCGAGTGTAACTGTTTCTGCGTATGTCTGAAACGATATACAAAAACATTTGTTTTTGCTCGGCTGCTATTGAATTGTAATAAGATTGACGAGTGCATCTTTTCAGAGAGCTGTTTATAGTAGTCATACCCTCTATTCTCAGGAATAACTTCAGAGTGGGTGCCGCTTTCGTTCTCAAGCACATCGCCAAATGCTCTTGGTATCCTTTACAGCATGAGCACTATTAAATACTGTGTGAATACAGCAGTTTATAGCCACTTGGTTGTAAAAAAAAAGACAGATCCCACGTACAGTGAGAATCGATGAAATGCGAAGCACGAATGAGGAAGGTTGATATGTCACTTTAAAATCAGCCCAATATTACGAAGTGGAAGTGAATGATGGCATGCACAACTTACGTGTCATGATTATCATGTTTGGATGTGACGTTTACATTCGCAATCTATTCAGGTCACTTGATACCAAATTTACTATATGTGGAGCTAGCGAAACGGCCGCGAGCCCGCTATGAGCGTGGTATGTTGTCATTTTCTTAAATGACAGGCTTCTCAGCATTATCATATTTGCGCCAGTCTTATACTTTCGTCATTCACCTCTGCCAGATGGGAGGCGGCAATCCGCAGCTCGTCCTTGGCAGATCAGCTCTGGGCTGTCCACCAAGCACGCGAGGCGGCTGAGGAGCTTGGCATCTCAGTCCCCACGTGGGAGCTGCCCGCAACACAGTGATTTGTGTTTTGGAGGACCAAATAAAAGTGTATCCAATCGAATCCAATACTTTCGTCATCAATTGACGTCACGTAACACCAAATTCGGGTATATGGGGAGTTAGCAAAACGGCCGCAAGCACATCATGACCGCTATACTCCAATGTAGCATTGACGCGCGCGCACGCTGGGCAAGCGACGCTACGTTAACAGAACGCGAACACACTTTAGTCTGACGCAAGGCGCGACCAGCGTTTGTCGGCACGGTCCGACGGCAAGCGGCGCGAAATGCGACATGCTGCTTTTCGCGCCAATGCGTTACCCAGACAACACTGCGTCTACCTTTTGGTGACGGAGGGACGCCGGACGCTCTGAAACGCGCATAGGTCAAAGCAACGCAGCGCGGCGCGCGCCTGCGAGTATATGGCAAGGTCGGCGCCTGGCGTGGCAACGCCGGCGTGACGCGACGAAATGAACGCCGGCGAGCACGCGCACCGCGTCACGTCGAAATATATTAGCGCCTTGACTGTGGTATGTAGTCATGTTTTCACATGACTCGCATCTCATGATTATCATGTTTGAACCAGTATCATACCTTCGTCATCCATTCGCGTACCGTGACACCAAATTTGGTATAAGTGAAGCTGGCAAAACGGCCGCCCGTGCATCATGAGCGTGGCATGTAGTCATGTTGCTACATTGCACGCATGTCATGATTTTCATGTTAGCGTCTGTCGCTTGTGTTCGCCATGCAATCATGTCATACAATACCAGTTTTGTAACATTCCATGTGAACGAAACCACCGCAAGAGCTGCAGGATCATGAGATGTAAATCATGACATTGATGACATACATATGCTTTTCTTATGCGGCTAGTCAAGTATGTTCTTCATACCGTCACGTTGTGACATACCTAGTTTGGTATCGATACCATTATCAAAACGGCCAGGAGAGCTAAATGTCGTACGCGGCTAGATAGATAGATAGATAGATAGATAGATAGATAGATAGATAGATAGATAGATAGATAGATAGATAGATAGATAGATAGATAGATAGATAGATAGATAGATAGATAGATAGATAGATAGATAGATAGATAGATACGCTCTAATTCGCATTAGAAAGCTAAACACCTTTTTGGAGAATTTGATTACCAAATATATCTTACATAACTTATGCGTACACAGAAAGATAGAAAATGAGGATCATGCGTACGTACAGTGGAAACTGTTAAGTGCAGCGATGCACAATGCAATAGTTGTACAAGGATGGGACATTCATAAACTTCGAGGTGCTGAAACTTATATAAACAGTAAAGACTATGGTAGAAACAAACGGGTCTTTCGCAGTGTAAGGTGATGTTTTTGCGTCCAACTGTGAGGAAAATTTGATCTCGTGCTCAAGGGGGGGGGGGGGGATAGAAAAAACTGGGTAACGACTTATTGTACAGAGTACTCTACTATGGGAGAGCTTAAAGCCGTCCCGACACAGAGCAACATATGGGGGGGGCGGGGGTTAGGAAAAGGGAGTAACGATTTAGAGCACGTGGTACTCTACTATGGGAGAGCTTAAAGCCGTCCCGACTAGGGATGCGAGACAAATTCGATGGTTACATCGCGAAATCAAGGATCTCGACCAAGCACGTTTACATGGAAGTCATGCACAATTCAGTAAACGCAGATGGTACCGACAAGCGGCCCTCAAAGGTGCGCTGGTTCCTCGCGTACGTGTGTGCGCCGTTTTCCAATAATCGATCTTTCTCTATCGTATGCTTGTCGGCGATCACTTGTTTACGACACGGTCGTCCGATCTTTTTTTCAATTCCGTCGCCACACTTCACTGTTGCCTGGGCACGAGCGTAATACCATTCTTGTTACTCGTAGAAACTGAAGCATTGCGCTTAGCAAGTGAGCCCGCGAATGAATGTACCAGCGAAAAGAAATAAAAAAAGGGGGGGGGGGGAGTGATATTGAATGAAAAGAAGAGAAAAGTGAGCCCCATAACTGTCTCTCAGGGGGAGGACACCTCAACAGTAGCTCACGAGCGGGGGGGGGGGGGGGGGGGGTAAAGGAGGAATTAAAAAATTGGCAGCATATCCACGGAGTGAATGATGGAGAGTGGGGCGAAGCATTCGTCCGCCCATTCGTTCTTGCTTCCATCCGTCCATGCGTCCGTCTGTGTGACCGTATATGCGTCCATCCACCCGTACGTGCGTGTGTCTGTTCGTGCGTCCCTCTCTGCGTTCGTCCATGCATCCACCCCTGCGTCCGTTCATGCGTCCATTCATGCATTTGTCTGTGTGCCCGTTTGTCCATCTATTCAGCACTCCAAGTACCACCATCTACCATCTCGCATCTTTTCATCATATATACCCATATAGAAGCACCGCCATCCAGCGGACATTCCAAGGACTAAACGAGAGGTGGCACACTTTCTGACGGCTTGCGCTTCGGGTCTACTTCCCACCTTTAACCACCTCGAGTTCATGGTATATACTAGTTCACTGTATTCATGGCACTGCGGCCCAACGCTCGCTAAACCTTTCTAAAACCAAGGAGGTTACGCCCAGCGAGTATAAAGTAGCAATCTTTTCCTGTCAGATAGCGCTCAATGCACATGCCAATGGCTGCTAATGTAAAATGAGAGACAGGAGAATCTGGTTTTTACTTTCTTACGGCTTGCGCTTCGTATCTACTTCCCACCTTTATCCACCTCGAGTTCATGGTATATACTAGTTCATTGTATTCATGGCACTGCGGCTCAACGCTCGCTAAACCTTTCTAAAACCAAGGAGGTTACACCCAGCGAGAATAACGTAGCAACCTTTTCTTGTCAGATAGCGCTCAATGTACATGCCAATGGCTGCTAATGTGAAATGAGAGACAGGAGAATCCGGTTTTTACTTTCTTACGGCTTGCGCTTCGCGTCTATTTCCCACCTTTATCAACATCGAGTTCATGGTATATACTAGTTCATTGTATTCATGGCACTGCGGCTCAACGCTCGCTAAACCTTTCTAAAAACAAAAAGGTTACACCCAGCGAGAATAACGTAGCAACCCTTTCTTGTCAGATAGTGCTCAATGTACATGCCAATGGCTGCTAATGGGGATTGCAGCGTGCGCATTAACTAAAAGCCAAATGCTCCTGTCTCTCATTCCCCATAAGCAGCCATTAGCATGTACATTGAGCACTATTTTTATTGTTCAACAACGCACAGAAGAAATCTCTCACCTGCACCACCTTGGAGGTCAAAATATTATACTTGTTACATACTACAACGGCTACGAGAGAAGAATGGGTGCCGCTATAAGAAGCTTCGCCCCTAAAAGGTAAAGAGAGAGAGAAGAAGGAGAGAGCGAAGAGCAAGGACAGCACACGACGGAAGTAAAGAGAAGGTAGGAAAGATGGAGACGGTCGCGGGAGTACGAGTATGGGGCACCGTTCAACGAGAGCTCTTGTCGGCGTCAGGAGATGGCGTAAGGCGAGTCCATTCTGCCAGGGACGACGCTAGGGAGCCAGACGAAGCAAACGTGCTTCGCATGAGCTCCGGCCTCGACACCTCATTTCACCCGGAAAGCGTCATCGCCGCCACCTATGAAGTACTGGACAGCCTTCTACTAATCCAGCGCAGTCGGCGTACAACTGGTTTATAACCGTAAGTGTATATTCTCTGAAAGTCTGCTTGTTGAAGATTCAAGGCGAAGAACGCTGCTCTATACCTAAGTGGCGTCGGGCCGTTGGCCCGACGAAACGCTACTCGCTTTTCCGCGCAACGCGCGAGAATGGCTGAAGACGACGCGGCTGCGTCAACCGGAGCCACGACATCGATCGAAGAGAAAACTCAAGGCGGAGAAAATGCTACCAGTGTCTCGCAAAAGAAGCCTTCTGACAACGGGGGAGGGTTCACTGCAACGTACTACAACTCAAGGCTGATCGCCGTTCCGGAGACCGAGACCGAAGCGGTAGACAAATCAGTGTCGAGCCAACCTAAGCAGAAAGGGAATCCTCTTCGGAAAGAGAGACTGCCTCCACTGCCGAAAACTGACTTCAAGGTCATCGTTAGACCGAGGGATGTCTACTAAGCACGCATCAGATGGCACACGCTATAACTAAGGCATGTGGTAACCCAGACATCTGCAACGAAGGCAACCTGCCTATACAGCTGCGCAATGGATCTAATATCACCATAATCAGCACGCCAGGCATGGAGACCACCAACATTGTGCAGAACCTACGAAGTCTACGTTTTGATGCAAAAGACTACTCAGTGATGCCTTACGTAGCCGCGCCGGACAACTCGTGTAAGGGTGTGATTCACGGACTGGACGCCGCGACCACGCCAGCCGAATTACTAGCCCATCTTCGGGGGCGTACCCAAGAAGTGAAAATACCTTATGAGAGAATACTTAGAAAATCCCAAAGTGCCGTCATTACCTTCGAGGGCAAGATCGTCCGGCGCTATGTTTACTACTACAGTGGTGAGACACGTTGCTACCTCTATCGATCATCGCGGCAAGTTTGCTGTATATGCTTCAAGCCAGGGCATAGGGCAGACGTATGCCCGACACCAGACGCCGTTGTCTGCTGAAATTGCACCGAGCCAGTCATAGAGGATGGATACAGCTGTGAGCCCCGGTGTGCGCTATCCAAGGAAGCGCACCCTATGCGGGCAAACGAGTGCAGGGAACTCCTCAGGAGACAGAGAAGCCCACGACCAAGAACAAAAGAGCAGACGGCCGCCGGAGCACAAGGCACCGATGGAGGCGGCCGGGCCTAGACGCGCTGGTTCAGCGGGGGTGTCAGCTAACTATCCAGGTCCATATCGGCATCAAAACCACGATCATGGTTGAGATCAGCGTCCAGGACCCACCAGACTCCATAAACCAAAAAAAAAAGCAGCAGAAGAAACCCGTCACCAGCAAGGAAGACGACGGTATGGTGAGCAGGAAGGCGCCTTTTTTTCTCTGCCTCTCCCTCTGCTCCAAAGAACACGAACACACAGGCAGCATTCGTCGGTAAGAGTGGCAGTGCGCCACCTAATGACGAAGTAAAGGAATTAAGGCAGACTATTCAGACACTTAGGGTAGAAAACGACAAAATCCGGCAGAAACTAAACGATCTCATAGGTGAACAGAAGGCCCTGAGAACAGGACAGACCAATGCTAACCCACAAACAGACTTAACTGTGACAGCTACCGTAGGGTGCCAGGAATTCACAACTACCATGACTGCCATGAAAAATGCCCTAGCAAATCTCAGTAACCTCATCTCTAACACTCAAGATGAGGCGCGCTAGGATAGTGAACGTCTGGTGCAACTCACGGCCATGAAATCCAGAGGAAAACCCTGTGCTCGACCATCACCTGAGTATTGCGAGCAGCCGTAAATGCTCGGTCAAGTTAGAAACCCTCGAAATATGGCAGTGGAACTGTCGTGGAATCCGTCGAAAGAAGGGTCTTCTGAATCAGCACATCAATAAATGCACAACTCCACCAGACATCATCGCCCTCCAGGAAACGGGAGGCTTACCAAAACTCGATGGATTTTCGGTTTACGAGGGTCTTGGCCAAAGTAAGGTTGCTACTCTGGTTGCCAAAGCGGTCACTGCAATTAGACATGACATTGATGCAACCGACATTGACCACGTTCTCACTGAAATCATAACAAAAAAAAGAACCGACGAAAGCATATTTCTCCTCAATATCTACAGTCCACCCAGTCAGCGGAAAACCAACTTCAGCTCCCTTCTGCGCAAGTCAGAACAAGCAGCAGGCAAAAAGGGTCTTGTCATCCTTGGAGACTTTAATGCGTGGCACAAGAGCTCGGCATATGTCAAGGAAACACAGAAAGGCAGGGATTTGGCCAGAGAAACTGATCGCAGAAGGCGGAGCCTCATTACAGACCACACTCAACCAACGCGAGTGGGGAATAGTATCAACCAAGATACGTGCCCGGACTTGGCGTTCGTTAAATGGGTCAGGGAGGCTCGATAGGAAAACGGCGGGGAAACACTTGGCAGTGACTACTACATTTTGCGTATCCGGATAGAAACTCTCCCGATTAAGAAATGACATGGCCTGGCTCAACTTACAGACTGGGAAGCTTTTAGAAAAACTAGGGCAGAATTTAAGGACAAAGAAATTGCGGAGATTGAGAGTTGGGTCTCGGGAATCAAGGCATACTGGAAACAATTAACCCGAGAAGTTACCCTATATGCAAACACGCCCGAGGTGGACAAGCATCTCCTACACCTCTGGGATGCCCGCCGGGGCCTATTAAGAAGATGGAAGCCGCAGAAACACAGCCGCAAATTGAGACTTTGGATCGCCGCAGTCACCAGGGAAGCCGAAGATTATGCAACGGAGCTGTCAAGGCGCAACTGGGACCAAAAATGCAACGAGCTACAAGGTACACTAGGTTGGAAAAGGACATGATAGGCCTTGCTGAGGGCCCTCATAGACCCAATCAAGAAAGACCAAGACTGAAACTTGTAAGACGACCCAAACGATCGCACACCGAATCGACGGCACAGACCGGGAACTGCTAGAACACATCAAGCAGGGCTATATTGGCGATACTACGAATACTGACTGCAGCGTGGCATACACTGGTAAAGCTAATCCCACTCTAGACGAACCCATTACCACGGAAGAAGTTGGACATGCTATGCTGTCGGCAACAAAGAACACTACGCCAGGAAAGGATGGCATCAGCAACGCTATGATGCGGAACCTCGATGACAAATCTATTACAAGGTCTACAGAATTCATCAACTAACATTGGGAACAGGGTACCGTCCTCAACTACTGGAAACATGGGAAATAATAATGATTCCAAAGTCTGGAAAGGCTTCAAGCTTAGAAATTTTGAGACCCATTTCGTTGACCTCAAGTTTGAGAAAAGTATACGAGAGAATTGTGCTTCAGAGGCTGGATACCTACCTGGAAGACAACGAACTCATGCCGCACACTATGTTTGGCTTCCGAAAATGCCTCTCAACACAAGACATTCTTCTACAAATCAAGAAGGAGGTGCTTATTGACGTCCCAGAATATGGCGAAAACGTATTACTTGCACTGGATCTCAAGGCTGCTTTCGACAATGTCAGTCATAAGGCTGTGCTAGAGGGGCTTAGCAAATTAGGTTGTGGAAGGAGAATACACAACTACATCAAAGCTTTTCTCAGTAACAGAACCGCCACAATTGGTATAGGAGGCATCCGCACTGATACGTTTAATACGCCCACAAAAGGAACACCCCAAGGTTCTGTGATATCTCCGATGCTGTTCAACATCGTTATGATCGGCTTAGCTCGGAACCTCGAAAACATTGAAGGATTCAGACATGCCATCTACGCAGACGATGTTACAATCTGGGTGAGAAGAGGATCTCTAGAACAAAAACAAGATCTTCTGCAACGCGCAGCAGATACAGTTCACGACTACGTGCGTCAATGTGGCCTCGTCTGCTCTCCGGAGAAATCAGAAGTCCTGAGAGTCTGCAGACGAGGATACGGTCTGCAAAACTCCATAGACGTCTATATAGGGGGGAATAAGATTCCAGAAGTGTCTGAAATTAAGATTCTCGGCATGTGGAAACAAAGCATCTGTCGTATAGACCACACCACCAGACAGCTGTCGAACACTACAGCGCAGGTCATGAGGATGATCACCAGAATCTCTAACAGAAGACGGGGTATGAAGGAGGAGGACACTTGTAGGCTTGTACAGGCCCTCGTGGTCAGTAGGATTGTATACAGTGTCGCCTACCAAACACCACTCCCACAGGAAAAAGAACAATTAGAGGCAATCCTTAGAAAAGCGTACAAATGTGCTCTTGGTCTACCTGTCAGCACTTTGACAGAAAAATTCCTTAAACTCGGGATAAACAACACAGTGCAAGAACACATCGAGGCGCATCTTCTGCGCAGAAAATGAGACTACTGCTGACTGCTACGGGCAGGTACACGCTGCACACATTAGGCATGAGAGATGCTTGCGGAGAAATCAATACCATGGCGAGCATACCAAAGGACATTCGCCAGATCATTGAAGTCAGCCCAATACCTCGAAACATGCATCCAGAAATCCATAAGGCTCGAAGAAAAGCCAGATAAGAAGCACAAGAAAAAAATTCAAGGCGAGAACCGACGTATTGTACGTTGACGCGACCACATACAGAGAGCACTCCGCGACAGTTGTAAGCGTTGTTGATCACCAACTTAAAGAAAGTCAACAGCGCTTCGTTCAAAAGCAACAACATCCTCGAGGTTGAGGAAGTAGCGATCGCGTTCGCCATCACACACCAGAGCGAAGAGTCTACGACAGAAATAGTTACTGACTCGCAAGAAGCGTGTCGACGGTACAGCAGTGGACGCATATGCAGTACTGTCATCCGCATACTCAAGGAAAAAAAAATCAACTTCTCGAGCTGCTCCATTACGTAGACACCAAGCCATGAAGCTGTGATAGGGAACAAGCGTGCCGACGCCATTGCCTGAGAATACGCCGACCGGGGGGCGCACAACGACGAGGAACCAGCCACAGTTACTAGACGCTATGGGGCAATTTCAGAACACCAGAGAGCCCTGAGGAGGATATACCCCTTCCCCACAAAGACCTCAGCAGAGAGCAGTCGGTTGTATGGAGACATCTGCAGCCTAATACGTACCCCAATCTCAGTCTTCTGAGTAAAATCTATCCGGGAATATATGCCAACAAATTCCCGCTGGGCAGAGAACACCCCACACTTTACCACGTGACATGGGCCGGCCAACACACACACGTAGTGCCAAGAAACTGTTTACCAACACCGGAGCAGTGGGAGGCTGCGCTGTTCAGCTCTTAGCCTGAAGAACAGCTCAAGCTGATCAAGAGAGCTTGCAAGATGGCAAAGGCTACAGGGGCCCTGTACTGAGGGCTCCACCTTCAACAGAAAAAAAAATATTTGTAATAAAGTTTTGCATTCATTGCATTCATTCCAGTCTGCCAGAGCTACGCTGTCGTCGGAGATCACGAGGGCACAACCAGTCAGCATGGAACCCAGCGAGCCAGTCCCCGGCAAGACGGAAGAAAATAGTTTCACCATAGGTGTTGGCGTTTATTTATACAGTTTCCTGAAATTACCTAGAGGGGACTAGTTACGTTCCGTTTGGTTCTTTCCACTCGCCTCTCGCTTGTTGCGCGACATTTGCTGCTGCCGCCAAGGAAGCCGAAGACGAGAACTTTTCATCTGCTGGAACCTTGAGGAAACGACCGCTCTGACATCATACGGATATAGAGACGTTTATTCGTTTCTCTTCCCCATATGATGTCGGAGTGGTCGTTTCCTCAAGGTTCCAGCAGATGAAAAGTTCTCGTCTTCGGCTTCCTTGGCGGCAGCAGCAAATGTCGCGCAACGAACGAGAGGCGAGCGGAAAGAACCAGACGAAACGTAACTGGCGCAGTCGACAGGATCTGCATGGCTGAACTGAGGAGGACAGCGGGGACCGACATCGGCCGAGACTGACGACAACCACCTTCAACTGACTACCACGCTGCGGAATCAACGAAGCAAGGCTAGTCCACCGGATTCCGAGGATGAAGAGCGCACCGCAAGGCTACTTCAGACGGGTACCTCTTGATTTTCTGTTGGGCGCAGGCGATGGCAAAGCATTACAACTTGTGAGACAGAGAAAGGGACAACTCGGAAATGAACGGGGACGGGGCAGGAAACTTGCCGGCGTTCGGAGTCGCCGACAGCGGCACAGAGGGTCATGGTAGTGTCACGTCAGATACGGCGTCGGAACAGCAGCTAGCGCTGCTCCAGCTTCAATTAAAAATTGCTGAGGCGGAAACAGAGAAGCAGCGTTTGATGCTGGAAAGCCAGCGGCTACGAGCCCGTAATGGGGCAGAGTCCAACGAGAGCGATGACAGCGTAGCGCTTGGCGGAAGGTCAGAGGAAGACAGGCGACTGGAATTCGCAAGCTTGTTAAAGGGTGTACTGGCACCAATGCCGAACCAAGAGGCGCTTGCGCCAATGTGGTTCGAGGATGTTGAGGCAACGCTCGAGTCGTATGAAGTTCCGAGCGAATGGTGGGCTGGGCTAGTTTTGCTACAGTTGAGTGAAAGAGCACGCGGGCTGCTGTGCAGGCTTACAGCACAGGAGCGCAAATCTTATGTTAAGCTTAAGTCAAGCATTTTGGAGGGTCTCAGGCTTTCGGCGGCGGAGTACAAGAGGCTGTTTGCGGGATCGAAAAAGGGAGAAAGGGAGTCCTGGGATCAGTTTGCCGTACGCCTTGAGAATTATTTCGACTATTATGTCCAGAGTTCAAAGGTAAGCACGTTCGAGGAACTCAAGCAGCTAGTCGTCGCGGATCGCTTGAAAGAATGTTTGAGCCCGGAAGCGAGAGCGCATGTAATTTGTAATCAACAGGAGTCCTTTTTGCTGCCCAGTGGCGTGGCTAGGCTCGCGGAGAGATTCGAGGAGAGCGAAAAGTGCAAGGCAGCGCAAAAGAAGGCAAATGTAGAGGAGTGGCAAAAGAAAGCTAAAACAGCAGTAGATACACACACGGACGGAAAAGGGAAAAGGCGATGTTTTGAGTGTAAGGGTGCCGACCACATTGCCAGGAATTGCCCCAATAAGGGCTCAGGTGCAAGGCAAGGCACTAGGCCAGCAGGACAAGAAAACGGTCCAGTGGTCGCGAGGGTGACGGCTTCAGCATTCGGGTCAGAAATAGCAATGGCAGACAGGTTGTGGCAGCGCAAAGAGCAGAAACAACCCTCACTGGAAACTGTAACGCTTATGAGCTCAGGTCGATCATTAAACGCCGTGGAAGACTCAGGAGCGGAGGTGAGCGTCATCAGAAAGGCAGTGGTACCTCAGTACGATGGTACGGGTTCGCAGATAAAGTTGACGGGAGCGTTCGGGCAACAGGTAACCGCTGAGTTGGCTTACGTGCCGCTCATAGCTACTGAAGGAAGTCCTTACGTGATGTCCGAGGCGGTGCAGTCGGCCGTGCTTTGTGCAATCACAGATAAGCTGCTATACGGCACCGACGCGCTGATCACGCCCAACGATTACGCACAGCTTCTCGAGGAAAGGGTAAAACGTGACATAGTGTCAGACGAGTGTTCAGCGGTCGAGGAGACCGAAGCTATAGTAGAGCTGTCAGATGAGGCATGCGAGGAGCAACGGGCGATGGCAGGCGTCATAACCGCGGAGAGCAACAGAGGCCACCGCTATGCTCTTTGTGTCGTAGACTTACATATATGGCCAGAGGTGGTATGCCTCCGTTCACTAACGGCAAATGCTACATGTGACGCGTTACTGCAGATATTTTCTCAACACGGGGTGCCAGAGACAATTTGCTCAGATCAGGGCACCAATTTTACGTCAAGGTTGACACAGGAGATGTTGCAAAGACTGGGGGCCACACCGAGATTTTCCACGCCCGATCACCCGCAAAGCAACGGCTTAGTCGAGCGCTGGAACGGCACCTTCAAAAGAATGCTTTCTCACATAGTCAGCGAACATGGACGCGAGTGGGATAGAATGATTCCGTTTTTGTTATGGGCATATCGTGAGGTCCCACATGCGACTGCAGGGCGGTCACCGTTCGAGATCATGTACGGGCGGGTGCCGAACGGGCCCCTATCCATTCTCAAAAGGACTTGGTTAGGAGACTGGGAAGTGCCGGATTCATTGGGTATGCCAGCAGCGGAATATCTTGCGAAGCTCCGAAGTAGTTTGGAAGAAGCTAGCGAAGGAGCCGCCCGACAGAGTGAAGTCACCCAGAAGGAGTACGTAGGACGCTATAACTTGAGGGCCACAGACAAACAGTTTGTCACGGGGGACCAAGTACTACGGCTTGAGAAGGAAGGAGAGGGGAAGCTAGTGGCGAAGTGGAAGGGACCGATCACAGTGGTCGGAAAACTGCGACCGTACAGTTATTTAGATGAGCTCGAGGACGGTTCACGCAAAACCATTCACGCTAACAAGCTTCGCGCATATCACGCCCGAGTAACTGCAGTAGGAGTGATATCCGAAGGCAATCAGGAATTTGGAGAGGTTCCGGTCCCACCATGCGGGCTAGAGGTGCATGCAACGCTGCAGCTTGATGAGGTAGCACACCTGAAGCCCACACAGAGAGGATAGCTGCGAGACCTAATCGAGAGGCACCCGAGGGTATTCGCAAACAAACCCGGCACCTGCAAAGTGGGAATTCATAAAATACGAATCAAAGCAGGAGAGCAACCGAGGCGCACATACCCATACAGAGTGCCGGTGGCGCTGGTGAACGAAGTAGAGAGGCAGGTAAATGAGCTCCAGCAGTGGGGATTGATATACCCGGTTGAAAGTCCGCACGCGTATCCACTGGTCTGCGTATCAAAGAAGGACGATGGCATCCGCATCTGTTGCGATTACAGGAGACTCAACGAAATAACAGAGACAGACGCATTTCCCATGAGCGTGGCGACTGATCTGTTATACCAAGTAGCGAAGGCTAACTACATAACTCTGCTAGACATGTTCAGGGGTTACTGGCAAATACCTCTCGACGAGGACGCGCAGGTTTGTACTGCTTTTGCCACTCCCTCAGGCCAGTACGCATGGAGAGTGATGCTCTTTGGGTTAAAGAATGCCGCCAGTACCTATCAGAGGGTCATCAATAGTGTACTGGCTCCGCATAGACATTATGCTTGCGCTTACATGGACGATGTAGCGATATACTCCGAAAACTGGAACGAGCACCTGGAAAATTTAGACAAGGTGCTTGTGTCCCTAGCGAAGGCAGGGTTGACGCTCAACGTAAGCAAATGTCGGTTTGCACAACAAGAAGTAAAATTCTTGGGACATATTGTGGGATCAGGCAAGCACGGGGCCGATCCAGAGAAGGTCAGGGCGATAAAAGAGATCCCGGCTCCCGAAACAAATGGACAGCTTCGTAGTTTCTTAGGGCTAGCCAACTATTATAGGGACTACGTGCCCGAGTACTCCAAAGTCGTTATGCCTCTGACTAGCCTAACTGGCCGACGTATTCCGCAGAAATTACCTTGGAATACAGAGGCGCAGGAAGCTTTTGACAAGGTGGAAAACTGTCTAGTGCAGGCGTCGGCGTTGCAGGCACCAGACCCGGAGAAAGAATTTATCCTCGCCACAGATGCATCCAATTACGCCGTTGGTGCGTGCCTGGCACAGCAGGATCTGGTGGACAAGGAGCGCCCTATCGCTTTTCTGAGCAAGAAGCTTAGCCCGGCTCAGACCCGATGGGCCACAATAGAAAAGGAAGCTTATGCAATCATTTGGGCACTGGGGAAGTTGGATGTTTGGCTGTTTGGCGCTAAAATCAAGGTGATTACCGATCATAACCCACTCAAATTTCTGACTCTAACCACTCCGCAGAGCGCTAGGCGTTGACACTACAGAAGTATAACCTGGAAATTGAACACAAAAGGGGGTGTCTAAATGCTAATGCCGACGCAATGTCGCGGTTAGTGACTCCTAACGATGACGCACAAAAGGGACGGGGAGTTAAGGGGGGTGTATGCTTTGTTAGCGCGTGCGCGCGACGGAGTCAACGAGGTACGAGTGACAGTTGGTGCATCACGTGTCGAGCCAGTGAACATGTGTGCATATGTGGTTGTGTTTGTGTCGCATGTCATAGATACCGTGCAACACAGTTGGAGGGGAGGTGTTGGACTCGAGCTTCGTGCGTTCCCCGAATACCTTATGTTACCCACCCCGCGGCCGGCGACCCCTAGCCAACAAGGAAGCAGGGCCACCGGAATGCGGGACGATGACTGTCTGCTGGCCACAAAGGACGTCACAACTCCCGTGCCGCTGTCGGGCTCAATTATAGCGCCTTACAGGAGACCAAGCCAGGCTGCAGGTGGCCGGTACACGTGGAAGGTACACGTGGAAGGTACACGCACGCGTCCGCCCGACAATCAGAATCAGCGGAGGCGACGGCATTGGCGCAGGGGCCAATTGTATTGATGGCCTGTCAACCCGGCATCGCGGGAACTTACTCGGAGGCGCTTTTCCACGACCTGGCGACGCCCGTCGTCGACCATTCCGGGAACCGGTGTGAAAGAAACCTGAGCGACGGCGGAGAACCGATGAGTGGGTAAGAGGCGGTGGGTCTTCGAGGTTGTGGCGAGGAGAGACACATCTCTGCGTTCCGATTGGACTGTAAGAGTGGTGCGTTACGATTGGACTGTAAGATTGGTTGAATGGGGGAGACAGGGGATAAAACCAGGGGTGCAGGGACAGTGAAGGGAGAGAAGAAAAACGAATAAACGTCTCTATATCCAGATGATGTCGGAGCGGTCGTTTCCTCAAGGTGCCAGCAGATGAAAAGTTCTCGTCTTCGGCTTCCTTGGCGGCAGCAGCAAATGTCGCGCAACAAGCGAGAGGCGAGTGGAAAAAACCAAACGGAACGTAACTGGACTCTTGGGCTGCGATGATTCAGCGGCCACGGAAATGATGCGTAGTAGACGGATTTGCCTAGTATTCGTACTTACAGGTTCCGAAGGCACTAGTGGCTTTGTTTGTAAACGGTTTCGGTGTTTGTAAACAAACTGGCTTGCACTGAACGGCCCACCCCAGCAGACTTCCGGTGCAGCACTTCTGGCAATGCTTTTTCTACGATTCCGGCGGTGTTTTCATGCTGCGTTTCAGTTTGCGGATCTGTTATTTCTAGAGCATTCGTTAGGATGGGTTTGCCGCAACGTCTATCAGCTACATGAAGGGGCTGACTGCTCGCGTGGTCGATGGGCGCCGCGCGAAATCATCCGTCGTGGCGTTCCGATGACCGCGGCGCCCTGCTCCACGTTGTATCTGATAGTGGTCGCGCCTATACAACCAGAAAATGCATAAACTGCAGGAGAAGTTTCTCAGCGAACTTATTTGGGCCAGTTCGTTCTGCATGGCAACAATGTGGATGCGCTGTCAAGACGCGGACCGGTGGAATTGACAGCGCACACCTGTCTTTTCCCTGTCCGCGTCTTCAAAGCGCACTCACATCATCGACTTGCAGAAGAAGGGTCGCTCCATTCATTGTGAAGCTGTTCGATTCAGCTTTTCGACCATAACTGGAAACCTTTTTCCTGTTGAACCCCGAACATATTTGTGCTTTCGTCTAGGCATACAACCTCAGGATAAAACGCTTATTTCCACGCCTGTGTCCCACCGGGCACTTTTTAAAGAGATCAGTGGCGATCGGAATCGCTCGCGATCTGAAGTGTTCACGTGACTGAGATATTGTAAATTGTGCTGATGTGATGACGTACACTGCGGCTGCATGCAGGGTAAGGTGAACTATTATGGTTTACACACGGGTAAGCTATTCATGAATCACACTTTCAAGTTGAACGTACCTAAACTTACAGTCCATGTTCACACCCAGAAGATACATTAGCTAGAAAGCGGCAATGTTGATCAGCGGCAGAAAGACAGGCGATAAGTCCTTTGCTCGCACAGATGAGAGCCCACTCGCCGGAGTCGCTTTCAAAAAAAAAATCAAGTGCAACGACAACGAAACGTGCACACCACGACGTACACTGTGCGGCGATTCATGTTAGGTGCGGGTATTTTGCGTCCCGTGTTGTTTCGAGCAGTGCACATAATTGATATCGCTCAAACTATTAGATAAAAACCTTCGCGATGGATTTTCAGCGTTGTCTTTCACGTTTTTCTACCCATTTCAGGTGTCAGTACACTTATGTGCCACGGGTGGAACACGACAGAGACTGCATGACATGTCGAAGACGCTCAGTAACTGGGCGTCTTCGACTATAATGTAACGTCTGAGTATTACTTCTGTGCCATCAGTCTGCGCTGAGCTTTACATTGCCTTCGATGAAGCGCAGAACAAACCTACGCGCTCTTAGTGGAAATTCGGTTGTCTCGCGTGACCTCTACAATGCAGGCGCTCTTTCTATCGTCATCAATCGGAAGACAGAGCGTCTTGACTAGCATATAAAATTGATTTAGGCATGTAGACTCCATCCTGGCTTGACACAGCTGTGCTCGAGTCACCAGCGCTTCATCGGAATAATTTTATCCGCATAGAACATCGGAACGAAAGCAGCCGCGGCCAGCAACAAACGCTAAGACAACGCAAAAACAAGCGAAACCGGAAGTGTCCAGGGGTGTTTTTTTCGGTGAGCGCACAATGTTGCTAAAGACCGGCAGGCTCTGGTGAAACCATCTATTGCTGTGTTTCGATTTTCTTTCAAATGAAAAGCACGGACGATTATGAACTTCATGACAAAATTTGAAATTTTGAGTCTAAAAAATTGAAGTAGTGAAGTGATGCTGCTCAAGATTGGCTGATTGTCATTTCGTAAAAAAAAAAGCCAACCAAAGCCGAAAGTACAAAAATTAGACAAATCCATGTACTATACCATCATTCCCATGCTCGTTGAAGCGCCGTGCGTTGCAGCTCCCGTAGACACTATAGCGCCAGAGTTCCCTCTAGATTCTATGTCTTTAACGTCCCAAATCTACGATACAATTATGAGGGGCGCCGCATAGTGGAGAGCTCAGGAAACTTCAACCACCAGGGGTTATTGAACTTGCCTGCAAATCCAAGCCAACGTCTCCTCTAGAAAGATGCCGGAGGAATGGCTCGTTCTCCCAGCGGAGTTGACCTGCCTTCAGTTTTGAGCAAATTTCGCGCGGTGGCGCTCGCGACCGACACTATCATTACGGCGGTGGGCGGTACCAGCTAAGCGTTTTTCACCTGCAGCCCATAGGAGCGCGTCAGTCGAGAGTTGTTCAAGACCGGTAACTGTACACCACTATTTCGGAGGCTATGCAAAGTGTTGCGTTGTTGCACCATCCGCCACAAGTGACGCTAGCGACCTACAACATTCTAAAACAAAGGAAGGATAGGGTGTGGTAGCTGTTTTTCTTCTCTTGCACCAGGCATCTTTCTAGGGGAGGCGTTGTCCAAGCACGCGGGCCTCGAGCATTTTCACCTGCATCGAAAATGCAGGTCGGCGTGGCCTGGATTCGATCTCACGACCTTCGGGTCAGCATTTGAGAACCGTAACTGCGACACTCCCACGGCGGGTAACGAAATAATTTGGCAAGACCATTACGTAGTACAATATATAAAAAGAACGAAAGAAAATCAGCAGGGCAGGCACTGACAGACCAGGCATCGTTTGCATCAATTTTCACGATAGTAAAATGGCTCTTCGTTTACTCGCACTCAAACCAACCGGACGACTTAGAAACCATGGTGCTTTTCAACCAGACGAGCCCGTTCACTTACGTTGCCATAGCAGGTAAACGAAAACGGGATTCGTCAGAGCCAGGGATTCGTAAGCGCGCGCTGATGCTTCACTCAAGACTCCTGGTCATACAACAAGTTGCCTCTAAGTCAGTGAGAGCCTACAATAAGTAACGGATATTTATAACTCATTCTAAAATCACCATATATCTTTTTTACAAAAAAAAAACAGAACATAACCCCACCACGGTGGTCAAGTAGCTAAATGCACTCGGCTGCTGACCAAAGAGTGGGTCGCGGTATCGAATTTCGACGCGGCAGCCGCATTTTAGATAGAGGCGTGTGCTTACATCTAGTGCCACGTTAAAGCTCCCCAGAAGGTCGAAATTTCCCGAGCCCTCCACTTCGGAGTCTATCATAATCGTACCGGTGTTTTGGGACCCAATCCCCCAACAATTATTATGACCCAGTTGCCGCCAGAAGACAAGTCCGCTTGTTGAAACGTCGGCTACACTACATACCTTATGTTTACACTTTTTTAAACACGAAATGTTTTATGCCGGGGTTCACTACGGCTCCGCCGACGTACTTCTGTCTCGAAAGAGACGTTGAGTAATATGTATTAAGAGATTGTAAAGAAAGAAAAGTTGCTTCCTGTTCTTAACATGACTGTGCAATTTGTTGCTGTTACTGAAACAATGTACAATAAACACTCAACTATATCTGTAAAGACCCGTCTAACCCTGGTGTTACACAAATTGCTGAAGGGGGGATTAGCCACGTTTTCTTTTTTCATAGTTTAAAAGAGTCACTTGAAATTTTTCACCTTTATTTAGCCACAAAAACTAATGAATAAAACTGACATTGGGCGGGATTAGTCACCATGGCATGTCATTCAGTCTTAATAATAATAATAATAATAATAATAATAATAATAATAATAATAATAATAATAATAATAATAATAATAATAATAATAATAATAGGTCATGTCCTTTTCACACACAGATACACAGAGACACAGAAGACAGAGTGAGAGAGCAAGCTGGCAACTGTCACCTAGGAGGGAAGAGAAAGAGGAAAGAAAAATAGGAAAACGTGAAGGGTAAAGAGAGGGATGTAATAAAGAAATTGACGAAGACAGAAAAGCAAAAGTAATCAAGAAAGAAAAAAAAAATAATTGTATAAACGGGTGGTCAGGTCCGTTTGCTTCTTAGAATCCAGTTCCCGCCCAGCCGACAGTGCATCGAGTTCTGGGGATTTCCCTCTTTCGACGCGCTCCCCAGAGGCATGCCACAGTTCCCTGATTCTCCCAAACAAAAACAAGATGGAATATATAGCCTTTTTATGCAGCAGAGGTCGTGTAAGGTGGGTATCGCAGTCAAGGCTCAGGCGTGGCTCCCGCGCACCACTTCACTAGAGCACGCTGTTGTTTTGGTGCTACTTAATCGCGCCAATTATTTTAATGACTACAGCCCGAGCTAGCCTCTGTTTTGTCCTGGTCCATTCGCTCCATGGTCGTTGTCAGGGTGGTGGCAGTTATTCCCCTTGAATAGAGCTTGCCGAGTTCTAGTCTCTTCACTATATTGCTGCGTCTCACTTTACATGGCGTCCGTGTTGTTGAAATAACTGTGTATTAAAGAAGGTAACGATTTCGAGTACTTCGTACTAACTACGGGGGAGAAGTTTGGTTTGGTTTGGTTTGCTTTGCTTTGTTCAAGGCAAGTTAGCCGTCCCTAGGTAAAATAATGTAAAAGAGCAACTCCAAGTCTAACTGCGTTTTTAAAAAAGTGTTCAACGATTTAAAATGCATATTTCTCTACTACGGGTGAGCATAAAGCCGTGTCTTTAGAACAAGTATTCGACAATTTAGAGTAAGAGGTACTCTACCATAGGAGAGCCATATACTGTCCCAGTTTCTTAAAAGAACGAACTTTGAAGTGTCAATGTGCTTTGAACAAACAGTGAACGCTTTAGAGCCCTACTATGAGAGAGCTATGAGCTATCCGGGTTACCATCAATATCACGTGTGTTTAGAAAAACTGTCGATCTACAGTACTAAATACTCTACTATGGGACAGCTGGGTTTAGAAAATTGGCAGATCCCACGTACAGAGGAAATTGATGATATGCGAAGCACGAGAGAGAAATGTTGATATGTCACTTTAAAATTAGCACAACGTTACGAGGTGGAGGTAAATGATGTCGCACATGACTTCCGTGTCATGATTATCATGTTTCAATGTGTGTTTTATTTTCGTCATCTATTAACGTCACGCAATACCAAATTTAGTATATGTAGAGCCATAGCGAAACGGCTGCGAGCGCGCTATGAGCGTGTTATGTTGTCATGTTCTTACATATCACGCGTGTCAGGATTAGCAAGTTTGCAATGGTCATATGTTTCGAGACCATTGACGTCACGTAACACCAAATTTGCTATATGCGGAGCTGGCGAAACGACCTCGAGCGCATCATGAAGGGCCTAATACACTCCAATGTAGCATTGACGCGCGCGCACGCTGAACATAGTAGAGAGTTTTAGTACTGCGGAATGGTGCTACGTGCACATCACGCAAGCGCCTTGCGTTACGTGGCGTCGCTTGCCACTAATCGGCTTTTAGTACGCCGTAGTACCCGCGTACGTAACGAGCGTCAAGCGTGTTGCGTCATCTGGTATATCAAAATAGAAGTACGTGTTGTTGACAGCCAATGTGAGCCAATCCAAGTGTTATAGCCAGATTATGGCCATATTTTAAGCCACAGAGCTGGTCGGTGCTTGCCTTCGAGATGCCGCCATTTTGCAAAACGAAGTCTCGCGCTGTCGCGAATTTGTTCGAGAGCGGCGCGATCACCTCATACGTACGCACGCACGCATCTCATGCGTGCGTACGTAGCAGCTGCGTACGTAACGCGATACGTGCGCGTTACGGTCTGCGCATGCGCACTACGCAGAACGTGGCGTCCTTACGTACGCAACGCCGCCACGTACGCAGCGTGCGCAGTACTAAAACTCTCTAGTGACGCTACGTTTGCAGAACGCGAGAACTCTATATAGTCTGATGCCAGGCGCGACCCACGTTCGTCAGCGCGGCCCGACGGCAAATGACGAGAAATGCGACATGCTGCATTTCGCGCCGATGTGCTCCCTCTTTTCGTGGCGGAGGGACGCCGGACGCGCTGAAACGCGCATGCGTCAAAGCAACGCAGCGCGGTGCACGCCTGCGAGTATATGGCAGGAGCGGCGACTGGCGTGGCAACGCCGGCGTGACGCGACGAAATGAATGCCGGCCAGCACGCGCACCGCGTCATGTCGAAATCTATTGGCGCCTTGACTGTGGCATGTAGTAATGTTCTCACATGACACGGATCTCATGATTATCATGTTTGCACCCGTCACATACCTTCGTCATCAATTGGCGTGACGTAATACATAATTTGGCATATGTGAAGCTAGCGAAACGGCCGCGAGCGCATTATCAGTGTGGAATGTAGTCATGTCGTTACATGACACGCATGTCGTGATTATCATGTTTGGATGTGTCATTTACGTATGTCGTCCGTTGGCGTCGCGTAATAAAGAGTTTGGCAGATGTGAAGCTAGTGGAATGGCCGCGAGCACATCATGAGCGTAGCATGTAGTCATGTTGTTACATGACACGCATCACATGTTTATCATGTTTGCACCAATATCATGCCTTCGTCATCTATTCACGTCCCATAATACCAAATTTGGTATAAGTGAAGCTAGCAAAACGGCCGCCTGCGCAGCATGAGCGAGGCATGTAGACATGTTGTAACATGACACGCATCTCATGATTATCATGACCAGTCACATACCTTCGTCATCCAGCACATATTGTAATACCAAATTTGGTATATGTGACGGTAGCGAAACGGCCGCGAGTGCATCATGAGCATGGCATGTAGTCATGTTGTTACATGACACGCATGCCATGAATTTCATGTTAGGGTTTGTCGTTTGTGTTGGCCATGCAATCGTGCCACACCATACCAGTTTTAGAACATGTCATGTGAACGAAACCACCGCAAGAGCTGCAGGACCATGAAATGCAAATCATAAAGTTCATGACATATATGTCATGAATTTCATGTTATGACTAGTTAAATACGTTCTCAATACAGTCATGTTATGCCATACCAAGCTGGTTATCGATACCATTATCGAAACGACCTGGAGAGCTAAATGTCGTGGGCGGCTAGATTAGATAGATAGATAGATAGATAGATAGATAGATAGATAGATAGATAGATAGATAGATAGATAGATAGATAGATAGATAGATAGATAGATAGATAGATAGATAGATAGATAGATAGATAGATAGATAGATAGATAGATAGATACGCTTAATGTCGCCGAAGTTCGCTAAGAAATGCTTCGCATTTTAAAAGTGGTTAACGAATATGAGTACTTAGCACCGTGTTTAGAGAAATTTATTCTCACGAACAGTGAACATCAGTTGTGTGTTTAGAAAAAGTTTACTCTATCGTGGGACGCAACGAACCTATGGAACGAGTGTCTTTACAACAAGCACAATAACAAACAAATGACATAGCACAACATATGTGACACATTTAAACAAAGTTGTCCAAGTCTGTAGGGTGTCTTTAACACATGTTACTATT
Source organism: Rhipicephalus microplus (assembly GCF_013339725.1). NCBI lineage: Eukaryota > Metazoa > Arthropoda > Arachnida > Ixodida > Ixodidae > Rhipicephalus > Rhipicephalus microplus. The sequence continues at coordinate 137,244,354 of NC_051167.1, forward strand.
GACTACTTACACTACATATACACACTAATTACAATATGGACAATGTACATGATGACAGAAGCTGAAAGCGATGCAAGCATATCGGTCTCAAGCGTACGAAGCAATTCAGATACGAGTCGCTAAATCCTTTCAGCGAACGCTTTGGTGGTCACAAGCAAAAGGCTTCGCTTTGTGAGGTATGTTTAGTTTACCCTAAACCTCCTTGATTTACTTCATTGTGTGTTAGTTCAGATTTCACTGACTTGATTCATTCTTTATACTATCTAGATCCACGCTAAACAGTTTTGAATTGCTCTTGAGTTACTTGAATGATTGATTATTCACACTTAGCACACATGTTTCACTATTGATTCGCCTTATGTACGTCAATTCTCAGGTCAAACTGCGTATATTCGCCCTTGAATTTTCTTTGAACTCACTTTAATTTGTACTTCGCATAATTTTACGTGAGGTCTTCGTACCATTCATTCTTGACGCCACCGGATGATGCTGTCTGTCGTTGGATTTTTCTGTACCTAGAACCGTGCAAAGGTTCTGCCTTGAATAGTACAATAGGGTTCAAGTGCTTGCTAGATTATTTTGCCAGTGGTTCATCAACATTGGCTTTGTCACAAATCGTTTGTGGGAAGAAGGAGAAAAATGGCCGTGAATGTCAACGAACGTAGCGCTATTATTGTAGGTACAGAGACAATGTCCTTCTTCAGTGGACCATATGGAAAACTGGACCTTATGGAAAAGGGGGGGGGGGGGGGGCGCACGATGTGTTGACAGAGAGCCTGTGTGCGTGTAACTAACATTCGTTTTTTTCATAGTTCCCCTTTAATGCTTTTACTGTGATATGAATACTCTTGACGTGTTTCCAATACCGGCATCGCCGTCACGCACCATATAAAGTCCAAACTGATAACAGTCCCTCCCCCCCCCCCCCCCCGGAAATTGTGTGTTCTAGCCGCGGGTAAATGAACGCGAGCGAGCACTACGAACGCGGCTGAAGCAAAGGGGAAGCAGGCCAACCCATCTCAGTCGCGCGAATTGATTGATTTGATTGATTTGTGGGGTTTAACGTCCCAAAACCACCATTTGATTATGAGAGACGCCGTAGTGGAGGGCTCCGGAAATTTTGACCACCTGGGGTTCTTTAGCGTGCACCCAAATCAGAGTACACGGGCCTACAACATTTCCGCCTCCATCGGAAATGCAGCCGCCGCAGCCGGGAATCGAACCCGCGACCTGCGGGTCAGCAGCCGAGTACCTTAGCCACTAGACCACCGCGGCGGGGCCAGTCGCGCCAAGGGCGCATGCGATAACATCACCCGCGTGTGAGGCATGCCGTCGATTTAAACTCAGGCAGAAAGGAAACACCCTGTCTGTCTTAAGAAATGCCAGGGCAACGGGGAACAAGAGAGAAGCTGTCATATAACCAAATGGGAAGATAGATGCCAATTGGAAACTTCAAAAATTATTTTTTTCCACGAAACAAATATTTTATTGACAAAACTTGGGATATCAAAAGAACGGCTTACTTGCTTTCCAGTTGGATATAAATGTTATCTTTAATTAGACCCCCACGTGGTGCATATTGACCTCAATGTGGACAAAGTTGATGATTTTAGAGAATTTGTGATTTGTTTCTCGTGAAGTTTTGCGACATAAACGATGCGAAGGTATTATGTTTTTTTTTGCAAAATATACCTTCTATGGAGTATAATTATTAATTTCTCAGATATTCAATAAAAGAGCAGTAATGCAATAGAAAAACAGCAAACATATCCCCTTTCAGCTGAATTGTTGTAGAAGTATGTGGCCTAAAAATTGCACTAATAATGATTAGCTTAAAACACCTTGCACAGTTACCATTACTTAATATATAAACTAAATTTAGTATCCAAAAAAGGGGTGACACTTTAAAAAATAATTTTTTTTTTCACGAACAACAGCAATACGACATTTGAATAAATTTGGAAAGCACTCACGTGACCACAATTTTTCCCCTCCCGAAATATTCTAGTGAATCACTGCTTTTAATGCAGTAAATCAGCAGGATATTTCTTCCAGTCGATTTGAGGTGGTCGCCAACATAGCTGGTATGTTTGGCGTGGAAGCTTTTTTAACTCTCCCTTTCTCTTTCAACCCACTATTCCCCAACCCCAGTGTAGGGTAGCATACCGGACACTAGCATCTGGTTAACCTCCCTGTCTTCCTTTTTTCTCGTCTCTCTTGGCGTGGAATGCCCCACTACGAACGGCACTGGCAGCAAATAATGCTCCCGGCTTGGAGCTAAAGCGTCAGCGCTTTTGTGTGAGGAAAGAGCAGGATGAAAGGAGAGGGGGAAAGGGGAGAGAAGGGTCTGAACACCTGCACCCTGCCTGCGCCTCGAAGAATGTGACGGCAAGGGTCACGTGCTGCCGCCACGCGATGACAATCTACCAAAAATACAACCAAATTACTCAAAAACACGTGAACTTTCTGTTGCGGAACATTCGCGCGCCTTTCTAACAGAATTTCCGTGTTTTCGTCAATTTTTCATAATTTTTATTCATTATCTATTTAAATGGCAGATAGTGAAATTTCTAGGGACCACTACCACACGGAGTCCCTCATAGTAATAGAGGGGTGTTGGGACGCAAACATTTCTCGTTTTCTTCTTTCTTTTCGAGGATTATACGCCACGCGCATTACCCTCCCCTCCTTTTTTTTTTTTTTTTTGGCCCGAACACACAGCAGGCACACTTGTTTGATATAACTGATAATGCGGCACAGTGGCATCGTTGTAAGTGGGTTGTTTTGCCAAAGAGAGCATATAAACATTGGTGGTTCCATCTCATCATCATCATCACTGATATGTCGTTGAAACCAGTATCGATGTAATGGTGGGTTCCACACGTTGTTATGAGCTTGCGGGCATTTTAGAATCATTATGATCCCTCTGATGTGAAAATTCATATGCCCTGTCATCAAGCATTTCATGTCATCAAGCATTTCAACTCTGAACAGTGATGCTGCTACAATAGTTCTTTTTTTTTGTCCTTCCTTTTCAGACATACAAAAAGGAGCCAAGTGGAGCTGTTCATGGACCATGCACACAGTTTCATGAGCGGGCTTTCAGCACTTTAGAGCAATTATGTTTCTGAATGCATCTGCTAAAGTTGTGCTCAAAGAAGCGTGTAGTAGTGCATTTCATTGTTCATTTGGCATGCTGCAGCAGGTATGACTGACACATCTGCAAGATAATGCAGCACAGTGCATACACACAAACTACCCCCACATACACTCTGTATTTCTGGTTTAACTGTAAATTGTTTACTGTGACCTTGCACAACAATTAATAACTAAATGACATGACAAGCTTTGCCATCTAAGCAGATAGCGTTCTCAGTATATGCTGGTAATAAGTGTGCAAAGTTCAACCAGTCCACTTGTCACATATTTTCTTGTAAACATTTATAGATAGAAGGCCGGGGTTGTTGGAAGCTGATACATGGTAACGAATGCACCGCGACTCCAAAAGTTTTCTGTTTCTCAGATTTGTACACGAGGTGGCATAGTCAAGTTGTTCAGGCAGCAGCTATGTCTTGTCACTCAGCAGTATTCAAAAAGCTCTGTGTCAGAACATGTTGCATGGAAAACTTAGGCAACATCCTCTTTACATTCTTTAAGTTTCGGTGACCATTTTTTATTTGTTTTGCCCATGGAAGTTGCGTTCCAATCTTTGCATTATACTTTACCGATGACCTCACTGAAATCTTCAGTGCTTTTCGGTATACCTTGGGATGTACGTTCACGGACCGCAAACCTGCGCATGATCAGTGTCTTCTACAAAGTACACTGGTACATTGCAACGCCACTCTTATTGGCAAAATGGCAGAAAGAGTTCAGAGGTTTAAAGACTGCAAAGGGGGGATGCTGCTATTGCCACCAGTGCAGCTTGTTCCAAGACTAAGTTTAACTGCTGGACAACAAAGCATAGCTTCTATATAAACAGGGCCTGAAAGTGGCTTGGAGACATATGGGGGGAGAGGGGGACTTAGAATATTGGTTTATTGGTTGTCAACCATTAGCTTCCAAGAACCACATATTCACGAGGATGTATATTGCTAACGAACTGGTCAGCCTTCACTGACTTGTTGCCAACATATGCTGCAACTACCACCTGCATAGGTGGGAACACTTCTATACATGCAACTTTATTAATTGCAAGTCCAAGTAAATTTTTTGCACTCATTAATTCACACGTAGTTTGGAACATCTTTGCATGTACAGATTAGCTTAACAAAAAGAAATCTGCAAAATGGGGAAATGGAGGATGTCATGTGAGCTTAGCACGAGTAAATTTTTGGGCTTCTTGGTGTAACATTTTTATAAAGTTCAGCATAGCATTTCAAATCACAAGGATGGAACAGGCTTGTTTATGTTTGGTCCGTCCCATCTTCGTCATTTAAGTGCCACGATTAGCTCTATAAACATGTCATGTGTTCTTTGTGCCTTTGTTTGCTGCACACTTAATTCTTGTGTTCTTTGTGTAGAGTTTTGTTCAACTGGACTCCTGTTCAATTTGGTGTGTGTACATAACAGGTACTTTAGGGAGCTACCCATGAATGACGGCATTCATTCCACAAAATCATGCTACTTGTGCAAAACATATAGCAAGTTGTAATCATTCTATGAAACCTGTGTTTACTTGCAGATGAAGGTGCGCCGAGAAACTAAATTAACAGCGTGTCCAGCCAACAAAACTTTCCGTCAAACAACACAAATAACTCACATTCACAGGCACGCAGAACATAAATGAAATCTTCCATTGCTATATTTTGCAAGCAGCCTGCATGGCGCAGCTGTGGTGCGGCATACTGTTGTGCGGAACAATACAGCAGACTGTTTTGTGGAACAATACAAACATATTTTGTATTAGTTGCAATAACGTATACAATACGTAAGAACGCCTTGTTCGAAGAAAACTGTATTTTGATCACGGAATAAGATCTGTCGCCTTAATAGAGTGACGGGTTGCTGAGTGGTAACTGTGCTGAAGCATAAATTCCCTGAAGAGGCTACGTCTTAAGGAGGTAGTTGTATTCTTGCTCACGGAATCGCTCGGCACCACTATACCTGCAGCATTCTCCGTGAAGGAGGGTCCTCATTTTTTTTTAAAGTGATATATCACGGTGGATATATTACTAAAATGACGCTGAAATCGCCTTCGTGAAAGTCTACTGTGCGAGGTAAAGGTCAATTCGACTGCGTCTGATGGCGACACGTTTTGAGAAACCGGCGATCATTAATGCTGAGCAGTGTACACATGTACGAGGCGGTGTTACCAGCAACCAGGGCTTCAAACATGCCTTGTAACGTAGCGTACGTCATCGCCAACTGCCCCATATACTGCTGCGTCGAGCTCGTCTCCTCTGCCAGTAGCGCCGAAACCGATCCGGCATGCCAGGCACGATCGGTGCCGAAAACGGTGACCAGCCATCGGCGTCCCGCCCATCGGCTTTGACCAACGATCACCCTCGCGTTGCCGAAGAGTGCAAGGGGAGAGAGAGAGGGCGATTTCGGAGTGCATCACAGTAATTGATGACGTCGGTCGCGACAAAGTTCAAGCAGACAGCCGGTGACCGCCTAACGACGCCCGCGTAGTAGAAGCCCTAGAATCACAATCTACGCAGCGCATTTGATCCAATCAGACACCTGCTGTGCAAAAAAAAAAAAGACAGGTGGTTAGGTTTTTCCAAGCACCGTAATATAAAAAAGTTACGGAAATACGGGTCCCTATTCTCGACAATGTCACATTTCACCATATTGTCGAAATCCATGAAAGCGATATTTTAAGCCAGTCAGAATGCCCGTATCAGACCTCGGAGCCAATCAGAGTTGACCAATGGTGGAATTCGACGGTCTCCAGAATAGCGCTCGTGGTACTGCATCACGGAAGCTCTCCTCCTTTCTCGTGCGTTGTGATATGGCGGGAAGCCGCAGCCGTTTTCGATTACAGTGAGTCCCCTGAACGACAGGTTCATCGTTGACAATGTATAGGCTGATAGTCAGCAATGAGGCTGATAGTAAAACAAGCTCACATTTCATGCGAAAGCCATTGTTGCCTTTACCATAGTGTTTTCTAAAAGCCTCTAGAGGGGTGTTGCCACCACTCAGCCACCATGGGAACGATGGGTATATAGCACACAAATTTACCCAGCCTCCATGCTTGCGTGCTTCGAACGCACTCGTGGCTTTGTTCAATGCTGCGTTTTAGTTTTGTTTCGAATGAAAGAACTAACCGTTGTGAACTTCATGACCTGATTTGAATCGGTTAGTGTAGTTAGGTCAAGGTGGGGAAGTGCAACTGCTGGACATTTTCTGAGCACAGTCTTGCGGCAAAGTGAATTCAAGCCACGCGCAGCCAAACGTAGCCGAAAGAGCGAAGATTGAACGGATTCGTGTACTACCCATAATTCCCGTGCTGCAGCCTGAAGCGCCGTGAGATTCATCTCCCATAGACACTAGCGCCAGAGTTTCCTCCAGAGTACTTAAAGAAAGCACAGTGGCCTCATCGAACACAAAAATTAGCCATCGGCATCCAGCACGAGATTAAAGAAATACTACAAAAAAAAAAACACGGCATATCCACGAAGTGAATCATGATGAGTGAGCAAATCAGTGGGATTGTTCGATATTACTATCAATAACCCGTGACAATGACTACGCTCACGAGTGTAAATGAGCGACAACACGGTGTGCGAAGGATAGCAGGGTCAATTTAAGAACTCGCTTTCTTCGTTCTACCCAATAATATTTAGAACTGACAGAGAATTATGCCAAGAAAAGTGTAATTGATGTTATTGGAAGTAGCTGTGCTGTAATTACGAAGAAAGAAAAGTGGAAGAAAAGATAACCTGCCGTGGGCAGGAACCGAACCTGCGCAGGTTCGGTTTGCAGGTTTGGCCCTTGCCCACGACTATAGTTATAGTTTCATCTACATTTTAGTTCTTCATAATTACAGTATACGAGTACTTTTAATAACACCCCTACACTTTCCTTTTCAGAATTCTCTGTCAGTTCTCATTAGGTCGGTGTACGGTTATGTTCAAGGTTTGTTGGTAATACATACTATGCTGTGTTGAGTCGTGAATTTCGTTTTGCCTTGATTATAACTCTGCGGTACCTTTACCTAGCCTGAAGTTGGCGAAGCCGTGGTATGTGAACATTCCCCTGGTGGTTGTTGTTTCCAGTCATACGAAACGTACAGCATATCGAGACGTCATATCCTGCACAAGCAAGTAGTTGTCCGTGGTCATCAGCGCCATCATTTTCATAGTGCAGAGTACTTCGGCGTACGCCAACGGGCAAGCCTCTATTTTAAGGAGCTTCGCCTCTAAAATCGTCACGTCACAACGTCACCATATGTATGACACTATCAAGACGTCACGAGAGACATAAATTATTACGCCACAATGACATTATACAACGGGACGTAACGTTACGACGTCATCATATGAAGTGATCAAAAATGGGTGATGACGGAGGACATGCGAGGGGCAGAAAGCTTCGAAAGGGGGTGAGGGAGGATTAATACACTGGCTGAAAAGTCAAAGAGAACGACTTTCACGTTCCTGTCGACACAGTCGTGTACGCTTTATAAACCATAGTGTTTCCTATAAGTATGCCCTAGAAAGAACTCTAGTGCTAGTGCCTATGGGAGCTCTAATGCACGCCGCTTCAGCAAGCATGGAAATGGTGGGTGGTACACGGTTTTGTCTAATCTTCATCCTTTCCGCTCCTTTTGACTTCGCATGGGTTGGGGCTGCTTTGTTACGAAACGACAATCAGCAAATGTTCTGCAGTTGCACTTTACCCCCTTAATCTTTTGGGCTCACCAATTCAAAGCGGCTCCCGCAGTTCACAACGGCTTTTTTCTTTTGTTTGAAATAAAACCAAAGCACATGAATAAACAAAACCACAAGTGCGTTAGGAGTCGGAAAGCACGAAGACTACGCAAATGCGTACACTACCCATCATTCCCATGGTCGCCGAGCAGCCCCTAGTTCCTCTAGTTAGTTTAAAAAAAAACTGTTTTAGACTATTAATTCTTGAGCATATTCGGATTGTAAATGTTTTTTTTTTCTCTAGAATGAGGTATGACCCGTTTCATGGCCGATCCACCCCCCCCCCCCCCCCCCCCGCAGTGGGTTACGCCAGGTCTCTGAGGAACAAGAAACAAGCCAATAAAAAGCCCAGTGAGTTTTTTATATGAAGAAAAAAAATAAGAATTGGTTCCTTTTCAAATTTCTGCTTATGGTGTCATCCATTGGCAGATTCGGAGCACTTCCGGTAATACTCTCTTCTGCTCCATGAGGAGCAAGTCTCTTCCATTGGCAGATTGAGAGTGCTTCCTGTATGTTCCATTGGCAGATCTGGAGCAGCTCCGTCGCGAGATCTCCACGGAGCAACTTTATCTACTCCTCGAAAATCAGCGGATTCGACCGGAAGTTGCAAGCGCGCCGTGCCTTGAAACGGTGCCGACATTGGGAGCGCCAACGGACGCCGGTCGAGTATGTTGCACTTCACGTCGGAGCTCACGTTTTGCTATAGCGTAGCGCCGCTGTGCCCAGTGTGCCCACTCTAGCAAGAAGAGAGACGCGCACATCGCGTTCCATTCTGACCCTGCCATTCGCTCCGGAAGGAGCGCATGTGTTCCTTTGGTGAATTCTTCCCTGTTGCCCTGCGCCACAGTGGAGTGCTCCGGCGCAGAGTTGGTGGGTCACTCCGAATCCGCCAATGGATGACGCCACAAATCTTAGCCCCCACCTATAGTGAACTAGAGTATGATCATATGCTAGTTCACTATAGCCCCACCCTACGGGAACACAATGCGCCTGACGTTCGCTTATGTAGAAAAGCCGTGCTGGCTGACTTCTGTCTCGGGTCTAAATATTTTATTTGTGCATAATTGTAAATCCTAAGCATATCTTGAAATAAAAGTTAGACGTTTCCGTTGAAGATGTGAAGTTCGGAGAAATGCTGGTGAAACATACTTTGATGAATTTTGCTTGGGCGTTCAAATTTGCCTTTATAAAGCCAGTCACGAAAACTTACACCTGAACGGTAAGCTCAATCATCGTAAACAAGTAAAGTACTCGCTGTGGAACACGTGAATGCTTCTAATGCCAAGGCATATTCAATGCTCAATGTAGATTACAAGCTCTTGGCTAACATTTTGGTGCGCCGAATCAGTCCATTTCTTGCAACATTAATCGCTCCCCACCAGGTCTGTTCTGTTCCGGGCCGAGCAATACACACCCATACGTGGTTAACGCGTGACATCATTCAATACACCATTAGCTGATGTGCGCAAGGACTGTTGGTTTCATTAGATCAAGAGAAAGCTTTTGATTTCATAGAACATGGCTACATACTAAATGTTTTACATGCATGCGGATTCCCGGATAAGTTCATTGACCTTATCAACGCGATGTACACTAATTTAGAAAGTACCCTTTACTTAGATTCCCGTGAGAGTCACGCATTTAGAGTCACGCGTGGGGTCCGTCAAGGGTGTCCCCTCTCCCCAGTGTTATTTATCCTTGCATTAGAGCCCTTCTTAAGGGCCGTTGAACATCACCCGCAGATTCGTGGCTTACCTCTACCCGGTAACACTCAAGTAAAAGTCGCTGCATATGCAGATGATATCACTCTATATGTACATAATGAACAGTCGTTGCAGCATGCTCTTGATACATTCCATGATTTCGGTATTATCTCCGGTGCAAGGTTAAACTTTTCTAAAAGCCAGTATTTTTTCATTGGCAACCCCAGCGGTCGTATCAACATCACGTCGCCTTTACAGTGGTCTCCTGAGATTCCAATACTCGGAGTTACTTTCACTGTATTTGGTATACAGGATAGCATCTGGTCATCCGTTGTACAAACTTTTCTAAATGATATCAAAGCAGCCAGATACTTCGAATTCCCCCTCTTGGAACGCCGATACTTAACTCAAACGGTGTACCTAGGAAAATTTTGGTACCTTTGCCATTCTGTTAAACCACCGCTCCACGTCTGCAGGAAAGTGCAAAGCTGCATCAGTTCATTTTTTTTGGTCTGGTGGCACAGAATTGTTATCTCGTCCAGCGTTAGCTCAACCGCGAGATCAAGGCGGTTTTGCATTCCCCGACGTTTCCGTCTCGGCTCCTACATTGTGCCTCCGCACTCTATTGCGAATACTAAGCAATGATGACATGCCCGCTCAGACACTGGCTCGTTACCATCTGGGGCCATCACTACGTGTCTTCTTGCCGGATAGCCAAATAAACAAAGGTCCCCAATCAACTGAATTACCATCTTTGTATCGAGCCCTTCTGGCATTTCACCGATGTTTGGAAGCTACGTGCCCAGAGATAGAGGTGGCCGATTCTAAAGTGGTGGACACAATGGCCGCCCTTCTACGGCCCTTGGTGCCCCAGCATCGTCAATCTGTATTGAACCGCGCTTGGAAACAAATAACTGCCGCAGTGTTGCCAGGGCATCTCAGAGACTTTGTCTGGAGGCTGGGCTGGGGCTTGCTCCCCACGCGAGATCGGTTGCAGCGATGGCAGGTAGTTCGCACTTCCACTTGCCCCAACTGCGTCATGGTAGAGACCAATCGACATGCGACGTTTGAATGTGTGGTTTCCCGCCTTTTTTGGCGTGCGGTTAATGCTGGTTTTCGGGGACAGGGTGTGCTAACTTTCTTGTCCAACGGCCGATTTCCGCGTAGCCGCTTCTCCGCTCTCTTAATAGTTGCGGGGCTGTTCAGCCTTTGGCTAAACCGACGCGAGGCAGTGGCTGCCAATTGCCGCCGGCGTGCCTTGTGGCCGATACTGGGGAGAATGAGACGAGAGATTCTCGCGTTTCTCTCCGAAGAGCTTTTCTTCCTCGGGGAGCAAGAGTTTCTGCGGCATTGGTCGTGCCCTTTCGTCAAGGTGGAACACGAAAGGATACAACTCATTTTTCGACCGACTTGGTGCTAAGCAGCGCCCGTTGAGTTGTTGTATATGATTTCATTTGTTACAAATTGTGTTTCATTTGGATCTATTGTATCGTTATACCCTTGTATCGTGATATCACATTGAATTTTCGTGTACATGTATGCCAACATAATCATGTATATTAGAGCAAATGTCTTCACTGTAACGTAGTGATGTTAGTCGTGAAATATAGATGTGCAGAGGTGTATGTGCCCTGTTACTGGAATGGTATGAAGCCTTTGTGTTCTGTACATGCTGCAAATAAACTTTTTCTAAACCAGGCATATTCAGGGCATCATCACGTGTGAAGCCCAAGGGGTGGCTTCATGCTCTCCCATATTAGAGTACCTAGTACTATAAATCGTTACCCACTTTTTTTGAACACACGGGTTGACAATCACGTGCTGAAGCCCACGGGACGGCTTTAAGCTCTCCCATAGTAAAGTACCGAGTGCTCTAAATCCTTAACCACTTTTCCTGAACACACATGTGGCTCTCCTAAGGCAAAGTACCTAGTACTCTAAATCGTCACCCCCCCCCCTTTTCTAAACACCCCTTTCATTGAGTGCAGTTTCTCGCATCCATTCCCAACAAAAGGCCTCAAGTGGGCCCACGGTACGGCTTCATTCGCTCCCATAGTAGAATACTTATATAGTACTCTAAATCGTTACCCACTTTTTCTTAACACACCTTATAGAGCAAGCGGTCCGCTTTCTCTATATTTTTTGTCGATGCAGCCTCATTAAGTTTGTGGCCCACGAATAGCTCTCAGCTCTCCCATAGTACAGTATACCGAGTAATCTAAATCGTTAACCACTTTTCCGAAACACACAAGAAAGGGCGGAGCTATTTGGTTAGTGATGTCGGCATTTGTGGTATCTCCGCTTCTCTCTTGTGTCCGCGCTTGCACGCAACCTCAAGAGAGAGAGGACAGGGAGGCAGCCCTGCTCAGCTGTCAGGACTTCAAGGCCCAGAAAGCCCCGGGACATCGGCTTTGCTTGCCAATTGAGCTCCGGAATAACGGTTACACCTATAGTACTATGAGGAAAGGAGGCCAATGCGGCCCTAACTCATCCCCTCACCTCTCTGTAACCATTTAATGGTTATTAAATGTTTTGGCCACCGCCATCACCACACTCAGTTTTTCGCTGCGTTGCATGGCCATATACTTTATGCCAAGCTATGTGCAGCTTTCGGGTTCACTAGTTTGAATTGTTCACATTTTTCAGGGAAGCTGTGTACGGCTATAGGCTGTGTCCGGGCCCACATCGATAACGCCGCTATGCGACACATATAATAATATATACTAATCACGCGTCACCGTGGCATGCGAAGCACAAAAAGAAAATTATGTCAATGGGAAAGCACATGTGTAAACGACATAGACTGGTGCTGACATGCAGCTACATTTACTGAAACGCACGAAGGCATCTTTTCTTTAACTTACAAAAACATTTGGCAGGGCTAGGAACACACACGCAAAGTTTGCTTCAGGTATATATGTCTAAGAGTGCATGGTGGTAAGGTCCATGGGTCCAGCGGTTGAGGTACGGTGGCCGGCAAGACCTGAGGCCCATCAGGCACCCGGCAATGTAATTTACGGGATCCGGCGGTAGTGCCAGAGCACACATTCTAGTGAGTAGGCGCAGCAAAATCGGGCCCGCCTGGACATGTATGCGTTCTTTTTAGGTTAGGGAGAGGTCTCAAGGATTATTATGGACGCACCCAGGTGAGCGTGTGCTACCCAGGAAACGTTCGTTGAAAAAGCGCGCAAAACGGAGACACTTGAGCGCGTCGATGTGTTCAGCGAGCGTCTCAATTTTTCGGTATCCCTAGCGGTCGATGCCGTCATTACTGAGGCGGCACGCGGGAGCTTAGTGCCACGTTCTCATTGCAATAAGACGGCGAAAACGGCTAGGTTGTCGGACGCTAAAAGTCCACACCAAGTGCGTCGCAGTCTCAACACATAGTGGGGCGTCCAGAAACGGCCACGGTGTACCACATGGGTCGGTTTTATACGCACGATCATGCTATACTACTCGACGCATATCACTGGTGACCAAACGACAACAGAATTTCTTTTGCCATGTATATGCCCACTTCGAGCAAATTCACTGCGAGCATGATTGATGGGTGAGTTAATTCGGATTCATGCTTGAAAATGCACCGAAAGAGAGCCATAAAATTCAGGCGAAATCACGGGACGACGCACCTACCTACTGGAGTTTTCATTCAGAACGCCCAATTGTATACCAGAATCTGCAGTAATACCCCGCCATGACGACCCATAACAGAGTGCCACCTAAATAAGCACGTCATCTGCTTGTACGTGTCATTGTAGGAAGCCTATATATGAACTGGGAGAGGGGTGAATCAGACTCTTCGAACCTTCTGGGTTGATGTGAAAACTCGGCAATTTCCCTTTTAATTTTCCCGTGGGGTCTGTAAACAAGTGTGGTTCTTTCGAACAGAGGTCTGCATTCGCTCTCCTCGCAGTTTTCCCAGTGCATGGCCAAGTGTGTGAAAGGCCTGCCAATCCAAAGAGCTCTGCTGCTAAGTGTGAGTTACACAGTTAACACTGGATATTTTATCATGAGCCGCATTTGCTATTTCTATCTCTGCTTTGTTTCTGCATGCTTTATGAAAGCCTAGTTATCAAAATATGGCGTACATTTACTTATGCATACTTATAAATTACTTATATAGAGATCCTCCGATCTTGTAGAAGATCTTGGAAGCGTGGTACTTACATAGATGAATAAAGCAGAAAAATCACAAAAGAAAAATGATCAATGAGTTTGTTCACACATTGGTTTCGAAGCAGATAACTAAACAGAACAGTAAATAACAGGAAGTGATGTTACAGTGATCTCCAAGACAACCCTTACAAAAATGTATTTACGCAGACTGTAGACTTAGTTCATTTTGTAAGAGTTATCTTGCAGTCTGATTAGTTTTTTTTATAATGAAACAACAAAAAACGTTCACGTGCCCTGATATTGAAGCGCCGGCACTCTTTAGTCGGCAGTCAAGTAAGCACCAGTCAGTAGTCAAGTACAAAATAACCAACAGACCGCTGTGGCGGGTTTCCTGCTTTGTATGAGATGGCTTCCATGCATTAGCGGAAACCACGACCGCGCAACCCCGCAGAGCAGTATGCATCGCGTTTGGCGAGTCTTCTTCGAACAGATCGCCGGCGTTTTGTCACGCGGCGAATGCATCGTGTCGTGGTGACCTCGGCGCGCGCGAACATCGCTGGTTCCTGTCGAACGGAAGCGGAAGTGTCGCGCAGCACTGAGCTGGGAGCGGGTCAATGCTGCTCCACGGCTCAGTTAGCGCATCCGCCTATGCACACTTGAATTGTGGCGAGCTGGACAATTTTTTTTGCTTTGGCTTTCTATATGTCCGCTTACGACGCGACCCATGTTTGGTGCCAGAGCAGGCCTTGTGGCTCGTCTGCGAAGTTCTCTAGGAGCCTTCATCTGGACCTGTTACTATCATCATCATCATCAGCTTTACTATGCCCACTGGAGGGCAAAGGCCTTTTCCATGTTCCACTGAATTATGTGACCCTGTGCTTTTTGCTGCCACGTTATACTTGCAAACTTCTTAACCTCATCTGCCCACTTAATTTCCTGTCACCCTCTCACGCCTTTGCCTTGTCTGGGAGTACAATTAGTCACCGTTAATGACCAACGGCTATTCTGCCTACGTGCTACATGCCCGGCCCATGTCCATGTCTTCTTCTTGATTTCAACTGTGATATCATCAACCCCAGTTTCTTCCCTGACCCGCTCAGCTCTCTTCCTGTTTCTTGAGGTCAAAGCTGTCATTTTTCTTTCAATTAAACATGATACGTATGATCATTTTCATTGGAAATTCTGAAAAGGAGGAGGAGGAGTAAGGAAGGAAGGTGGAAGGACAGGAAGGTTAGCCAGTTCTCAGGCCTGATGACAAATTATGAGCGTGCTAAAATGTTCGGGTGCTTCATCTTAATTAAATTATCGAAGCGAAAGCGTGAGATGCCTCACCGAACGCGATGCCTGAACATCGACGTCCCACGTTTTCGGCGTATATAAACACGAGTGATAAAACGAAATCATCAGCGCGTGATCAGGTCAGAGGTTGGCTGAAACTTGCGACATCATTGTGCCCTCTCTTAACGTGACGTCAGATGAAAACATCAACCCGTGACATCGTCGCTTTGCGTAGCCGCCACGATCGTTGACCCGATCACCGAGGCAGCGCGATGCCCATGTTGCTGCAGGAAGCTGTACAATGCCCCAGATCTTGGGGACAGTGCAAAACCACTTCGGTGCAGACAGCTTTCAGAAGTGGATGGGGAAGAATCACTGCGTGTTCTCAGAAGAAAAAAAAAGAAGAAGATGACTTCTGCCTTCGAGTCGTTGGAGGAAAGGATGCGTAGATGATGCACCTTTCAGAGAGCTAGCGTGCTCCCTTAGACGTTGAGACAACATTCCGTCTGCCCAATGTACGTATCACCGCATACAAATGCATCGTATGCGCATCTTCCTCTCAATAGCCAGAAGTGCGGCAGTTGCGCAGCCGAGCTAGACAAAACCGCTGTGGTGATAAGGCACATGGACCAGCACACGCGTGAACTCGCTGAAGCGTTTGAAATCATAAAAGCAAAGGGAAAGTGCTTGGGTCCACCTCTGATCCCTCTTGCAAGTACTGAAGTTTCATTACCTTCAGCATGAGTGATTACATGCTTGATCGGGGTTGATAAGATGTTTGGTGCCTTCCTTTACGCTTATATGTGCCATGTTTTTTTTTCATTTTCAATTAAACTTTCAGTTTTAGACAGCACTTGTGCCGTGCACTTCTTATGTTTTTGGGTCCCCCCTTTTTTTTGCATTGATCAGTGTTGAGTACGTTCCAGCTAGCCCAGTTTTCTAGCTTACTTCCAAAGTAGCTCGCCCTTCGGGAGCAGCGTGGTTTTCGCGGCGCTCCACCCAAGATAACAATCTTAGCGGAAGAGAAACCCAACCGATAAGTTTCCACGCTCAGAATCATTGGCCTTTGTATTCAAAACACAGGGCGCAATACACAAACTATAGGTTAGAGAATGCAACGCTACGCACACTCCAGCTTGTAATAAAGAGGAGGACTAACAAGCATATGGGTATGAAGGACTCCAACACTCTCCTACTCATTCGGGCCTTTGCTCTGATCAAAATTACACACTGCCTTCCGTATCTACGCTTAACGAGAGCTGACAAGTCCAGGATGGACACACTCCTACGGTAAGGTGCACAAGGTGTAGTTTCGGCCAACACACCTCCACGGAGGAAAGAAGGAAGGAAAAACTTTATTTGCAAGGGTTTGGGACAGGGGTCATGAGCTTGATGGGTGGGGCCCCAAGTCCAGGGCTCCACTGGCTGCCGCCGTCTGTCTGACGTGCCGCAGAAGTGCAAGCTGCACCTCTGGGTCAGAGCTGGCGAGCTGTGCCTCCCATTGCTCGAAAGTATTACGAAGCTTGTACTGACCTAAAAAGGTATCTAAATTTGGTGGTCGTTTTAGGCATCCCCACGAAATGTGGTAGAGCGATGGTGAGCCGCCACACCACGGACACGCATGCCCATACAGAGTTGGAAAAATTTTGTGCAATCTTTGAAGGTTGGGAAAGACTCCCGTTTGAATTCGGCGGAGGTCAATCGCGTCCTCCCCTTCTAGTGATTTGTGGGGGGCACTGTATTTTTGTCGCATGCCTCGCTGGTTAGCAAGAATTTTGCGAGGGGCCATTCTGGATGGGTCATTATCCTCCTCGATAGCTTCCTCCTGGAGTGTTTCAAAGGATTGAATGTGCTGTCGAAGCTCTGCTCGATTCGTGAGCCCTCGAGCACAAGCGTCAGCACTTTCGTTCCCCTCCAGGCCTGCGTGTCCTGGAAACCAGATAAGTCTGTATTTGTTCGTCAAGCTCCCGCCTAAGAACTTGCTTATTTTTATCGGAAGGCGGCCTCTTAAAAAGAAACGGCACGCTTCCTGCGAGTCGGAAATGATAGTTGTCTGCGGTTCATCTCTTTGTTCCTGCGCTTTGATTGCAAGGGCAATGGCAAAGCATTCCGCCTTGGCGATCAAGGACGTGTACAGTGATGCACATGTCACCATGCAGTTGTCGTTGCTAAGTACCGATGCAACTGACCGTTTAAAATTGTACCTTGAAGCGTCCACATACAAAACATTTGATTTGTTTTTGAATGTTTTTCGGAGCCATCGCACTCTATCCTCTCTGCGCTTTCTGTTTCTTTTTACGTCCATGTTTTGGGCAGCGGTGAGACCGAGATCTTGCTGCGGACGGGATCCGGGATTTCTACAAGAACCTCGTCCATGTTTTGGGGGTATGGCGGAAAGCCCACCCTAGAAAGTATCTCTCTCCCCGCTTTCGTATGACTTAGACGATTTCTCTGCGCAGTCAGTGCCGCTGTCTTTAGCTCAGGGTATGTATTATATATACCGAGGTACAAAAGCTTTTGGGTTGGTGTGCTTACCGGTAGCCCTATGGCCACTTTGTAGGCGCCCCTAATTATAGACTCGATAGTTTCTTCTTCTGATTTGTTTAACACGTGGAAAGGTAGACTATACGTAACCTTACACAGTACAAGTGCCTGTAGTAATCTAATTGTGTCTCCTTCCTTCATGCCCTGTTTGTAGTATGTTATTCTATGGATCATTCGTGCAACTTGTTTCGTGGCTGATTTTAATGTTTATTGTATGATTCGCTCGTCCATTACTTTGAACCCAGTAACCCAGAATACGTGCGACGGTCACCTCACGTACTTTGACACCTTCCATGTTTATGTCAATGTTTCCGTTACTTTTGTATCTTTTTCCATGTACACTGATAATTTCGGATCTTTCTGGGGCACAGCTGAGCCCGCTTGCCTTCGCACAGTTTTCAACTGCTGTTGCAGCCACTTGAAGTGTCTGCTCTTTGTTAGCTAGAGATCCACGTGTTGCCTATAGGGTGATATCATCCGCATAGAGAGTGTATCCTAACTGCGGAACTCTATCCAGAGCTCGCGTGAGTCTTAACATGGCGATATTAAAGAGCAGGGGAGAGAGGATGGCTCCTTGAGGGGTACCTTTGTTTGGCATCTCAAAAGCGTCTGACGTAACTTGTGCTAAGCTTATCGAAGCCCGCCTTTCTGTGAGGAATGCCTTGATGTAATTGTAGGTGTTTGTCCCACATCCCATGTTGTTTAATTCTGTTAGGATGACCTTATGCGAGATATTGTCGAATGCTCCTTTTAAATGAAGGGCTAGTATTAGATGTTCTCCTCCTGTAGGTATATAGCTCAAAACTTCCTCTTGTAGTAGGAGAAATGCGTCTTGAGTGGAGAGGCCATTGCGGAAACCCAGCATAGTGGCTGGAAAAAGGCCGTTGTCCTCTATAAAGTTTTGGAGCCGATTATGAATAACCCTTTCGAAAAGCTTTCCCATGCATGACGTCAAAGATATGGGCCTGAGTGCCTGCAGGGATGGCTTCTTCCCGGGTTTCGGTATCGTAATAATTTTGGCTACTTTCCATTCCTCGGGTATCTTCGCTTTGAGCCAATAGTTGTCATTAAAAAGGTTTGTCAGTGCCTCTATAACCTTATCGCTGAGGTTCCTTATCATTGCATTTGTGATTTAATCTGAACCGGGGGCAGAATTTCTCTTGGCTGCTTGGGCAGCCGCAAAGACCTCTTCCGTGTTGATAGGGGCGTCGAGTCTCCCGTTTTTCGCAACAGTGTACTGCATTTCAATACTGCAACTATCGGTATTCTCTCCTATGTATCTGTCCTTAAGTGCTTGTACTACCTCCTCCTCTGTGCCCGGAAAATCATGTGTTCTGTTCGAGGCCGATTTTGATTTTTCAGGGTCAAGCATGTTCCTTAGGATGGCCCAAGTTTTTGCAGTGCTCAGAGTGTCCTGTAGTGAACTGCAGAACTGGATCCATCCCTCAGTTGCAATTTTGTTAGCGTATTGATTTGCCTCTTCTCCTAAAGCAGCGATTTTGCGGAGAAGGTTCCGGTTGAGTAGCTAGTTTTTCCACCTTTTAAGCATACGGCGCCTGCTCTCCCACAGGTGGAGCAGGTGCCTGTCGACTGCAGGAGTCTCTGCTGTTCTTGCGATACGTTTAGATGTTTGTTTGTGAGCTGAGATTATGTACTCTGACCATTCCCCAATCGACTCCGGTACAGAGTCGGGTGAGGGATCCCGTCGTCTGTATCTTTCCCAGTCAGTGATCACCACGTCTCCTATGGCCCTGCGTAGTTTTGGAGTTGAGAGGGAAATACTGATTGATTGATTGATTTGTGGGGTTTAACGTCCCAAAACCACGATATGATTATGAGAGACGCCGTAGTGGAGGGCTCCGGAAATTTTGACCACCTGGGGTTCTTTAACGTGCACCCAAATCTGAGCACACGGGCCTACAACACTTCCGCCTCCATCGGAAATGCAGCCGCGGCAGCCGGGATTCGAACCCGCGCCCTGCGGGTCAGCAGCCGAGTACCTTAGCCACTAGACCACCGCGGCGGGGCGAGAGGGAAATACTGATTATGTAGTGATCGCTGCCGAGACTCTCTGCCAGGTTTGTCCAGTTAGCGTCGTTAACATTACGTGTGAATGTCAGATCTGGGAACGTGTCTCGACTTACGCTGTTACCCAGCCTCGTAGGTGTTGTGGGTAGAGTAATTAAGCTCAATCCTAGTTTGGATACGGCGTGTTCGAGACGTGTTCCTTTAGGGGAATCTCTCGAATACCCCATGTGGTGCTGGGTGCGTTAAAGTCGCCCAATACCACAAGTCGATCTTTCGCCCCTGCAATACCGACGACATTTTTAAGCAGTGCACCAAAGTCCTCGTGTTTCTCTTCGGGAGGGCTGTATATATTAAATATTACGGTTTTCACTTTGCCTCTCTTCAGAGGAAGAAGGGTGATTACCTGATGATTTATCTGCAGACTTTCTATGTGCTCAACCTTTGCTGCAATACTTTTGCTAACCAGCGAGGCTACGCGGGGATAATTTGGATCTTGCAAACAATAATATCCCTGCAGTTTGACCATCTTGGGCCCAACCTCCTGCAGGCATATTACGTCTGGCTGAATTGGTACCGAGTTCATGTAATTTTGGAGTGCCGCGGCGCGCTTGTGAAAAGTGCGACAGTTCCACTGCCAAATCTCTAAATGTTCTACACTTTTTATATTACTTTTGGCCATGCTGCATGGTCGTATTCATGCTGTCGCGGCCCGCTTTGGATGGTTTGTCAATACCTGGGGCGGACATAGAGCGTTTGTTTAGTGCCCTCTGCAAGCCTCCCACTGCATTGTTAACATACTGCCTCTGAATTTTCAGTTCTTCTACGACAAAAGTTTCCATTTCCGCCATGAAATCACCTAGAAGTTTATGTAAAGTAGCTATGCTTTCCCTGTTTGCTCGAACCTGCGTCTGCACTCGCTTTACTAGTTCACTGCTTTCTGATTTATTAGCGAACGAGTCTTCGTCTATCGTTTCCGAGCTCGTTTCTGCACTATCCTTCATGTGGGATAGACGCTCTCGCACCTCTTTATTGCCCACGGTGGAGTTGCCTATCGACCCTGGGTTTTGTATTTTCTTCATTGCATTTTCTAATTTGATTCTATTGACGAGATGGCCATTTTATACTCTTTCCGCTCCGCAGCCATTTGATTTCTAAGCTGTTTAATTTCTTGTGTTAATCTTTTGTTCTCCTCTAGAATTTTCCTATACTGTGGGCTATCAGTTGCAGGAACATTGGGAGGCACTGGACTCGTCCAGCTCACCTTGTTTGGTTGGTTGTTTTGTACGTCCTGCGTACTAAGGCCAGTGGTTGCTGCTACTGCTTCTTCTTTCCTGGCATGGGCGGAGCTTGTTTCCAAGCTGCTGCTCGGTGTTTTCTTCAAGTTTGGCTTGCCAGGGGCCTCCGCAGGTTTGCTAATATTTCGCTGTTGCGGGGTCTTTGATGATGATCTCGATCTTGATCGTGATCTGGAGCTGGATCTAGATGCCTGCCACGTCTGGAGCGTCGCTTCCTCTCGGTCTGAGCTGAACCAACGAGGAGGTTTCTGCTGGTGTTGCTCAAGTTGCGGGAAATCCTTCTCGGCATAGGTACACTCTGTTTGTCTTCGAGGCGTCTCCACTCGTGATTTTCGGGGGGCCACATTTTTCAGTTTCTTTTTGCATGATTTGTCTCCTGTAGCGTGATATTCACCGGATATGGCGCAGTTCAGGGCACATTCATGTTCCTGAGTAGGATCACACGTCCCACACTTGGAGCACACATTTGCGTTCGGAGTCGGGCACACGTCGGTTCGGTGTCCAGTTGATCGACAAATCTTGCAAACCTGTACGGTAGGCTTGTATGAATAACAGATCGCCTCTGCACCCATAAAATAGACACACCTGGGGAGCACGTCACCCGTAAAAATTATTATTGCTGACTTCGAAGAGCCCAGCATTCTGGCTCTCTCTATCTTCACCCCTTGTGTCCGTATTCGCAGGTTTGCCATCAGGTCCGCCTGAGTGGTTCCGGGTGGTAGTCCGTGAACGATGCCTCGCAGCACGTCTTCTGGGTCGGCCACGTACGCATTGAAGGGGTGAATCCGTCCTCTGATTTTCAATTCGTTGATCTCTCTCAGCCTGCCCGCCACTTGTTCGTGTGGCGTGGACAGTATTATGATGTTCAATCCGGGGTGGACCCGCAGCAAAAAACTTTCTCCTTCAAAGCTGTTCCGGCAGGCCTCTATCACTGCCATAGAGAGCTCGGATCTAAATAGATTTTTCACTGTGAGGCCCTTGTGCGGTCTCAGGATAACCTTTATGTCTTCCTTTGGAAGGGGCGTCGGTCCTTGGCGTTTTCTGCGCTGGAAATCCCGCTTGACTTGGCTGTCCCGTGCTGCGTCGGCAAGCGAATGGCCTGCTGACTTTTTGTTTTTCTTCTCTAGTCCCTTCTCGGGTTTTTTCTGGCTTTTTTAAGGTTCTTTTAGATGCGGAGCATCTTATACTCGCGCCTTGTAGTGCGCCGTCCGCACCGTCCGCACCGCTTCTCAAACATTCGACAGCTGACGCGCGCGCATGCGTCGTCGCGCCGTCGCCCACTCTTCCACCATCTGTGCATCCCTTCCTCCTCTACACACCGCGCGCGCTTCACTCCTCCACCATCTGTGCACCCTTCCTCCTCTACACACCGCGTTCGACATCTACAATTCTCCTGATTCTCCAGTGGACGCGCATGTGGCGTCGCGCTTCGAGAACATTCAACAGCTGACAGTGCATGCGCCGTCGTGCTGTATATATACTCAAGGTCGGCGCTCGCTCGCTCAGTTGCCGCTCGTCGGTTGGTTTGTACGGCGCGTCGACGTGCAAGGTGGCGGTGAAATGAATTCCAACGAATCCACAAACACAATGATCGACGTCCCTTCAACCAGCGCCGCCCTTTCGCATACGTGTGTACGTGTTCACTCATTTAACACCCCCTCCTACAACCACGTTAACCAATTTAGCCATCGACCCAAGTAAGTCGCAATTTAACACCCCATTTCACAACCACGTTAACCAATTTAGCCATCGACCCAAGTAAGTCGCACTTTAACACCCCGTTAACCAATTATATGGTCCGCATCCTCCTCAGTGTTCCCCCGAGGGAAGCTGCGGGCAATTTTTTTTCTTCTGCGGGAAAGGACGGTGTGCCAGCCGTCCCCCGTCCAAGTAAGAGCCAGATCCGCGTCGTCATCGTTCTTGTTATCGAGAGACGCGGCGCTGGGCGCTCGCGCGTCGTTACTTGGTTCCTCATTTGACGAGACGCTACTCGCGTCGGTCGGTTGATTCTCCGACACCAGTGATGCGCAGGGAGGGTCTTCGTCAACGTCCATGTAGACGAAGAATTTCTAGGCGTCCTTATGCATGCATGCTCAGTAGAAACAGGGGAATGAGCCGACCTCCGTTTTCCTCTGCGCAAGACGCATAGTCCGAAAAGCAGGTTAAATGGCACTCACCATTGACTTCCAACTCGGTCAGAAAATGTCGGAGAAAGTCGGTCGAATAGTGGTGAGCCAGTCGACGCACCCGTCGCCGCACCGCGCCCGGTTTAGCGTCCCGGCGCCGCCGACCGAAGCCGGTGATACGGTAAGCTGCGTTCGTGCACGTCGTATCTTCAAGCGTTGATAACTTCTCGTGAAGCTGGTCCAGGTCCCAGATTTTGGTGTCCTTCAAATCCTCGCAACTTCATGGAAAAGATGACGCACTCTTCAAGTAGACTTTAATGAAATTTTGGCCTGAAAGCGTTTCATAAAGCGGAGAGCGATGTGAGCACGTCCTCACCGCCCTACGCCACCTAGCGGATCTCACATCCATGGAGAAACTTCTCTAACTGGGACTCAGCAATGCGCTAGAGGAGATGGTGAAGGTCCACCTCACCACGGTAGTACGAGAGATCATAGCGAACGCCAGCCAGTCGCTACACCATTGGAGATCCCGGCATTTGTTAGACTCCTACATTCTTTCCCCTAACCAATACATCGTCCAGGGTGCGCATCTCGAAGTCCGGGACGTAGCCAGGCGGTGGCGCACCAAGCCCCCCCCCCCCCCCTATGTATTTTCGTCTGACATTGGCATAGAGAGCGAAAAATGACCAGTTCAAGGGGTGCACTCCAAGAAATCAAAAAGGTGCCCCCCCCCCCAATTTTTTTTCTGGCTACGTCTGTTCAAAATACTCCCCATACTTATAGGAATATGAACACCACTCATCACATTGAAAGGCGGATGGAACGGGCCAAGGTGCTGCACACCCAGTTTGTAACTCATAAGAAAACAGCTTACGTTGGCGCAACTGAAATCAACGGAGAACTGGATTTATCGATCATGTTGTGAACTATGCAGGGAAAGTCCTATTGGGAGCATCTGTCAAAACAACCAATCCAGAAGAGTCAGAGGAGGTGGCCATCGCCTTGCCCATAGACAACACTGCCCAAATGCACATAATCAGTGCTTCTAAATCAGCTATTCACATCTATATTGAAGGGCGAATTTACAAAATAGCTAGTAAAATTCTCAATCAGGCAGGCGGCTCCAGACGAGCACGTATCTATGCACGACCTTTCTGCACAAAATATTTCGGGACGTGCACGCTCACGATGCGTGGTGATTTTGTGAAGATGTAGCTAGTATAGCTCACATGCTCCGGGGTTGCCCCCTGCCACCAGGGGCCAGAACCACCGAGGAAAAGTGACACCGAGATCTGCGCAAATTGGACGGCTTGAAACGCAGCTCCAAGCTATGCTTCGGGTCCACGAAGCGACGGAGGGGCAAGGTCTCTCTGTCCCAACGTGGGAGCGGCCCGCTGCGCGCTACACGCATGCACGGAATGACCTTAATAAGGTTATTCATCCATACATGCAACACTAAACATTGCACTGCCCAAACTGGGTCCTCAAGCCTTTTAATGAAGATGTGTTTTTCTCGACATTGTAACCCCCCTGCTGCAGCGCCTTCGGGCTAAGCGGGGTAATCATTGAATAAAGAATAAAGAATGAAGAACTATGTGGGCACCAGCCTTACTCCTCACTCCCAGGTAATAGAGAGTTAGAGAATTGGGCACCCAGGACAATGGGTCCCCAAGCCGCGTTGCGTAGTTGCTCTTGCGTTCGGAGGATAGGCAGAGTTTGAGAACCGAGTCAAACGCAGGCTACGTTGGGTGAAATGCACGGGGTGCCACCCGTAGCAAAGCTGAAGATGATGCGAGACGTGGACACTGTGGCTCACGGTGCGTCTGCTTTGTCTCGCTGGCGACATAAAAGAACTTCTCTTGGCATTGGAGCGAAGGCTACAGAGTAAAATTGCAGACATTTTACCAACAGTGAATGTAGTTCCACAACAGTGCCTGTATTTTCACCGTGAAATATAGAAGTCCTCCCTTTATTTTTTACGTGGAGCTATTTGAGACTGAACGCAGCTCCCACCATTAAGATAGTCGTATTCACTTTAACTTATTCGTTGTGACTTTGCGTTTTTGAACACTCGAGAAAGTCGCACCTTGTTACGTGCACATCAAACGCAAGACGGCGTCTGCGTCTACATGACACGCTGATGATGCGCCCCCGCCACTTTCCATTGCGTTGCGAGACGCGCGCCAAAACGGACTACTTCGCCCAGGGATACATGTGCAGAAGCTCCGCCTCCGTATCTTTCCCTCCAGTGCCAAGAAACGTTGTCGCCAAGTATACAGTTTATTTTTGGGCCTTACGTCAACACGAACGTGAGAGCCCAAGATTCGCTTGGGTTCGGCGCGTGCACCCTGGCGCGTCGCAAGCTTCTTGGGTCCTCAAGCTCCTGGGGACCTCGATTCTTAAACTCTCTACGAGGCCACCCACAATAAGGTTCGAGCTTTCGCCTCCCGAGCCCACGGCTTAACATAGATGAGCACGGGGAATGGGTTAGCTTCGACCTTAGCGAGAAGTTCTGGATCGCGGGGCGGGAAGAGGCAACCGTCGAGGACCTGGGGCACCTGCATGGCCGACTAATATGAGTGGTTCTTGAAGGAGGAGAAAAAAATTGCCCGCAGCTTCCCTCGGGGGAACACTGAGGAGGATGCGGAGCATATAATTGGTTAACGGGGTGTTAAAGTGCGACTTACTTGGGTCGATGGCTAAATTGGTTAACGTGGTTGTGAAATGGGGTGTTAAATTGCGACTTACTTGGGTCGATGGCTAAATTGGTTAACGTGGTTGTAGGAGGGGGTGTTAAATGAGTGAACACGTACACACGTATGCGAAAGGGCGGCGCTGGTCGAAGGGACGTCGATCATTGTGTTTGTGGATTCGTTGGAATTCATTTCACCGCGACCTTGGACGTCGACGCGCCGTACAAACGAACCGACGAGCGGCAACTGAGCGAGAGAGCGCCGACCTTGAGTATATATACAGCTCGACGGCGCATGCACTGTCAGCTGTTGAATGTTCTCGAAGCGCGCCGCCACATGCGCGTCCACTGGAGAATCAGGAGAATTGTAGATGTCGAACGCGGTGTGTAGAGGAGGAAGGGTGCACAGATGGTGGAGGAGTGAAGCACGCGCGGTGTGTAGAGGAGGAAGGATGCACAGATGGTATTTCTGTCTTCCTAATGTGACGTCAAAGCTAAGCTCCTTGTTAAAAGGAGGACAAAAGAAAACCAGAGGGAGTACTCGGCGCATAGAGCGACAGAAAGTGATGAAAAAGATAGAGGACACGGTCGAAGGAGTCCGAGGACGAGGCACCGAATGGCGAGAGGTAACTGGACACCAGGGACGACACAAACGTTACGCACGAAATCCACTGAGGTAGTCCTGGCCGGCTAACTATCGTCGCCTCCCACAATCGAGAAAACCTTTTCCCTTGGTTTCAATAAAAGTTTTTCCTTCCTTCTGTCAGACACGACTATATTGTCGACGCGTGAGAGAAAAAGAAGGACTTCGGGCAAGGAATATCGCGTAGTCACAGAGACGCAGGTAAGTGACGCGACACAACCAAAAAGTCTCCGCGAAAGAGCAGCGCGCTGTCCTAAACGACTTCTTCGTTTGCTCCTAGATGCGGGCTCGTGCTCTGCGCAGTTCATAGCCAGGTGGCAATATTTTCAAAGAGATATTAGCTTTGAAGCTATGGGCTAAATTCTCCGTTGAAACATTTCTCGAGGACAGAACGGTGGCCATAAAATTGGGACAATCAGTCACGTACCCTTTGAAACTGAGACGAAGGGGAGCTTGCACATTATTATTGTTATTGTTGTTGTTATTGTTATTGTTGTTGTTGTTGTTGTTGTTGTTTTCACTCTTTCATTTTTCTGAAGAGTGTCTGCATTGTATTGTTTTATTTTTGGGTTTGGCCCCGCTGTGGTGGTCTAGTGGCTAAGGTACTCGGCTGCTGACCCGCACGTCGCGGGATCGAATCCCGGCTGCGGCGGCTGCATTTCCGATGAAGGCGGAAATGTTGGAGGCCCGTGTGCTCAGATTTTGGTGCACGTTAAAGAACCCAAGGTGGTCTAAATTTCCGGAGTCCTCCACTACGGCGTCTCTCATAATCATATGGTGGTTTTGGGACGTTAAACCCCACAAATCAATCCAATTATTTTTGTGTGTGCCTGCTCAAAGGTACCATGGTTGTTCCAGGCACGTTATAGACATTATTAATTGATTGATTATTATTATTACCAGGAGAAAAAAGCTTTGCTCACTTGTTAATCTGCACAAGATAATAATAGCGCGAAATATGAACAAAGGACACGCCAGGGGACACATACAAACGCTTGTCTGAGTCGCCTCGCTTGTACTTTGTTCATTTTTCGTGCAGTCAATATTGTGTGCATTCAAACGAAAAGTCGCCCAGACCTTCACTCTAATTGTTATCCCGTCGTGCCTCAGTTTCTCATCGCGTGGCGTTGGTCACGCTGCACTGGTATTTTATTATTTGCACTATTAAGCTGGTAGGTGTGCTGTGTAAAAGGTTCAAATAAGTGTCATTTCATTGGTTTGCACTGCGATGCACTGTGCCCTTTGCTCCTTGAGTGCCAGAGAACCCACGCAGTGTCCGCGGTTGCGCCGAGTCACTGAGGGGTCCAGTAACCCAAGGATATATACCACACCCCAGTAACCACACAACGCCACCCCTCACAAGAACCCTGGAAGCCCCATGTATTATTCCCAGATCGACCTGCCCCACTCCCAAACTATACAGACAAACACTATTTCCTTGCAGGAAGTTTTTGGGGCCCTATGTAGATTAGAAAGACTTAGGGATACAAATTAAAGGATAGAACCTTAGTAACCTGCGATTTCCTGATGACATTGTACTGATGAGCAACTCAAGGCATAAATTGCGACTCTTGATTACTGAATTGGACGAGCAAAGCAGAACGGTCTCAAGATCAATATGCAGAAAACCAATTAGTGAGGTCTCGGGAAAGAATAGCGATTCGCGATAGGTAATGCGAGGCTCTGGAAGTGGTAAAGGAGCACGTCTACTTAGGATAGTGTCCGCGGAACCAAACGATTGCGCTCGGCAAGGGGCTCTAGCTCGGCGTAAAGCTCGGCGCCCAGCTCGTCACGATGCGCGCTCATTTTCCACGCGATTTTTACTCCGCGGAGGGAAGGGGCTCCATCCGCGCAACTTTAATGTGGTGGGGCAGAGTCGCACGCCTATGGCTTCCACCGGAACGGTTGCGTTTAGTCGCCCGGGCACACAAAGACCAGTTTTATTGCTGGACAGTCCCTGTTTGCGAAAAGAGTGCGCTTTTCAAGCACCGCGAAGTAAAAACGGGGATACCTGTTAGTTCGCACTCATATCTGTACTTATGATTACGTTTATTAGTGTGTCGTTTTAGTGTAAAGAGCGCGTCAAGTGTCGAACTGTAAACATTGTTAGTTATCTCTTATACTCTGTGTGCATTGTTTCCTTGCGTCATTTGTGCGTGAGCAGCATGCTGCACGTTTCGGTGCATGTGCTTGCCGTTCTCAGCGTTACATATCCAAGTTGTTGCTATTGTTAAGCGGTTTATTGACGGACACTCAGCGATGATTCACGACAGCGACAGTCAATGCGGGGATCGACTCTCTGCACGAGCTGCTCTTCTTCTTAAGAAAAGGGCGACCCACTAGAAGGCGCTGAAGAGGATGACCCACTGTTCAAAGGCTTTACCACAACTACCCCGGGTACGAAAAGTGAGCCGCCTGGCGACCTAACAGCTGGTTACAATGAGCGGATCATGGTAGGCCTTGAGGCGCTCCACGTTAACAATGTCGCGTCCTCGACGACGCATGTCCGAAGATTGTTCGATGGGTTCAATCAAGTAGTTGACTGGGGAAGTGCATTTGACGACACGGTAGGGGCCTTCGTATTTAGGCAACAGTTTTGAAGATAGGCCAGTTGCAGTAGTAGGGATCGAGAGCCAGACGAGCGCTCCAGGGAGGAATGTGGGCGCAGTAGTACTGGCGTCAGCGCGAATGCTTTTTTGCCGCTCTTGATCATGCGCAGTAAAGGTCTTTGCCAGCTCTCGACATTCTTCAGCAAGCTTGGCTGTAGCAGAAATAGGTGCCCACTCAGATGGATCTGGCCTGTACGGAAGTATCGTGTCGATGGTGTGTGACGGGTGCCTTCCATATAATAAAAAGAAAGGTGAAAAGCCAGTAGTGCTCTGAGGGGCGGTATTATATGCGTAGGTGACGAAGGGTAGAATGGAATCCCAATTTGTGTGATCGGCGGCGACGTATTTGGAGAGCATGTCGCCCAGCGTACGGTTGAAGCGTTCTGTGAGGCCATTCGTCTGCGGGTGGTAAGCAGCAGTTTTGCGGTGAACAACTTTGCACTCTTTGAGAATGGCTTGAACGACTTCAGACAGGAAGACACGGCCTCGGTCACTGAGCAGTTCCTGGGGTGGGCCGTGTCGCAGAATGAATCGTTGGAGCAGAAAGGAAGCCGCATCGCTCGCTGTAGCCGCGGGAAGAGCGGCCGTTTCGGCGTATCGCGTGAGGTGGTCCACAGCAACAATAGCCCAGCGGTTACCAGCCGACGTTAGTGGAAGTGGCCCATACAAATCGATGCCAACGCGCCCAAACGGCCTGGCAGGGCAAGGTAGAGGTTGCAGACCTACCGGCGACAGGTGCGTTGAAGTTTTGCGGCGCTGACATTCTATGCAGGAGCGAACGAATTTCTGCACGTAGCGGTACATTCCACGCCAAAAGTACCGTTGGCGAATGCGGTGGTAAGTCTTAGATACCCCGGAGTGCGCACACTGCGGATCAGAATGAAAGAATTCGCATATGTCAGAGCGCAGACTGCGAGGTATGACTAGTAGCCACTGGCGGCCGTCACCGTTGTAATTGCGTCGATGGAGGAGGTCGTCGCGAACGGCGAAATGGTGGGCTTGACGACGCAACGCGCGAGTGGATGGAGTGGATGGATCAGTCAGCAAGTCTATCAGTGAGGCGATCCATTGATCCTTGCGCTGTTCAGTAGCAATGGCATGAATGCTAATCGAAGAAATGGCAAGGTGAGACACTGAGTTGTTGGCATTGTCGTCAGGCAAGGGAGAGCGCGACAGGGCGTCGGCGTCAGCATGTTGCCTTCCATTGCGGTACAGCACGCGGATGTCATAGTCTTGTAGGCGAAGTGCCCACCGGGCGAGACGGCCTGAGGGATCTTTCAATGACGACAACCAGCATAGTGCGTGGTGGTCGCTGACGACATCAAATGGGCGACCATACAAATAAGGTCGGAACTTTGCAAGGGCCCAGACGATTGCCAAACATTCTTTCTCGGTGACTGTGTAATTAGTCTCGGCTTTAGTAAGCGTACGGCTCGCGTACGCCTCGACATATTCCGGGAACCCTGGTTTGCGCTGCGCAAGGACAGCGCCGAGGCCGACACCACTGGCATCCGTGTGTACCTCTGTAGGGGCCGTAGGGTCGTAGTGGCGAAGTATGGGAGGCGACGTCAACAAACGACGAAGTGTTCTGAAAGCGTCGTCGCACTGTGATGACCACGAATGGAGAGGGCCGTTGCTACCGAGAAGCTTCGTCAGCGGCGATATGATAGTCGCGAAGTTTCGAATGAAGCGCCGAAAGTAGGAACACAGTCCTACGAAACTGCGCAGTTCCTTCACGGATGTCGGCTTGGGGAACTCGGTCACGGCCCGAAGCTTGGTTGGATCAGGGAGAATTCCGTCCTTGGACACGACGTAGCCGAGTATAGTCAGCTGCCGAGCTGCAAATTGGCACTTCTTTAGGTTCAGTTGCAGACTGGCGTTTCTCAGACGCGTTAAAACATGCCGAAGGCGTTGAAGGTGCGTCGAGAAGTCAGGAGCGAAAACGACGACGTCATCGAGGTAGCACAGGCACGTGTGCCATTTCAGGTCACGCAGAACTGTATCCATCATGCGCTCAAAGGTGGCGGGCGCATTGCACAGCCCAAACGGCATAACGTTAAACTCGTACAAGCCGTCAGGGGTGACAAAAGCGGTCTTTGGTCGAGCGTCCTCAGCCATAGGTACTTGCCAGTACCCTGAGCGCAAATCTAGGGATGAAAAAAATTCTGCTCCTTGCAGGCTGTCAATCGCGTCATCTACCCGCGGTAGTGGATACACGTCCTTACGAGTGATCTTGTTGAGGCGTCGGTAGTCCACACAGAACCGCACAGAACCGTCCTTCTTCGTGACGAGAACGACAGGAGATGCCCAGGGGCTGCTAGAGGGGCGAATAACATCGCGGCGAAGCATGTCGTCGACTTGCTCGTTGATTACACGGCGTTCTGTGGGAGATACGCGATATGGACGTTGCCGCAGCGGTGGCTGCGCGCCTGTGTCGATGCGATGCGTAACGTTGGATGTGCGGCCAAGAGAAGGTTGAGCGACATCGAAAGAAGAGCGGAATTCTTCCAACAGGCCCAAAAGCTGGGAACGCTGGCCCTGCGTAAGGTCGTCGGGTATGCAGGGACGGAATATATCATCGGATGATGAAGCAGATGTCGAAACAGCACCAAGCGTACAGGAACTTGGGCAGTGCATGTCATCGGGTTGATCCATAACTTGCTGATATGAGTGCATGGTAGGCGGCACTCGGGGCACGTGGGTGACGCCGGCGTATGTAGGCGAGACAGGATCTCCAAAGGCCTGGGGCCTCGCGACAGTTTCGGTGTAATTTAGCGGAACAGTGACAGAAATTGGTGGGGGCGGCCTGGCAACAACTTGAGCGTAGCTGAGTGGCACAGATGCAGGAGGTGGCTGGTGGTATTCAGGGACGACCTCCGCGATTTCCTGCTGAATGGCTCAGCGGAGCGGAGGTGGAAGTGTACTTGATGGCTGTTGAGCTTGTTGTGGGGAAGCAAAAGCCAGTAGAGAGACCTGGCGGGCAACTTCCTCACGCACGAACGACTTGATTTCGGCGAGCAAGGTTGCGTGCTCTGGAACTGCTGACAAGGCCGAGAGATCAGCATCACGTGGTGGCGGGCGACGGGTCATCAAGCGCTGCCGCCGCAGCTCGTCGTAACTTTGGCATAACATGATGACTTCTGCCACAGTGCGGGGGTTCTTTGCCAGGAGCATGGTGAAGGCATCGTCAGCGATGCCTTTTAGAGCATGCGTGATTTTGTCAGCCTCTGACATGTTCAGGTTGACCTTCTTGCACAAGTCAAGGATGTCCTCGATATAACTTGTGAAGGACTCACCGGTCTGCTGGGCTCGTTCACGTAAACGCTGTTCAGCTTGCAGCTTACGAACGGCAGGGCGGCCGAACACGTCGACGACAGCGGTTTTAAAAGCGGACCAAGTCGGGAAATCAGATGCGTGGTTATTGTACCACATTCCGGCCACACCCGCAAGGTAGAAGAACAGGTTGCCGAGTTTAGCTGCCTCATCCCAATGATTGGGGACGCTCACTCGTTCGTACATGGCAAGCCAGTCCTCGACGTCAGTGCCATCCGCGCCGGTGAAGACAGGAGGGTCGCGGATGCGGGGGACACCGGGACATGGCGTCGGTGTAGGAGGAAGCGTTTGCTGGGCGGCGTCTTGGTACATGGTTGGAGGCACGGTACGGGATCGAAGCTCCAAGGGCATCGAATGCTGACCGAAGGTGTTTGAAGGGCACAGCACCTCCACCAAATTGTTAAGCGGTTTATTGACGGACACTCAGCGATGATTCACGACAGCGACAGTCAATGCGGGGATCGACTCTCTGCACGAGCTGCTCTTCTTCTTAAGAAAAGGGCGACCCACTAGAAGGCGCTGAAGAGGATGACCCACTGTTCAAAGGCTTTACCACACTATCACTTTCATCTTCGCCCTTGCGGCGACACTGATTTTTTATATACTCTCAACACACCCCTCGTTATTTTCGTCAAAACGATAGCTTACAGGCTACTGCACTTCAGAGTATACGTAAGCACGCCGTTTCAAGAAATCTCCCCGAAAATCATTAAAAAAAATGGAAGATGAAGGTAAATGCAGTCTTAGTACACGGCCTTCATATTTATACTCTTCTGCGTCCGTGGACATTAACATGAGTTGAGACATCAATTACGTTGGTATTTAAGTGAAGTCGACTAATTGACCCTTTAATTCATGAATACAGCCAGTTGGGCCAAATGGGAAAGCGCTACCGGCGAAGACGCTTTGAGGTTTCAAAAAAGCGGACGCTACAAATTATTGTTTCGTGATAAAATTCGGGCAATATTAAGATACTGAAGTCAAAAAGCGGTAAAGCGCAAGTATCATATATATTGATACCCGGACACAATTAAAGAAAGTCGTTCCTTCAATGGTCGATCGACATCGCTTCGTATGTGTGCCAGGCGTGCTCAAATTTAGAGCCCGCATGACGAACGTACTTTAATAAAGGCAAAACAAATAGGGCCAATACTACTATTGTCGTGAACAGTGACATCGTTTTGGTCGACTGCCAGTAGCGCACATCTGCACTTTGGTGACGGTTTCGCCTGCAGTGGGCTCTTCGTAAAAAAGAGAGAGAAAAAACTTTTCTTCTCTTAATTAACCCGACCGACCATCCATCCCGATTATTTCTCGAGTATCTTACCTGGCCACAAATTTTATGACTGCACTCTGCCTCAGAACTGGTTTTCACATTTTAGTACCATTTAATAATGCAGTGATCATTTTGTGGGCTTGAACTTCCATACATTTTCTTCTATATTCCATAATTATTAGCAATGTACGTTTGTTTTATTCGTTAGCGGTGTGCGAGCTGTTAATTTCATGCAACGTTATTGTTCGAAGCGCCCCTCAACTGACGTTCCCTTTCAGAACATTAAATTAAGTTCAGTGATAAAAGTAAATAAAGAAATTATTGACGCGACCTTCTTCCTTGAGCTGTGTAGCGCAATGTAAGTTAGACATCGTTTTCGTGTGTCGATCCTAGTGTTTGTGTGTCGATCCTTGGGTTGAATTTGTGAATTGTCGCACTGGTGAAGTGGATGCCGGAGGCCACGTAGGGAGAAGAAGCGAGTGATTGAAATTAACGCCACCAGATACCGCCACGCTTCCAACTGCTCCAGAGTTAATAGGGAGGTTTAGTGCTGGGTACGCATTCTCTTGGGGACTTGCGGGCTTGGGAGCGCGCGGCGTTGCGTGCCCAACCCATACCCAACCGGAATGCCTTTTAGTTGGCGCCACGGTGGCACGCACGCAAACGCAAGCCGCACGAAGTTCACACGCGCTCGCAGAGCCATAGCGTCTTGTCACGTGAATATTATTTAAGTCTTTTTATGATTTAAAAATGTTAAATTAAACATACATAGTGATCAGGACACTTTTTTTATTGTGTACAGTAATCTGGTAGTACGCAAAAAAAGGGAATCACAAGGTTATTGTAACGACAGTGTCGACATCTTGTGACACTTCGTGCAACCGCAGTCATGAACATGTAAGCTTACGCGCAATGTTTTTGAGGTGAAAATGATAAATGAATAAAAAGGTTACTCATTTGTAGTATTGTCGCTGCGTAGTTTTTGCACCAGATGTACAATGCACAATGTTTCTGCAATAACAAAGTTGTGGTTGTCTGTTTCACTATGGCCGCGCTGGATGGCGCCACCTTATCAGCAGGCCCGTTGCTGGCATATGCTTTTTAGTTTCTATGTTCCAGGCCATTCTAGCTTTGGAAATCTGGCTGAAACCGTGTAATCGCTATAAGTGCTCGCACTTTGGCTTATTTTAACTCGACGGCTAGAGTATACGTAGTGCGAATACCGTGAGTTCTTGCGAAGGTGGACCGCGCAGACGCATGGCCCCATCGCCCCAGCGATCTTGCGACGCATCTGTTTGGGGTTTCGCGCATGCGCAATACCACCGCCCCAGCGTCCTGGGTACGCAAGCCGCTTGGGTACCCAGCACTAAATCTCCCTAATGTATATGCTACCTTCAGGTAGCAGAGTTGTGCCTTTACCATAGAATTCGCAGCTCGCGCCTCCATTCGCCAATTGCGCTCACGAGCGGAAAAAAACTTTTTTTTTTAGGGTAAACCAACTTCACGGCCGCGCAGGTGCTGGCGACCTCCTTCCCATCCCCCCCCCCCCCCTGCTGCACTGCCGTGCCTCCTTTCCTGAACCTCTCCTCTCTCTCCATCACTGTTTCACGCCGTCTGCTGAGGCAATCCGGTTGAGTGCAGAATCTTTTTTTTTTTTGGTCGGTATTGTAGTAGTGTTTTCACGTGATAGCAATAAAGGGCTCGTTTCGTAGAATTTCCGGTGTCGGCGGGCGGCATCGTTGGTTATGAGCCAAAAAAGCATCATCTCGCGAGTGACCGAGAACTCGAGAGAGATGCAAATAAAATAAACAATGGAGAACTGACGGCCCGCGTGATGTTCTAGTGCGTCGTGCAAGCGTACATTGTCAACCTCAGAACATGCGATTATCATGACTTCATAATTTAAAGCGGGCCACCCACTACAAACGACACACACGTTACTCCGCTTTTCACCCTGCCACGTAGTGGGTGCACAGAAAGCTCGCAAAGATTTCACGCGCACAATCGCCTGTGATTTAAAGCATGCTACCCATTACACAGAATGCAACTGTATGCGGAAGCTTCACTGACACAATCCATTTCGAACTCACGTTGGACCCTTAAAGGCTATCACGTTGGACTCTTAAAGGCGAAGCTTATGGGTCTCGCAATTTTTGTGTTCTTCACTTTAAGTGAACGCAATGTTTTGATCGTGGTCAGAGTGTTTATTTATTCATTAGCAAAGTGAAGTGAAACACTAAAACTGCATTTTAGGGTACCAGCGGCTAAACGTAGTTGGTAAGACAAAAAGTGCCCATAACCTCAAATGCACGAGCGGAGAGGTTTTTTGGAAAGTATGAACGCCTAAAGTTCATATCTGAACATTGCGAGGAATTTTATTTGAATAAAGGTGAATTCGGCACTCCTGCCTATATTGCTCACGAAATCGCGTTCGTCAGCCGCCCAAATCGTCCGTCACTGCAGGTCGAATGCGTCGGCAGTTCGATACGGTTCATTATTTATTCCAGCGTGACAGCACGTTCTGTAATACACATCCTCATACATGTCACACTCAAAATCATCATCATCATCATCATCATCATCATTAGCCTGACTACGTCCACTGCCGGACAAAGGCCTCTCTCATGTTCTGCCAGTTAACCCGGTCTTGTGCTTGCTGCTGCCAATACCCGCAAACTTCTTAATCTGATCTGCCCACCTAACCTTCTGTCTCCCCCTAACCCGCTTGCCTTCTCTGGGAATCTAGTTATAGTTACTCTTAACGACCAGCGGTTATCTTGTCTACGCACTACATGCCCGGCCTATGTCCATTTCCTCTTCTTGATTTCAACTATGATATCCTTAACCCTCGTTTGTTCCCTAATCCCCTCTGCTCTCTTCTTGTCTCTCAAGGTTACACCTACAATTTTCCTTTCCATTGCTCGCTGCGTCGTCCTGAATTTAAGCTGAACCCTCTTTGTAAGTATCCAGATTCCAACTCCGTAGCTAAGTACCGGCAAGATGCAGATGTTATATACCTTCCTCTTGAGGGATAGTGGCAATCTACCTGTCATAACTTGAGAGTGCTTGCCAAATGTGCTCCACCCCATCCTTATTCTTCTAGTTACTTCAATCACTCAAAATATACCTCTCTGACTGCGTATAGGTAGTTATAAGTCTCGTGGCAATATTTAAGCGACTTGGGTAGACGATAGCAAACAGGACGTATTAATTTTCACCCACTGGTCAGCGACTGACAGAAATCGAACGAGACAGAACGATAAAAATGTACGCAAGTAAATGTGCGAGTATTCACTTTGAGGGTCTACCAAAACATCGTAATTCTGTCCAAGCACTGGGTGGCATAGAGCTTGCAGCCCTAACGAGGTACTTCTGCCACATCTACCTAAATAAACGCAATGGCCTCGTCAGCTTGCGTCATTTGTAAACCGCAGAGTGCTAATTTTAGTACTTGTTTTTCCGAACCACCTACTAATGTTTCCAAACGCTAAGTCTAAAACTACGTGAAACGAACAATTTCCTTAACTTAATTTGTACTGAATCGTGTCTGTCGCAGTTTTTGTGTTTGCTATTTAAAACAAAAAAAATATTACTTCAGGTAGTGTATGCCATCGAAGAAGTTATAGCACTAGTTTAATCTGAATTCACTTCTTGTTCGAGTTATCCTGCTTTTTTTTTTCTTCGAACTGAAATTCACTGCGCCAGCGACCCGTTATGAACGAGCCAGAAGGCACAGGGAGCCATCGGGTCACGTCGATCACCTCCTACATACGAAAGTGGTGGCTTTCCTGGTTAACTTGGACACATCGGCGGGCAAGATGGAAGACCTATGCAAACTCTGCTCCCGTTAGAAGCATATACACTAGTTCTGTGCGCTAGAAAAGCATTTGTCTTTTTAACAAACCTAACTTTTAATATTTATTCTCACAGTTAATTTGCAGCTTTCTTATGTAACCATATGCTCTGATATCCAATGTAACTCGTAACTTGAACTAAATCCAAAGAATTCGTACTGTTTTAATTTTCAGAAAATATTTTTAAATATTACTATTACTAGAACCTGACTGAAATGTTTGAGCCGACGTGCTTGGAAGGTAACTAAGTGCGTAATTCGGTGCCCGTGCCACATATATTGCGATAACTGGTATTTGTTTAACAATAGAGTACCAAGTACTCTAAATCGTTAACAACTTTTTCTAACCACACAATAGAGTACTTTTTCATTTCTAATAGTAAGCGCTAGGCGTAATGAAAAATAAAAGTTCGTTGCTTATGACTATCATGTAACATTTGGCTACTTGTTGGCGTCATAATTTTAGTCAAGAATTGCCTGCACGTTCTAGTGTTATACAAGCAACCAGGGACACTAAGTTTAACGCGGTCTCTTAAGGATTCAGTCTATAAAAGTACGCCAATTTGCGAGTTATCAAACCTTTATTATGAAGACACTGTTGGACTGCTTTGTTTCCGGCTATGCGGGGTGCACCTCTGTAGGTTTCAGGACATTTCCGCTGCGGGACGGCTTCATGCTCTCCCATTGTAGAGTACCATGTACTCCGAATAGTAAATACTATTTATAAGCATACTCTTCATGGCAAAATTTTTGTCAACTGGGCCTCATTAAGTGTGAGGCCAACGGGACGGCTTTATTCTCTTCCATAGTAGAGTACCTATAAGTACTCTAAATCGTTACCCGTTCATTCCTAATACTCTTGCACTGTGCCTGTGGGTACGTATGCACGGAAATTTTTGTAGACAGGGCCTCATGGGACAGTTATACGCTCTCCCATAGTAAAGTACAAAGTACACGAAATCACTAAACACATTTAGCGGCGAAAGTCTTCTTAGTCTAACTTAGATGGCGCCACTTATCGTCTCATTTTCTAGATGGCGTTGATCCAATAGAAGTGTGTGCAATAGCACGGACGCACAGACAGACGGACGCTTCACCCCAGTCATCATCATTCACTTCGTGGATATGCTGTGCATTTTTTTTTTCGAAACTTGATATATAGGGGGACAGTTTACAGCTCTTACACAGAAGAGAGCAATAAGGCTCTAAAGCGTACACAATTTATTCTAAACACATGAGCGGTAGCTACCTGACTATGCGCAAGTTCATTAGCTGGTGAGGTCATAGAGGCATAAATAGAGTCTTCTGTTAAATACCTTGTTGATGTAATTCAAAAACTAGATTTGTAAATGAATGTTGCAGTAAGTTCAACCATTGGAGGGATTATATTAGGTTATAGTCACAGGGAGGTTCTTCTTACCTTCTTAAACACAGGAGATTCTTCTTAAACCTTCTTAAACCTTCTTGTAGTTAAACCTTCTTGGAGTGATTGACACACTCGCGCGCCAGTGCGAGTGTGTCAATCAGTCACCGCGACTCTTGCCTGTGTTGTTCCTCTGTAAGTACATTGTACATAAGCTACCAACCCCGTAACAATATGTTAAGAAGCAATAATATCCCAGAGAATTTCCACGACCTACCAGTAACGACAGGGGAAGTAAAGAAACCCCAAGAAGGAATGTCAAGAGGCTTAAGCCACTGATGAGAATAAGGTAACCACGGACCTGCTGAAATATGGCGCAGAAATTGTGTTAGAAAAAGTGGCTCCCTATATACGAAGTGTCTCTTGGCGGGAAAGGTACCAGAATCTCAGAATAACGTGAACATCATCTTAATCCATAAGAAAAGAGACGTAAAGGACTTGAAAAATTACAGACCAATCAGCTTACTGTCCGTTCTTTACAAAATATTTACAAAAATAATAGCTGTTAGAATTAGGGCGACATTAGAGTTCAGACAACCAAACGACCAAGCAGGATCACACATAAAAATGCGCTCAACCTATAGAGTAGCGCGGTGCGCCTGTAATTCACCTTTGTGAAAGAACTGTACCAGTTGATTTTCTTTTGAAGCGCAGTTCAGCTCTGCAATAGTGAATCCTATAGACACATTCGGAAATAAAGGTTCATCGTTTTCGTTCAAGATGATGTGTTTAATGCAGTGCTGCTGCAAGGAACTTCTATAAAATTTCCTTCGACGTCCAAATTTTGTCATAAAAGCAGTGACACGAATGTAACCATCTACTGTAATCTAGGCGTTTTTAACTCCCCGTGTTTTCTAACAAAACGTTCTCCGGGGTGCTGGTGGAGATAATATTCTTAAAGTGGGGGGCAGTGTCACAAAACGAGCGCTCAAAAAAGGGTGCGCCGCCAAATTCTCGCGACGAAGCGCCACGAGGTCAACGATAAAAAAAGAAAACAAGCATCCAAAGACTCCCCGGGCGCGCGTCCCTCTCCCCTCGGAAGCGTATGTTCGCCGTTGAAGCTCCTCGCATTGGCGGCCGAGCAAGCCCTAGAACGTTCTCGATGGAAAGGGGCGTGGTGATGCAGGGTTGCGTCATCCGTCGCGGACGGCCCTCGTTACCATCTCGCCCTTTCCCCAGCTTTCGCTTCGTATCGCACCAACGAAATGATGAGGACGTTCTGGAATCTCGCGCGGAACGTATTCAACCGAGCAGCAAAAATGGGAGATCAGCAGAAGAAGGAAGTTAACGCCAGAGTGCGTAGGGTATCCCGCCGCGTCTGTCGGTGAAGGTTTTGTCCTTAGTGACAAAGCAGGAGAAGAAGAAAGTATGCGCCAGAGTGCGTAGGGTGTACCGCCTTGTGGGCGAAGCCTTTTGTCTGCCGTGACAAAGGAGGAGAAGAAGAGGATTTCCACCTGAGGGGTGACGACTCGAGCTACAGGTAAGAGTGTGTGTCTACCGCTATCGAGCGAAGACGCGTGGCAACAGCTGCGAGTGTGAAGCCGACAGGTTTCCGGCGAAGAAGTTTGAAGCTTGGAGAGTGGCCAATTAAAGACGCGAGATTTCCTGGAAGAGAAACTTCGGGGGCGGCGGAACGACAACAACGCTGGACTTGTAGTGAGTGATTCTCGGAAGAGTATCATTCAGACTTTTGTTCCAAGGACTTAGGAAGACTGAATAAGTTTCCGAACTCTTCAGTCTTTAAGTGTCTTGGTTGTTCGATGGATGCGATTGCATTGTAGTGCGTATTGTTGTTTGTGTCCGTTGTTTCGAGTGTGGCTGATTGTACATTGTAGTACGTTGTTTGATTGGTCACATATCGTATTCAACTATTGTCGAGTGTGCATATTTTTGTATCGATTTGATCTGCCATAATGGAGAATATAATTTTGTTTTGTTTATCAACTCTCGGCTCTGACTCGTTCTTTGGGCCACAGCCGGCGTTCGCTGGCGCGCCAAATAGGACCACTTCTAAATAGTCCACGCTTTCGTGGTGCGGTTGGGGGGCCGATACTTCGGCCCTTGGGTTTAGCCCGGCGATCACCTCCCTAATTAACGGGACCTGTGACAGCACCCAAGAAACTTCCGGTCCCGTCATTTATCGCTTTCTAAAACCAAAGCCAGAACGTGCGTCTGTCAAAATGGGCCAGAGTAAGCGAAGACCTTTTTCAGCTTTCAGGTAAATGCAAGACACTTAATGTTAAAGACTCGCTCTTTTGACCCTGCGTTTAGCTTAGAAGAATATTTATTGGACGTGTTTGGCCAGACGCATGGTGAAAAGTGGCGAAAATGTGCGGGCTACTCACTAAGGCTTTAATTCCACGCCAACGCAACCATAGGCTACACCAACAAGGTTTTAAAAAAGACTGCAGCGGAAATGCTTGCCCACAAGTGAAGCCGTGCCAACAGTAAGATGGCGGCTGCGGCAGCCATCTTACTATGGGCATGATGAGCTGTTGACGCTCGGCGATTGAGAAGGAGCGTTGTCCTCGCACGACCAACGAGTTTAACGTGACAACCTGTTAGGGTCACATCGTGCTGAAAGGGCGTTCTTGTGTTACTAGATTTTTTAGTAAGCGCCAAAATCAAGGCAAGTTTTACTGTGGATAAAGTCACCGATACTAGCCTCTGCGTAATATTTCTACTGAAACAACTATCTTAATTTATATTAACGTAGCATTTAGACCAACAAATCAGGCCACTTAATTTTTTGGTGGGCACCACCAGAAAATAGCATCTTTCTGAAATCTTTGGAGGGAAAAATCTGGCATCACTACTGCTGGCAAAGCATTACGGGAACTCCACTCCAGCAATGTTTTTTTTTTAAACCTCCTTGGGCTACACCAGCGCACAGACCGGAAGCCGTCCAGCACCAGTGTTTGTAACAACATTGTACAGAACGGCGTTCCAAGGAACGTCGTTCCACGAACTAGTTCAGTTTTGGGGGGAACGAAGGAATGCCACCACTCAATTTAGGTTCGGTGGAACTGCAACGGTAACTCGTTACGTTTTCGAGGGAATGGCATTTCATTTGTGAACCTTCCATGATATGCAACAGGCGCACGCACGCCGCCCATCGTGCAGAACAGGGCGGACGGGACACCGCTGCGAGTTGCCAGACTGTATACTACACTCGCCTATAGTTCACATATGTATCCTGGTTTTCTCTTTGAAGCACATACTGGTGACGTAGGGTAGCGAAAGACGCCGATATTGACCACGTGCGGGATGAAGAGTTAATTTTTTTTGCGGAGCTTTTACGCTCGGGGTTTTCCAGCGCTGACGAAAATTATTATCATCATAAACCAACACGCTCTCCCTTCATCTTCTCCCAGTTTTGCTTCGTTTCCAGGAGGCGTGATTTCAATTAAATTAATCATATGCATTAGATCAAGCACCACAGCTTCCTAAGTCATCTGTAATCTTTCTATTGTACAACCTCCCCTATTCTAAACTACACTTTATTTTATAAAACCACTCCATTCGTGGGGCTCCGCAGAGCCTTATGGAGCTTCTACGAAAGGCGCTCTTGACGACCAAACCTGGGCGACCCAGCACGCCCCTGAGGCGGTGTCGAGGCAAGCCCTTGACGTCCCCTCATGGGAGGCCTAGGCCCGGCCACCTAAACCTGCTGGTTTCTTATATTAAAGCTT
The DNA here is from genome assembly GCF_013339725.1 of Rhipicephalus microplus. Lineage (NCBI taxonomy): Eukaryota > Metazoa > Arthropoda > Arachnida > Ixodida > Ixodidae > Rhipicephalus > Rhipicephalus microplus. The sequence continues at coordinate 137,286,842 of NC_051167.1, forward strand.
CCTCCTCCTCCTCCTCCTCCTCCTCCTCCTCCTCCTCATCATCATCATCATCATCATCATCCACCTCCTCCTCCTGCATTCTCAGCCGAACCCCCACAGTTATATATATATATATATATATATATATATATATATATATATATATATATATATATATATATATATATATATATATATATATATATATATATATATATATATATATATATATATATACCCACGGACAATAGGTGAACGAAAAGATGAACAAGCACGTGCTCCGGTTTTTGTGGCGCAGGATGCGAAAACTCCGATGAACAATACACCGAGCAGAGAGAGACCGAAAGAGAAATACGTAGTGGAAGCGAAAGAGAGAAATTGTAAGCAAAAAAAAAAAGAATTTGGGGTGGCGAGATTGAAGACCACCTATACACGGTACGAAGGCTACCGTCATAACCACTACACTATTGGGTTTTTTTATTTTCTTTCATTCTATTTATTCGACATCGCCATGGCACTTAACAGCGACTGAATACAGAGAGAAAACGAACATGTTTCATTGTGCTCGTATTGCGACCCAACGACGAACACATAGCACTAAAGAATTTGCATTCACAGAGAGAAAAACATCGAGTAACGGCCGTTCGCAGTTATACACTGGAACGGCGCTAAAGATGGAGAGCTCGCAAATGCCAATACCATCCTGGCAGACTTTCAGTTTCCTCCTACATATCTCTCAACCGAGTGACCATCCCGACGAAGTGGGATGTTCAGTAAATTACTGGCTCTGCGCTTCACTGCAACGTACGCGCAAGTTAGAAGAGCGCAACATAGCCTTGTATTGGATAGTATAGCAATATAATAGGAAAGGGAAGTGAGGGTGAGGAGGATGTTTAGGAGGAGGAGAGAGCTAGTATAGAGAAATAGAGAAAAAAAAAGACACATAAAGAGAACAGTAGAGAGTTATAACTGGAAGAGATAGAAAGATAGACAGAGAACGACATATAAAATTATGTTCACTGACTGCAAACAGGGCACTTAACCGCGTCTAAAATGTATGTCCTGGACCTTATTTTCTGCTCACACTGTGATATTTTGAATCAGCACTGATTAAACGTCTAAGTATAGTCCCTTTTCGTGGAGCTTCCTGGGCGAGAAATTGAATGATATTGTTACATTTGTGGGTATTCGTACTTGAATCCCCGAAGCACAGTATCCTGACTGCACCTTTGAAGACCGAAGTGAAATGGGACACATGTGTTGGACCTGAGATAGACGAGCACAAAAGCTGCGCTATGACTGGTGGTATATATAAAATTCTACCTGCTGCGTTTATTTAGTTTCCTTTTACGTACGCATAGCCTGCTGGCGAGGATGTTCAATTAGTATAAATATATTTAGCTTTTTTGCGAGCTATATATTGCTCACATTTTCCCCTCAGGATTATCTGACACTGTATATCTACTAAAGGGTAAAAGGTAACGTGACTTTAACCATGCGTTCCAATTTTCGAAATGCAACTGTACAGAGTTCATTTTGCATTTATGGGACTTGTAACGGGAACTCGTTCCAAGATCAGGAAGAAACGAAGAACAAGCTTTCGTTCCAGTGTCAGAGGAAGGTGTACAACGGTGTTTTGTAAATAGCGAAAAGGTCAATAGTCTAAAAAAATGGCAGATCCCACGTACAGTGGGAATCGTTGATATGCGAAGCCCGAATGATAAGTGTTGATATGTCACTTTAAAATCAGCACAACGTTACGAGGTGGAGTTAAATGATGCCGTACATGACTTCCGTGTCATGATTATCAATTTTGGATGTGTTGTTTACCTTCTTCATCTATTCACGTCACGTGATACCAAATTTAGTACATGTGGAGCTAGCGAAACGATTGCGAGCATGCTATGAGCGTGGTATGTTGTCGTGTTCTCACATGACGCACGTGTCAGGATTATCATGTTTGCACCAGTCATATACCTTCGTCATCTATTGACGTCACGTACGTAACACCAAATTTGGTGAATGTGGAGCTAGAAAAACAGCCGCGAGCGCATCATGAATGGCCAAATATATTCTAAGGTAGCGGCGACGCGCGCGCACGCTGGGCACAGCAACGCAACGTTAGCAAATCGCGAGTACTCTATATAGTCTGACGCAAGGCGCGGCCAGCGTCCGTCTGCGCAGCCCGATGACAAGCGGCGCGAAATGCGACATGCTGCACTTCGCGCCGACGCGTTACCCAGACAACATTGCGTCTCCCTCTATTCGTGGCGCATGAACGCAAGACGCGCAGAAACGCGCATGCGTCAAAGCAACGCAGCGCGGCTCGTGCCTTCGAGTATATGGCAGGACCGGTAGCTGGCGTGGCAATGCCGGCGTGACTCGACGAAATGAACGCCGGTGAGCATGCACACTGCGTCACATCTAAATATATTGGCTCTTTGACTGTGGCATGTAGTCATGTTCTTGCATGACACGCATCTCATGATTATCACGTTTTCACCAGTCATATACCTTCGTCATCCATTGACGCCACGTAATGCCAAATTTGGCATATGTAAAGCTAGCGAAACGGCCGCGAGCTTATCATGAGTGTGGCATGTAGTCATGTTGTTAAATGGCACGCATGTCGTGATTATCACGTTCGTATATGTCATTTACCTATGTCGTCCGTTCGCGTCACGAAATACCGAATTTGATACATGTGACGCTATCGAAACGGCTGCGAGCACATCACGAGCGCAGCATGTAGTCATGTAGTTACATGACACGCATCTCATGTTTATCATGTTTGCACCAGTATCATACTTTAGTCATCCATTCACGTCCCGTAACAGCAAATTTAGTATAAATGAAGCTAGCGAAACGGCCGCGAGCGCATCATGAGCGTAGTATGTAGTGATGTGGTTACATGACATGTATGTCTTGATTTTCATGTTAGGGTCTGTCGTTTGGGTTCACCATGCAGTCATTCCATACCATACCAGTCTTGCAACATGTCATGTGAACGAAACCACTGCAAGAGCTGCAGGTCCGTGAAATTTAAATCATGTCATTCATGGCATCCATACCACGATTTTCATGTTATGACTTGTCAAATATGTTCTTCATACAGTCATGTTATGTCATACGAAGTTTGGTATCGATAATATAATCGAAACGGCCAGGTGAGCTAAAAGTCGTAGGCGGCTAGAGAGATAGATAGATACGCGCAAAGTCGGCGAAGTTTGCTAAGAAATGCTTCGCATTTAAAACCTGATGCCTTATACTCGTTCCTCGTGCCACAAATAAATATGAATTACTCCAACTAGCATTTGTTCAAGACGCGAGTAATATTTCTCTGATAATGCAAGTACAAGATGTGACAGAGTTTGCTGTTTTTGCCTAACATATGTTTGGCTGAGTCCTGACACCAGTATTTCGGTGAAAAGTTGTCAGCATGTTCACGTTTTACGCCGAAAACCATCGAATCAAAGCACGATACGGTGCCTCAAGGATTTGCCTGGAGCTAATCTCGGTCCAATCTCCACTGTCTCTCTGTTTCTATTGTTTAGTATGAGGCCCACTGTCACAGAACGGGCGCTGAAGGGGAGCGCGCCGCCAAATCCTTGCGACAACGGGCGGCAGAAACGCCGCGAGGTAAAAAGAAAAAAAAAAGAAAGCAAACATCCAGGGCTCCCGGGCGCGCGCTCTCCCCTCAGAAGCACGGCTTCGCAGACGATCCTCCTCACCCCACATCGGCGGCCCAGCAAGGCCGCGATTTTTCTAGAACGAAGGAGGCGGGGTCAGACCGAGTGAATCATCCTCCAGAGAGGGCAGTCGAACCGTCTCGTGCCTCTCCCCAGCCTTCGCTGCGCATCGCGCCGACGAAATGAGGAGAACGTTCTGGAAGGTGGCGCGGAAAGTATTTAATCGAGCGGCCGAGACGAGAAATCAGGAGAAGACGGAAAGTTAACGCCAGAGCGCGTAGGGATTCCGCCGTGTAGTCGGCGAAGGTTCTGCCCGTAGTGACAGAACAGGAGGAGACGGAAGTGAGCGCCAGAGTGCGTAGAGATTCCGCCGTGTAGTCGGCGAAGTTTTTGGTCCGTAGGGACGGCTCGAGCTACAGGCAAGAGCGTGGGTTTACCGCTATCGAGCGAAGACGCGGGCAACAGCTGCGTGTGTGAAGCCGACGGATTTCCGGCGAAAAATTTTGAAGCTTGGAGAGTGGCCATTTGAGGACGCGAGGTTTCCTGGAAGAGAAACTTCGAGAACTACGGAACGACAACAACGCTGGACTTTGAGTGAGTGATTCTCGGAAGAGTATCATTCAGACTTTTGTTCCAAGGACTTTGGACTGAATAGGTTTTCTATCTCTTTAGTCCTTAAGTGTCTCGGTTGTTCCATGCATGCGACTGCATTGTAGTGCGTATTGTTGTCTGTGTCCGTTGTTTTGAGTGTGGCTGATTGTACTGTGTAGTACGTTGTCTGATTGGTGACGTATTGTATGTAACTATTGTGGAGTGTGCATTCTTGTGTATTGTTTTCGATCTGCCATTTTTGAGAATATAATATTTGTTTTGTTTATCAACTCTCGACTCTGACTTGTTCTTTGGGCCACAGCCGGCGTCCGCTGGCACACCAATAAGGACCACTTCTAAATTGTCCACGCTTTCGTGGTGCGGTTCGGGGGGCCGATACTTCGGCTCTTGGAACTAGGCCGGCGATTGCCTCCCTAATAACGGGACAGGTGTGACAATTAATCTGGCGTCCGCGACAGGACATTTTGGTGCACAGTGTGTCCAAAGTAGTGAGAAAGAGCCTCGAGTTGTTGATAGTGCTATCGGAACGATTTTGTGTGTTGTTCAGTGTTCTCGTTAACGAGTGCAGGGGAGTGTTCCGATAGACGGATTTAGGCAGATACTTTTTGCACGCGGCAAGGTTTTATTTGCGAGTTACGAGACACAATGGATCTCGAAAAGTTAGTTGCTCTTGGTGAGAAGATGGGTCTTTCTGGCGCCGAACTACGGAAGTGGGTAAGCCAGAAGGAGAAAGAGGCGGTGGAGAGAGAGAGGTTGGCAGCTGAGAGGGCCAAGGAAGAAAAGGCAGCTGAGTTGGAGAGAGAAAAGCTGGCAGCTGAAAGAGCGAAAGAAGAAAGAGAGCAGCAATTGAAGTTGGAGCTGGAGAGAGAAAGGTTGGCAGCTGAGAGAGCCAAGGAAGAAAAAGCAGCTGAGTTGGAACGAGAGAAGTTGGCAGCCGAAAGGGCGAGAGAAGAAAGAGAAGCGAGGGAGCGACAACTGAAAGAAGAAAGAGAAGCGGAGATGGCTGAAAGGGAACGGCAGCGGCAGCACGAAATTGAACTCGAGTGGCTCCGTTTGCAACAGCGAAGCGAAACTCCCGTCCAAGCTAGAGTTGAAAGCAGCGAACGGGAAGATCACGGCTTCCGCTTGAACCCAAGCAAGCTGCTCGTAGCGTTTGATGAAAGGAAGGACGACCTTGACGCGTACCTTCACCGATTTGAGACGATTGCGAAGAGCCAAAATTGGCCGGAACATCAATGGGCAACTGCTTTGAGTACTTGCTTGAGTGGTGAAGCGCTCAGTGTGTACGGTAGGCTGACACCGACCGATGCAGCCAACTATGCAAAGGTGAAAGCTGCTTTGCTGAAGCGATTTAGATTTACCGTGGAAGGATTCCGGGACAGATTTAGGACAGGAAGGCCAGCTGATGGTGAGACGGCTACGCAGTATGCCACCCGACTTTGCCATTATTTCGACAGATGGATTGAACTTTCAGGGACAGCACAGGAGTACGATGAGCTTAGAGAGCTCCTAATTAGAGAACAATTTCTTACTAGTTGCCACCCAAGCCTGTCGCTGTACTTGAAAGAGAGGAGAGCTAAATCACTTGAAGACATGCTTGAATTAGCTGATCAATTCTTGGAAGCGCAAGGTGGCACTAATTTGGCCAAGGTAAAGAAGGAGTGTCCCGACGATTCGAAGAAATTGGCTCCCGAAGAAAAGAAGCGTGCACCAGAGAGCATTCCGCGATGTTTTCTGTGCAACCGAGTGGGTCATCGCGCGAAAAACTGTCGAACGATCTTTACGAGCCCTACGGTTGTAAAATGTTTCAAGTGTGGTCAGACTGGGCACAAAGCAGATGCATGTCGGAACGGAGTGAGTCAAACTCACCAGGTATCCTGTGTGCAAGCAGCACCGAAATCTGATAATAATGCCGTCACTGATGGATTCGTAGAGTTGAAGAATGGGGAGAAAATTCCTATTGTGGGGGCTGTAATGTCAAAACAGCCAACCGGTGTTACGAAGGGAATGCCAACACTTCCTGGAAAGATTGCAGGCAAGAAGATTACGGCTCTAAGAGACACCGGTAGCTCCACGGTTATCGTGAGGAGAAATTTGGTACGGGAAAGAGAGTTGACAGGCAGAACGAAACCGGTTTGCCTAATTGACCGTACGGTCCGAATGCTTCCCGAAGCAGAAATTGAGGTTGAAACCCCGTACTTCAGCGGGAAGGTTACTGCGTTATGCATGACGACCCCCCTGTATGACCTTGTCATCGGAAACATCGACGGGACGCGAGGGCCAAGTGATCCAGAATGTTTGGGAGAAGACCCGAAGTTAGAGCCCTCGCCAACACAGCGGCCGCGAGATACAGTGGAGGAGCATCCCGTGACGGATCTCACTAGAGCCCGAGGCGAAGCCGCGGCGCAAGAGACAGCGAAGGAGAAGACGATCGTGTCGAATAAGTTCACGGGCCGAGCAACCGGACTTACGTCGGCACGACCTCAACCGACCGACAGTGTAAAGGAGACGGAGTTGGCCAGCCGGGCAAAATGTAGAGGCATGATCAAGCGGGTAAATAAACAGACAGGACCCGTCGAATGTAATGACGCGTTAACGGTGTCGGAAGAGACAACGATGGCTGAGACGACGCCTCAGATATCGTCGTTGGAAAAGGCTCGCCGAAAAGGTACAAGGAAAAACAAGAAGAGATCGAGCGAGCACCGCAAGAAAGGACGCAAGCGCAGCTCGAAACACACAGGATAGGTGCTGAGGTGGAATCAGATTGTGTTTGGCAGGGCTGAGTGACATATGTTGTGTTAATGTTCTTGTTATCCTGTGTCTCAAGTGTATGTCGAGTGAGTCAGTGTTCTGTGCGATGGTGCGATGTATAGTGTTGTATAATTGTTGTATAGACAGAACTTTGTACGTTTGTATTGTTTAGAATGTGTGATGAAGTGTTGTAGGCATGTACCTGTGGCTATATTTCATGTGTTGTGGAATTGAACTACAATGTACGATTGTATTGAGTGATATATTGTGAATGTGAAGTGTTATGAGCGACTGATGGTGTTACAGTCTGTGAGAGTGTGTGGTGACTTCTCGCGCTCGTTTGTGTGGTTTTGAATATTATGAGATAATATTCTTAAAGTGGGGGGCAGTGTCACAGAACGGGCGCTGAAGGGGAGCGCGCCGCCAAATCCTTGCGACAACGGGCGGCAGAAACGCCGCGAGGTAAAAAGAAAAAAAAAGAAAGCAAACATCCAGGGCTCCCGGGCGCGCGCTCTCCCCGCAGAAGCACGGCTTCGCAGACGATCCTCCTCACCCCACATCGGCGGCCCAGCAAGGCCGCGATTTTTCTAGAACGAAGGAGGCGGGGTCAGACCAAGTGAATCATCCTCCAGAGAGGGCAGTCGAACCGTCTCGTGCCTCTCCCCAGCCTTCGCTGCGCATCGCGCCGACGAAATGAGGAGAACGTTCTGGAAGGTGGCGCGGAAAGTATTTAATCGAGCGGCCGAGACGAGAAATCAGGAGAAGACGGAAAGTTAACGCCAGAGCGCGTAGGGATTCCGCCGTGTAGTCGGCGAAGGTTCTGCCCGTAGTGACAGAACAGGAGGAGACGGAAGTGAGCGCCAGAGTGCGTAGAGATTCCGCCGTGTAGTCGGCGAAGTTTTTGGTCCGTAGGGACGGCTCGAGCTACAGGCAAGAGCGTGGGTTTACCGCTATCGAGCGAAGACGCGGGCAACAGCTGCGTGTGTGAAGCCGACGGATTTCCGGCGAAATATTTTGAAGCTTGGAGAGTGGCCATTTGAGGACACGAGGTTTCCTGGAAGAGAAACTTCGAGAACTACGGAACGACAACAACGCTGGACTTTGAGTGAGTGATTCTCGGAAGAGTATCATTCAGACTTTTGTTCCAAGGACTTTGGACTGAATAGGTTTTCTATCTCTTTAGTCCTTAAGTGTCTCGGTTGTTCCATGCATGCGACTGCATTGTAGTGCGTATTGTTGTCTGTGTCCGTTGTTTTGAGTGTGGCTGATTGTACTGTGTAGTACGTTGTCTGATTGGTGACGTATTGTATGTAACTATTGTGGAGTGTGCATTCTTGTGTATTGTTTTCGATCTGCCATTTTTGAGAATATAATATTTGTTTTGTTTATCAACTCTCGACTCTGACTTGTTCTTTGGGCCACAGCCGGCGTCCGCTGGCGCACCAATAAGGACCACTTCTAAATTGTCCACGCTTTCGTGGTGCGGTTCGGGGGGCCGATACTTCGGCTCTTGGAACTAGGCCGGCGATCGCCTCCCTAATAACGGGACAGGTGTGACACCCACACAGCTTTACGTGTCATAGGGACGGCTCAGTCCTCTCCCATAGTTGAGTACGAAGTACTCGAAATCGTTAAACATTTTTTTCTAAACACCACATGAGGCCCCAGGGGGGCTTCCAGCTATCCCATAGTAGAGTACCAAGTACCTAAATCGTTAACAAATTTTTTTAAGAGCGAAGCTTGTTAAGGCGTGGGTCTGTCCATTCTTTGTATGTATTTATAGTACGTAGCCACCTGGGCACATACCCACTCTAGAGCTGGGTAATGTCATCGAAAATCTCTAATACTACCGGATCACTTTGTAACTGGAATCGATGGGTGTAGGGTCCTCCACGGAATTGCCATCGGCAGCTCGTAATTAGTGAAACCTCGAGCCACCTGATCTGTATGGACGTTCTCAGTTAAACACTCGTGCCCCGAGGCCTAAGTGATTGTCTGGGTGTAGCTTATGCCCAGCTCTCTGCTACTTTGGGTAATCATCCAGTGTGCCTTGGCGCTGATAATTCCTTTCTGATAATTTCTACATGTCTTTGATAATAGTCAGTGATAATCTTTGATAATAGTCAGTGAAGCGTTGCACTCCATGCCTTCCCTTATGCTAAGACAATGACAATTTCTTCATCGTCTATGATGGTTGCATGAGAAACCGAAGCACAGGCCGTGATCTTAGCTCTTCTGTCTACGAGAATCGCTACCATTTTTTTTAGAGGCGAAGCTTCTTAGAACGGCATCCGTTCGTCTCTCGTAGCCGATGTATAGTGTGTAACAAGTATACTATTTTGACCTCCATGATGGTGCCGGTGAGAGGTTTCTTCTGTGCGTTGTCGAACAATCAAAAATAATGCTCAATGTACATGACATGGCTGCTAATGGGGAATGAGAGACAGGAGCATTCGGCTTTTAGTTAATGCGCACGCTGCGATCCCCATTAGCAGCCATTGGCAAGTACATTGAGCACTACCTGACAAGAAAGGGTTGCTACGTAATACTCGCAGAGTGTAACCTCCTTAGTTTTAGAAAGGTTTAGCGAGCGTTGAGCCACAGTGCAATGAATACAATGAACTAGTATATACCATGAATGAACTCAAAGTGGTTAAAGGTGGGAAGCAGATACGAAGCGCAAACCGTAAGAAAGTAAAAGCCAAATTCTCCTGTCTCTCATTTCCCATTAGCAGCCATTGGCATGTACATTGAGCACTATCTGACAGGAAAAGGTTGCTACGTTATAATCGCTGGGCGTAACCTTCTTGGTTTTAGAAAGGTTTAGCGAGCGTTGGGCCACAGTGTCATTAATACAGTGAACTAGTATATACCATGAACTCGAGGTGGTTAAAGGTGGGAAGTAGACCCGAAGCGCAAGCCGTAAGAAAGTGTGCGTGTGCCACCCTCGTTTAGTCCTTGAAATGTCCGCTGGATGGCGGTGTTCCTATATGGGGAAAAGATGCGAGATGGTGGTACTTGAAATGTTGAATAGATGGACGAACGGACACACAGACAGATGCATGGATGAACGCATGAACGGACGCAGGGTCGGATGCATGGATGAACGCAGGGACGGACGCACGAACAGACGCACACGCGGACGGGCGGATGGACGCATGGACGGACACACGGACGGACGCACGTACGGACGGAAGCAAGAACGAAAGGACGGACGAATGCTTCGCCCCACTCTCCATCATTCACTTCGTGGATATGCTGCCATCTTTTTTTAATTTATTTATTTTCTTCATCATTCAACAATCCACCAAACGTAAAACTACGCAATCCTAGCCAATCCTCCAGAGTGGGTATGTGCCATACTCTAACAGGCTCAAGCAAACAAAACCAAAAGCAGACTCACGCGCTGTTCGCCTGCATGGCGTTGTGCAGCCTGTGTGGCATGTGGTTTATAGAGTTATTTATTTTGAAGTCAGTTGCTTTATATTTTTCACTATTTGTAGTGTGCTCAACAACGCCAAAGACAACATTATCAGAAGTGGGATCGCCATTCCGTCGCCACTGAGAGTGAATGTGAGCTTATTCAGTCTATAATTGAAATAAGCCCTGAATGAAATCGACCGACGGAAAAGTCAACCCAGCTTGCAGTGAAGACTCTGGCCATGTGGACACGATCATAGCTTATGACCTCCTCTAAGTTTTCCAAGAAAAGAACCGACCACTATCGACCCTGCTTGAACGACTGACTTTGGCAACAGAGAGCAACTTATTTCTCTACTAGGGTACACCGTACTGTAAATCAACGAATGTTTGTTTTAAACAGCTCACCAAGCACTCTAAAGTGTTAACCATACTCTGGCACAGTCACTTTCAGCGACAGTGTCGCTTTGCAGGGCGTAGAATCTCGCTTGTCCAATAGCTCAAGTGACTAAAGTTGCCTGCCTTTTTTCAACCAGCCAACGAGCGTGCTTTGAAGCTGGCATCATGACAGTATTGTCGAATGTGATTCGGCTCACAATACGGCCTTGAGTTCACTTATCACGGTCATGTTCCGTCGATGGCAGCAGAGGGTCACGAAGTCTGCGGCATTCTCTCTACAAAGGCAGATACAGCCAAGCCTGAACCAACGGAAGCGCAGCTCCAAACTGACGTCATGAGCTGGTAGGCTGGTGCCCCAGAGCATAGGCGTGTACATGGGCAGGACTATTCCGTTAGTCACGGACACTATCGATTGACGAGCTTCGGTCACGTGGGTTGGGCTTCCGCAGACCTCTTAAGTTGTGTCTAAGGAGGTTCCTTGGCTGTATTCGACTGTAGTATCAAAATCCAAAGTCTCGATGTCCTCCTGCGCGTGTGCACGCCATCGGTGCTCTCTCACATCCGTTGTGCACCTTTTTTCCTAGCCCCTTCCTGCAGAGTCCTTTCTTTCGGTAATGTCCTTGGCTTTCCTTGCTCATCTCTTTCTTTCATTGAGAGATATACTATATTGTGAATTTGCATTAATTTCCGTTTCATTGAAGTAAAGAGCTCAAAATGAAACATTCTTGTCGGGCAAGACTTCTTCGAAAGACATATAAAGACCAATAGAAACACAAAGATGCTCCTTCGAAAAAGGACTACCAGGCAACGAAACGAAGTTGAGATTATCACTCGCTTTCGAGACCACGCTCTCGTAGTTACTGCCCCTCGACGACATAGTTACACACGCGCAAGGGCAAGGTGAAAAAAACAAAATAATTCAAAACGCAAACTGAAATGAGCAAATGAGGGCACAAAGTGAACAAACAAGACGAGTTGGCCGCCAAACCGTGGTCGAGCTGAGCTGCCTAGTAGACGTACGCTGCAGAAGGATACCTCGTTTTTCGACGCCTCGCGATTGGTCACTTGCTGGACACGTGACGCAGCCTCGAGCGAGGTCAGCTCCGCCTTTATTGGGCCACAAAGCACCGGATGGAGGGCCGGCAGAGGTGACACACGAGGCCTGGTCAGCTTATTTCCGGGCCAGAAAGGAGTGCCGCCGCATGCAGCGTTTATACCTAATAGAAAACAGTAGCAACAAAAAGGTCATAGAAAAGGAAGAGGGACCGCGCAGAGATCTTCGTTGTTTTCTGACACGATGGTTTCCGCTGATAATGAAGCGCCTGTTGTTGGCAAACACTCGACGCGGCATAATACGCCACGGACACAAATGGCTTTGGAGAAGCCAGAGACGAGCTGCCGTGAAACGCGTGGATCGAGAGCGCAGATAGTGTAACTCTATTCCGACGGGAACGAAAGGTGTTAAGTAATGCCACTCGCTTTCACAGTCACCGGCGTTTGATCAGAGGAAAGAAAAGCAAGGATGCAGTTTCCTTGTGCAACTGCGTCAGGCTTTCACGAAGTCATGTCACCGCTGTCATGCTACACTGTAAACAAAAATATACCCAGCTGGGAGGAATTGGGTAATGATGCGCCCGCTCTGCTCCAGTGGCCTCACTCAAACAGAATTGTATCGGAACAAATACATTAGTTTTCCACCGTTTTCTTCCGGCAGGCGCCGCACGAACGAAACCGGAGGAAAACGGGGCCAATTCTCATGATTATGTTTCCGTGGTTGCTCCGGTAATGCTCCCGCTTTTGACCCTGTGGATGCTCCGAAGTTGCTCTGGCTAATTGCTCAGCGGCATTTATTGGCTCTTCGAAGAGTGACGTAGGCAGCCTCAACGCCGGGAGGCCGTTACCCAGAAACCAACATGGCGCAGACCAAGCCGGTCCAGTGAAGATCGTGCGAAGCGTTCAGCCGCGTTCGAGAAAAGGAAATCATTCTGTGCACCTTTTGGATATCACAAGCGAGAAGCATGCATCAACGAAGGTTATCAGTGACAGAAGAGAGTTGTGCGAACGGTAAACGTGTAGGAAATGATCGGGAGGGGCATTTCCTATGTTTTTTTTTTAGAGTAGCGAAATTCACTCATTTTAGAGAAAAAAATTACCTCGCATGTCCCAACAAGAGTAGGGCTATCGATTTAAAATATATGGGAAACTTTCGTCCCTTTGAAGTTTATTCATGGCACGGAGGCGTGTTTTTATGGCGTATCGGCTGTCTGACAACCGGGTACATTAACAAGATTTCCTGATGTTGGACGCTGGTCTGTGCTTTGTTTTTTTTTATTTGTGTGTGTGGTTGGTTTACAATCGAGGCTAGTTATTCTCGTGTACTCGCAGACTGTAAAGGATTTAACGAGTACCCGTGGCTTGAGTGTCCTCAGATTCCGTGCCTCTCGCATGACTTCCAGTTCTCTTGTGTATTTTTTGTGCGCTAAATTGTGCAGGAAGCAATCAGGTGAACCGTTGCGTCGTCAATGAAGCTGATGAATGGTCCTTCGGCGATGGTGAACAGTTGTTCTCGGTGTCCGCGGCTTCTTCGTTTGTCGTGCATCGTTTTAGAGCATTCTGGGCTTCATTTCGAAGCGCTGCGCTTTAAACATGAGTGCAGTTGATTTCAAGTGATCTGTCTGCTTTTGTTTTATATTTGGTGGTTTTTTGCATGCCTGTTTCTTCTTGTCTTTTTTCCCCAATGATAGGCACTAAATCTAAATGGCAGCTTATTTTGAATAAATCAAAGAAATAAAGCTCGAGTGTTTCCTTGAATTTCATCTGCTAGACCTATGCTTGAAAAATAAACACAGTAACTCTAAAGTGCTTGCATCAGAGTTGAGAATTCCTTCATATAACCGACGCGTGACACGATGAGCATAGAGTAAATAAACAGAGGAGCAAACACCTAGAAAAATATACTGATACATCTCCCTGAAATTCAATTAGGACGAAGTAAAGGCATTCGCAAAATACTCCCGAGGTGCCCCGCAAGAGCTCCGGATAGCCGGAGTGAAAAACCCGTGAAAAATGCTCCGCGGAGGTTCCACGTAATCACTCCGGCCAGCCGCAGCAAAAGGCAAGTAAAAAATGTTCCGGTTGCGCCGCGTAATTACTCCTGCTGGTCGGAGTGAAATTTCAATGAGAAATGCTTCAGAGTGCGCCACCCAATTGCGCCGTCAGCCGGAGTAAACACTTTGCTCCGGAGATCCAGAGAAAAAATTACTCCGTATAGTGGGGTCGCTAGAGGACAAGCGTTTTGCTCCGACCTCTGAGTAATTTCTTTTTTACAGTGTATGTTATGTTCAACAAAATCGAACGACGTTCTGCAAGTTGGTGTTGCAGCTCTTGTTCTGTCACGCGTTCTTGCAGCGTCCTCGTTTACACGCACAATGCAAAGAAGGCTTCTTTCAGAAATTTCCAACTACATTTGCCTCGTGGAACTAGAAAACTTGTATTCTGTTCATTTTTAGCGCAAAATTATGTTAATTATTACACCCAACGACCGTATTTACGCACATAATTTGTGCACCCCTAATATTTTGCTAGCTTTTCGGGGGAAAAATTGCTTCCATATCTGCATGTTTCACTGCAAATGTCGTCGAGAGACGATAGTCTTGCGTGTGGAGAGAGTGAACGAAACGTTTATTTGATGTTCTGGTGAAGAAAATCGGAGAACTTTATTCTGGAAGTGCGGCATTAGAGAGTCTCGATCCATGCAGTGAAGGCGAAGGAGCGCATCAATGCACGTTAGACACGAGCGCCATCTGGCAGTTATCTTCGAAAACGAAGGAAAGCATGCGCGCCCGCAGAGAAAGATGCGCGCCTGTGTCAGAGGCGACAAAGGTGCAGAACTCAAAGCGACGGGCAGATACTACCACCATGTCGCCTTAGCAAAGCGTTGGAAACACTTGCCTTTTTGAGCATCGCGTTGCACTGTCAGCGCAGCGTGATAAACGCTACGGTCCTTACAATTACTTATGTGTGCCTTCTCTAGTACAAAGGCACACATACAGAAAGAACATCAAGGTGTTGTTATGGTGCCTTAGATATGCCCAATCATTGCTTTTTAAATGACAATGGCACAAGTATAACGCTGAAACTAGAGAAGTATTGGTGGGCGCTGCAAGTTGGGGTTGGCCGTTTGAGGCATCGCTCGGTGCCGTTTGGGGTATTGTTACCACGAACAAACAGGCAAACTTACAGACAGACAGAAAGACACACAGACCCAAATTTTGTCGTCGAAGGTCCCCAGGAAAGACTATCGTCTTCAAAAATATTTACTCACAGATTGGGCGCTCCCCGACCCGCCCGAGCCAGCTCGCTGGTGCGCGCAGTTCTGGACCTTTCTATGCTTCGGCCGGATGCGCTCCTCTCCGAGCAGACCAGGGCAGTCAAACAGGCTGCGAGTGCGAAGTCCCTTCTTCCAAGGACTTCTCTTAAACTAGGGTCCCTAGAATAAGCACCCGAACACAAACCTGTTGACGGGTCACCGGTACTGCTCTAGCATTAGGCTCCCCGTATTTCCCATCTCTACCACTGCGCGGACGTATTTCTGCATCGGAGGCATGCAAGGACCTGTCATGGCAACTGTTTTCCTCGTTCTCTGCGCGACGCACGCTTGGTCAATTTCGGGAAGTATCGCCATCTGGCCGACGCGCTTTGATGGTTCCCTTGCGATGTGCTGCAATAATTGTATATACGCCGAAGTTGAAGCTCGCTGTTGCGAGTTTCACCGATCAAAATGAGAAGCGTGCCGCCGCAAAGTACTTCAAGGGGACGTACTTCAGCTTGACGACTGGCGTTATCAGTACGCCACAAAAAGCAGAAAAGTGCGCGCTTCTATTGCAAATTTCCAGCCATTGAATTCGCATATAATTGAAGCCTTTTAAATATGTGCCGATGCTTAGTTCTTCCAGTAATTCCGTGTCGTGGGACCCAGTTTCTCCCAGCATTGTCGAAAGCGCTTCAAGAAAATACAATAATTCCCAATCGGATTTCGCGATCATTGATTCCCTCTAGACCATGCGTGACAGGATCTGACTGAGTAAAGTACGCGCCAATTCTCTGAAAATTGACAAGTAAACTTCGTTGTTTGTGCTCCAATTTATTCATTTTTTATAAATGTATATACTGGGTGCATTAAGACTATGGCACATTATTCTGTATGCGCTGACGCAATCCCTGCGTAAATAGCGCACCCCCATCTCGGGGTTCCAAAATCAGAAAAAGAAGTGCGAAAACTATGCGAGTAAATATAGTACATCTTAAAAACCTACCAATGACGCTTCCGTGACGGAAATGACGTCAGTATCAGAATATGCTTAAAGATAGACGACTGTGGCTAGTATAGGACTGCGGTGGGCACGTGCATAACGAAAGCGGAACGGACAGCGCAATTCAGGAACTTAGTAAACACGACAGACTTGCTTCGACGTGAAGACAGCAGCCATACCAGCCGAGAGGGCCAAGATGCGCCTTCGGACCAACCAATGCGCGTCTTAGTTGTCACACCTCCCGTGAGAATGAGGCCAATCGATCCGCAGTATATTGCCGCTGTACTACGACTTGCGGGCATTGCTGACTCCATTCGACAGAGTAGTGCCACGAATTAACAATGTTTCCAGGTACTGTTAGGGAGCCAGAAAAATCAACGGGGCTTATTCGAGTGTTCCCTTTAACCATACTGAACCCCACCATACTGTACATGTTCCCCACCATACGAGTGTTCCCCATCATACTGTACATAAGCCCCACACTTTACAACACCTATCACCAGAGTCGTTGTCACAGTCTCTTCACTCCGGGGGACGCTGATGGTCGGTCATTAGAAAGAGCGGCGATGGGAGGTTTGTGTGTTATAGTTGCGTGGTCCTCTAATTACCAGCGAGGTTAGGGTTCTACGCATACGCACAGACTGGGTGGAGTTGATATGCGTCCAGGTTGACTGCAGCCCAAAAAAGTGGGCCTCGATTGTTCGGCGGAGTGTTGGTCTTCCGGCTTCCGAAACCGAGTGGCTCTATCGGCGGAGGGGTCGCAGCGTATAACGAGCGTTGGAGTTGGCAGATCTCATGACATAGCTGAGCGTTCCTATATAAGTGGTTGGCTGATTGAGCGTGGCCGGCTGGTTGGAGGGCGCACCGGGCGGCCTCTTAAGGCACCTGTCCTTAAGCGGTTCATCCCTGGGAATCGTTACACTCGAGGGGTCATGGTAAAGGGATGGCTGCTGTAGGCTATGTACGACTCCACTTCACAAACAGACATGGAAAGTGTGAGACTAATTCTTTGCCCTTTATTAGAAGAACGTAGAAGACGCATAAGTGTGTCCTATCTGCCCAACCTTGTTTTACTAAAGCGTCCTCTTGATGACAGCCAGATGGTCATGATTTCCGTACACTATACGAACACCAAACCGAACAAAGAAGACATTTTCAAGAAGCCAACGCTCGACATCTTAGAGTGCATCAATCTGACAGCTTTTCTACGCCTACATCAATCTCACACCACAACTTAAGCCTAAACGGCTATTTCAATGACATCGCTGGAGCGTACGTTACGTATACATGCAGCCCAGCTGGCTTATGTTAGTATTCCCTACTTCTCTTGAATGCCCACCATGCAGCTTCGCTTTTTTGCACAGTCTTCGTACCCATAGTGAGTACCTATCTCACTTTTCTTTACGTCGCGGTACCTATGATGTTTTGAATACTACTGAGGTGTTCGCCTCATTGTAAGCGCTTGCACGTAACTTCAAGTCGGCCTCAGTCCTGGAACTTAAATTATATTTTCTCATTTGGCATCCGCCCCCAGGTAAGAGCACAGCGTTTGGTTGCAGAAATACGGGCTTCTGGATGTCATGTGCACTCTTCGGGGAAGCTAGTGAAGCCTCGCGCTCCTGTGTTGCAAGTTAAAATGAGCGTGATTGCCCGTCGTTCCGTCAGTTCCATATATAGCGCTCAACGAACGGTAGGGATACGTCATACCAGAGTCCTTCTCTGGTCATACCAGAGGAGGCGTTGGTCACACACAACTCCACCATTGTTACACGGGACAATATTGTGTCTGTGCTCACGACGCACATCCCGTTGCTTTTAAACCATAAAAGCAGCACACACGTTGTCCAACTTATTCTAATTGGTAAACGTATACTCAAAATGTACGTTGTCGTTGTCACAGGCAGTCAAAATGCATATGTTACTGTGATGCATGTCGACATAAAGTACCGACTAGCAGCTTTCAGAGGTTACAAAGCGTACTAGTTAAACCAGAGAAACGATCTGTTCTACGTAGTGAAAGGAATCATAGAAGCCGCGTATAATTATCAATAAGAAATAGGTTAATTTAGCTGCGTTGACTTTGAGGAGGAATGTATGGCACGTAATAGCACGTAATACACCTTACTATTCCAAAGAAGTGAAAACAAAACAAGGAGCACAGAGAAGAACAAAAACGGTGCACTGTCATTATCCACCAGAAGAAATTTTGAATCGGACATACGGATTTATGCACTGATTGACTTAAATCAATGTCACCCCTAATTGCGAGATCTGTGGAACTGCACAAAGAAAACAGTCTGTAGAGGGTAGCAGAGGCCTCCTACGAATGTTCGCTTATCGAACAAGCTCTCAATCATGACGTATAACTATTTTCTAACGACAGCGGGATCGCATTTGAGGCTATCGCATTTCTGTAGAAACGACTTATAGTAATGTACCAGAGGCGAATGTCTGACAGTATTGGCCGCGACGACTTCCACTAGAGAGGCCAACGCTGCGATCGTTTTGTCGTCACATATAGTGTAGTAGTTGTGGAATACGGCAGCTTTGATTTCGCGACACCGCTTGAATCGCCTCTATGCCTGCACTGGTTCTTAGTCGCCATTTTACGATGCAAATTAGACACGAGAGGACCACCGGGGGCACCGATTGGTAGTTTTCTTGCCCGTATGATCAGGTCTTACCGCTTCTCTATCTAAGCACTGAGATTCAAAACAAAGGGAAGCACGCAAGGTGTCCATAGCAAAAACACGGAAAATGCTGTGTTCTAACAGACAACACTGACCCGGCATCCTATGAGTGACGTCATAATGTAGGTGGCGCCACGGTATGTCCTCGAGCTCAATTCCACAAACAAATTCAACGATAGAAAACCCCCGAAAAGAAAAGGCGAAATGAAAGGGATTCCAGCCTGTGTCCTTTCGTTCAGCCTCCGAGCACCTTGACCACACCACCGCGACGTGTACAGCTAAATTTTGCATCCACTAATGCGCTGCTGCACTCATTATTTACGTGTGCATCTACAAATACGCAACGCGGTGTGAAACACACGTGAAGTCGCCACTTCCGCAGAAAAATTATATAGTTACTTATAAAAGCACAAATTATCATGCGACCCTGTCTCAATTCTTACATTGCGCGTGTCATCCAGGTTCGATGAGTCCACTGAAAGCACAGCTATTGGTTACATAATCGGAAAAACTCTTCATGTGTACTGCCACGAACAACTAAGCTCCTAATACCGCGCAGCATCCAATGCTTCGGCGCTTAACGTGTTGATTCAGCAATCTAGAATTGTAACCAATGTGGACGTGCACACTTGCCCGAGTTACAGCTCTAGTATACTCTACCCTAGTGACCGAGCGGTGAACTCACCGGTTGTGACGACGCACGCCAGCCAGGCTAGCTTCATGACGAAGCTCATCCAACGAGATGGATTGTCTTTCACTTTCACACTTGTTCTCCTTCTTTTCCCCCGCAGGCAACGTCCAAAAACGGAGTCACTTTCAGCGAGGTACGTCGCTCAGTTTACAGGAGACGGAATAATTATCCAAGCAGCGTGGGCGAACGATTCGAAAAAAGCACTGCGACAAAACGTAGGTGGTGATCCACCGCATATCGCCGTTATTGCAACCAGCCAAGCAACGGCAGTCACTTCTGACCACGTTCTGGCGCGGCGTCCCCGCGGGCGCTACTTTTCAAAAAAAGGCCGTGCATCGCGGGAACGAAACCCTTTCACTATATACCCGTAGCAAGGAGGAAGGAAAAGCCGCGGAATCGGAAACAAAAAAGAAATCGCGACAACAGTAAAAAAGCGTTGACCGTCGCGCCGTCAACGCTACAGGAAATTGAGAAAGGAGGTGAAAAGATTAGGAGAGGAGAATTGGAAAGGGGAGGCGCCGCTAGTAGCCGAGATGGAACGAAGAGGCCAGAATCGGCCGTTATTCGTTTGTCGTTCACGTTCTCTCCCCATCGCGGCCATTTCGGTGGCCAGCACGCGGGCGGAAACAAAAGTTAAGTAAAGCAGAAACGACACACGAACAAAGCGTGGCGCGGGGGGAGGGGCACTCCCATGTCGCATGCGGCCTCGATTCTGAAAACGGCGCCCGAAAGAAAGCAAAACAGGAGGCTTGCGAGGGGGCGGGGGTGACGATCGCTGAGTTGATTAATCCTAGGGGAAAAAAAAGGAGAGCGATGAGAGAGAGGGAGAGATTGGCTGAGAGGATGGGTATACGCTCTGTACCACGTGACCTCTCGATTTTGTTTGTACTTGTCCACGTGGCCTAGCGTCCGCGCAGCACGTGCATCCGCCATATTGTTGGTAATAAAAGGCAACAGCGTGGGCGGTGTTTTGTTTATTCTTCTTTTGAACGCCAACCAAAGTACCGATTGTTAGGCCGGGAGAGCGTTTCATCATAGGCGTCTCATTTTCGAAACAAAATTAGGCCACACTCTGCGAGGAATGTGAAGTTGCAATGACCGTTGAGAATTGACGGAGGCCTCCGCAAAAAATGCATTTAATTAAACATTTCCTAGATACGGATGAAAAGAAACACGCAATTGTGCATGTTTGCTTTTCTAAATGGAGGTTTCAAAAAATTGGCAGATCTCACGTACAGTGGGAATCGATGATATGTGCAACACGAATGAGAAATGTTGATATGTCACTTCGAAATCAGCACAACGTTACAAGGTGGAGATAAATGATGCCGTATATGACTTCCGTGTCATGATTATCATGTTTGGAAGTATCGTTTACCTTCGTCATCTAGTCGCATAACGTGATACCAAATTTAGTATAGGTGGAGCTAGCGAAACGGCCGCGAGCACGTTATGAGCGTGGTATGTTGTCATGTTCTTACATGACACGCGTGTCGGGATTATCATGTTTGCACAAGTCATATATTTTGACATTCATTCACGTCACGTAACACCCAATTTGGCATATGTGGAGCTAGCAAGACGGCGGTGAGCGCATCATGAGAGAGAGAGAGAGAGAGACGAGAAAAAAGGAAGGCAAGGAGGTTAACCAGATGCTAGTATCCGGTATGCTACCCTACACTGGGGTTGGGGAATAGTGGGTTGAAAGAGAAAGGGAGAGTTAAAAAAAAATCAGCGCATCATGAAGGGCCCAATAAACTCCAATGTAGCGTTGACGCGCACGCACGCTGGGCATAGCGGCGCTACGTTAGCAAAACGCGAGCACTCTATAGTCTGACGCCAGGCGCAACCAGCGTCCGTCGGCGCGGCCCGACGGCAACCGGCGCGAAATGCGACATTCTGCATTTCGCGCCGATGCATTAGCTAGACAACACTGCATCTCCCTCTTTTCGTGACAGAGGGACGCCAGACGCGCTGAAACGCGCATGCGTCAAAGCAACGCCGTGCGGCGTGCGCCTGCGAGTATATGGCAGGACCAGCGTCTGGCGTGGCAACGCCAGCGTGACGAGTCGAAATGAACACAGGTGAGCGTGCGCACCACGTCACGTAGAAATGTATTGGCGCCTTGACTGTGGCATGTAGTCATGTTCTCACATGACACGCATCTCATGATTATCGTGTTTGCACGAGTCACATACCTCCGTCATCCATTGGCGTCACGTAATACCAAATATTGCATAGGTGAAGCTAGTGAAACGGCCGCGAGTGTATCATCAGTGTGCCATGTAGTCATGTTGTTACATGACACGCATGTCGTGATTATCATGTTTTGATACGTCATTTACCTACGCCATCCGTTCGCGTTACGTAATACAGTGTTTTGTACATTTGAAACTAGCGAAACGCCTGCGAGCGCGTCATGAGCGTAGAATGTAGTCATGTTGTTACATAACACGCATCTCATGCTTATCATGTTTGAACCAGTATCATACATTCGCCATCCATTCACGTCCCGTAATACCAAATTTGGTATAAGTAAAGTTGAGAAACTGCCGCCAGCGAATCATGAGCGTGACATGCAGTCATGTTGTTACATGGCACGCATCTCATGATTATCATGTTTGCACCAGTCACATACCTTCGTCATCCATTCACGTACAGTAATACCAAATTTGATATACGTGACGCTAGCGAAACGGCTGCGAGCGCACCATGAGTGTGGCATGTATACATGTTACATGACACGCATGTCATGATTTTCATGTTGGGGGCTGTCGCTTGTGTTCGCCATCCAATCATGCCATACCGTACCAGTTTTGCACTATGTCTTGTGAACTGAACCACCGCAAGAGATGCAGGACCATGAGATGTAAAACATGACACTCATGACATCCATGTCACGATTTTCATGTTATACTAGTCAAATATATTCTTCATACAGTCATGTTATGTCATACCAAGTTTGGTATCGATACCATCATCGAAACGGCCAGGAGAGCTAAAAGTCGTAGGCAGATAGATAGATAGATAGATAGATAGATAGATAGATAGATAGATAGATAGATAGATAGATAGATAGATAGATAGATAGATAGATAGATAGATAGATAGATAGATAGATAGATAGATAGATAGATAGTCTCAAAGTCGCCGAAGTTCGCTAAGAAATGCTACGCATTTAAAACTTCAGGAGTGGGGCATCTTGCATCGCCTAAGTGGCGAAAATGAAAACAGAGTGCTCCCGCCCCTCACCCGTAAAATAAAAATCAATGAAACGTGCTCTACTGGCGGTGCCCGCTTAGGTATCAAGTGGCATCGATCTGCTAGAGTGAATGTCAGGTTACTTATAAAATAAATGATCGTTGTTTCCGACGAAATGAACTTCTCTAGATGAATATTGATGACTCGGTCTCCGAACAGACACGGTTCATAACCACTGTGCTCTCATCCGTCAATGGCGCTAGAACGCATGTTCACCGGCGCCTGGTCTCTTTAAAGTGCTGTAATTTTCCGACCTATTAGGAGCCGTAGCAGTTGCAAAGGGTCCGGTGCATCGTTAGAGTATGTCTAAGACGGAAATGTTCTGTTGAGTGTTATTGACGTTTGTGGCAATAAATTTTTTCTAAACCGGTGCAATCGTGCAAGTTGGCGAACAGCCCGGGACGGCTGTAAGCTCTCCCATAGTAGAGTACCCTGTGCTCTGAATTGTTACCCCCCTTTTTCTAACCCCCCCCCACCCTCCTCAAACACGTTTGCATTTTCTTTTGTCCCACGGGATGGCCATGAGCTCCTCTATAGTTGAGTACCAAGGACTCTATATCGTTAACCACTTGTTTCAAGGTTTTGCTTCCACTCCTCCCTTCTCGCAATAGTTAGACAGAAGACACCAGATGACGCCACTCATTCATGCTTGAACAAAGCGAGAAAATTGCTTGCGCAAGAATGGTCAGCGTCGCCTCGCGCGTGTCTTGTATGTCGCGCGAGGCGGCGGAAATCGGCCGAAGAAAACCAAGGAGCACAAACGCAGGCGGCGTATTTCACCTACAATCTGCCAAGTGCGACTGTCGTTTCAACGACATGACGAAAGGTGTCCCAGTGACAGCTGGCAGACAGAAGCCGGCGTCGTTTCACTAAAGTGTAAACACACGCGCGTATACGCACGCACAAACACAGTCTCTGACTCACTCACGTCCATGGAATAACGATTGAACATGACATCAACCAGATGCTTTCAAGCGTTTGAGTGCACTGGCATCGCCACTAACCTTCTTTTTGATGTAGCGACCTTGGCACTGGCTTGATGTAGCGTCGCGCGAGTGCACAAGGTGGCCGTCGACCTCGACAACCAGACTACTGGGCACCTGAGCCACGAATGTTCTCAGGTAAAACTGACGAAGACGTGGACGCTTGTGTCACAGAACGAGCGCTCAAAAAGAGCGCGCCGCCAACTCCTCGCGACGAAACGCCGGAGTGACGCCGCGAGGTCAACGATAAAAAAAGAAAAAAGAAAACAAGCTCCTCGGGCACGCTCCCTCTCCCCGCAGAAGCGTGGCTTCGCCGACGAACCTCCTCACCCCCCAACGGCGGCCGAGCAAGCACTCGATTTTTCTAGATGGAAAGGGGCGTGGTTATACCGAGTTGAGTCATCCGCCGTGGAGGGCATTCCAACCGTCTCGCCCTCTCCCCAGCCTTCTCTGCGTATCGCGCCGACGAAATGACGAGAACCTTCTGGAATCTCGCGCGGAAGGTATTTAATCGAGCAGCCGAGACGAGAGAGCAGGAGAAGACGGAAGTTAGCGCCAGAGCGTGTAGGGATTCCGCCGTGTAGTCGGCGAAGGTTTTGTCCGTAGAGACAAAGCGGGAGAAGAAGATGATTTCCACCTGAGGGGTGATGACTCGAGCTTCAGGCAAGAGCGTGTGTCTACCGCTATCGAGCGAAGACGCGCGGCAACAGCTGCGTGTGTGAAGCGACGTGTTTCCGGCGAAGAAGTTTGAAGCTTGGAGAGTGGCCAATTGAAGACGCGAGGTTTCCTGGAAGAGAAACTTCGAGGGCAGCGGAACGACAACAACGCTGGACTTTGAGTGAGTGATTCTCGGAAGAGTATCATCCAGACTTTTGTTCCAGGAACTTTGGACTAAATAGTTTTCATATCTCTTTAGTCTTTAAGTGTCTTGGTTGTTCAATGCATGCGACTGCATTGTAGTGCGTATTGTTGTCTGTGTCCGTTGTTTCGAGTGTGGCTGATTGTACTGTGTAGTACGTTGTTTGTTTGGTGACATATTGTACTCAACTATTGTGAAGTGTGCATTCTTGTGTATTGTTTTCGATCTGCCAGTTTTGAGAATATAATTTTGTTTTGGTTATCAACTCTCGGCTCTGACTTGTTCTTTGGGCCACAGCCGGCATCCGCTGGCGTGCCAAAAAGGACCACTTTTAAATTGTCCACGCTTTCATGGTGCGGTTCGGGGGGCCGATACTTCGGCCCTTGGAATTAGCCCGGCGATCGCCTCCCTAATTAACGGGACCTGTGGGACAGCTTGGCTAAAACACTTCGACAGAGTGAGCCGCTACTACGAATGGGGCACACCGGCAAAGCTCGTGAACGTAGTATTCTTCCTTGCCGGGACAGCTTTGCTTTGGTTTGAGAACCATGAACATGTCCTCCCCACTTGGGATATATTTGTTAAGGAACTGAAGGCCTGCTTTGGGGACACAAGTTCCATGAAAAAGAAAGCTGAGCAAACGCTGTCGCGTAGGGCTCAGTTGCCCGGCGAGACGTGCACAACCTACATTGAAGAAGTATTGAAGCTTTGTGGGATCGTCAACGCAAATATGTCTGACGAAGACAAAGTCGGTCATTTGTTAAAAGGCATCGCCGAGGACGTGTACAATTTCTTGATAACAAAAGAAAACTTGAACACTCCTTCAATTTTCAGGCAGCAGGGTCGCGCATTCGGGGCGTTGAAGACCCGGAGAATTTTACCCAAGTTCGGGCGCTTGGACAATCGCACTGTCGCAAGTATGGACGTCACCATTTGCGAAGACATTCCCTTCCTCGTACGTCGGGTAGTTCGAGAAGAGCTCGTACGACTTCAAGCAGGTGACGTTCACCACCAATGCTCGTTCGCCGCGTGCCCCGAACCACCTCCCTACTGGATGCGAGAGTGCCACGTGGAAAACCGACCACGCACAGAAACTGCAGATTTTACCGCGCGGCTTCCATTTTCCTCGAAGGGTCGCGGCTACCACCGGATGTCATCATCTCGACGTGCCGCTGCGGACCTCCGACCGTCGTCCACCAGGCTTCTACCAGAAGATTACTATGCGTCATCACAAAATGTTCCTGCTGAGCACGACCCGTCTCCGCGTACTTCTGCCACCTCTGCTCCTGCTAATGTAAGCCGACAAGTCTCCGTTTGCTACACATGTAGTCTCTCAGGGCATATTTCGCGCTTCTGTCCCAGACGGCCGCCTGCACCACCACGTTTTTCGACGTATCCGGCTCGTTTGTACGAAACGCCTGTGCCGCCACGTTTCTCGATGCACCCGCCGCGTATGCACGAAACCTGGACATCTCACTCGGCCAACCACCGTCCCCGACAGCAATGGCCTAACGAATTTCGCAGCGAGTCCTCCGCCTCCGAGCGAAGCCTGACGCCGCCTCCGACACGGTCCCGCCGGTCGCCGTCTCCGCGTCGTCGGTCACCTTCCCCGCATCAGCTGGGAAACTAACTGGTGCGACTGATGGAGGTGCGGTCGCGGGACGGTCAGTTTCGCCAATTCCTCCTTCTGCTGTGATGTTGATGAACAAAGTGCTTGTGTGTATAGACGGTGTAGATACTCTTGCTCTTGTAGACACTGGTGCTGCTGTTTCGGTTATGAGCCTTCGTTTCAAACATCGTTTCTTGGGTCACAAAGTTATGTTCGCGTGGAATCGTAAAGAAACTTTTCGTGGAGTTGGAGGCGAAGTGTTGTGCCCTGTTGGTATTTGTTCAGTTGTACTCACGATTGGTGGACAAAATTTCCCAGTTGAATTCACTGTACTGGCTCGCGCAACTCATGACGTCATTTTAGGGATAGACCTCCTTCATGAATGCGGCGCTACGCTTGACTGTGGAACTGGAGAGATTCTTCTACAAAGCACGTTGCACGCTGCAATAGTTGACGATTTTCCGACTCAGCCCATCGATGCGCTTTCGTTGTCTGAAGATGTGACGATCCCTGGTCGGACAGCAGTGTTTGTACCCGTATGCTCTTCTCATGTCCGCTCAGGACCCTGCACTGGACTTGTGGAGCCTGATCATGCAAACGCCATCAAGAAGAATGTGCTGGTCCCACGGTCTGTCCTTACAGCCATCGACGGACATGCTTGCTTGTGGGCGCACAACGCAACCTCAGAGCCTGTTGTTCTACCAGCCGGATTCAAACTGGGATCGTTCGAGGAGCAGGCCACAATTGACGTCAGAATGGTTTCAGAGTCTCCAGCCATCAGTCATACTGCGCCCAACTACTCAGCCGAGGTTAAACGTATGATCAGTAAGTCGTTGCCTTCTTCCGAGCAGAATGTCTTTGAGGAGGTGCTTACACGCTACGCGTGAGTCTTTGATTTCGCTCAAAACAAGCCTTGTTTCATGTTGCCCGAATCCCGTACGCACCACCGCATCAACACGGGCGATGCTACACCGATACGCCAGAAACCCTATCGCGTATCCCCGTCAGAGAGGCAAGTGATCGCCCATCAGGTCAACGACATGCTGCAGAAAGGCGTTATTCAAGAGTCAAGCAGTCCCTGGGCGGCTCCTGTTATATTGGTAAAAAAGAAAGACAACTCTTGGCGATTTTGTGTAGACTACCGCCGTCTCAACGCCATCACAAAGAAAGACGTGTATCCGCTACCACGCATCGACGATGCTGTTGATTGTGTGCACTCGGCCGCATACTTTTCGTCCGTCGACCTAAGGTCTGGATACTGGCAAATACCAATGCATCCATGTGACAAAGAGAAGACTGCTTTTGTCACGCCTGATGGGTTATTTGAATTCAACGTTACGACGTTTGGCTTATGCAATGCCCCAGCTACCTTCGAGCGATTCATGGACTCCATCCTTCGCGGTCTCAAATGGGAGATATGTATGTGTTATCTCGATGATGTAATTATTTTTGGCAGGACATTCCACGAGCACAACCATCGGCTTAGCGTTGTTCTAGATTGCGTCAAACAAGCTGGTCTCGTTTTAAACGCAAAGAAGTGTCATTTTGGTGAGCGTCAAGCCCTTGTGCTTGGAAATCTAGTCGACAGGGACGGTATACGACCAGACCCGCACAAAATCAGTGCTGTCCGAGACTTCAAGCAACCGACGTCTGTGAAGGATCTCCGTAGCTTCGTGGGCCTGTGTTCTTATTTTCGTCGGTTTATCAAAGACTTCGCTCAGCTTGCTCATCCCTTGACAGAGTTGCTCCGCAAAAACGCCCCATTCCGATGGACCGTTGAGTGTGAGGCTGTTTTCGAGCAGATGAAGTATTTGCTTACTTCCGTGCTCCTCTTGCACCATTTCTACCCGGAGGCACTCACGGAACTGCATACAGATGCTAGTGGTATCTATCGGTGTTGGTGCCGTGCTAGTTCAATATCACGACAGCCGCCAGCACGTCATGGCGTATGCAAGTCGTACTTTGACTAAGGCGGAGAGGAATTATACGGTCACCGAACTGGAATGTCTTGCAGTTGTTTTCGCCATCCAAAAGTTCAGACCTTAATTGTACGGCCGGCAGTTCAAGATCGTCACAGATCATCATTCGCTCTGTTGGCTTGTCGGACTACGTGACCCAGCTGGTCGGTTGGCTCGCTGGGCCTTACGGCTTCAAGAATATAATTATTCTGTGACCTACAAGAGCGGTCGATGTCACGCAGATGCCGACTGCTTATCTCGTCTTCCATCTCCGACTGTGGATGCTGATGATGATGATTTCGACAACTACCTGGCCGCAATCTTATCCAACTTCCCAAATTTGGACGTCTTCCGTCACGAACAACAGCGTGACCCTTCGCTGAAACCAATGATTGATGTGGCTCGTAGCTCTAAACGCACCACGCCATTCGTGATTCATGACGCCCTACTATATCGCAAGAATTACTCCAGCCATGGTTCCACACTACTCCTCGTCGTGCCAGAATGCCTGCGTCTTGCGGTATTCCAAGCCATGCACGATGACATCACGTCTGAGCCCCTTGGATTTGCCCGAACGCTTCACCGTATCCGACAACGTTTTTACTGGCCTCGACTCTGCAAGACCACCAAGCACTACGTCGCAAGTTGTGATGTCTGCCAACGTTACAAACAACCTACCACGCTCTTGGCCGGCCCACTGCAGCCGGTTAAGCCACCGACATCACCATTCGAAAAAGTCGGCATAGATTTACTGGGCCCTTTCCCCAAGTCTACCACCGGCCGCCACTGGATTATTGTGTGCGTAGATTACCTGACGCGGTATAATGAAACGATGGCGGTTGCTTCAGCCACATCATCTGATGTGTCATGGTTTCTTCTACACTCAATCATACTTCGTCACGGGGCCCCTCGTGTGGTGATAAGTGATCGCGGCCGACAGTTTACCGCTGACGTTGTCGAAGAGTTTCTACGGCTTTGTGGGTGTCAGTATCGCCATTCCACGCCATACCACCCTCAGACCAACGGCCTCACTGAGCGCACCAATCGTACCATCATCAACATGCTTTCAATGTACGTCGCAGAGGATCACAAGAACTGGGATGCCGTATTACCTTTGGTTACATACGCCTTTAATACCGCGAAACACGAAGTCACGGGTTATACGCCTTTCTTTCTTCTCTATGCTCGTCATCCCCAAAGTTTCCTTGACACCATACTTCCTTTTTCGACGAACGAAAACGCCAGTGTCGCGCAGACTTTGTGTCGCGCCGAAGAAGCTCGTCGACTTGCTCGGCTCCGAACTCTTGCCGCCCACGCTCGCGCGAAAGACCGTTACGACGCAAAATACCCGCCCGTGACTTTCGCTACAGGTTATTTGGTCTGGCTGCGGACGCCCGTTCGAAAGAAGGGACTTTGCCAGAAGTTTCTTTCTAAGTACTCATGACCATTTGTCATCACTCAGTGCCTAAGTGACATCACTTACGCTGTTGCGAAAGTGACAGCTCTTCGCCCCGCCGCGGTGGTCTAGTGGCTAAGGTACTCGGCTGCTGACCCGCAGGTCGCGGGTTCGAATCCCGGCTGCGGCGGCTGCATTTCCGATGGAGGCGGAAATGTTGTAGGCCCGTGTGCTCAGATTTGGGTGCACGTTAAAGGACCCCAGGTGGTCAAAATTTCCGGAGCCCTCCACTACGGCGTCTCTCATAATCATATCGTGGTTTTGGGACGTTAAACCCCACATATCAAGAGACAGCTCAGAACCGGCGTTCGCCCAAGACGCAAATTGTGCACATTGCCCGATTGAAGCCCTACAACAACCGATCGCTTCTACTCGCTCGGTGAGCTTCGTCTGACCCGGAGGGAAATGTAACGCGGACTGAAAGAGCGAGGAAGAAGAAGAGATCGGACGCGCTCGAGCGATGGTGATTCGGCAGTGACGGTAGAGCGCTGACATTTTTTCAGTGTAAATAAACCCATCACATCCTTAACAATATGATGAAAATTGGCGAGATGGTGGTACTTGGAGTGTTGTCACAAACGGGCGCTCAAAAAAAGGGTGCGCCGCCGAACTCTCGTGAACAAGCGCTAGAGACACGCCTCAAGGTCAACGATAAAGAAGAAAACATACATCCAAAGGCTCCCCAAGTGCGCGTCTCTCTCCCCTCGGAAGCCTAGTTTGCCGACTAACCTCCAGGGCTTCGCGTGGGAAGCCGACGGGTTTCCGGCGAATAAGTTTGAAGCTTGGAGAGCGGCCAATTGAAGACGCAAGGTTTCCTGGAAGAGAAACTTCGGGGGGCAGCGGAACGACAACAGCTCTGGACTGTGAGAGACTGATTCTCGGAAGAGTATCATTCAGACTTTTGTTCCAAGTACTTTAGACAGAATAAGTTTTCGAACTCTTTGGTCTTTAAGTGTCTTGGTTGTTCGATGCATGCGACTGCATTGTAGTGCGTATTGTTGTTTGTGTCCGTTGTTTCGAGTGTGGCTGATTGTACTGTGCAGTACGTTGTTTGATTGGTCACATATCGTATTCAACTATTGTCGAGTGTGCATATTTTTGTATCGATTTGATCTGCCATAATGGAGAATATAATTTTGTTTTGTTTATCAACTCTCGGATCTGACTTGTTCTTTGGGCCACAGCCGGCGTCCGCTGGCGCGCCAAATAGAACCACTTTTAAATTGTCCACTCTTTCGTGGTGCAGTTCAGGGGGCCGATATTTCGGTCCTTGGAATCAGCCCGGCGATCGCCTCCCCAATTAACGGGACCTGTGACAAGTGTTGACTTGAGATGTTGGTACTTGAATGTTAGGTTTAATTGCGCCACAATCGGCGAACGTTTGCGCTCACATAAAACAACTTGATTTTTCATTTAATAGATGAAGCTACCAACAAAAAAACACTAGTGAGAATCATGATTCATTGAAAATATTGAGATTGAAGCAGTGAGTGGTCAAGTTCGTGAGCACAAACAGATACAAGACACAATATGCATCTACTAATGTGCAATACTCGTTGGTAGTTAGCGTCTTAAAGGAGAAAAAAACAGCGAGTTTTTATTGAACTTGTCATGCAGAAAAATTAACTATAATATATGGTGTCGTATAGGTTCCTAATAAAAATAAAAACATTTTCTCTTCATATAATCACAGAAAGGGGCCTGCTGCTTCATTATAATGAAGTTTATAGTATCAGCTTGTGGAGTTTCGTCGCTTCATTGGTAATGCGTGACCAAGTACAGCCATAAACTGCCCCATTGACACAATGATAATTCATTAAGTTTTCGTCATAGCACTGAGCAACTTCGTATGGAAAATAAGTCTAATGTAGTCTACATAGCCACAAATATCATGGTTCTGCTTTGTAATTAAAAACATATCCGTACACAAATCTTCATTATTTGGCTAATTTTCTTTGGAACTTAAATAAACTACTAATTAGTTTATGTCCGATATCTCTTCATACAAACCTTTATGGCACTTCGCCTAAAGGCAGAGTGAATACCGCTTTGTTACGCTGATTAGTTTCGCCGTACTCGCTGTACAACGGAAGCTTGAACAGCGAAAAGGCTTTTGTTGCTCACACTATTTTCGTTGCTACTAGGTAACACTTCCAACCAGGTATTAAAATCAAATATCATTGAAAAGAGGGGATAATAAGCTTTCTGAAGTAGCTCAATTCAGTTTTTTTTTTTGTGAGGCGCAGTAAGCCCAGTGAATCCTCAAATAGCGCATAAAAGGCGGAGTGATTGCGGCCGGAGTGGGACCACCACCTTGAGCATAGCACGCAGGCACGAATTCCTGTCCCTGGCTTCAGGGTGGAATTTCGAACGTCCTGGTAAGCTTCGTTCGGGACCCATATGTCACAAACTAAGTCAGACACGATGTTTTACATTATCATGACGAACCTTTAGTTCATAACATGCGTACTGCTCACATCAGCTCAATGCCTAGATATTTTTTTTTTTGTCAGCAGGGCCTCATCAAGTACGAGGCCCACGGGACGGCTTTGTGCTCTCTCAATAGAGTACCTATAGTCGGTGACAACCTAAGAATAAATGCAAGCTCCACCCACGGCGATCACCGTCCGACCCTGTCTGAATTCGCGTAAATGTCCCAGGGAATTGCAGTCGGTTATTTATGTGATGTCAGGTAGATTACGACAACTAGACGCATATCACTTGCCCGTAAGGCTTGTGATCATTTCAATAGCTCAGTAAGAAAAGCATGACTATTCATGCTTTTCTTTCTTACTCCTCTTCTTTTTTATCTCTTTCCGTTCTATTATTCTCCTTTTCCCCCACCCCAAGTGTGGGGTAGCCAACCGAGCCAAGCTTGGTTAACCTCCCTGCCTTTCTTCTCTATTTATCTCTCTCTCTCTCTCAATAGCTCAGGTTCGAAAAAGGTAATTTCTCGCCTAATTTCATCCGACGTTCCCACTGAACTGATCTGCCAAACATAACGTTTCAACAAAGAACCATGAACCTTTAACTTAATTAATGTGTGGCATTTGCAGTAACCACGGCATCGTGCTTATGGTTAGAACGTATATCGTCAATCTTTGCTCTGTTGCATAGATGAATGACTGGCGCGCTGCAGTACTGGGTGCGGAGCGTGTATTTATTTATAGGTGGTAACCGACTATAGTACTCTAAATCGTTAACCACTTTTTCTAAAAACACTTGCATACCTCCTGGGACGGCTTTACGTTCTTCCATAACAGAGCGTATCATGCATGTGGTATAAATATATTTACTTTTTCTAAACTCACATTGCATACCTTTGTCCGGTGTTCCTAATAATATTTGTTGTGGTTTAACGTCCCAAACCACCTTGCTTTCAGCGTGTCTCGAAACCCGAACACTCATCAGGTTGTCATGACCATCCTGTGTTCTATTTTTCTTGATTTCTGTCTATTCCCAATAATACGGCTTAAAAGCGGCATCACCGTTTACTAAGCCCAAACTGCAGCACAGTGGTCGATCCAAATGATCCAGTCTTACATTTACATGCGATTTCTACACCTTGCTAGTTAGTGCATTTAATCACTCCACCATATACGCCTGAACTACTAGTTCCACCACTTTAGTAACAATACTAATCGTTGGCATAGTTGGTACTTGCTTAATGACATGCTTTAGCCGCAAATAACACAAACGCGGTAAAGGAACGCACAGCGACAAGCACAAGCGTGTTTGTGTTATTTGCGGTCAAAGCATGTCATCCGCCACTTTGGTAGCACAATTACTTTCAGTACCAAAATTTACGTCATACGCAGACCGAGTGCCCAGTTTGGTTTCGGTGTTGCACCTATTTTTAGCTTATTAAAATTTATTTACGTATATCCTGAGCATTTAAGCTGTTGGGCTCATGACAAGAGTGTCTCAGGAGCATAGAAACGCCACAAACTTGACATTGTCAAAAAATCGCCGGATTTGGCCTTTCAGCCACGTGACCATGCGCTGCTCTGCGTGCGCTGTTGATGAGATATTTTAAAGGGGTCGTGAAACGATCGCTCTACAGCGACAATGCGAAGCGACCAGCGTCCACACGCACTAACTAGGTGACGTCATCATAAGCAATGCTTTGCCTATCGAAGAACACGTAACTCTTCGGTACTTGCGAGTGTGTGCAACTGGGACACTCATCAGCGTCTTTGTCATACGCAATCGGCACTACCTTCAACTCTGACGTCATACTAAGCAGCGTCCTTGTGGTACGCGGATCGCTTATGGCGGACGCTGATGAGCGCCTCTTTCGCGTGCTCGATATGCCATAGAGTTCCACGTTCCTCGATAAGCAAAGTGTCTATGCAGGTACACGCGGGCTGCTGACACAGTTAGCGCATGTAGCTGCCGATGGTGCCACAATGTAGTCGTATAGCGTCCATTTCACGACCCCTTTAACCAGTTCCCGTGGCTAGGAGGACCGTTAAAGGGACACCAAATGCAACTATTTGGTCGATGTTGTTTGTTGAAATAGCAGTCCAGAAACCTCGTAGTGTTACTTTTGTGCCAAAGAAGGGCCCAATTTGAAATAAAATCCCGTTTTAGTGGTCCGCATCGCGTTAGCGCACTTCAAATTACCCTCCTCAAGAAACGGACCGATCGGACCGACTGATGTCACTGTTGCCGTGCACAACGTTGCCCGGCTTCACTGCACTAGTACCAGCAGACGGAAAGCAGTGGGAGCCACAGCAGCAACAACTGCCATTGATCGATTCCCCGGCATTGGCTCCGAAATTGCAGACGTTTTTTGGTTCAACTGCACCCCGCTAGTATATGTATACGTAGGAAAAGGAAGGAAATTAGAGAGAAAAGAAAGGCAAGGAGGTTAACCAGCCTATAGGCAGCCGGTTTGCTACCTTGCGCATAGGAGAGGGATGGGGGAGATGAAAGAGAGCGGAGAGGGAAGATAGAAAGAGCACATTCGGCAGCACACGCTCGCACACTCAGTCATAGTCCAGTCTTGTCTTTCGCGGTGTGTGACATTGCTGTTACAGTCGCTTGTTCAAGTCGGTGTCGCGTAGGAATTTCAACAGAGCCTTCGTCGCCTTCTGTTGCAAGGTCTTCTCTCGGGCACTTGACAGAATAGTGTCTACAGACATTTGGCTGTTGTCGATGCGCGCAAAAGCAGACGCCAGTGACTGTCTCTGGATTTCATACAATGGACAGTCACACAGGATGTGGTGTAGCGTCTCTTCGCAATGACAGGCATCGCAGAGAGCGTTGTCGGCCATTCCTATGACAAAGGAGTAAGATTTTGTAAATGCCACTCCTAGCCATAAGCGATGAAGAAGGGTGGCTTCTCTTCGGTCGAGTCCAGTGGGCATGCGGAGAGCCATCAAAGAGGACAGGTGGTGTTGACGATTAGTATCGATGCTTGGTGGGCACCATAGTGAAAACGTGATTTCACGCGCAAGTCATCAAAGATTACTGGCAGCATCAATCCTCGAAAGTGGTATGGCTTTTTCTCGTGTTCCTTCAAGGGCTGCCCGCGCGGCAGTATCGGCATGTTCGTTCCCTATGATGCCGCAGTGACTTGGCAGCCATTGAAGCGTCACATGATGCCCATTCTCGAGTAAAGTGTGGAGAAGGCATCGAATTTCGAAAACAAGCTGTTCATACGGGCCGCGACGCAGTGCTGAGAGCACAGATTGTAGGGCAGCCCTTGAGTCACTGAAAATCGACCATTGTTGCGGTGGTTCTCGATTGACCACACAAAGTGCAGCGCGCAAAGCAGCTAGTTCCGCTGCTGTAGATTGCGTGAAGTGGTCAGTCCTAAAGCTGATATTGATTGATTGATATATGGAGTTTAACGTCCCAAAACCACTATATGATTATGAGAGACGCCGTAGTGGAGGGCTCCAGAAATTTAGACCACCTGGGGTTCTTTAACGTGCACCCAAATCTGAGCACACGGGCCTACAACATTTCCGCCTCCATCGGAAATGCAGCCGCCGCAGCCGGGATTTGAACCCGCGCCCTGCGGGTCAGCAGCCGAGTGCCTTAGCCACTAGACCACCGCGGCGGGGCCTAAAGCTGATGGTAACACCTCTTGCTGGGATAACTACTGCCCCTGACGAACACTGGTGGTTCGTGGAACCATCGGTGTATACATGTATGCTGTCTGAATATTTCTCGTGCAAAAGAAGGAGAGACAGTTGTTTTAGCACGGGCGACGAAAACTCAGATTTCCTCCAGATCCCTGGTACACTAAGATGCACTGTGGGTCGAATAAGACACCAAGGTGGTATGGATGGTTTATATGCATGAGTGAATCCCGAGGGAAGTTTATCATTGTATTTCACGATAATTTTGGCGAACGATGCTTGGCGCCTCTCTGAAGGCAACAGTGCAAGGTGATGGCCGGGGGCACGTGCGAAGTGTCGGATGTGCTTTCTCAGGACATCTACAACAATGTGAGTTTGCATCGGATAGTCACCAGCAATTGCAATTGTTGCTTCTGTTGACGTACATCTGGGCAGACCGAGGCACACTCTCAGCGCTTGGGCTTGTACTGCCTGTAAAACACGAACATTGGTCTTGCTGGTATTGCTAAGCACGGGCAAGCTATATCTGAGGAAACCGAGAAACAGGGCTCTGTAGAGCTCCATCATTGCGTCTACTGACATCCCCCACGTCTTTCCTGCCAGGAACTTGAACAGTTGAGAAATAGCGGTCAGGCGCTTCTTCATATAGGTCACATGCGGACTCCAACAGAGGTCCCTATCAATAATGATGCCCAGAAACCGGTGGGTTTTGGCGTAAGAAATCGGTCGCCCGCAGATTGAGATGACATAAGGGGTCATTGCTTTGCGAGTGAAAGCCACCAGCGCGCATTTTTCTGGTGATATGCTGAGACCTTATTTGAACAAGTAGTTGGCAATCATAGTTGCTGCTTTTTGAAGCCGGGAACGTATCTGAGGACGTGTGACTGCCGATGTCCAGACACAGATGTCGTCTGCGTATATTGAGATTTTAATGGTGCTTGGCAAGTATTCAGCAAGGCCAATTAGTGCAAGATTGAATAGCGTCGGGCTAAGAACTCCGCCTTGAGGAACACCCCTGGAAGTATAGCGTCGCGTAGTTGGGCCATCTTCTGTTAACACAAAGAATGACCTTGCAGCCAGGTAACTCGAAATCCACCGAAAGACTCGACCACCAAGGCCAACCACCGCAAGAGCACCCAAGATGGCTTCATGTAGTACATTATCATAAGCGCCTTTCACATCTAAAAACAAAGCTGCAGATATTCGCTTACGGGATCTTTCGTGCTGAACGTACGAAACTAGATCAATGACATTGTCAATAGAAGAGCGGTCGCGTCGGAAACCAGCCATTTAATTCGAATAAATCTTGTAGTATTCAAGATACCACTCCAGGCGGCCTAGTATCATCCGTTCCATTATCTTCCCTACGCAGCTGGCCAGTGCTATTGGGCGGTATGAGGTGAGTTCGAGTGGGGTTTTGCCCTGCTTCAAGATGGGTAACAAGCGGCTTATTTTCCAGTCATCAGGAACATTGCCATCCTGCCACGAGATGTTGTAGAGGCTCAACAGTTCTCTCCTTGCACTTTCCCCAAGGTTGCACAAGGCTCGGTACGGAATACCATCTGGGCCCGGAGAAGTTGAACGCCTGCAGAGAGCTAGTGCCGCCTCGAGCTCCTCCATTGTAAAAAGGAGGTCCATGTGGTAGTCACGGGAACGGGGGACGTCACTTCTCACTGGAGAATCTGGACGAGTGGCTTGGTTGGCGATCTGCGCACAGAAATCTTCTGCGACATCGATGTCTTGCCTCCTTTGAAATAGCGCGAGCGCTTTGAATGGAAAGCGCTGTTCCGTAGGGTGACGCAGACCTTGCACCGTTTTCCAAATGTGTGAGAGTGGCTTGCGAGGGTCTAGTGACTGGCAAAACGTTGTCCATCGTTCCGACGCTAATCTATCCATGCGACGCCGAATCTTCTTTTGCATCCTCCTGGCTGCCCTAAGATCGTGAATTGATTTTGTACGCCGATACCGACGCTCCGCCCGGCGTCGCAGTGCTCGGAGTCGCTCCAACTCTATATCAAAGTCGTTTCGTGTGGAAGATATCGTCACCGTGCGAGTGGCGTTTTGCATTGTGCTCTTAATTGTTTCCTCTAACCCAGATCGTAGGCCATCGCTGCAAGCATCTTCCATGTCAGATTTGAAGTTGGTCCATTGGACTGCTCGAATGGTCGTCCGTGGACCATAACTAGACAAGCCTTTGATGTTAAGGTAGATTGGAATGTGATCACTTCCTCGTGTCTCAACATCTGGAAACCACTTGACGTATCTCGCGAGAGAGTTGGAGACAAAAACAAGGTCGAGACAGCTGCCGTATGTCACCCCTCGAAGAAAAGTGGGGCTGCCGTCGTTCAGGAGAGTAAGGCCATAGTGGTAGGCGATGTTTGCTAACCTGCGTCCTCTTGCATTTGTCCGCGTACTTCCCCATGCGTGACTGTGCGCATTGAAATCACCTATGAGGACCCATGGTGCAGGACACACTCTCAAAATATCCGCTAATCTCCTGGAATCGAGATTACTTGACGGCGATATATAAACGCCTATGAGAGTAAACATGAGTTGGTTCTTTTTCACAGTGATGCAGACATACTGATTGTCATTGTGAGGTGCAATTGGTTGCACAACATACGTCAGTTCACGACGAACAAAGACGATGATTTTGCTGCACGCACCATTCGTTGAAGACATGACAGCTTCGTACCCCGATAGTCTTATTGGTTTCGACAAATTGGGTTCACAAATGACGATGATTGAAAACACGTTGGTAAACACAAACTGACGAAAATCTGAAAGGCGTGATTTTAGTCATCTGGCGTTCCATTGGATGACGGATGCAGCCTTGACTTCTTTACGAAAAGTTGAGGTGTAAGTAGCCATCTTTCTAGTTGAGAGATTCAAGCACTGGGCTTAGGGCGTCCAATAGTCCAAGTGCGCTTCGAGCGGATGGTGTCTTCATGTCGACTAATATCGCTCGGATGGCTTCTATAAGGGAACGCAGCACCGAGATCACTTGACGATCAGTTTTAGGCAAATCTTCCATGGTTGGAGACGGCTCTTGTGTGGCCACAACCTGCAGAGGTTCCTTGGCAGAAGAGCGCGTCGGGAGCGTGGACCATTCCTCCAGAGAAGGAGGCTTCTCTGTTTCTTTCGTAGAAGTGGTGGGCCCTTTCGCGGTGCTACCTGATACAACCGCTAAAGAGTGGGAAGGAGCGTCTCGGGAATGTGCCTTCTTTGAAGACTTTCGATGATGCCGACGTCGACGCCGACGCCGGACTACTTCGGCTGCCTCCCTGTGCGTTGAGTTGTCTCGGGCCATTTGTCTGAGAACCGCGCGCTCCTTTTGGATTCGAGGACAGTCTTTCGACGAGGCAGCATGAGGACCACTGCAGTTGGCGCACTTCAGAGTAGTCGCCCGACAGGCGTCTTCAGCATGAGGTTCAGCGCAGCGGGGACACAGTCGTAAGTTGGGGCAGACGCCCTTGTCGTGTCCTAGCCTGAAGCACTGATGACATTGAAGTGGCTTTTGGATGAATGGTCGAACCGGATGTCGAAAATGTCCAACTTTAACGTGGGACGGTATGCAATCTCCCTTGAAAAACACTTTTAGGCAGCGCGTATTTCCAAGGCGCCACACTTGTGTAATGACAGTTCCCTCGTTTGCAGGCTTGATGAGGGTAGACAAGTCAGCATTAGGAATGGCAGTGTCGATGTCATAAATTACACCGGCAATTGATTTGTCATCCATCGGGATAAAGGGGCGCATTTTAAAGCCACCTAGCTCAGTCATTTGCTGCAGCTGTCCTAGCGCACTCACATCGTGCACGTCTATGGCGAGAATGTTCTTCCTTGGGTTTACTCGTACGTCCTTAATTTGATGTGGCACCGCACATTCGAGAGCAACCGAAAGGGCTTGCCTGTTCAGAAGCCGTAGGTTGCTTGATGTATCTTCGGGCATGAAGATGATGACGTGCGGCCAGCGCGCAGGCCTTGAATGCACAGTCGCTGTGCTTGCAGGAGCTGATGCTGCTGTATTCGTCGTCCTTCTCTTCGCCCTCTTACCCCGGACAGGTATAAAGCTGCCATCGGATGTGTCGTCTTCCGACATAGAATAGAGATCGGTGTCCTCAGTGTCACTGGGCGAGCCAGCTCGCTTCCTTGTGGTTGACGGGTGTGAGGACCTGTGACCAGGCGGGCCTCTAGCATGCTCCATGTCCATCACCGCAAGACGGAGAGGCGAGGCACCTCAAAAGACCGATGATTTCACTAAAATAAAACAGAGCGCGGAAACAAGCGTTCTTCTAAAGAGACACTCTATGTATACGTCGGTATATGTTGTACTATACTTTGTCTGGTGTTCTGTCTGATAACCGAGGGCACTTGCTTGTGTCGTGTGTTGTCTGTTGTCGAACCATTCTTGACAAGTTGCAGGACCATCGACAAGTGCTGAGACATTTGATCATCGTCAGAAGAGACGAGCGAGGCTAGTCAACAAGCTTTGGCGGCAAGCCAGTAGAGTTGGGATCCGTCCTCAAGAGTGGGATGTGTTCACGGAACTGAGCCTGGAGCTACATCCTCCCCATGGCCCTGGAGGAACCTGGAAAACGAGCGCGCCCGACATCCGAGCCACGTGGAAGCAGCTCGTCTTTCCAGCGCATGGTCTGGCGGCGGGGGTGCCGTTACGCCTGGGAGTCCACACCGAAAGTCATTGCCTCTGCAAAGGCAATCTGTGTCAAGGCCAGCGAGCGAGCCTGCCTAACGCCATCAACTCAACGACGTCATCAAGCGGCGGCGCCGGTCTGTCTTGCGCAACAAACGGCGAGCTCCCTCAGCCCACGGGCCCGTTGAAGCAAGCGGCGCCATCCAGTCTGGTGAGCCTTACGCAATGCGTGGCGACATCACTCCTTCTTGGGTGCAAGCCAGCGCAGCGGCTCCGGATTAGAGGAATCACGACGCAACCCAGCGGCGGTTCTTGACTGGAGGAATCTGACATCACGGCCAGTGGCGCTTCTAATTGGACGTTGGTGACGTAATGGATGACTCGGGGTCTATAAAAAAAAGCCAAGTGGGTCGTCGACAAGCAGCTGACCTAAGCGTCAGAGAGCTGCTTTCCTCAGAGAGAAGACATCTCGGCTCTGCGAGTCCCTAAGATGTCGGCCCCAGTCCCGAATTTGTAACGCCTCTGTTTCTATGCTGCAAATAAACCTTGCCCTTACTCACGGTCGTCTTGTCCACTCGTCTATCAGCTCTGCGCAGAAGCAGTCACGAGCTGAGAAACGCTACCAAACGGCTGGTGACCTTGGCGGCGAGTTTCAGAGCAGTGGCGCCTTCGGAACGGTGTTGGCGTCGCGCCTGGTAACACGTGCGAAACGCCTTCAAGGACGCTACGCAATGCATTCGCATTTCCTCGCAATGCTCTTCGGGCAAGGTGGGGCATTTTTTATGATAATGGCGTTCGATAAACCCTGGTGCTGTATACTATGAACTGTGCATTTCCCTCTTTTACTCAGGACAGCAGGAGACTAAACAAAGTCATTGTGAGAAACACGTCATCACTTCATTCTTCTTTTTTGCTAATCCCTCCTCCCTTCCGGATTGAGGACCGGAGCGCTGAGGTAGATCTTGAACCCTCGTATCCCCACCCCACACACACACGCACACACACGCGCTCGATCAAGAACCCAACATTTCGCATGCCTATGTCTGGAAATGTTGAAGAATATCTGACGGGATCTAGAGCTACAAAAAAGTGAGAAAAAAAGCACAAAACTGCTGTGTAACGAACGTATTGTTGAAACTGAAACTATACCGCTTAAAAAAATCAAGGAAGAAGACGCCTCCTTGCGTTTGAAATCAAAACTGCAGCTACTTGTAACTACAAATCGATCCAACCAGGAAGTAAGGACTTCAAAAAAAAAATGACATAAGCACGCTGAGATCAAAATGCGTGGGCAGCATAGCTGGGCCCACCACTTCAAAAGAGCTG
Organism: Rhipicephalus microplus; assembly: GCF_013339725.1. Classification (NCBI taxonomy): domain Eukaryota; kingdom Metazoa; phylum Arthropoda; class Arachnida; order Ixodida; family Ixodidae; genus Rhipicephalus; species Rhipicephalus microplus. The sequence goes on from NC_051167.1 coordinate 137,328,580, forward strand.
CAAGAACAAAAAAAGTGAGAAAGAAAAGAAAAAGTGGCACGAGTCCGATGTGTCACTCGCGAAAAGCTAGCGAATGGGCAGATTGGTCCCAACGCTTTAGAACAATGGATATTTAGTCACTGAAATAGAGCAACGAAACGACACAATCAAGGCGAGAACACATTGCTTTGTCTAAAATAAAGCTACCATGAATTGGCACCAATCATGTTCTTCGACGTATTGGTTATTAATAGACGTGGCAACGCTTTCGCGCAGTAGAGAAAATGTAAAGGGAGAAATGGGAGGGGGGGGGGGGCAGAATAAAACGGAAACATTATCGAGTCACACGAGCCGTGCAGGAATCGACAAATCGCGTTTATGTAGACTCCGTGGATCGATAAAGGCTTCCTTACGACGGCGACAGCCCACGTGCCTGGTCCGAGGTTCTCACGCGAGTGGCCAATTGAGACGTCGATATTGCGACCGTCGAGGAGACGCGATAAACGCGCGGGTCGCACGCGCGCACCTTTGCATTGGTCAGCGCGAGGCTGTTGACTTCCACGGGTCAGTGGCTGTTTCGCCCTTCTCGTAGAACCCGAAATAAGCGCGTAACACTCGGAAAATTATCCTCCCTTTTCGCAGTTTATAAATGCGTTATAACTGACGGTGGTGTAGTCAGAGGGAAGGGGGTGTGTGTGTGTGCCAATTACTCCCCCCCCCCCCTCAAAAAATTTCAAACTTGATTGCGTATGTATACTCGCGCACAAACTAACGCAAGCACGAACAGACGAAGTATGTGGTTGAAAACCACTCCTCCACCTCGAAAAAAAAATTCTGGCTGCGTCCCTGGTAAACGACGTCGTCTAAATGATTGAAGGAAGGGAACATTTGAAGGCTTGTTTCTTTGTCTGGCATAACCTTAATTAAAACCAGCAAATAATTAGGTCAAGGTAGGTATAGGGAACGTTAATTGTATTGTTTTTAAGCAACGTAATTATTGCGATGCACTGTCGAAATTTTGGCTTGTTGATGCATTGTGACGACAGAAAATAGCGCAAAGAAAGGGGGCACAAGAGGAGGACACACGGCACAGGCGCTAACTTCCAACATAATCAACTTCCAACGCTTTTTATGTTGGAAGTTAGCGCCTGTGCCATGTGTCCTCGTCTTGTGTCCCCGTTTCTTTGCGCTATTTTCTGTCGTATTGCGATGCATATGCGAAGGAAGTGAAGTAGACGAAACGACAACTAGTTGCCGACAGGGACCGAACCTATGACCTTCGGATCACGTGCCCGATACTGTTACCAAATGAACAACCGCGGTGTTTATCCCCTCGTTTAGCCCACCGCGGTAGCCCAGTGGATAAGGTACTCGGCTGCTGACACGCTGGTCACGGGATCAAATCCCCGTGGCGGCGGCTGCACTTTCGACGGAGGCGAAAATTCTGTAGGCCCGTGTGCTCGGATTTGAGTGCACGTTAAAGAACACAAGGTGGCCGAAATTTCCGGAGCCCTCCACTACAGCGTCTCTCTTAATCATACGGTGGTTTTGAGACGTTAAACTCCACACATCAATCAATCAATCATGCAGTCCCCTTGTCCGATGTGTACTCCGATAAGTCGCACGTTCGCTCCCTTTCGGCGCCAAGTTGTCTGTTCGTCCAATGTGCTTTCTACTCAGCTATATCACAATTGTGACACAACACTTAGAAAACAGTTCAAGTTAGGTCCCCTATACTTTTCCTGTCTTCCTTACATGCTGGTTTTTCATTAGCTCGTCTACCTAAACGTTTATATGACCTATAGAACAGGTTCTATAAACGTTGATCTAAAGAGCCACTGGGAGCGCTCAGAGTTGTTTAACCGACCCTTGAAAATTTCGCATCGTGTTTGTATATTCATACACGCACACACACAAACGCAAGGGCGAACGTGCATAAAATGAGGTCGGACACCACGGAAATAAATTTCTGGATACGCTCGTGGCGATTTCTCATAAAGTTAGCGAATACCTAATTACAAGAACGCTTATTCTGAACGTTAATTAAGAGCCAACAAATTTGACCGTGCCGTTAACGCCTTATGGGGCTCTTATTAACGAACAAAACATATAATTGTATACGCTTTTTTTTTTCAATTCAATGTATATAAGTAGAGGTATACGCTTGATGGCAGGTCCGGTTATACGAACGCTTAAAGGGCCAGTCAAAAGAGTTTCACTTTTAAGTGTGAATACACTTTATAAGCGACCCCAAACCATCCACCGCCGCGGCGGCGTCCGCAGTCTTCTCTCTATCTTTAAAAGAAAGAGGACTTGGCGGGCCGTAGCGCGACGCTCTACCGAATAAGCCACGGACGCGACGCTGATATCGGTGTCAGTAACGCGCCTTATACCCCCTCCCCCTTCGCTCGCTCCTCCGCTCTCCTCGCTCGCTGCAGCTGCGCGCGCACCCCTCTCTCTCGCGCGCCCGCCTTCTCTCTCAGTCTCCCGTCGAGAGCGGGTCGTGAGGGGGAGTAAAGTTAAAATCCGTTGACATTCGCCAGTGAGTTAACGTAAACTCCCCCGTGTGATCAAATTGCGATTCCCAGGAACCATTACACCATAAAGGCACCATGGTGTGATTAATAAATATAATAGTGCGAATTAATAAATACCCCTCATAGCATCGCCCCGTGTATTCGCAATTAACCATGTTCACCCTCGGGGAAATGCTTGGGAATTTTTTTTACACCCCTTACAAACGTTCACACCGCGGCGATCACGATTTCCGAATATTAAAGCGCTGCGCGCCGCGCAGAGCCTCTATTTCGAAAAACAATTACCGCCTTCCTTTTCGGTTCCTTTTCGTGCTGGAAGTTAAAGGCGGTAAGGCCGCAGGTAATCACGACTGTGGAGCGGAAGCCGCTACACATGCGTGGAACAAGAGGGAACTTGCAACGACGGCTGCATCACCAGGAGCGAAGCCAGGCAAGCCTGTAGAAGGTAGAAACGTGGAACTGGCAGCTTGGTGTCTCGGTGCGCGCCTCCGTGCCCACAAAAATTTATTGTCAGTGGATCGTTTGCTGTTTGAATACCAAATTTGGTATACATATTAAGAGAGATAATTTGTAGGAACTGTCCTAAACTAAGTGATACTCTGTAATATATTATTTAATGTATGGCTCCAGACATATTGCCAGAATGTTTCACTTTTTTCCATTTCTCTTTTTTGGTAATATTGCGCCTCGTAGCAACGAGACGCTGTACTCTACGACTGCCAAAGCTATATTTTTAGAGATGATGTCTCGCTGCAGTGGTCTTAGACGATTGGGCAACGCGAGTTCTCCAACTAATATGCTATTGTTCTCGTGAACAGCTGTCTCACAATTGTCTGGGCGAAGTTTCTTGTGCATACTGTAAGTGCGTCATTTGGCTAATAAAGCAACCTTGCTTCCTCAATCATTTTTTTTCTCTTTTCTCTCCCCCATGCAATTAGCGAGGCACAATCAAGGCGCAATAAAATCACGTGATAATAATGACACGTAAAAAGTCAGCAATAGAGAAAATTTTCAAATTCGCGCCATGTAGAGCAAATGTACGACGTCGCTATACCACTTCCAATTGTGACGTTAATTTTCATTTTTTGTTTGTTGTTAGTTGTAGATGGTGACGGTGGACATAAATGGTGACGGTGGCAACAAGACCCCGATTACTGGATCGACGGGCTTCTATAGAAGCGAAAAGGATGCACGAATCTGTCACTATGTTCGCCAACCCTTTAATTTCAGCCATTATCTAATCACATGTTTGAGCCAGTTGTCAACCTTGAATCACACACTAACCATGACTTTTTCACACTAACCATGATCACACTAACCATGAATTCCTAAATGGAAGTGTGCGAATTGAGCAAGCTTGCACACGAGCTTCCATTTTGCTGTGTTATGACAGCAAGGTTTTGTTACCTCATACGCAATCTCATCAAAGGATCTCATCATGACTTGATGCATTTTCACCATACGCATCTGGTCATGGCGGCAGAACGTGCTGCAGGCAAAACGTACAAAAGCACATGTCAGTAAAGCCCGCAGCCTATACATTTTGAGAGTAGCAAATACAGCACACCCAATCGTTCACAAAATGGCAAACCCAAACTTCCTAGGCAAAGTAATAAATTCATAAATACAATTACAACGATGCCAGACGTTTCGAGCGTTCTATCACTTGCCGCTACGAGCAACTTGGTTCTAGAAACGTTGGCTACGAGGGCACCGGCAAAGGTGAATAAAACCGAAACTAGAACCATCTGTACTGACGGCAGCATGAGCGGCAGCGCGACCAGCGCATCATATGTAAACATGGCGGCTGGCAACGCGTTTCACGTGTCTGTCAAAACTTTAATAGGCGACTGGCACGGCCTGCAGGTACGTTGTAGTTGTTTCTCTCACTACACCGCGGCCAACGATGACAGTGAAATGCTTCAATCAGTGGTTTCTTAACAAAAACATATTTTTGTGCAAAAACGAACCCTCGGCGTCTCTTGCGCGTTGACTTGCGTGGTATGTGAATGACATATACTACATTGGAATTTTCCCCTTGCCCTTCTGGCTTCGCAGGTTGCCATCGAAAATGGTCAGGGTGGCCCTCAAGCACGGGAGAAAGAGCAGTGGCTCGTTGGAGTTCTGGAGCAATATTTTGCCGAGAACAGTGAGCAGTAGAGTGGCATGACCGTCTCGCACTAGATGCTGCAGTGATGCTGTGTTTGACCGCGGTTGTCACACGGTGCACTTTCTTTCGCGTTCGAATTTCTGGGCCGCTATTGGATTGTTTGCGCAAGCTGCGGAAACGAGCCAATCGCGGTACGGGAAATTCGGATCGGGTTCGATTGCGACCGAACATGATCGTGTGTCGTTGGTGGCATTACGTGAGTAATGATATCTGCTGTCCGCAGGTAACTTGCATCCCGATGAAGTGGCCGACTTGATAGCCGATATCGTCGACCACGAATTCGACTCCCTCATTGAAGACGGCAGCGTGGAGCAGGCGAGATTTGATTTACGATAACTAGAACTTCCTACCTTTCATTGTTTCTTAGCACATGTACGCTGAATTGTGTCTATTGCAACTTAGTGTTGTCTCGCGTGAAAAAAGGTTCCTTCTAGAAGTGTTTCGTGAATGCGTCAACACCGTCTTGAAGCTTGCCATAGTTGATATTTAACTTATCGTTACATTCCTTTTGCAATTTTGCTGATGGTTCGTTCATTCACTGAAGACGCGGTTAACCTGAATCGGGTGGACAATCACAGCATTTGTTGGTCTGTTGCACCGTTCACGACTATTCTGTCAAATGTATGCAAGTTGGATAGTGGCGCAATATTTGAGCACGATGTGTGAAACTATCGCATTGTAAACTGTTCTCAGACAGTTGGCTGTGCAGCCGCGTTCAGATAACTTTTTTTTTAGGGGCGAAGCTCCTTAGGGCGTGGGCTGTGCGTCCCCTGTAGCCTGTATGTAGCCACCTCTAGTTTAGTTCTTGCAGTGTTCACTAGATGGCGGTACCGTCCCCTGTATGTAGCCACCTCTAGTTTAGTTCTTGCAGTGTTCACTAGATGGCGGTACCGTCTCCTGTATGTAGCCACCTCTCGTTTAGTTCTTGCACTGTTCACTAGATGGCGGTACTTGTAGCTGACGATGAAAAGATGCAAGATGTTATAAACTAGATGGCGGTACTTGTAGTTGATGGAAGATGCGAGATGTTATAAAATAGGAATGATGTCACATATGACGCGTGTCATTGGTTGAAGGCAATCGTTCGATTTAGTGCGGCGACGTACGCTGGGGAGGAGCGATGTAATAAAATCGAGGGGGCAAAATGTACAGAGGATTCATGGTTTACCAGGTTTACCTCCGGAGCTTCGCCCACTCATCATCATTCACTTCGTGGATATGGCGGCACTTTTTTTTTTTTGCAGGCTCTGTAGCAGAATTTTTATTACACATAATCTCCGATGTCCTTGCCTGGGCATTCGTCAGTGCCATTTTGACTCTGCAAATCCGTGTCCTCCCATTGACTAAGCTTTCTTTACTGAACACAGATCTTGTAGTGCGGCCCAAAAGAACCTAAAATGTTCACACCTGCCACTGCTTGAACGCAGATATCGGCCTTGCTGTGCAAGCACTACCAGCTCTGCCTCGAGGGCCGGGAAAATGAGGTGCTGGAATCCCTGTCGCAAAGGCTCCCGCAAACAAGGACTCTGACGGTACCTGTAGCTGGAGACTACGACAGTGATGACGAAGCAGAAATGCAGGTCAGTTGATATCCTTTAGTTACACTAAATTTCGCTACAATTTCGCTAAAAAAATTTTCGATGGTGACATCTATTGTCCTTACGACTTCATAGCTTAAAGTTAGCCACCCGCAACAAAAGGCATACATGCTATGCACACTTAAGGCCAAATAGTAAGTGCATAGCAAGTTTGAAAAGCTTTCATGCATTAAGTGTTTCAAGCATGCCCTAGGAATGGAATATCGCTATCGCGTTCAACTCTTAAAGACGAAGCTCAAGGGTACCACCATTTTCGCTCTTCAGTGTCCCTTTAAGCGCGGACATGTTGCAGCTTGTATAGGGCACAGCTACTCAAGTTACCATTTGCTGTTGATGTTGGCCTCTTGCGTTCTTCTTTTCAGGACCACATTGACACAGAGGTGTCATCACAAATGGGAAGCCTTCAGCTAAACGGGCCTAGCTCAAGCCAACAGCCGTCGCGACGGCAGGAACCCGATGAAGATGGCTGGACAGTTGTTAGGCATGGGAGGAGGACATAGCCGTCATATATACTGCTGATAATACTGTAAATGCAATTAAATACTATATTGTGACTTGATTGAAGTCTCGAAATGCTAGTTGTAATCATTTTTTTTTCTTTCATCTCACGAACCATTTATTGCATGAATTAGGAAATTGCTGAAGAAAATTTTCCAGCTTTAAATAGCAATCTTCAAATGATTCCACAACTGAATTATCTGAAATGCACCTTTAATGGATACTTTTATGTATGTCAAGAGTTCTCCACATGCCACAGCAGCGAGGACTTTGCAATGAAAATGTACTTGAGAACTACGTAACATGTCGTGTGCCACAACTTGAGCGCATACACGCCAAATAAAAATGCCGCCCGTATCTTCGCTGTGGGGGAACTCTAGTAAATGCGTCGTAGAGTGGTCGGCGGATGGGATGGCGTGATTGTTGCATAATAAGGTATGGTTAGGCAATGCTTACTAACTGTCATTTTGTCTTTGTTATGATTATTTAGTGAATGAAGGAGGAGCGTTACCTTCAACGAGTGGTGGGACACTGATGTGCGATCCAGTGCCTACATATGCGGGGTGGCCAGTGAAGAGTTGTGCAGCTCTAACAGTCCGTTTTTACTAGAAGACAGTGCCTACATCAGCCTTGCGAGGTGAGAGAGAGGGGTGGGGGGCAAACAGTTGGCATGAGACGCAAGCATGCGGCACGATTCGCGAGCCTGCGCAGTTGGGGGTGGGAACACTGCCGCCGATGCACGATGCGAGACATCGTGTGACTAAAAAATGCTCCGCATTTTAAACAAAATTATTGAAGCTAGAATTTGCATCAGCCAGGTGAGAAAGAGCGAAGAAGTGGGCGCTCTTGCACGCACTTCACGCAATCGCTTCTAGTATAAAATGTATTAGCCAAGATAGCACTAGATTTTTCATGCTAAAAGCCACGCAAGTACTTGATGGTCAGCATTAAACGGTCGCACGCTCCCCGACTTGTTTGCTCGTAGCTTTTCGGTATGTCGCGAATTCGCAACATTATGTAGTAGAGGGTCAAAAAGTCATTGGATGATTGCACACCAAACATCCCAGCCACGAAAAGCCGTGCAGATTTTCATTGTATTGAAAACAGTGGAATATTTGAGAAAAGAGAATTCTGGTCTAGTGGCAGCCTTCTGAATTCGACAAAATGTCACTCAAGTGATATCGGTGATGTTTGAAAATATATTGTCACTGGATTGTTTTGTTCTTTGCATACCAAAGTCGGTATATATATTCAGCAGTAGAATTTGTAGGAAGTGTTCTAAACTGATACTACTACATTTTTTTAATATATGACTGGAAATTTCGCCAGAATTTTTTTTAAATATTGCACCTTGTATAGATATCCCAGTGATCAATACTTACTCCACGAAAGGTATACTATATTATGGTAAATTATTTTCACACCACACTGAAATTTGTAAATGTTACGAGAAAAAAAAATCCTGAATTTGAGAAAAGTCTTGGTGGCCGCACAGTAGGAAGGCAGGTCTCTTGCGAGTCCTTGAAATCCTTAAAACCCTTGAATTTATAAAGTTAATTTTCAAGGCCTTGAAAGTGCTGGATTTTTCACAAATCTGAATATCATTGAACTTTTTTTTCTTTTTCAATGAACATGGTCTCGAAGGTCACAGCGTATCATTTTTGATGCCGTAAATGTAGCAGGCAGCATATGTATTGTGCCCATCACAAAAGAATTGAAAACATCAGTAGCTTCTGCATGGAATCAACACCATGCATTTCTGGAATTTGGGGGAAAAAGCAGGAGTAAAAGGATGAGAAACAGAAAATGAAATGCTTACGTAAAAATTTAAAAAAACTAGAAGCTACTGTAAAGAAATTGAAACAGCAGACTCATTTACAGAAAATGCAAAGAAAATTAGCGACTTGACGTGCATCATGAAGTCCTAAATGAAATACAACTTTGAAACTTGTCATACTGAAAGTGATTACCTATGCAACTTAAACTGACTGAAAGTTGTTCAGAAAGAAAATGTCACTAGAGCCATGTGTTTGATGTCTGCTTCAGTGATGTTACCTTTTTTGATGAACTCTACCTATTTCAAGCCTTTATCTTCCCCAGAACATGCGTTAAGTAGGTTTTCGACAATGTAGCCCTTGAAAACTCTCGAATTCTTGTCACGTAAATGAGCATGAGCATTGAAAGGAAGAGGAAAGACGGGAATGTTCGCATGTCCCGCCATTTACACCACGTAGTGCTCAAACTAAACGTCAGCTTTATAGCCCCGCCACGGTGGTCTAGTGGCTAAGGTACTCGGCTGCTGACTCGCAGGTCGTGGGATCAAATCCCGGCTGTAGCGGCTGCATTTCCGATGGAGGCGGAAATGTTGTAGGCCCAGGTACTCAGATTTGGGTGCACGTTAAAGAACCCCAGGTGGTCACAATTTCTGGAGCCCTCCACTACGGCGTCTCTCATAATCAAATAGTGGTTATGAGACGTTAAACCCCACAAATCAATCAACGTCATCTTTATACCTCAATCATAAGCATGTAAATAGTTCTCACATAGAAAGCCTAACCCCCGAATGCAGAGATGTTACTTGGCTCGCGACTTCAACTTAACTTGAGCAAGTCGGCGCGAAGCAAGCAGCGGACTTCAAAACGCCCAAGTCAGCCTTCGCGTTTCATAGATGCTCAGGCTGTCTTGCTTGGTCAAGTCAAGAACGAGCTTCAAAGCAGAAACACGCTGCTCGCCTGCTAACGAGGGTAATAATGAAGTTGTTCGCGTAAGGCATGCATTACACCAAAAAAAGACCATACGTTTTAAAATAACTATAAAAACGAAGGGCCACAAGCATATTCTTGCCATTTTACGGCTAACGAGCGGCACGTGGTGCCTGCCACCACAGCGATGCGCAGTGTTGCTTCTGTAAAGCGTTCGTTGCCCACTGGTTTTAGTGGCCATCCAAATGCGGTGCGTTTCTCCACGGTCGCTTGTTTGGAGGCGAAACAAGCATCGCGTTGGGTTCTTTCGTAGTTTTTTTTTTCTCAATCGAACACCATGGCATGTATTTGTGCTGACCTGGCTCACGAGGTGATGCGATTTCCACGGTATTTGCCTTTCTGTTCGCCTGTGTGCATGCCTGTCGCAGTTATTATGAAAAAAAAAAACAAAAAAAACAAGTTCTGGGAACAAATGTCATTCGTATCATTTTGTTGAGCTTCGTAAACAAGAGAAAAAGCGGGGGTCAGGACATTACCCTCAGCAGAATTCTGTCTCGCGGGGTGCAGCAATGTATCGCTGCATCATGGTGACGCGGATAAAAAAACCCGTGATAGGGGCACCTCTTTTTTTATGTGTGTGTAATTTTACGTAGCGTTGTGCTACAAGCGATGCCTTTCTGAGCGAGAAACAGCGCCCTAGACGGGACGAAAGGATAGACGAGGCACATGGACACAGCACAGAGTCATTTTTTTTTTACCGAAAGAGACGGAAAATGTCGTCGTATTATAGAAAAACAGAAATAGCCTTTGCGGTTACGGAACACTTCGGCATTGTCGACACCGGGGCTATTAATACGCACGTGTGTGTAGTCGACACAACCTGTAACGCAAGGGAACTCAGCCACTTCATAACAGTCCGCCGGCTGCGGAAAGCGCACCAGCATCGCGTTACAGGTGCTTTGCGATGAGTAGCGTAACTTTTCCGATTGCACGACACACTGTCGACTACGGAATGCGGACGAAATTTCCGGTGACTGGTTGGAATATGCCAGCGCTGTAAAACCTCAGAGCCATCAGTAGCTGTAACACTGGATGCACGGGCTGTCTTCGGTTGTCCCCACTTTCACGGAGCGGCAACATAACGAGCAGCTGCCCCTCGGCGTTCTTCATGAATCTGTACCTAGCGTGGAATTGTTGCTCGTCGTACAACTCCATCGGATTTACTTGGTCACGTAAAGCGGTTCCAAGAATCTTCGGCAGGCAGTGCGCCTAAAAAAATGCTACGCTTATGGCGAGGCAAGCAAACTCAAAAGCGGCCACCTTTCACGCGACGTCCATTCGAGAAGTGGCCATGTTGGAATAACGCGTGAAGTCGCTTTCAAGCTAGCCCCGCAGCTGACTGACTGAGCCAAGCTGACCGAGCCAAGTCGCCTTCAAGTCATCCGCAAGTTCGAGAACGACTTATGGCGACCGGCAAGACTGTCTTGAGTCAAGAACGAGTCAAGTAACATCTCTGCATTCAGGGGTTATTATCCAGAAGGGGGGGGGGGGGGGGGTGCTTGTTTAAGATTTTACGGTATGCAAGTAGAAGTGAATTTCTCCCTTGCAATGTGGTTGTACAGGCATTTTAAAAAATGGCATATGTTAAGGCCTAAAACCATTATTTCAGGTTCTTATTTGTGTTGACTTCCTGGAAATTCGCACAATAAGAAAGAGCGAATTTCATTTTAAAGAGATCGACAACCAATTTTTATGGTTCCCATTTTTTTGGAACAACTGAAAGCTTGTTGGTCAGAGTGTCTCATCACGGAATGGCAACACTGAAACACCATGAAACATTTGCTATGAAACACCATGAAATCAGAATTTTCTATCTGTGGCGAATATGTATCTTACATGCACATGGGAAGACATACTGCAGATAGTGAGTGCGAGAGCAGTTCGAGCGTGGCGGTTTACTGCGCATGCGTGCACTCTGTGCACATGCGCTGAAGCGCGGCATGGTCCACTGGCGGCCGCAATGGCAGCGCCGCTCCTCAACGCGCAACTTTATTTTGCTTCACAGACGGTACAGAATTGAGCGGTAATAGATAATAATATGCATTCTAATTTTGAGGAGTAACTATGGCATACATGGAAACAGCAGACCACGAGACTACGCATAACCGAGTGGCAGATTCCGTGATTCAGCTTCAAGGCTACTTTTTGAAGGCCGTGTGAAATGCCGGCTTTTTGTTGTATTTAAGCACGATTTAAAAATACAGATCTTACTCGCAAAACGATAGGATGCTGGAATCTGTAGCTATATTCCACAATCTTATCATTTCAGCCATGATCCAATCACGTGTTCTGATCAGTTGTCAGTCTTAAAGTACTATCTTTGCGATGAATATGACTGAACATTCAAGTTCGCAGCTAAACAAGCTCCAACCATGCACACAAGCGTTCTGTTACAACTATGAACTGTTTGCTCACATGCAATATTTGGAGCCCATTTGGTTGCAGAAATTGGTGCAAGCAACAGCAGAAGCTTGTTCAGCCATGCGCTCACATGTTGCAAATTTTATCGAGTTTAATGGTACAATGCGTGCTACAATATCGAGAATATAACGCACTACAATCCGGATGGAATACAAGCCGCGGGCACCGCTTCTCAATGTTTGCTGAAGCATGCACAGTTTGTTAGGTCGTAAATGAAGTATTCTACATGATTCTTCTTGTAATGAATGTGGCGTATTTTGTAATATAATAATATCCAAGGTTTTACATCCCAAAACCACGATATGACTATGAAGGACGCCACAGAGGAGGGCTCCATAAAGTTTGACCATCTGGCCTCGAGCAATGACATTGCACAGTACACTGGCTCTACCATTTTGCCTTCATCGAAATGCTACCGTTGCAGCCAGAATTGAACCCGCGACCTTTGAGTCAACATCCACCACAGCGGACCAGGTTTCTCCCAAGAAGATTTTTCGGGGCAGATATTTTGAAAGCGGCCAAGGGCAGAGATAAGGTCAAGAATTTAAAACTTTCACACAACTTATCGTTGCTGACACTCATCCACGTTTAATTTCTGGTCGGCTATGTCTGCTAGCTGTGACGCACATCTGTTGCCTCCAATGCGCAAGCGGCGACACCAACATCTGCACATATAAAGAGGAAGCAAGGACGCTTGTGTTAGGGTGCTCATGCTCGTTATCGTTGAGGTTATGAAGGGCATCTGTTCGGACTTCATTTCAGGAAACTAGGTGGCGGGAGGCACTGCCTGCTAGTGGAGCGTACGTACGACTACATCATTTTAAGAAGAGTATCTTAAGTGGACTCTCCACCCAATATTGTTGTGCATGCACAGTTGCCAACTGAGGTGCAGGTTTCCAAGAGTTGTACCGTGGTGAAGCAGCGCAAATAACCGGGACAATCGAGGCACACAAACAACCACACGCAGCATTGGTGTGGTTGTCTGTGTTCCTTCACTGTCCTGGTTTTTCGTGCCGTTTTCCTATGATATGTTCAGCCAACTAGACAAGCTGACCTTTCCAAGAAATCAGTTGCAGCAGTGGGAGGCATTTCACAGACGCCCGCTGTGGGAAGAACCCCGTTTGCGGCGTATATGCACAAAAGTACTTAGGTGTCCCGCAATGGGGACATGAGGGGCCAGTTGCCCTCCTCCCCGCACCCAACTTTGAATTTTATCTACTCAGTAGAAATAAGCTATACAATTATCACACTCTGGTCTCGCAAATACGAGTGAAACGACTGGCAGTATTGCCAGCCAAATTTGCATTTTACACACTGTTGAGTGTTCCGGTCATGTTACAGCAGTCAAAGGCTGCCTGTTTTGGACGCCTCCACTCAACAACCCTTCACCCACTTATTGCAGATGCAACCTCTTGCAAAAAGTTCCGAGAATTCCTTGGTATAACCAAGCAGCATAATGTTGCATCGAATTGCGCAATGTATATTAATGTCCGTCACATATGATGGACTAGATTTTGGCAGAGAAGACATGCTGTCTGTGACAGGCATCTCCAATTTGCATAGTATATACTTCCAAGTATCATACTTTCCCGCACATAACTCACCTCTGCATACAGCGCTCACCATCAACTAGAAGCAATGAAAAACTTATCCCCATGTATTGCCATGAGGCCTATTTCCTTCCATTAGTGATGTTGGAGACCATGATGGCTACTTCTGGCTGCTTGTATGCTAATGTGGCAGTAGGTAAGCTACTTAATTTCAAATGGGTAGCGTATAAGAAACGAATACAAAAGATACGAGATGCAGACAGCACAAGCACTATGCTATCTACGTCTCCATCTTGTGCATCCGCGTGTTATGCGCTGACCATTCGAAGTGATGCATCTCTACCAACCTCCAATTTCCCGCACTTATAGCGAGGCTACTGTGTGGTTTTGGTTAGGAGAAGCTCCTTTTAATATGAATCTATGTTCTACTAGCTGCAAGACCACCTAAGATGACATGAATGACTACTTTCTGCAAAATATGGCCTGCTATGTCGAAAATGTCTAGTACAATAATGGCATGGGTACAGAACAGAACATCTTTTGCACATGCACATAGGGAAGCAATTCTCTTACTTTATACGAAATGCCTCTTACAATGGGGGTTTTCATTTTCTGACTAACTCGCATTTCGACATAGACACAATGGTGTCTTCGTAACCGAGTGTCTGTTGCAGTCAGTGTCTTTAAAGGGGCTCAACTATATCTAATTATAGTTAGAGATTAAATGATGACAGTTTTGTATTAGCTTGTGAGTGAGTAGCTCTAATAGGTAACACAGATATAGCCTAAATGCCTGTAGGTTCTAACCTCGACCTTCTCACAAGGAGTAATATGATGCTTATTGAATAAAAAAAATATTATGAGAGGTGTATGCACAGGAAAGAACATGCATAAAAATATATTTATGGCTCTATACCTGCTATGTGGTACGTGCTACCGATAGTGCGAAATTTCATAATGTGTTGTAGCGCATCACAGCAAGAACCGAAAAGGATAGATGGATGGATGGATGGACAGACAGACACACACATACGCTCACTCAGTCCCTGTTGTTACAACATATGAATTATGGAGTATAACGAATTAGCCCAGCAACATGTATAGCAAGCAGAAAATGCATGTACAGTGGCTGAAGTTGCCTGCTACATAATTAGCCTGACACCCTTAATACTTAGCAACACAAGAGAAAGCAAACATGAAACAGCCTTGTACAAGAAGCAACTTTCTTTTAATTTGTAATTATGTATAGTACCACCTATGTATAATATATAGAACTGTACATAAAAAAAAGGTGCAACGAGATCACTTAGACAAAACAAAAAAGAGGGTTTCTCAAAATGCCAGCTCATATTCATAACAGGGGTAGCACACCTTTCTTCAACAGTATTTCAAACAAATACCCATCTCTAAGAAACGGCGCTCGACGCAGCAATACAAGCTTGGCCATAGAACAGCACACACACATGTACAAAAAAGCCCTACAAACAGCTCGCACATACTCGTTCACGTTGGCACAACTTTCCGTCGACACCTTTACATAGTTCTCTCGTAAACGTCATCACTAAAAAAGCTCGCGAAAGTTGTATAAACATGTCATGCAACAGATTCACATTTCACACTTTTTTTTTATGCCCCTGCTCTATTCCACGCACGGGTTCTAAAACTTGTTTTCCTAGTCAATACAAAAACGTTTTTTTTTTTTTTTGTTTAAGGTGACTGTTTGGTCGTCTCGAATTTTTAAAGGTGACTATTCGGTCGTTTATGTTTGGGACTCTGAGATCAGTCGGAGAACCAATTTAATGCACGCATGTGACTGTTGTGAAACAAACCAGCACAGTTTGAGCACAGCACAGTTTGAGATGCCTTTGCCTTGCAGAGGAATGCAATTCACAATTAAATCCTTTGCAATTGACAATTGCAAAGGATTCCTATTCTTCGCCTTGCAAAGGATTGTGCGCTCAAGGTTGCAAACTTGCAGCCGCAATATGCAGGAGACGCATCTCATTATGAAAACGTCGCAGCTAACATGAAAACACATTCGTTCACGCTAACGTTCGTTGTAAGCATACACGCTAAATGCATATTTTGTTTTTATAGAGCTATTTCACTATATGCCATAGTTCATTAAATCAAGATCTAACCACACCGCACTGAATTATTTCAACAGCATTTTAATTAATGCAGAGAAGGACGCCTTCTGAACGACATGCCAAACTTGCCTTAGCTACGCGCCCGAGTGAGGTTATCAATGGAGGTGGTGGCGAGCAGAAGGGCCATGTCACATTTTTCATTGTCATTGCCATACCCGCAAAAAAGCACCCCCAACAAAGACCTTGCCTTCACCTAAACAAACGTCCATTTACCTAACACTATTGCTTAAATCGTTATCTTTAATTGCTAGCGGCAGTCAGTTACCTCCTGTTGTAGAGCAAGAAAACTTTAGGAGCGGATAAAGCCCCCAACTCATGTTGGCGTGAGCAGTCAATGACATAAGAACATGAGAGAAGTACTTGTTTAAAGAAGCAGACGCTGAGATGCATAAATGATTGGCAAAAAAAAAAAAGTTGACAAAGCTAACCCATGCACACTGAATGCAAATTGATGTTTTGCTTATGGGCCAATTATCTGCCTCATTATTGCTGCCCATAAGGTATCCAGATGGCAATTCATTTACTTCAACACCTAAGAAGGCAAACAGCTCACAAAAACATGTCCTACTTACTTCATAGTCAAGTGTCATGACATCTTTGTAGTGTTGCGTGTACAGATGCACATTTAGAAAATGTCTCACAAAACAATGAAACGACCCAGCAACAAATTTGGTTTTCTTGACAAATGTACACATGGTATTGTTACATCCAGAGAAGCACAAAGGAGGGGCGGCAAAGCAATACGTTAAACTTGAAAAACAGTACAGCTGGTTTGTTGTCATGGTAACGTCAGCAGCAGGAAAGTTCTCACATCTCAGATCATGGAAAAACGAGACCTTTGTGCGAGGAGTTACTGAAGTAGCATCCCTCAAAACACTCTTTGTAAACCGTACAAGCCCCTTGATAGTTAACATAGGTTTATCAAGAGCATTAAAGAAACTTGCACCACTGGCAGGTACTGCCTGGTAGAGTGAGATGCCTGCCAAGGCATTCTACAAATACCTAGTTGCTACACATAAAACTGGAACGGTAAAAAACACGGTTGACAAGGAGAGAGGTCTGTGGTTCTGAGTGAACATGTGCAATGCCAACGCTTCCAATTTTTGGCAGGCAGCCCCATTAAATGTTGACCCCCAAAGTAGAGAAGAGCACCCAATAAAGCAACCTCAGAGGCCACAAATAATCTGAAGTTGGGACAACTCACACCTTTGTTACTTTCATGCTTTTGCACAAGCAAAAAAAAAAAAAGAAAACAACTACAGCCAGAGACAGCTTTGCATATTTATCACGAAGTAAACCAATGGGTACCTTATGTTGACTTTGTGATGTTGGATTCCCTGACTGCACTACATTTCTGTTTGCATATTGAGATAAGACGCACCATGCACACTAGTGAGATAACATTTTTTTGAAACTGAGAAAGTTGGGCCGTTCAAGTGCTGCTCAAGCGCTAGACAGCGTCTTCAGATGAGCGTCTGGCTAAAAATACTTGCGATGAATTTTACCTGAAATTGGTCATCTAAGCGGACAAATCAAATGCTATGCAATGCTAATGCTGTAAAGCGCCATCACTTTCTAATGTTGTACAGGATGCATGCCAAACCCGACTGTTTCTTGCAAAAGTATGTGTGTGGCAGCTCTGCCTCCCGTACCTTTCCTTCTACTGTAGCCAATAAAAGTTGCCCGTGAGTATAGTTTAACACTTAGTTGGACAAGACGCCATAGGAGGAAGCCCAATTTCCTGATTGGTTAAGTAAGTGTAGCTCCCAGCCAATGATTTTCACTCTCTGTTGCGATGAACGGACTGTAGAGAGCTAGAGTTCGTATCTTCAGTGGACTGTGTTAGTGGAGGTCACTCTTGCGTTACAGCAAGCTCTACCGAGCATTCCAGCAACGATTTTTTATCGCAGACAGCGCGCACTCCGAGGACTGTTCTCTCAACTGCTTACTTTGACGGAGATAACTGCCACCGTGCCAGCGTACAACTAAATCAGTAGGAATTTTACTTTTGCCTCAAAAAAAAAAAAAAAAAAAAAAAAGTGGGGGCACAAATTTTCAGGATGAAGTTGCGTGGAGAGCATTAAACCTACGAGGCCTGCTTCTAGTCGTGGCAGAGCACATAAGCCGGCGGCCAGTCACGTGATCAGTAGGGCCGAGATCACTGCTGTCTCAGATACGTAAAAAACTCGTGAATCACGAACTTCGCACCACAAAAATATTGCAGGTCTACAAACTTCATGTTTCTTTTTCAATCATAGCGGTGTCCTCTAATGAAGACCACACAAAAAAATACTACCTCACTACACCCTATTTCGATCTGGGATCACCTGCAATCTGCTTTATTTCTACCCATGATTCAGAAAACCAGAGTTGGTACAGTGAAATGTTGATATGAGAAAGCACAGCTGTATGAAATTAATGACTTAACTCTCTTGCCTTCCCTATTTTGGGTGCACTAAAAACAACGAATTCTTATTAACCGCGTACCCACATTTCCCTCTATGGTGAATAAAAAATTTGTAGAGATTAGTTGAGAGGATTTCTTGCAGGTTACCTTTTACATAGAAACATAGCTGGCAGTCAGTAAAAAACACTTGAGCAAAAGGAATCAAATGCACTACTCTCCTATCACTTCATCGCATAAAAGCTAACTGGGCCAGCCAACTCGTAGTATGCCCAAACATTTTTCCAGCACATTTTCTGTAAAAGAAAGGACATGCTGACAGGTGCACTCGGTATAAATGTCGGGTGTGTATACTAAGAAATTTTGAAAACAGAGAAACATTGCGATTTTTACTCACTTTGGTATATTCAGGTGCGACTACTACATAACAAGCTTTCTGCTGCATAGATGATTTCAATATACCGAAATATGACAGTCCAATAAAAGAATTACTCATGCTCAAGTCTTATTCTTATCGTCCACCGTTTGCACCCAGTCATTCCTGCTAACATGGGTGAAGCATCAATTGGACCACTGGCAAAGAGTGAATGGGAATACCATTAAAACAGTATCATTCATCATCATCATCATCATGAGCCTAACTACGTCCACTGCAGGACAAAGGCCTCTCCCACGTTCTGCCAGTCAACTCGGTCCTGTGCTTGCTGCTGCCAATTTATACCCGCAAACTTCTTAATCTCATCTGCCCACATAATTTTCTGTCTCCCCCTAACTCGCTTGCCTTCTCTAGGAATCCAGTTAGTTACCCTTAATGACCAGCGGTTATCCTGTCTACGTGCTATATGCCCAGTATCATTACTTCATAGCAATCTGGCCGTATCTGTCAACCTGTAAAGTGATGAAATGGAACCATTGATAAATGTAATCGATGAACAACACAGCCTTCAAGTAAATCAAGTTGCCGGGAAACAATGTTTTTGAGCAGCAAGCAATGCCCAGAAACCGAAGATAAGTGCTCACGCCACAGAGCAGGAATATTTAGGAGACTGCCATCAATATGGGCACGCGTTGGCGACCAGATAACGTCGTGACACTATCATGCGTCGAAAGAGGCACATGCAGTGGTATTTTAATAATGTTTGGTTACGTATGGTAATATTTAGTTAGGTATGCTACGGTATTTGTCGGCTTTCAGTGTGCTGAATTCGAACCCACGTTCTTGTCGGTGTATTTTGGAGGGCAGTAGGGGTCAGCAGAAATTAAAACTGTCAGGCCCGTGGCTTCTGAGAAACAGATGCATGTGGCCGAACACACTCTACAGCCTCAGTCAGTGTTCCCAGTTGAACACATGACCGGTTTCTTTAGCAATCAACCTAGTTGCAATTGCCTTGTCAATTGCTAGGTGGTGCCAGTTTAATACTGCTCCGCAGGAGTGCGACATTATCTGGTTACCACATATAACAGAGTTTGAACTCCTAAAGGTTTCTCGCTCCATGGCTCCCTCAAATCTTGCTAGAATCATTTTTTGCTTTAGCTTTATCAAGCTGGAACGCTTTGCAACTGTCACTTGTGAACTGAGCTTTCTTACTCTACTCAATGGACAAGTATGTGTCTGTGCGTGTGTAAAGCCTCCCAAATTTTTAACTGCCAAATACAATTTACCGTACAGGAGGATGAGCGATTCCGAATTATGATTTTACGCCCCGAGTGCATGCCCACGACGGCAAAACGTGAAAGACGTGATGACGGTGAACTAGGGCGCCCACTGATTAGTAGTGGAGGTCCCGCGTCGAGCATCTTCGTTGAATTCCCGGGATGACGGCGTCGGTACTTCTACTTTCCCTGGTGTGCCGACACGGCAGTGTGTGTCAGCGCACAGGTGACTAGAGCCTTCTGCCCTGCTAGACAAGGAAGTCCTTGAGGAGAATTGAACGCCTCTTCTCGGCGACATCCATCTGGTTTTCGAGTTCCTGAAACGAACAACTCCATAAGGATGCAGTGCTATTCACCACTATTAATGTGACACTAAACAGAAAAAACACCACTGTTTCACAAAACCCACATCACCACACTTGCTGTGAGACGACACTTTGTAAGAGAGATGCACAAAAGCAATATGTGGTTGAAATTCTCGCACCAATCAGCCTGGCTTCACAGATTTTGACATTTACTAAGGCCTACATCATTCCTATCTACAAAAATTGAAGCAGCACTGAGACAAAAATGTTGCACCCCCCCCCCCTCTTTTTTTTTTGCAATAGCTAGCTTACGAACCACTTACCCAGGCTGGAAACCTCATTTGCGCGCATGTGCGGTGGTTATTCATTTAAAGACGTCTTTAGAGCGCCTAGTCTTGGCAGGAGCAGTTCCGGAGGCAAAGAAAATACAGCTAGCCGCATGAACGTGCTAAACTGTGACGTGGGTGCCGTGCGCGAGTGTGCGCGCTGTGCTCGCAGCCAGTACACGCGAAGCCGCAGGCACGGAGTAGGAGATCGCAGGTGGCGCAAGTACAAGGCGCGTGCCAGCCACGAGCCAACACTTGTAGTGTAGGTTTGTTCACATCGCCCCCGCGTTGATGTCGGCATCGCGAAGGGCTGCGAATTTCGCTCAGTCGCATGACAAGCCCTTTAAAATTGATTTTAAGAACGCTCTAGGCTATACTTGCTCTTGACATGTCGTAGATGTCGTGTATGTCTACACATAAATCTATCTTGGTTATTACGTTACCTTCAAAATTTTGTGTCAGCGCTTCTTTTGGTACATTGTCCTCTGAAGGAGTTGTCTTTTACATACCAAGTTTCAATTAGTTTTGTTGAGCCATCATCGACAAAATTTAAAACATTCTCTGAAATCATAACGTCACGCATGGAGGTTTCGGAGGAAAATCTAAGTAGAACTTTGAACTCAGTATTCACCTCTATTATATGCTTACGATATTAGTGTTTCCAAAGCATAAATTATCATTTTACATTGTTTCACTTTACTTTTTTTAATTTGCGCAGTTTTGTAAGAGTCAGACATTTCTTTTTGGTATGATAATGAGGTGCACCCCTATATACGAAACCGGGCTGTTTGGTCTATCTTATTCCCAAGTGAGCATGAAATCTGCAGTGAAAGCACACTACCACAGCAGCAAATGATATCCTTTTCATAACAAATTTATTCCGACTACTCTCGTCTTCACTCTATCTCTACCATGCTGCTTATGCATGGTTTTACAGTAGATTTGTGGAGTACTAGTAATCTTCTGCGACATGCATGGTGCTGAAGATACTCTATTTCTAAGCTTTTACTCTTTTATTAATTACTTGAAATTCATTAGCTGCATTTTTTTGCCTAATTTCTGTTCTCAGTTGGAATTTTTTCCCTCTCTCTATATTTCACGTTGCTAGGTAGGGGATGTACTCTTTTGCAAAAGTGTCCAGGGTAGTCATGCGAAAACAATATTAGATAATTCATAGCAGTGCAGCCGAATTGTTCTATAAAAAGCCATTCCGAACAACTACCATAATTTGCACTTAATGCAGATCACACACAAAAAAAACTTTTACGGGTGCTTCCCTTTCCTTCCCAGCAGCCTCATGACACGATTCTCACACATGCATAGTGATGCCATGTTGAAAAGCACATTAAAACAATAGCTTTTGTCAACGAACCAAACAGTTGCACTAACACGCTAACACTAGCAGCTGTACGCCTTCAAAAGGTATCCGACAACACCGAGATGCAGGCTTGGTATCGTGGAGCGAACTTATGCTTTATTCTACGCTGCTCATATCATCCCTGAGCTGCAGCTGGCTGATTTTGTTGATAGCACGAAGAAACATCTGCTCTGATCAGTGACCACAATGGCCAAGCGTAAAAAGAACAAAACACGCAGGCATCGGAAAAAGCTTCGTTCTGCTATTACACACAGCAGCAGTGCAGACAACTGAGCTTCGGATTGTCTGTGGCTAAGAAGTAAGCCAATGGCAAAAGCAGGACAGCCTTATTGTCGTCGTTATCAAGCAGTGGCGGCCCCATGTTTAGTAAACAGTGGTGGTTTCTGGTAGTGCCAACGCACAATTTAGACTTCGTAGACTTATATTTATGCTCTAATATTGCATCAGAAAGGTCAATATCACGTTTACTCTGCACAGCATTAAATATCTGAGCCTAGACTGGCATCGTAAAATTTCGTTGAAGCGGCATTCGTTGTGGCAAGGTTGAACTGTACTAATAGTGTTGTGAACGGTGCACATGTTTCTTGTTTTGTTGACGGAAGCTTGGCAACAAGCCATTTCCTGTTTTTAAGGACACCGCTTCAGTCAGTTGCTAGGAGAAAACGAGGTGCTAAAAGGGGGAAACAGGCGGCGGAGCGGGGTAGATGAAAAGAAAGAGCGATAGATAAAAGATGTGTGAACGACTGCTCAAATGCTTTCCTTGAGATATTCGGGAGTTCCTTCATTCCTACAAGTATCATAAAACAAATGCAGTGTATTCTATCGAACTGTGCCTTCCCTGATTTACATCTTAGGGAAGGAATTCCCTACAAACAGCTTGACGCGTCGACACGAAGCATGCAAACAAATCTAAATTACACACACGTCTTTCTGACTGTTGTTACCATGAGAAAAAAATTCCACGCAATGCTCAAGTAGGTTTGTCTTCTGCTGGCTAGACAAGCCAACCCAATCTATTGGCCACAAATGCCCACAAGCAGCTACAAGGTACGCATGCATAAAGCATGCCCGCAGCTCAGTGCAAGTCAAAATGCATGGCTGGCTACATAGAGTGCTATACAAACAAACGAAAAAAAGATGTACCCCTCTGTCTGTCGTCTCTGCACGTTCCACCTTCCAGGAGAGATTCTCTATTTCAGCTTCTAGCGTTGCTTGCTGGTATTCAAACTGCAATTAGTAAACATACAAAAAACACCTCTTAGCCAGACCTTCAATGAAGTCACTCCCTCCCCTCTCTCTCTACTTATTTGGTCACACACTATTACCCATCTTTTTAAACAAAACAGTTCAGTGGACACTGCACTGACAATCACTATTGATTTACTTGTTCAACAGAACACGCAAAAATTTAAACATTTTTTGCATAAAAACTCGGGAAGTTCAGCAAACAAACTTCCATGGGAGAATGGGTGCATAAGTCACAATGCAGAACTGCAATACAGCAGTTGCAAGCATTAGAGATGCGAGATAGACAAGTAGAAATGAATCGGAGACATAACTACTAATTAGCACAAAAACGCTTAATAGCAATAAACAACTAGAGTAGGCGATGCCCTCTAAAAGGGAATGACTCTCAAATCTCACCAGTTCTTTCCTAGGCCCAGGTTCCATGTAGTAGGCATAAGGGTATGTATACTGTAAGGTGTAACGGCACTGAAACAAGAGAAGCATCAGCATGATTTATTCAAGGTAGTTCAAATGAGGAGAACATTCAAAGTAGTTCAAACGATACAGCAAGGTATGGCTTGTTACAATTGGAAACCAATGTAGCAGCCTTGGCTGCTGGAACCCTACCAAAGTGGGGGAAAAGAAAGAAAATAAAAAAAAGTGTATGGGCATATGCACCCACGAAAAATCTATGACACACGGGGTACGTCCCAAAGCCACATGATTATTAGAGGCGTCTTAGTGGAAAGCTCCAAAAATTTCGACCACCTGGGGTTCTTTAACGCGCACTTAAATCTAAGCACACAGGTTTTAAGCATTTTCACTTCTATAGAAAAAAGGGGTGTTGCTGGAGTTAACGTTCTGAGAAGTGGTCTTGTCTTGTTCAAAGAAGCAACCGCCTTGAATAAGACAACACTACACTCCAACCTCGATATAACGAATTCAGATATATGAAAATATTGGTTATAACGAAGTAAATGAATAGCCTTGCAAAGGATATAGCTCTAGGAACACAGTTGAACCTTTTTATAAGAGACATGCAGCAGGCAGTAATTACTGTCTTTTATATGAGGTGTCCACTATAAAAAGAATACCATGAATGCATTTTCTTATTAACCCTTATTTTGACGTAGGCACACACACTCTAATACCCAACTGCCTGTTGCATCGGTCTCTTATGAAGGGGTTCGACTGTATACCTTTATAACAAATTTTCGGATATAACGAACTCATTTTCACTTAAGACACAGCCTCATTATACAGTGGACTTTTATTAAACAAAACCCGGTTAAACAGAAAAGCCGCATAAACGAAACTATGTAGGCTTATTTGGTTGGTCCCCAATATATTTAATGATAAAAAGTTTCGTGTAATCGGAACATTTTTTTCCGCTTGCATCGGTTAAATTAAGCTAAAACGGGCAAAATCCATGAACAGCGGAAGTGGCCACGGCAGTCTAGTAATCATGAAGCAAATGCCAAAGCTAGCCTAGTCAAGCCAATCCAGTGATTGCACATATCCACGCAAGCAGAGCAGCAATCGACGCCTCGTCGTGAACTTGAGGACAGCCTTGAGGAACCTATAGCTGATGTTCAAGATCTGGACCTTTGCTCAAGTGGTGATGAGATGGTGTGTGGTCCCGAGCTCATTTCAGTGGCTGACAGTGCAGCAAGAGATGCTGTCATCCTGTCGCAGAGCTACTTTGTACACGATGGTGGCACAATGTTCCTGCCCAGCCTTTCAGTAATGCACTCCTACTACAGTAAAACCCCGTTAATTTGGACTTCACGGGACCAGAGAGAATGAACAAATTAACCAAGGGTACGAATTACTGCAAGTACAAACAAAACACTTGAAAAATGTCTCCTACATCTTCAGACTTTTATTTCTTAATTAAAAAAAGCCCGATTGCGGTTTACTTCGCGGACGCAATGTGCGACAAAGTCCCAATTTTGTCAAGTTCCAGCAGGTGGCTTAGTCCGCACACACTGTGCGAGGAAAGCATGCGTATGTCCTCCAAAACAACCAATGCATGCGCAGTGTCCGTCATAGCGTGACGTGGACGCTCGTCAGCATCACTTACGTCCTCGTCAGTTGATTCCCCTTCGCCATCCAAGACTTCGGTAACGATATCACTGTTGGTGACTGTGCTGGCCACGGCAACATCGCTCTCAGTTGCGAAGTAATCGCCCAGGGGCACATCAGCTTGCATGACGCTCTTCGCCGGTTTCCTCATCGGCCACCACCACGGGATCAGCAGCGTCGTGCACGAAGCTGCTATGCCTAACGCCGTTTGCGACTACTGCAGGCGGTGTGTTGTTCCACACGTATGTCAGCATGTGGATTGCTCTTATCAGGCTTACTTCATACTGCTTGCCTGACTCCATGCAGAGCAACATCCGCTCGAGTACCTGCCGTCGATAGCGGCTTTTCACGAACTGTATAATTCCCTGGTCCATCGGCTGCAAGGAAACTGTTGTGTTTAGAGGCAGGAATAGCAGTTCATTGTTCTCGAGCCCAGACATCTTTGTGTGCACACTACAGTTATCTAGCACGAACAACACCTTCTGAGCCTTGGCCGCAAAGCGGCGGTCGAGCTGATGCAGCCAGGCTTGAAAGAGTTCGGCAGTCATCCAAGCCCTTCTGTTGAACCGGTAGTCGACGGGCAGCTGCTTAACATTCTTAAAACATCTTGGCTTCCCAGCCTTCCCGATCAGCAGCAGCGGCAGCTGCTCTGTGCCGGTCATGTTAGCAGCCAGAAGAACTATCACACGCTCTTTACTTCGTTTTCTACTGACACACGGGTCCCCCTTAAACGCGATTGTCTTGTCAGGCAGAGCCTTACAGAACAGCACTGTCTCATCAGTGTTGAAAATGTTGCACAGCTCATACGTAGAAAGGCACACGTATAGTCCAGCCTGCCAGTCCTGCACAACACTTTCGTCAACCGCACCTCTTTCACCACACACGTTGCGGGACACCAGCCTGTGTCGCTTCTTGAAGCGGTCGAACCAGCCTTTCGACGCATTGAAGAAGTCAATGTTTATGGTCACTGCAAACTTCTCTGCTTGTGCACAGATAAGGGGGCCATTCAAGGGCAAACGCGCATCGCACGAAATGGCAATCCAGCTCAACAGCGCTTCTTCTAGCTTAGGATGCGCTGCCGTTTGAAGCCTCTTCCTTTGGTCGCCAAACATGTCCCCGTCATACGCTTGCATAATCTGCTTTTCATTGTTCATGTAAGTGCTCAGCGTGCTTTTCTTCACATTGAACTTTTCCATCACTTCTTTTCGAACGCCTTTGCTTCGTACTTTGCCCCTTTTGCTGCAGGAGTTGGGGCTGCAGAAGACAGAGGGGAAGCCATCCCGGCCTTCGCTCGCGCTGTGGTCACGCGCCCGTGCACGAAGTAGACAACACACACACACAAAAAATGCACGGTGATAAAAACGATATAAAAACCGGCAAACTTTTTAAAAAACAGCAAACAGTAAGACTGCAGATGACACTGATCACGTACCGATAAATAATTTAAAGCACACTAGAGGTGAGCAATCCAACTCAATGCAAACAAGTTCGACGCGCAAGAAAAAAGGAAAGGCAAATCCGTAGGTTGCCCGTCGTTGATGACAGTAGCGATGCACTGCCTTCCATTTTAGTTGTTTAAACCACCACGTGGTTTTTTTTTTGGGGGGGGGGGGGGGAGGTGGCCTTTGAGATCTCCTATTCATGGACGAATTTTGAATCTCGGAGGCCGCAATCCGATTCCGAAGTTGTTTAGGTGCGCCGTCGATTTGGCCGGCAGAATCCGCTGCTGCTTCCCAGTCGTGACTCGACAGCGGTCGGGCGTTCGAATTAATCGAAGCATGGCCGAATTTGTCTGAGTTAATGAGAATTTTCAGTCATAAAACAATGTAAATTTTGGACAGGACCAGATGCCGTGGCCGAATTGACCGAAATTCCAAATTAATGAGGTCGAATTAATGAGATTTTACTGTATGTGAAACAGTTCTTGAACAAGGACAAGCAAATTGTTATCACCTCTTTTTTTTCAAGTCAGCAATATTAGCAACATTTTTTTTATAATCAACTATATTAGTATTGTATACTTCAAAATGTTTTTGTTTAATTAGCCACAGTTAGTGCTTTTGAAATAAAGTAATATTTCGTTCATTTTGTGGGCTTTTTAAATTAAACTTCTCATAAGTGAAACAAATTTTCTTGCTTCCAAGATCTTTGCGTCAGGGAGTAGCTATAGACGCCGTAGCAGCGATTCCCGACCTAAAACGCAACTGAGAGATGAATAACCATCACTTTTATTGATTTATATCACTAGTATCTAGCACTATTCAAAACGGCCGGCAATCCTGCCATTTCTAGTGCTGGGAACACCAGCAGTGGCGCTACCTCGCGGTCACCTCCAGATCATGCCACAGCTGACCACTTCTCCACAGAAAAAAGTGACGTCAGGCGCAGCTGCTTCGCAAACATTTCGTCTGCTAGGCCGACACATTCAGTCATGCCTTGTCACCTGCATTGCTGTCGTCGCCCTACAAAGTGTCGACTCGGGTTCAATACGATAGTCTGGAACTTGGAATCCCAGCGATTCGCGACGTCGCGAATTATTTTTACTTTGATCGACCTTTTGCAGAACAGTGATTCCGAAACGGACGCCGTTCTAAGCAGCACTACAGAGGTGTCCGAGGATGCACGCTTCAGCCATGTTTGCTCGTATGTCTCAGTTAGCTATATTGGTGTGTTCTGGCATGCAAAGCATTCAGGTATACAAAGAGGGCTCAATGCAATACAGTCAAAACCGGCAATATCGAAACCTCGCGAGTACGAAATCCCCGCGGCAACGAAATATTTCCGGATCCCCGGCGAACGTTCATAGAAGCCCATGTATTACGTATCTCGCGGCAATGAAATGTTTTTGAACAGCGATTCCGCAATAATGAATTTTCCACCACGATGCAGGCCTTATTTTACCCTCCCGCCAAAGGTTAACCGTCGAAAATATGCTCTTATGTGTGTTATGTGCACTCAAAATTTGTAAACGTCTGCTTTTGCCGCGCTAGCGTGGGTACCGCCATTTTTGTTTACTTAAGGGGGGACGCGGCCAGTGGCGTAACTAGATAGGACGGCGCCCAGGGCAAATATATTTCCGCGCCCCTCATTATGCCCGTGATAATGTTTGTTATTATTATTATTATTAATAATAATAATATTATTATTAATAATAATTATTACTACAGCTCCTATTAATAATAATATTATTATTATTAATAATAATAATATTATTATTAATAATAATTATTACTACAGCCCCCCCCCCCCCATTAAAAGCGCTAATGTAGGCTTCCGCGATTGCCTACTGGCGCGCGGCGGGCCATTTCGGAGGCCAAGGGCCACCAGTTCTGATTTCGATGAGCTACGCCCGCGTTTTTGTATAGTATTTTTCTTTTTTTATTCAAACTTCCGGAAGTCCCTTACCCGTCATTGTTCTCTTCCAGTCCACACTGCAAAAATCTTGACGGCACGGGCGCTTCCCAGGCCCAAGTTTCTCGTACCTAAGCTTTCGCGCTATTTGTGCATCCCAAGGAATGCAGGGTGAGTACAAAACAAAGCAACCAGCTAGACACCGCGCCCTCGGGTCTGGTATGGGGGTTAAACTGGTCGGAGTGTTCTGCCGTTTCGCTCCGTTCGCTGTTCCATTGATGGAGGTCATCCTTGTGCGGCCGCATTCTTTCAGGGAAGTTCTTGGTTTCTCCAACGTACGAAGCGGGGCAGTCGGCACATGCTGTCGGGTACACTACGCTCTGCGCTTTTTTCGCAGGTGCGTGTTCTTTGGGCCAAAGGATGAACCTGCCCATGGCGGTGGATGGCATGTGGGAAACGTTGACCCCCGCCCTTCTATTGCTTTGCTGGCGCCCGCGATGCAGGGAATCAACAAACGTCGCCGTCGTGTCACGCTTTCTCCGTCTTTCCTCCAGAGAACTCTGCGAATAAACGCCTTTGTTTAGCCTTTGGTGCCGAGGTCACGGATTATATTCGCCCTTCCTTCCGCCGCTGCGTGGACGATTAGTCGTTGGACGATCGGCTATTTCGTTGGAGTTTTCTGTTCTTACTCAAAAAAGGTGCATTCGAACTTTTTTATTTTATTTTGTTTACGTACGTGGTTGGTTTCAGGGAAGCTTTCAGTAAGTGGTTTGGGAGGCTGGTGGGGTTCGCTGAAACTCATCTAACCCAGTGCTGCGGAGCACAAAACAAAGCTTAGCCGAGGGTCATGGGAAGGCACGGAGGTAGCGCAGCAAAATGAAAATAGAGGATCCTTTTCCCGATGCAAAAGCCATTGCGGCAACCCTTTCCTTCACCACCATCCCCACTTCCAGTCGTACATTACAACCTCGCCCCTTCCCCCTTCCAGGCGGTTTTACGGAAAAAAACATTGACAACCTTTCCAGGGGGCGCCAACCCGAGGACTCGGCTTGGCGCCCCCTCCCTAGTGGCGCCCGGGGCACTTGTACCCCCTTGCCCCCCCCTAGTTACGCCACTGGACGCGGCTTTGGGATTGCGAAAGATGGCAAAAAAATCGATTTTTTGCAAATCAAATTTTCAGTTTCTGGAACCCTTTTTCTATCTGATTCCAAAATATCTACACTGAAAACCGTGCAGAAGTGCTTCGGAAAATTCATTTCACCAGCCTAGGTAGCAAAACTTTTTTTTGAAATCACGAGAAAACAGCGATTTTCAAAAAATTATGGCTTCGCGATGGCGGGGCCGGGAGCCGGCTTCTTGGGCTCATCGGAAAGAGCATTTCTCCGCGTTTAACTTTCCCACCTCAGCTGGCTCCTCCCTTTAAAAACAAGCACACAAAAAGTAAATGTTTGAAGGTAGTTTGAAGGCCCTTCATTGGCTGTAGCCCTCATATTGACCCAGCTCGCCGCGCCATTGGCCTGATGCTCGCTCCAAGAGATCGTCGTCTGCTGCTTGTGCGTCGCGAGGACATGACTCTCGAAAATTTCTACTTCATGACGTGTTCACGGCTCGATGATCACTTGGATTGTAATTACGCTTTAATTAGGAGCAGTAGGCAGATGCGCAATCAGGTTACTACGAGCATGGTGCGTCATCGGAGTCGTCTTTAGCCCTTACTCCGCCGACAGCGAGACTGCGGGCAGGAACGAGGCGCTAGCGCACTCGTGGCGACGTGCTTTGTTGCAAGCAACGAAGCTGTAAGCGGCGGCACGATCAGATTAGTACGAGCGGGCGCGTCATCATAGTCGGCTTTAGACCTAACTCCGCTGACAGCGAGACTGTGGGCAGGAACAACGCGCTAGCGCATCCAAAACAACTGGTGAGTTGTTTTGGATGCGCTGGACACCCTTCGCTCCTTCTTCGGCGCACATGATAACGACGTAGCAATGGACCACTTTTTCCAGTGCGAAGGGAGAGCTTTGAAGTTGTTGCATGGCAAGGGTCGGCAAAGTAAGTTGACCGACTTCTGGCAATAAATTTAATAAATTTTCGTTCTGCTGGCCGTATCACTGTTTTTATGTCTCATACTCGTGGCAATGAAATTCTCACGAAAACAAAGTTTTTCGCTTTCACCGGCGATTTAGTTATTGCGGGTTTCGACTGTATAGCTATCGCGAATGAGCATGAGCGAAGAAATAGAATATGTTTCCTGCTTGCCTTCTCTTCTGCGCGTCGTCATGGAGTTTTACTCTAGCTGAAGTACTTTAAGGATAAGTGTGGAGCGTTTTTTCATTCCTGAATTGAAGCGCACCATGGCCTCAGCAACTGCAGTCTCAACAGCTATTAGTGAAGCATGCTTCTCTTTAGGCATTAGAGACCATATGACAGAATTGAGTGCCTCGTTTGCATTTCGTGTTTTGCCTCTTTGGCAGTATTTTAGCAGCTCCTTGTCCCAAAGTCGCTCGTAGACTGGAAGTAGTGCATCAGGGACATTTTGTGGGAAGTTGTAGGTGTGTTCTGGCAGCAGTTCTCCCCTTGCAGGCAGCAGCATTCTACTTGCACCATGAGTCACTGCCACTTGGACACAAGGTGTGGTTGGACCTATCATCAATCGATATCACATGATAATATGTGGCCATGGTTGCCCGGTGCATTGCATCTACGTCATCAGCATTGGACTTCACAGCCCAGCCATAGTATCTCCACAATTTCTCTATGACATCACCTGTCCAGCGGCCTCTTCCACTTATTGTTTTGCCAGAACCTTTATGCTTTTGAACAAGATTGCGTAGTGCAGTACCCATTCATTTTTGGACATGGTTTAAACAGTCCTCTTTTTGAACCTGTATGAAACCATAAACTGTCGAGTCTTCAACAGCATGAAAGGATCTACTGTCCGCATCACACAGCATCACTGTGTATCGCAAGCCGTGACGGGAAATTGAGAGCTCAAAAAGAGCGAGTGCTGCCTCCACTTCCATGTGCCCTGATTTGCACTCTGTATTTTTCTGGTAGATGTGCATTGACCCCCAAACAAAGTAATTTGGGTGCTCTTTTGGTGGTGCGCGCTTGCAGCCGGCACTAAAATTTGACAGGACAACATAGTCTAAAACATAGCCAGAAAACAGCTCTATAACAACACCCACACCAATGTGCGACAGGTGGCCTCTGGTTATCCATGTGCCATCCTAACAAATGGATACATTACCTGGGTTGTCAAAGCACGAATCTTGGTATAATGTTTTCACTGACATGGCACAATCAGAGAGGACCTTGTCTGTAGCACTTGTTGCCGCAGGATTCAGTTTATTTTTCAAATGGCTCTGATAGCTTTTGTGGTGAAGTCCCCGGTGAGAAATTCCCATTACAGAGATGTCGTTTAGGGTTGCTTGGCCGTTCCCTGTGCTTTGCACGGCATGAGACGCATGGATATTCACTTCAAATGCAGCGCATTTAGCCTGGCTGGGTACCCTCCCAGAGCTCCACTCACTGTCAAGAAGTCCACAGTTGCGGCACTCTGAAATCAATTCATTGCAAGTCCATATTCACGCTCACCTTTTTCAATAGAAATGGTCCCATTGCATGTCCGGCAGTCAGCCGTTCTTTCAAGAAGCTTGTTTATCGCGGGATAAGGCGGCGATACCATAGGTAGCCACCGACGGGTCCGAGTCCTTGCGTGCTGTCGCGAGCGTTCGCAGCTTGCGCTCGCTTACCAAAGTTGCCGATAAGCTGCTGATCTTATCAGCACTCACTTTCTGCTGTTGTGCATGATCGGCGCTCATCAAAAAGGTTGTGTCTTTCCTTATGCGCTGCCTATCGCCGACGTCGTCCGAGGAAACGGGCGGAGATGTCGGCGTTTCATCCGGCGGATTGTGTTCAGTCGCCACAGTCGTCCTGTACTAGGTGCGCGTCAGATATGCCCGCGCCGTTATCTCTTTTTGCCGTAGATTTCTTGCGCTTTTTCCAAACTTGTGAGCGGTGCGGAACTTGCGATACGGCTTCGGCATGATGAAAGGTTCAAGCCAGGTTCAAAACGTGGCCGAGAGCGTAGGCCTAACGCACTGGCCCAGTGGCTGCGGCACGCTTCGTCAAGCTGGTTCGGTGGCGTGCCTGAATGTGCAGACTTGAGAAACGCTTGCTCCAATTTTTCGCTAGCTTGCGCGGGTTCAGGAAGCCGACGAGAACAATGACATGTGAGCGACATACACTCGCCGCTTCACGTGCGCTCCACTGCCACGCGCAGCAGGCAGCTCGGGAAAATGCGGCCGAGAGCATAGGCCTACCGCAGTGTCCCGGCGGTCGCGCCAAGCTTCGTCGAGCTTGTTCAGCGCCGTACCAGTATACCGTCAAACGTAGAGACTCTAAAGAGATGCTTGCTCTAATTTCCCGCTAGCTCACGCGAGTTCAGGAAGCTGGCGAGATCAAAGTGACATACACTCGCTGATTCGCATGCGCTCCACTGCCGCACGCAGCAGACAGCTCGGGAGGCCCGGCGAATCGGAAGGCGCAATTTAGTTATGTGTGCTAACCGCACCAATAGGCTCACGCGAGGGGGCTTTTTTTTAAACGTGGATTCATGGCGTGCATATTGAGTGCACGAAAACAAGCGCGGAGGGATATGAAATAAAAAGGGCGGCTCTTTCGTATGCGACCAAGACGGCTGCTGTAGCAAGCGTAGGACGGCAACACCGCGGTGCTGAAAAAGCCCATTTTTCACACATCCATCACCAAAAATTCAGCTCACTAATGTCGCAGAAACTACTCTCATGGCTAAATTACCAATCTGGGATGCGTGAAAATTGGCGAGATTATGCAGCGAGAATGGGTGAATCCAAATATAGCTTTTTCAAAAAATTGTATTTTTTCGCGATTTTCGGTCTAAAAGACCCGCTTCTCCCCTTAAGAGGAGTCCACTGTAGAGAGGTTAGAGTACTTGCTGAAATGCTGGCTGCAGCGACACACCACGTTCAAAAAATTTTTGTGGCTTCAAGCTTTCATCTTGCCTCGAATTCCTGCCATATATGAATACACTCAAACCTCAATATAACGAATTGAAATATAATGAATTATCGGTCATAATGAAGTAAGTGACCACTAGCTTTGCCATAAATACAGGGTTACAAATAATCCTTTCTAACAAACTTTCAGATATAACGAAGTAGTTTTCATATTAAAAGAAAAGCGGCGCACAAAAAGAATATGAATATACACCAACTCGCCCAACTTTCTATTCTGTTATAACGAAGTAGGTTTGAGGCAGATGCGACATTGTTACAATGAGGTTTGAAGGCATACAATCTTGCGCGAGATGCACCCATCAAGGGAAAACCTTTGCAGACAAGCCAGAGTCGAAACGTCGATAACCCTCACCTTGGCCAAGAGAGTGACCGCGTCAAGCAGGTACTGCCAGTCGATCCAGGTCCCCTCGTTGGCCATCACCTTGGCATTGATGCGGTTCTTGATGGCGCTCAGCGTCATCTCCTCCAGCCGGAGGCTCTTGGCATGATTCTCCCACTGGTCAAAACGAGACAGGCATTGCTCTCATAAATTCTGGCTGCAATGAACAGCTACTCTATACATGGAGGAAGTAAAGTTGCACACAAACCTCAGTATGACAAAGTTGCACCTTAGTGAAAATAAGTTTGTTATACCCGAAAGTTTGTTATAAACGTATAACCCTAACACTACGTCTAATGCAAGACTATTTCTCATTTGCTTTGTTATAACCAACATTTCCTTTCCTTATATCCTGGTCTATTATATTAAGGTTCGAGTGTACACTCGAAATCTCATAACAATGTTTCCTTCATTTTACACGAAAATGAGTTTGTCTAATACAAATATTCATCATAAAGGTATATTCCTGATTGATTTGTGGGGTTTAACGTCCCAAAACCACCATTTGATTATGACAGACGCCGTAGTGGAGGGCTCCGGAAATTTTGACCACCTGGGGTTCTTTAACGTGCACCCAAATCTGAGTACACGGGAAGGTATATTCCTAACACTACATATATTACAAGACAATATTCCTTTGTTTTGGTATAAATAACATTTCATTATATGGGGGTTCGTTATACTGAGGTCTGAATGTATTTGGAAGTCAACGGGGGCTGATGCTTTGGAGCACTGCATAATTAAAAATACAAACTGGACAGATAACTTGGTAAAATTTGAACCCCCCCCCCCCCCAAATTCAGATTCCAATTAAGACAAAATGGTTCGGCCTACAATCATGTAAATACGGTATATTTGTGTGAATATGATAGGCTTACATTTACAAGCATACAAACCCTTTCAAAGTAGAAGAGGTACTTCTTCAGCGCTTCCCTTGCTTGTGCATGGGCAGATTCGTTGGCTATGTTGGGGTTCTCTTTATACCGGCTGCATTCGTAATATTCGCTACCATGCGTCCTCCAGTCTGCAACAAAGAATGGGAGGTGAGCAAGGCGTTAAATGTTATTGCGGGTAAACCTTAACACATGCATGGGCAAATGGGGCCTGTTTTTCACGGCACGTGTTCGGATACAGGTAAGATAATGTTGGATTCCGAATTTTAAAAGAAACAAAGGAGATTGAAACAGGGGAACACATCACTGTATTTACTCAATTCTACCGCGCCCTTGATTGTAACGCGCATCCGGTTTCCATGACGAAAAAAAAAAAAAAAGTAAGCCATCGATTGCAACGCACACCCATTTTTCTCTTTGGCCCGCACGATCACACCACTCGAAAAAAGGACTTCTTTCGGGAGCATCTTCCATTTAAATATGAGGTACAGGGGAAGCTTGTGCCCATCTGACGTGTAACAGAGCAATGCCGTCACTGTAGTTTTACCGTGTACCAATGTCAGCACGCAGCACGCGAGCTTGCTTCGCCCCCTTCTCGACGGTTGCTGGTGCCAGGCATGTCGAAGTAAAGAGGCGTCTGATCAGCATTCCCGATTTGCCTAAGCAGGTAGCCGTTGTTGTGCCGCAAGTTTAGGATGAACCTCTGAAAACTGTGAAGCTTTTCATCGTACTCCTCTGGAAACTTTTCGCATATGCCCGTTCGCCTTCGGAGGGAAAAGCCTTTCCTCTTCATAAAATTAGTTAGCCAGCACCTGCTTGCTTTAAACTGGCTCCGCGTTGGCCCTTTTTCTAAGGCTAACTGCATAGCCCACACTTGCAGCAGTTCTGTCGTCACGGGCCGCTGTGCCGCTCACTGCTGAAGCACATACTCGCCGAGCAGCTCTTCAATTTGCGAAAACCCACCCTGCTGTGGTTCACTGAAGTTGCGTGAAGCTTTGGTGTCGACAATCTTCTGCTTTTGTTTCCACCAGTCCCGCACGCACGTTTCGGGAACTCCGAACGACCGCGATGCGGCCCGATTTCTGTCCGTTTCTGCACATGTGATGACTTTCCTTTTAAAAGCGGCACCGTGGTGCACTCAAGTTTTTGGAGTCGGCCCTTCCATGCCGTCGATGCTAATGCACTACAAGATGAAGAACTCTTCAGTACACGTACGAAGTGCCGCAGATTAGAAACACATAGGCAGAAATAGCCAACGCGCCATGCCGACGCACGTAGGGGGCAGCCATTTTGGAAATGCTGATGGCAATAGAATGACCGTATTCATTTTTTTTTTTATCGTACTCGATTCTAACGTGCATGCCATTTGTGAACTCGCTTAATCGGAAAAAAGGTGCACGTTAGATTCGAGTAATTACGGTAATCTATGGCTTCTCAAGTCTGGACCACCAGCACAAAAGAATGATTGGCAATAAAGTTTGTAGACATAAGTGATCGTAACGGTACTTGTAACTTCATTACGCTTAGCGTGCTTAGTTCAAGGACAAAATCTTGCCTGTTTTGTGGCAGAAAGTAAACTCTTAATGTGCTTCTTCCCATGACCCTAACGAATTGCGACAAAAGCGACTTGGATGCCCTCCACACAATCAGAAAATATTAGAACCAATGTCTCAAGTAATCAATTTCTGTTCCCAGTAGCACTAGCACTTTTACGAGAGATTTATGACTATGCCGAATCGCGAGAATTTCTCAAAATTTGGGAATCTCCCGAGCAAATCAGGAGAGCCGGCAGGTTTGCAGTTGTCCCTCTAGGCGCTGAGAATCAAACTTAGCTGCTATTTTACTTATTCCCAACCGCACAACCAAAGCCGAGATGGGAAGCAATGAGCACACGTACCTCCGAGGCACATCCAACAAAAATCGTATTTACAACTGTAACATTGCTGAAAAAGAGGAAAAAACAACACAAGACGAGCTGCATTATCAAATGATGCTAAAACGGACACAAATGCGAATGATAAAATAAAAACTTGGCTACCAAGTGAAAGACTGCAAGTGATATTTCAAAATATTTCAAATCTAAGCTTGCCCAATGCACACCGTCTTACCTTTGCACTTTAATTGACCATAACTAATATGCATGACGCAGCAAAAGCTACAGTGTCATGTTCAGCCAATTAGAAAGGTACAGGTAAACCACTGAGTCATGGGATGTAGGTTGGATGAAGACGATGTTATAGTGACAGTGGAGTAGTCCGCACAGGTAGCGTGCAAGAAGATTCAGTCGCTAGCTGAGGGGGCTCCTACCATAGACATTGGTGCTACACCTTATGATCACTGTCAGACGTAGCATCTGTTAGCCATAGTGAATGATTGTCGGTTGTGGTGGGTTAATCACTTTAAACGAACAACTACTCTGCATGGGCCACGTACCACTTTTCAAGTGAAAACTGCTAGCATGCTAGCATGAAACAAATATTGCTGGTCAACATATTTATGTGCAGGGTAGCAAGGACTGCTTACCATGTGGTTGCAACCCCCATTTTTTTCTATACATATGTGGCACCTTGGACACTGTAAGAGAGAGGAGAAAAATATATCCGTAAGCACAATGACAGTTACAACAAGCACTTGCACAAAGGTTTATGAACACCTACTACATTCTCAAAGTTTTACATAAAAATAAAACATAAAAATAAAAGAACAGATAAATATCTGAACACGCCAAAGATACTAGCGTTCAAACTTGAAAATTGTATCCTACACGCCTTCCAAAATTTAGCTTGTAAAGACCTGAAACATTTTAAAATGGGCCGTCCCCCTTGAATCTGACATGCGGCTTTTATTTCAACCTTCAGAATGCAAAATATTCAACGCTGAAATGGAAGCCTTGAAGAAAGCTGTGCTGAAAAGAACCCAGCATGCATTACTTACTTTTCTAGAGTGATAATACCACAAAATAACTCATTATCTTTCAATTGCATAAGCAACCAGACAGTGAGACCATAAAAATTCTAAGATTAGCATTTGTAAAACAGGTGTGAAGTTGGCAGCTGTAAACAGGGCTGGAAAATACATTTCCTTCCTTAACACAAGCCCATTATTTAGACCATTGTGCAATCTCATCACCAGAAAGCCACAGCAGAAGAATGGCATGCAAATTAGGTCACCTTAATATGTAAGGCTTAATGTCCCCAAACCACCATATGATTACGTGTTGCCGCAGTGGAGGGCGCCGGAAATTTCTACAACCTGGGGTTCTTTATGGTGCATCTGAATATCAGCACACGGGCCAACAGTATTTTCACTTTCATGCAGCCGCTGCAGCCGGGATTTGATCCCGCCACCTGCGTGTCAGCAGTCGAGTGCCTTAGCCACTAAACCACCGCTGTGGGGCAATAAGTCATCTTTGTAGAATGAAAAATAAAATTGCCTTGATGCGGATTCTATGCCTCACTGCCACAGCTACAAGAATGCAAGTATATATAATGACACGGTAAAAAAAAAAGGACACCGAAGTCCCACAACTCACATCCTTCGTGTGAGCAGAGATGTAGTTGGCAGTCTCAGAATCGTCGGCACACTTTGTGATCCACTTCTTGATCGTATCACAGTCTGCCGGTGCATGGTAGTTGCCCCCGCACCGAAAGCTGTCAGGAAAAATCAAACGAACGGTAAATTACAAAATGCAACTGAGCACATGCAAAAAACAAAAGCTTTACTCAAAGATGTCAATGAATTTCTTTAAGGAAGGATGCAGCTTTGGGATCACGAAAAATGGCAAAAAAATCGATTTTTTGAAAATCAAGTTTTCAGTTTCTGGAACCCTTCTTCTATCTGATTCCAAAATATCTACACTGAAAACCGCGCAAAAAAGCTTCGGAAAATTCATTTCACCCATTTAGGTAGCTAATTTTTTTTTCAGAAATAGCGAGAGAACAGTGATTTTAAAAAAATTATAGCTTCGCAATGGTAGAGACGGGAGCCGGCTTCTTGGGCTCATCGGAAAGAGCATTTCTCCGTGTTTATCTTTCCCGCTTCAGCTGGCTCCTCCCTTTAAAAACAAGCCCACCAAAAGGAAATGTTTGAAGGTCGTTTCGAGGCCCTTGATTGGCTGTGGCCGCCATGTTGCCTCAGCTCGCCTCGCCATTGGCCCGATGCTCGCTCCGGGAGATCGTCATCTGCTGCTTGTGCGTCGCGAGGACATGGCTCTCGAAAATCACTACTTCGTGACGTGTTCACGGCTAGATGATAACTTCAGGATAAAGTTACGCTTTAGTTAGGAGCAGTAAGCGGATGCGCGATAAGGTTACTACAAGCAGGCGCGCAATGTACGAGCGCCGCGCGTCATAGGAGTCGGCTTTAGCCCTAACTCCGCTGACACCGAGACTGCGGGCAGGAACGATGCGTTAGCGCTCTCTTGGCAACGTGCTTCTTCGCAAGGAATGAGGCGCATCACTTGCTAGCTCCTGAACCACATGTGGGCATTTTACGCATAGGCAGCGGACCGCACAGTCAAGCTTGTCACCCCCACCCCTTCACTGCCAAGGATTGCTCGGAACAGCAGTTTCGCGCTTCATCACTCGAAAATGCGATGTCAAGCGCAGTGCGCGCAATTTTTTGTGATCGTAATTACACATTTCACGCATCGTCACCGAACGCCCCCGGCAAGAGCATTACGCGCCGGCTGCACTGTCTATGCTGCCGTGCACTCCAC
Source organism: Rhipicephalus microplus (assembly GCF_013339725.1). Taxonomy (NCBI): domain Eukaryota; kingdom Metazoa; phylum Arthropoda; class Arachnida; order Ixodida; family Ixodidae; genus Rhipicephalus; species Rhipicephalus microplus. The sequence continues at coordinate 137,368,020 of NC_051167.1, forward strand.
GGTCATATGGAGTGCTGTCAATAAGCTTTTGTGATGCGATTTAGAAGTGCTTGGAGCAGTGCTTGATATCACCACGAACGTCTATGAATGCTCTGAGGCAATGAAAGCCTTGTAGATTAGAGCTTCCGCGACCGGCTGTATGATGATGCGTTTCACGGCTAGAGTGGCAAAAGAGCATGTATGAATCGGGGGCACGAATTTTTATATTCCCATTTCGCGTCATTAATTATACTGCTACAAATTCCTGTGCCACCAGTCTTTTGCCCATAACTTTGTTATTTGGAAAGAAGGCGTAGGCCATCATGGTGTGATCCATTTTTCTAATGCAATAAACCTCTTTCCAAATAAAGAAATGTTCAGTGATTATTTGTAATCAAGTACTTAATTATGCTAATTACAACTTGAGCACAAGACATATGTGAAGTCATTTCAGTATATGGTCTTATTCAATTACAATCTTTTCTGTCATGCCTATCACACCACTCCTTCATACAAAGAACTTGGTTTGAAATCCATACTTGTTCTTTGTAAATCATGAAAAGGAGGTTATGGGGAAAAAAAAGGCAGCCAAGGCACACTGGTCAAATATCAGATGCCTGAGAAGTCAAATATCACAAGACAAACCTGAGATCACAATTTTTAGGTGTCTTAGAGACGTAAAGAAAAGTTGAAACTTTGAACACAGTTTTCTCAACACTGTTTTTTTTTTTTTTGACATTACGCTCAGCCCCTCCACGAGGTTCAATTAAGAAATAATTTGTCTCTCGTAAAGCATTTGTAGCAATACCTCAAAATTTTTATGGAAGCACTGTGAGGTCATTCTTAGTGCCTGTGCCAATTTTCATCAATATCCGAACAGAAACAAGTTCATCGAAAAAAAAAAACTGTCGAAAACTTCGACATGCTTTTTCTCACAAGTGTGTTTTGGACATTGTGCATTGCTCGTAAAACGTGTAGCCCGGGAATGACTGGACGGATTTTGAAGTTTTTTTTTTCTGAATTCCAAAACATTTCTTGCAGGTGTGGCAATCTTAGAATTCTTGTTTACGGCTCACTTTTTTTTTTCTAAAAGATGACTGTACATGACACTGTTTCTGACAATGTGTGTAGGCAGCCATGATGATCTCTATAAAAAAAAAGAAGTGATAAAAAAATTCTGAGATTGCCATACCAAATAGTCTTTTTTTTAGTGAAGATCAACACCATTTGCAGCTTTCTGGCATGTTTTGTTACAGCGCTAGGCTTTCCACAAGCAGACCATATAGGTAAGTCAAACCACGCAGCATGATGTAACTTTCAAGGTATCATGATGAAAGTGCATATTTCCCTATTCAAGACAATCATCATAATGCATGCCGAATTTCATTGCTCTAGGCAACAAACAAAAAAGTTTTTTTTCAATGCCACCTCCCCCCCTTAAGGGTGACAATGCAGGCTTCCCAAGGTCTTCAGCATGCCAGCGAAACTTTTACTGCACGTTCTGCTCCGTGCACTGGTGTCTTACAAAAGGTTATGATGCCATGTAACATCTCACGTCCGAGTTAGTTACAAGCCATAACAGTTATCACAAATGTTGCCTGTCCATTCACTGCTACTTAACCAGCCAACAAGAAGAACTTTGCATGCTTCAGATTATTCAAGCATCATGAAAGCTTCAGCAGTGTAACTTTAAAAAATCCCTTTAAAAACTATCGCTGTGCATTATAGTCGCCCGGGCAATGTTTGCTTCAATGCATAAGGTAACAAACCTTCAGACGCCGACTCCGGCATAGAAAAGTGTATGTAGTTACAGAGACGAAGGCAGAAAAATAGGGGGCGATGCGAAGAGTAGAAAGCAACACCCACCAGAGTTTAATCCCTGCCTGCTTGCAGAGTGCAGTTGTCAAAAAAAGAGAGAGAGAGAAAAATAAAGGAGAGAGACAAAAGAAAAAGGAGAAAGCCAAAAAAGGAGAAGCTTTTCTATTAGATACTGTTGCTCCCTCAAGCAGCTGCCACAATCAACACTTCAAGCAGATAAGAGCTGCTCTTTCAATCTGCTGCGCTGCTACTGATGACAAAAAGCAAAAATTAAAAAGATAATTTGTTTTTCTTCAGAACAACAGACAGAATAATTATGTGCTACAGGTGGAGGCAAAAAGCAAATGCAGTGCTGTAACTACAATGCAGCATCCCTCGTTTCTCGTTTGTCTTCGTTTTCAATTATTGTTTGTCTTCGGCTTCAATTGTAAGTCTGCCCTCCATGTTCGAATTTTACACTTGAATAAAATTCGTTGACCTACAATTGTATGAATAACTTAGCCGACTGCCAAGCCGCCACACCTTTGTGGCAACATCTATGCAGAAAGAAAGAGAGCACTCGCCAAAATGTCGTCTTGCAGTTTTTGCAGACCACCCTCTTGCTCTTGTTTTCTTTGGCTCGGACAATGACGTTGCAGTTGGGACCAGGGCAGAAGCGCAGCTCAGGATGACTCTGTTGAAAGCGAAAAGAAAGGTGGTCAACGAACCACCACCGAGAGAAACCTTGGTGACAAACCGAATTTTTTGGTTGCCCACATAGGCCTACTAAAACGTCTTTCTAGCCATCGCAGAATTGCTTGCTATGTGAAAAAACGAATTACTGTAGCCCAACATCAGCTGTGAAAATTGATGCACTTACAATCATGTTTTACCAGTCTAGAGTCGATTGATTGATTTGTGGAGTTTAACGCCCCAAAACCACCATATATCACGAGAGACGCCGTAGCGGAGGGCTCGAGAAATTCAGACCACCTGGTGTTTTTTAAAATGCATCCAAATCTGACCCCACGGGCCTACAGAATTTTCACCTCCATTGAAAATGCAGCCGCAGCAGCTGGGCTTCGATCCCGCGACGCGCGAGTAAGCAGCCGAGTGCTTTAGCTCCTAGAACACCGCAGCGAGGCCTACTAGTCTAGAGTGATTTAGTATTGCTTTCTACATTTGTTTTTATGCACTACACTCAAACCTCGATATAATGAACCCAGTTATAACGAAATCTCGGTTATAACAAAGTAAATGGAAAAGAATCTTGCAATAGTGTTTGAAATAAACCTTTAAAACAAATTTTTAGATATAACAAACTTATTTTCATGCAAGATGAAACTTTGTTATAATGAGGTTTGGGCATCACTCACCCGCACATAGTCGGAGAACATGAACTGCTGGTACTTCTCGCGCAACACCGATTTGCTCAGCAGGCTCAGGACAAAATCTTCCGGCACCAGAATGTTGCAGAACTGTGCCATGCACTCGATGGCTAGAGGCGAACGAAAATGGCGAGGGGCAGCTTCAGTCGCAGTGCCTTCAACTCACATTTAGAGAAGACAAGTATGGCCATAAGAGGCAACAAGAGAGACTTGGCCCGTTTCCAAAAACATATTTTATCTCAACACACGAAAAAATCATATTTAAAGGAGTAATGCGACAACTTAAAGACATCGCAAAAGGGGCGTTTTTCGTTTCCTGGGCATGCAGCGTCAACGCCCTCCGTGCAAAGGAGTCAGGCAACACATATAAAATATTTTACTTTGAGCTTAACGTTTTCTAAATGAGCATCAGCAAGCCAGCCTTCCCTACAAAGTACATTATCCCAACGAGTCAGGACAGTCCCTAAATTTACTAGCTCGGCATAGTGTATGCAGCCTACATTGCAAAAGTTACTGTCGGGGTCGCAGGACGACAATTCACTCATCGTTGTTTACGTGCACCACGAGCAGATGACAGATTTGCCGTTAATATATCACCGATTGCTGTCTTCCTGTAATGTCGCACTGCTTTGACATGTCACTGAGAAGCCACCCCGTAGATATCGAAATCGAAAGTGTTTATTTTAAGTAACTATAAAAAATATCTCCGATGCATACCCATGCATCGCAATACTTGTCTTAGTGTTCTCGACACCATTACTCTAATTAAGAGCAGTAACCCAAGAATTTTCGCATTCGTACCAGTACTAGTTTAAGAACAAACTTGACAACACAATAAAGAGTACAGTCGAACCACGATATATCGAATGGCGCGGCGATCACGAAATAGTTCGATATACTCAGAATTCGATATAAAAAAATCACGAAAAAAATGCGTCAACAGCTTACTGAAAACAACCAACGAACCGTTCAAGCGTGGTGCAGTAAATACTCACTTGAAGATTCAAACATAGTACTTATTGTGTTGGTTTAAAATATTGAAAAAGAGTAGCCTGCTTTTTGTTGGCCATGGCATGTTTGACGACTGCGTCGTCAATATAGTCCAGGCGATCCATAAGTGATAGGCCGGTGCCTTTAATCGCGCCGCAGTGGCGGCCCACAAGGGCCAAGGCAGCTACGACCTCAGCTGATGTCGGGAGCGGGGCACCATCAGCGCTTGCGGGATCCACCTCGGCAGAGTCTTCATTTAGCTGCTCAGCAGTAGCTTCGGCGACAATCTCCACATCCGTGAGCTCCGCCAATCGGAGTTAGGCCTGTCGCGCACCACAGCGCGCGACAGGCCTAACTCTGAATGCATGAACACTACGAGCACAACGACCGATGCCTGCCGATGCTACAGGGGAAGAGCTTGCAAGAAGTGGTGGTGGTAGTGGTTGTAAGGAAGAGGAAAAAGGAACCTAATTTCTGTCTGCCTTTAGGCAACACGACGCAGTGCCTTATAGGGGTGGGGGGAAGGAGGGATAAAAAGAATAGAAGGAAATAGATGAAGAAATAGACAGGCAAGCCACGAAAAAAAGAAGGAGATAGGAAAGTGGGGATCCGGTTGAAGCAGTCCAAGGGCAGGGCGCCACAATGCGAGAGCTGCACGGCGTCGGGAGACCACGGAAGCCGAACCAGTCGGCGGGAGCTACGCTGGCATCGGAGATCGCGAGGGCACAACCGTCCAGCTTGAAATCCTGCGAGTGAATCCTCCCAACAAGTGCGCAGTGTGCCGTTGACACCATAGAGACTGCAACGACTGCAAGCTGCAAGGCTGCAGCGCGCGTACGCCGCTACCTTAAAAGTGGCGGTCTCGGCACCATCGATGTGTGCAGCATTCGTAAACGCCCGCCGCTCTACCGCTACTTTCGAGAGTTGCGGGAAAGCTCGCCTCCTGTCAATAGAGCGTGGGCGGTTTGGGGTGGCTGAGTTCGATATATCTATTATATGTCAAACTTTGTTCGAAATGAAAAATCAATAATGCATGCGATTTCCCGCGTGATATAGGACCCGTTCGATATAGGCAATAATTCGATATATCCGTGTTCGATATATTGAGGTTTGACTGTAATGCTTTACCGATGCACAAGACAGTAATGGTGACTTGGTTTTCTTTTTAGTGTTTACGAAGCTTTCCTTGTGCATTCTGAATAATAAAGCATGCTAAAGATTGAAGTTATGGGAACATGCGTAGTACGTCTGAGCACACTATAAAATTTCTCAAACAACTTATGACTTCAAACAAGCATTCGAAATTCTAGGCAAGTAAACATTACCAATTAGCAACCAATACAAACTGCAAAACTCTATTCAGTGGTTCACATGGAATGTCTACTAACAATGTGATATTCCGCCTGATTCACCTAAGGTGTAGAGGATTAGTTTTTGAATGTGCAATTTCAGTTGCATAAGATGCCTGGCAGTAGCCATTTTAAAATCAATCAATTGTGAACAATACACTATTAATCACTCGAAAAGAAGCTGACGCTAACTGCGTGCACTCGTTATTCGAAAAGCATCTAGTCTTGCAAGTTCACGAAGGTGACGCACCTGTAGAGATGCCCTGCAGAATCTGTATCTCGAAGTGCATGGCCCAGCAGTCTGCACAAAAGTAGTGGCCACAGGCCAGACCCCTAAACCTTTCGCCAGAAAAACTCTGCAAGCAGATGGGACACTGGACTGAAGGGTTCTTCCTTATTGCCTGAAAACACAAAAAACAGAAATAGATGAAAAAAAAAAAGTATTTCGCCTCACACGCTGAGAGCATCTGGACAAGCAAAGCTACTGCAAGCTGGCAAATAGAATTGTGTGACACAGTAATACTTGAACCAGTAAATCCTGACGCTATGGTGCGTAGCTGATAACGGCAACAAATGTGTCCGCCAGATTTTCTCGGTCATGTCTGCAGTACTCACAAGTACTTCTAAGTGACCACTACATAATCCGGAATGACATTCTGGGACATTACCTGCAAAAACCATGACATAATTATGACTAGAAAGCATGGTGAGTTGAGGAACACAAGATTAATTCTGACAACCTGGGGCTCTCTGATGAGCACATAAATTTCAGTGCATTTGTCTTTTTGGGTTTCGCCCCTATCTAAATACACTAGCTCTGGCCAGAAATCAAACCACCGCCTTACGATAAGAAAGTCCCTAAAGCACCCGTGATAACTTTTCTAACATTTCAAGTAAGTGTGCACACATCGACTTCAGATGCCGTCACGATGAAACATGCCAAACTCAACCCTACTATGAGCTTCAGGCACCCCACACATTCCAAGAAACAATTCCTTCTCCTCTACATGCCTTTCAGCATTCCTTGCTGAAACATTTGCGGTCACGTCCACAAGTCCCCAGCTTGTCATCTGCCGCATCTGTTTGCAGACTTGCAAGTACGCGCGATTGCTGCCCTTCCTCCTCCCACAGCGAGGAGGAACACATGGCAAGGAGGAGAGACACCAATAAATTAGTTAGGGAAAGAGCGAAATGAGCAAGGGCCTGCTGCAGATCGTCAAAACCACGTAACTGCTACAGTAGACTCCCATTAAACAAAACTCTCTTAAACGAAATTGCTGCTTAAATGAAACACCTGCCTCTAGTATGACTGCTTTCGTACTTGAATATTATACCCCTGTTTATATCCGAGTAAACTAAACTCCTCTTGAATGAAAACCATTTTCCTGGTCCCTTCAGGTTTCGTTTAAAAGGAGTCTACTGTATTACGACGCAGTTTCGAAAAAATTGTCACGGCTGTGTGTTTGTTTGGACTCGCGCACAACTGCAACACCCCGACTAAACTTCGACCGGGCGATTAAGGGGCCCCTGAACAGGGTCACGCTGCAGACACTAATACAGGCGTCACACAGTGCGTTGCGGATCGGCATGAAGACCAACAGGGTTCAAGTTCCGCAATGGCGACTGGCTTCGTTTTGAAGTTCGCATAACAGAGCCTACTAAAATAAAGAAGCTCGCTTCAAATCAGGCCCGATCGCAATTAAAAATGAGAGTGTCACAGCAGTATAAGACACCACAGTAGGTGCTAAGGCTGCGAAGCCTCTAGTGTGGCGGATTCACACAAAGACGCAGTAAGTCTCCCACCTGCATATCCACAGCGGCGGATCGAAGTGGCTTGATCCTTGCATCAGCCAAAGCTTGCGCTGCATTCTGCTTGTACTTTTGGATGATCTCTTGTGCATTCCAATTGTGCGTGTGGAGCAAGACTTTTGCCAGAGAGGGCATCACCTGAATGCAGAGAGTATAAGTTAGTAGCAATTATTTTTAAAATAATAGTAATGCACTTTCCACATTACTTGTTAATAAGGCATCACCGAAAAAAAAGTACACCGAGCAATATTAATTTCCAAAATGCTCCATGAGGCTAGGTGACTCCACAATAACAGTTCGGCAACCTCAGACTTCCATAATTAAGGTTCCATAGATGTTTTAAATGAACTGCAGGAAACCCTGAGCCACTTCAGTCATGCCTAGTTACTATTAGTACTCCAATTATTAGGAACAAAACTGAATGACTAGGTATTGTAATTACTGCAAGTTATTTAATCAACACAGCTGATAAGTGGGTGATATGAAAGTAACACTAGATAAATAAAAAGCATAGCACAAGTTTTGTTTCTCATGATTATTCAGCCAATTGGCCAAGCAAGAAAAGCAATCCAAAAATAATGCTGGTTTGCCCATACAGAATACAAGCACTGCAAAGGCCTACATGCTACACTGAAGCTCCTCGCACAGCGTTATAATCTATGGAAGCAACATGGTGTGTTGTAGCCCGCATGGCAACTGGTGGCGTATGGAACGGTTTTGAAGATAGGAGAGATGCTTACTTCTGCAACCCATAAGGGAGCATAGAGCAGCACCACTGAGGAAGAAAGTAAAAGACAGCAGCAGTAAAGAGGGGACACTTTCTGAAGAAATGGTTATGCAGAACGTCAAGCACGTGCCAGGGTAACCTTTCTCCCTCATCATAAAAACTGGTGGGCACACAGTGGCTCTGGGATTCAAGCCCGGAACCTCTGGCAAGTGAAGCAGATGCTCTACAATTTCATCACCACTGCTATATTACAGTTTTGCGCACCCATACATTTTACGCAGCAGATGCACCCTTAGAAGTATCAAGTATTTATAGAGCTAGTGTGACGACTAATGCTACGAAGTGCTGAAGATTGGCGTTTAGGGTCTATTTTAGTCACGTTCATAAGCCATGCACACATTTACACAGCAGCAACATTGACGCGTCCACAGACAATGTTCCTGCAAACAGCAAAAATCACGAGACCACCCTGGCTTGGGCAGGGCCAACCGAGTGGAACACGAAGTCTGTTCAGCAGGCCATGTCGCTTTTGGGGTTGCACCGTGCCGCCGAGTCTCAAAAGCTGCTAACTGTTCTGGTACAAACGCACATTGGATGGCCGCACGATTACTATAGTAACAAAACTGCTGCACTAGAGTAAAACCGTGCAAATCAGAATGGTACTTGAACTCACGCTGAGGCTAGCACATATGGACTCGACAGATTCGTTGAGTAGTCGCTCCACATCCTCGATGAATAGGCACTCAAACTCAAAGTACTCAGGATCCTGCTTCTTCTGGTCCTGCTGGTCAATTTCCCCAGTCCTCTGGGCAGTTGTAGTAGTCCTCGTAACCGATGTCCGAACCCTGAGCTCACTTCGGCATCGGAACCCGCTTCAGACATCTGGGTAGAACAAAAAGATGCAAAGTAAAATCTCAGCTGTAGCAAACCCAAGTGCAAAAAGTTCTCATATACATAGTAACTCGTACTTCATTGTAACAAGCTTGGACCATGCAGCATCCCCGACACACTCCCAGATATTCTTTCAGAAGGAGAAAACTAACATTACTTCCAGCTGTTAATTCCTTCAGTTGCTCAGCTTGACTGTGAGCAGTTAAAGTGCGGTAAGAAATCACACTAGCTAGATATAATTACAAAGGTATGGGCTAAAGCTCAATTACACTATTGCTTGTGTAAACTTGAATACAGAATTTCCAGTGCTATTGACTGCATTTCAATAGGTTTTCCTTTTTAGACAAGAGAGAGACCATTGCGTCCTTTACTACATGCCTGAGGAGTGGCTCGAGCTCTTAGCGGAACCAGCTTGCCTTGAGTTTTCAACAGGCGACGTGAAGTAACACTCATGACCGACAGTATCAACACATCTTCAGCTTAACGTTCTTTTTCCCATGTCCCACGGGGTCGCACCAATCAATAGTTCTTCAAAATCAGCCACTGTACAGAACCATTTCGAAGCCAATGCAAGATGCTATATGGTCATACCGTTCGCCACATGTGGTGTTAGCGACCCACACTAACTGAAAGAAAAAGCAGCAAAGGGTTTGGCAGCTGATCTTTTTTTCGTGCTAGCAGGCATTCAGCCTAACAGGCACTGGAGAGACGTAAGTGAAACAGTTTCCTGCTTTTAAACTACTGTTTCCATTGTTAATAAATAGAAGCAAACGTAATACGAATGTCCTATTATTCAGCTAAATCAAAGCTACAATAAGCTGAGTTAAACAAGTGATAACTACAGCTGCTGATAGAGGTTGCATGGAAGATTACCTAATTGTCAAGTCCCATTAGGGTCTGCTATAAGATCAAATAAAGACAGCCATTCTAAAGGCATTTTCTTTCCCTAGTTTATAAGCACGCTGTCAAAGCCTATGATCAGCGGTTGACTCAATAACTGCAATATGAAGCTTTTGTTAGTCAAAAGCAGCACAATTATCTGCAACTCCTTTCATTTGACTTTTTTAAAACCAAACTCAAAGTGGCTTTGCACGTCAAAAAGGAGACTATTAACGTCGCTGAAAGTAAACGTACAGGTCATCACAAGACTGGTGGCAAAGAGGCGACTGTGTGATTCAAATATGCCATGACGAGAAACACAATTATGCAATTTTCCTGGGACTGCACACAAACCCACCCTTCTCTCTTGTCCCATTGGGTGGGTGGCCAACCTTCTTACATTTACCTTTTGTCAAAATGAAAGATATGTGCATTATATCACCCCCTCTATACCCCCCCCCCAAAGCATATATTACAGTGTCACCAGAGTTTTAGTGACATCGATAATTGCCAGATCCTTAATGTCTTTAGTGTACTAGAATTCTGAACTTGTTGCATTTAAAAGACAACAATTTTATGTTGAACTCGTCAAACCAACATTTTATGGTGTAACCACTAGGCTGATAGCCAACTAATGAAAATGAGCAATATTTTGTGTTGGTACTCACTAAAGGGTCCCTGAAACAGTTTTTTCACATTCCGTTTTTGATTGGACCACTACTGGAGCAAATCATTGACACCAGAGTTCAATCGAAGCACCTATTATTAATGAAGCTACGAGTACTAAAAAAGTACCCTCCTCCTTCGCTCCGCCTTTCACCCTCAACTCTTCCTTTGGCCGCTCGAGGCTAAGCTCTGCCTTCCTGGCGCCTGCGTCATGATGTGACCATGAGACCGCATACATGCAAATCTCGTCGCCGATCTGATATCGGCAGTCAGTGCTGCGCATTCCACAGCCAATTAGATCAGCTGAAAACGATGATGTCAGTGGGGCAGAACGTGTCGCTTAGTGTATGGGCGGTTAAAAACACAGTTGGCCACGTTGCAGCGATGTGCAGCTTTCAAACATTGTAATCAATTACACAGTTTATGCAGAGAGCTCAACTCTGTCGCTAAATTACCTTTGGGACTTGATCTACCAACCCAATGTGTTTGTAAAAAGCCATCAGAATCGTTGCAGGGTCCCTTTAAAATATTTGTAGATAGCAAAGGCACAAGAATTCAGCTATCCCTATGTTCGGGTTCATCATAAACAGAATTTTTGCTGCTGCAATACGATGTAATGTGTTGCTTATGCAGAGCTATGCCGCACTTTTGGAGCACTTTTGGAGAACAGATGCTTGTGACTGCAGCACTGGAAGATGTGCACTCGAGTTTCATTTCCAGCGGCGACAGAATGTATTTGCTTCAGTGATTAAAGGCATCACATCTGCAATTTATTCATTTTTTCTTTTCGCTACGTTGTCTACCAATAATGCGGAATCGAAACTTCTATGAAATTACCTGCCTTCACATGGCCATGCGGCGACAAGTGCTGTCAGTTATGGACAGTTTGAGTTCCTGTCAGTAAAAATGCGAGGCTGTCCGTATTTTGACACTGTAAAAGACAACGAAATTGTTCTAAACAGTGTTTCTCTGAGTGGGATCTTGTGTATTATGCCGGATGGCACTCACAAGGCCTTTAACCAAGCGAACACCGGTCGCCGTAACTTTGACGCGAGAGAGTTGCTTACGCGAGCGGTCATCCCGGGAACCTGAAAGAATGGGTGAAAAGAGAGAGAGAGAGAAAGAAAGCGGAGATACGAACATATGAGAAAACACGGCTGTTAAAAGAACCGGCAGCGTTTCTCTGAAAACGTGCCCTGAATTCGGCGCCGGAAAAGCGCTTGCACTCGTAATGAATGCAAAGAAAACACACCCTGCGTTTCAGTGAATGGGTGGAGCAATCGAGCATGCACCCGAGCGATTTCTTAATCACGGTGCGCGGCCTGAAAACGAGTTTTCGGGGGAATCGGAATAAAAATAACCGCCCCAAAAAGACGCAAATAAAACTTGAGGCGGTGCCAGCGCGAGTTTTCTTGGTGCTTTGGCACTGCGACGATGACGGTGCTCCGGCGGAGATTGAAACTCGCGCAAGACTTCTCGGTGTTTTGCACGCGTCAGGGTTTTAACAATGACGACCTGCAGAGACACTGGAGGTCGAAGTGGATACGTGCACGATCGAGAGTTCCTCAGTAGAAAAAAAAAAATTTTTTTAACGTGGATCTGCTGTCGTTGAACGTGCGAGACAAGAAAACAGCGCAACCAAGTCCTACTAGGACATGGCTTGTCGGGAGATAGCATTGCCACGCTAAACGTCGTTGTGCCCATATATAAAATGCGATTGTCAACAAGCCTTTGTCAGATAAGAAGGGGATCCTGAGAGAGCTTGGACATCATCCAACACAAACATCTGTCAGTGTACGCAGTTAGGTTGCGCGCGTGCAGCGCCTGTTCCCGACCGCGCCAAAATTTTCCCGCCCTCTCGTAAATAAAGTTACTTCTCGTAACTACGCGATTCCATCGCTGTAAACACGCTAGTTCGCGTACTAGCAGCGAAATTGTTGGATGAAAAAACGAATGCGTACACATGACTGGCACACACGCATCGGTGTGAGCTCGCTTCAGATGCTGTAGACCGCTCCCATGTAACCGCTACACGAAAGAAACGGAAAGGCAGACATGTAGAAGGCTCTTACCTTGTAACCCAACTTGCCGCAGTCCGTATTTACGATAACAAAATTTCGTACGGTGGCAAAAGTGACATCCTCCCGTAGTTAGGCTTACATTTCGGTTACAAACACAACAAACTGAAGGCAGCGCCCCTTGACGCAGCCGGCGTGAAGCGACTGGTGTATCGTTATGGTAACATCGTAAACGTACTAGTTTTCGTTAGGCTATCAAGCAAACCTCACACGTTACCTTGTAATTGTAATGTTTATCTTTTAGACTACTGCTATAACAATGAGAAAGAGAGGTTCTGGTCTAGTCTAAAGTGCGAATGAGTTTCGTAGAAACCCGGTGCTGTTCTAAAACCACTCATTCCAATCGCTAGCGCAGCGTTATCAAGTTGGTTTCTTTTTTGGTTTCCATTGGGCCATTGGCCGCTGTTTAGCGGTCGACAAAAATGCCGTCAAAGCTTCCCTCCGTAGCCTAGATCACAACTCTAGTGGCTCGTTTTTGTCCCTTAAGTTCACACATTACACGTGCAAAATGGAGCACAAACCGGTGAGCCGCCTCAAATGATTGTGTTCATTCGTTTGATCGCCATAGTGCCCACGGCATGAAAGGGTTTGACGGCCTTTTAATGACATTCATCACCGTCTTTCGATGTGCGTTGCTATTCGTGCTAAAACGTGGCTTTAAGATTGATGTGCATTGGATTGCCCTTTTCATTTATTCGTTGTTCCACACCCGTGCTTTAGATCGCGGCTCTCATTGGTGTCGTTTGTTCCCATGATCGTAAGACGCTGTTGCATGATACTATTTCATAAGTGAATGCGCTTCGATCCGAGCTGTATATACCAATTGTATCGATCAAGCACATGTGCCGATCCCAATCAGGTTTAGATTTCAGATGCGTAGTTTGGTCAATCCACAGATAACCGCTCTAGGTGTCCCAAGTTTCAGATGATTGGCGTGTCAATGTGATACGTGTGACGTAAGGACTGTTTCTCTTGCAGTTCTGTGGAGTAATGATAGGCAGAAAATACTCATCGACTTCTTCAAGGAGAACGAGTTTCTGCTACAATCCGATTCATCCAGACTACAAGAAGAGGAGGCTTCCGAGACAAGAAGATCCTCGAATTGTGCAGTACGCTCGGGTGTTCGAGTGAGTGTCTCGATTCTCGTTTGTTTCTGTACGAATATACGCACTAAGCGGGCAAATATGTCATATCATAACAAGACCGACCTTCGTTTCTTGGTAATCGATCCGCAGTTTATGAACATTACGTGCCTTCAAATTTCCACGCATCACTTGGAGCACACCTCTCAGAATAACTTGTTTGCTCTCAGAAGAAAAAGGAAGAGTGAATGTACTCTACGTAATCTAGCTCATACTGCATTCCCAATGTGCCCGAACTAGCAGTTCTAAGAACACCCACCAGCAGTATCGCGCAAAGGAACTAGCAGATATGTGTATGTACACCAGTGATCAAAAGTATGCAGACCATGGGAATGCATGCCGAAATTGCCACCTTGTGACAAGCCATTTGCTATCCAGAGCGTTGCTCTAGTGATGCATTCGACAGTATAGATGGATAGATGGATAGATAGATGTGGCTCTACCCTTTAGATCGGGCGGCGGCTAACGCCACCTAGCCATAATACTTAGTTAACTAACCACTAGATTTATCTTTTTTTTTCCTTTTAAATAGTGAAGTTGAGGACTGCTACTTTGAAGTGAAGGATTCAATTTTCACTCGTGCATTGACTTTATCCACCAATCAGATAACCTTCTTCTAGTTAATTCTACCCGCTTAAAGTCTATTTTGCCCTTTCTGTCCCTAAACCCCAGTGCTTTGAAAAACTCTGCACCATCTTACTGAACTATAGGGTGAAGCCCTTTACAGAACATGATCAAGTGTTCGGCAGTTTCCTCCTCCTCTCCACATGCACTGCATACCGTGTCTACCCCTTCGTATTTGGCCCGATATATCTTGGTTCGCAATACTCCCGTCCCGGCATCAAACAGTAGAGAACTACCCCGAGTATTATCATAGATTATTTCCTTGGCAATTTCCTCCTTAAAAGTTCGATAGATCTTTAGTGCAGACTTCTTAATCATGCCATTTCCGCACTTGTCAGTCTCCGTTTCCTTCACTTTCTTCTTAACCGATAGTTCTTTTTGGTTTGGCCACCTGCTGTTTTCTAAGTATTTACCAGTCAATTTCCTAGTTCGCTTCCTCCATTTTGTATCGATATTCTTCATGTACAAATAGCTGAAAACATTCCTAGCCCAACACTCCTCCCCCATTTCTCTCAATCGCTTCTCAAATTTTATCTTGCTGCTAGCTTCCCTGCCCTCAAATGATGTCCATCCCATATCACCTTGTACTCCCTGATTTGGTGTATTCCTGTGAGCTCCTAAAGCAAGCCTACCTATTCCACGTTGCTTAATTTCTAATCTTGCTTGAACTTCTGATCTCATGCACAAGACCGCATTGCCGAACGTCAGCCCAGGAACCATGACCCCTTTCCATATTCCTCTCACAACATCATACCTATTGTAATTCCACAGTGCCCTATTTTTGATCACTGCTGCATTTCTGTTACCTCGCTCTCATAGCATTTGCTATGAGAGCGAGGAATTTAGGCATCTGCCTCGAAATCGATATGATCAGCAAGCGATCACATGAACACCCCTTGCACGTCATCTGTATGCGCGAAAAAAACAAATTGACGCCCAGTCACCCATGTGTGTCATCCAAATTCAAAAGCGATTTCACAAACCCAAAAATACTGAATGCTTGCTAGCTGATGCTGCTCAAATGCAATATCAAGGGTGTGTTGACCATTAAGGTTTTCACCTTAGGTGCCTCGTGAAATGGGAAAGAGGATCGTCCACTTCCCACGTAGAAGGTGTCTATCATCGTCGGGAGCGGGTGATGAAATCATCATCAAGAGATGATGTCACCATACGATGACAATGTCACACGTGGGAAAATTCATTATATCACTGTACCGTCACGTGACATAACAGCTCATTTTTGCTATCAGGAGGTTATTGTTTTTTCTTAATAATTTTATTGCCCGCAGTGCTTGCGTTTTTCATTTTTGCTAGAACCGATTCCCACTCGTGTCATTATTTTGAGTGTGAATACCTCCCTCCCTTCATAAAGAAAGAACTACGTTTGGAGACCATCTGCAGTGTCTTTTTGATCTATTCGTCAATTTCCTTATTTTTTTTCCACATTCATGTTCAGCGTATCCTAACAATGACGAAAAGTGTGATTGAGAAGCTAACTGTTCACTGTGAAAAGCACATCTGGAGCTCATTTCAGATTGAATAAGAGTTTCTGATGTGCGAGTTGATGGAATCTTGGCAGAATAATTAGCATATTGAAGAGAACCCTATTTTTATGCAATGCATAGTTAGCTGAGAAAAAAAAGGCGATGTTGATCAGCCACAAATAGTACTTAAGCACAACACTCAGTGTTGCTTAAAATAAAAAATAAAGTGCTGTATCATGCAGAGATGATGTTTTTTGAGGGAACTAAGTTCTTTCAGCCGATGTTGTGTTGCTACTGGCTCTTACCAAAGCCATCATGCTTACCATGGATATTTAGAAAAAAATATCATAACCCCTTGTATTCTGGTTGCAACAGTTGTAAGCGCAACCACATGGCATAACACCAGTAAACAGTGCAGAAAACAAAGCGTGCGCAACGTTTGCTCCACGAGCTATGCACAGCCCCAGCGAAAAATGGTGCGAGCGAAATAGAAAAATACCAGCACAACAGCAGGTTTACTGCGTCTCCAAGGGCAACCGCGAAAGAAGACCAATCATTGTGCAAAAACGGAGGCGGAGGACGGGAAGACTCCATTGGGGCAAAAAGGGAGAGAGGAGGTCGCAGTGCGCTGCTGGCGATTACAATGGATGGTGGTACTTTCCCAAGATCAAGGGGCTTCACATGTACTTTTGCTCCCAGGTGTTCATGAGCTCAAGCGCATGGGCCACAGTTTTCTAAGAAATATTCCTTTACTTCTTAATTAATATGAACAGTTAGAAATTAACAAGTTCATGAAGTGTCTGTACAATAAAAGTTGGAATTACAGTTGTCCCTTCCCACGGTGCCTGACTAAAGATCTGTGCTAGTGTGATCCATATGCTTTCATACACTAGTGTGCACTGTAAAGCATCTTCATACCTGGAATGTTGACTCACATTTGCAGCAAGGATAATCTATAACCCGCTGAAGTTCACTGCAGGTCAGTGCGTTTGCCACACGGCAGTGAAGACTAAAAGTACTCTCAATGATGTAACTTGTGGGTTGTTTGCAAGACTGCTGTGTTCAAGTGTAGCCAAAAGTTGGGCTATCATACAAATTGCATTTCTACTTCACCCCCTACAGTCACTAACAGCCACTGTGTCATTCATGTTTGGTAGAGCTTATGAGGGCGCAGCGTAATGCGTACACCCTACTGTCCCTAATAGCCATGCGTCATTCATGTTCAGTGAATGCTTACAAAGGAACAGCATGATGCATACTTGTATTTTGGTAGTATCTAATAGCAATAACAGTATTCTGTGATAAAAATATGCTATATAAAGTGAATGACTATCACTACGTATTGTGCAATCATTAAACGTTCCAAAATTGCAGCAGAAGTAGCGTGATAACAGAAGGATACTAAAGTCCTTTGCAATGCATGCACTTGTAAGATGTAACTTGGGAAAACCTGTGAATGAACCAAGGATTAAGTTTCCATTTCTTTCGCTTCATTCTCTTTTTCCATACGCAGTGCTAGAATGCAAGAACAAGTTCCACAACTTGCGAACCTACTTCTTCCGTGAGTACAACAAGGTGCTCAAACACAACGGGACGATCAATGGGAACGGGGAGGAAGCGTACACTTCCAAGTGGGACTTCTACGAAGACATGAAGTTCCTGAACGTATGTTACCTCCCGCGATCCATGGAGATGGCGGCTGGAATCGAGAACAGCCACGAACCCGCGGCAGACACGTCTGGCACGGAGAACAACTGGGAAGTCGGCAATATTCTGGAGCCATACTGCCTTATTGTAAGTGGCCCCGACTTCCTTCACAGAGTTTTTCTACAAGCTTGAGTTATTCATTGGCTGTAGCTCGGTACTGCTTAGTGTTGTGTTTACAAGTTTGATTACAAGGTTCTGTCAGTACTGCATGTCCATATGCCAAGATTTTAGCATAACTCGGATGACATTCTCAAGCAGTAAGCAAGCAGCCAGTGCAAGCATAGTGGGAGGGTGGGACGGAAGGCACAGAAAGTTTTGCGACAGAATAGAGAGCTTTAGTGCTCACCGCTTTGCATGAGGGGCCGTATTCCGAGACAACCACTTTTGGAGACAATGTCACTTTGCGTGGTGTAGAATCAAGCATGTCCAACAACTAAGATTACTTATTGCCGACCTCTGCTCGACCAGACAATTGGCGCTCACCGAAAGGAACAATATAGTAATATCTCCAGTTGAGGCAGCGGGAACATGACTAGTTCACCGTGAGTGGGGCCATTGCTGTTATAGTTCTGCATACTATTGTTGAAAACATTGCCACGAGGTGGTGCTACAGTAGCACATAACAGCTGTAAAATGTTAAAGATTGAATACTATATAACCTCTAATAGGACCATCTCACATGACCGACTGATATTTATCGCATAAAAAAACTCCAAATGCCGGAGCTCTGCTTGTAAGTCTAAGCTGTATGGGAATGCTGAAGTTCAAAAACTAGCTCACTTTTTGGCAATATTGTAAGCTTTTGCTTCACAAGCAATTCCTAATTGACCAGTTAGACACCTGATCAGTGAAAATAATGTAATTATTCTAATGTGAACCCGATTTTTCATACACACAAGTCGGATACCTTCTAAAAGCCCATCACAATAGATAGAGTTGCAGTTATCTGAGACAGATGGTCGTTTAACGCAAAAGCCTTAAATGTCTTGATTGAGAATGCACCTTAAGTAAAATGCGGCAGGCATATTAAAAGAGGTAGAAAAGTCCACATGCCTACATTACCGCTGACATCACCGGATGACATTATGCACATGGTACCTTGCTTGAGCGCATGACTTAGTCATTTGGTCAGCCGAGGAGGAACAACGCAAAGTCAAAGTAATCTAATGCATGTCTCTTACACCAGTTGCACGCATTGTCTTCATCGTGACGTCACCGGCAGGTCCTCTGCTAGGGGTACGCAAACATGGCGGCCACCGTGATTTGTTATCTCATTAGAGAGTGTCAGTGCGTGAGGGTCGGTCCTACCGCTGCAGTCTTTTGTGTTCCCCCCGCTTTTTTCGAATTTCATTTCCCAGATGCACCAAGGGTGAATACAAAGGAACACTAGGGGGCATCGGCACTTATCTAATATCACAGTTTCTTGCTCCACGTATTTGAGCGAGAGTTCAGGCGGTGTCTCAACCAGCCAGTACCCGAAGATGGCGGCCAGGGTGACATCAGTGCACATTCTGTATAATTTATTTCATTACCAAGTGGGCAGCAGGCTTTTCCCTTGTACAAGTGTTAAAGAATAACTTACTGGCAAGCTTTTTTTCTTTTCATTCAGCACTATTAAAGGAAAAAAAAAACGGGTATAATGTGTGATTATTGGTATTCTTGTACGTACTTGCTAAAGAATATTAATTTCCTGGCAAGTTCATGGCCAGTAGAATCCACACGGGTGCTATTCCGAGATAGTCACCCTCATTGATGCTTACACTCTCCCGTGATTTTGCGAGACTGGACGCATTGGCGTCTGCAAGCATTTCTAGACTGCCATCTCAGTGTGGTCGTCACCGTGCCAGATCAATGTGGCCTGTACACAACCAGATGCACCCAGCGCTAGTGTCGTAAAATCTTGAACAAGTGAAATTACTATTGCCAAGGGTTATTGGGGTTATTGTTTCAGAACATAACCCCAGATCAGAGTTGCTGTGCTTCAAGTGCATTTTGAAGCGCTTGTTTTAACCCGAGAAGATATAACAACCCTCCGTGATGGCTCAGCAAATATGGTGTTCTGCTCAGCACAAAAATCAATGCACTTAGATTTAGGTGCGTGTTGAAGGAGTGACTCCTTTCAAATAAATGCCTGCAACACGAGGGATGAATGCACCGGCCCTCTTATTCCGGTTCTCTTCATTGTGTGCTGGTGGCCAGTGCCTCCCACAGCTGCCCCTTGCAAGCACTTTGGAGGTGCGCCACCACAGAGCATTTGGAAATATAGATACGGAGGCCACTACGTCATAGGTGACTATGCATGAGTAAATAGCATGATGGCAAGAATGCTCCTATGGTGTCTGGTTGTGACACACAGCAGGGTGATGCTCCTTGCATGTGTAGTTAGAGAAGGCACTGATTAAAGTACCCAGGTTGGTCAAAATTAACCTTCACTGCCTCACTAGGATGTGCTTCATTCATAATGGTATTTTCGTTTTGGGACGTAGGCTTTAAGTAAGTGCTGACTAAAAGTATCACATAAAAGGACTCGGGCAAACAGGGCAAAGCACGGCACAGTTTGCAGGACAAAGTCAATATTTTTCATCCTATTGACTTGTCCTGGTGACCAATTCAGGTGAACACAGTTCCATAGGGTGTAGCACAGCACACTTCAATGGACCAGGACAGTATGCTTTATCGTAGTGGCATATCGTGGTGACAAATAACTGAGGTGAACACAGCTCCACAGGACTAAGTACAACACACTTCACTGGGCAAGGATAGTGTGCTTCACACTGCTGGCCTGTCCTGGTGAACGAGGCAAACACAGGTGTACAGGAAAAAGTGAGGCACACTAATAGGACAAGAACAGTGTGAGTCATCCTGTTGAACTGTCCTGGTCACCAAAAACTGAGGCAAACACAGGTTGACAAGATGAAGTGCTAGGATGGTGCATTCCGTCCTGTAAATATTTGTCCGTCTGAGTTCTTTTACGTAATATTTTCAGTCCATGCGTATTCGACATCAGCCTCTAACAACTAGCCCCAGTCGCTTCATTGGCCTCCGGCATGTAAAATCTCGGAATCTTAGCTTAAAAGAAACGTAACTTCGCAGGACGAGTCCGCTGAAGTTCTGGAGGCCGAGCAAGATAGCTCGAGTGTCTCGGAGCACCGCGCTCCGACGCCTCCTCACAAGCGGAGAAAACAGCAGGAGGAGCAGTCGACGACGTCGGCGACGCCTACCCGGAACGGTCCGCGGCTCGATGAGGAGCACTACTTCGGAATGTACGTCGCGGCCGCGCTCCGCACCTTCGATGCCTTGGCCCGTGACACGGCCAAGGTGAAGATCATGGACTTAATCATGCATTTAAGGCACAATGTCGACCCTAACCATAGAAAGTGATTGAAGGTTAATAGTCCGGCATGTAAATCATAGGAAGTCTCACCTTGATGTTGTACACACATCATGCTCGTATACAAAGTAACCGTGGCAATAATCAATGTGGGTGAGTGTTTTACGCCCCGTCGTTCAAGTTCTCACGTCATCATGAGTTTCTTCTGCCGGCATTTAGTTTTTTGGCCACGCTGAAGCATGTGCGACCTTGTTTTGTTTGTAGCGGTGTACTACAAGCCGAAGCAAAGCGAAAAGTCGAAGCAAGTTTGTCACTTGATTGAGCCCGGTGAGTGAAATGCAGTCATGGTCACATGTTTAAGCGCATCCACATCGATTTGTACTCAGTACCTATGAAAATCTGTGCAGCCAAGCTCAAGGTCACGGTTTTGATCTCCAGCCGTTTTACAATCGTGACTGAAATGTAAAAGTGATCGTGTGTTGTTCTCATGAATCTCAGGAATGTCCTCCAGCTAAATATTTTTGAATCTGTTTTGTTCAGAACAGTTATGGCATGAAATGGGCAGTTCTTTAATCACCACTAGCATGCTTAAATATACTCGGGAAATATGGGAAAGGGGCAATACGGGGCCCGAAAGTTACTTTTCCATGGATCATGGCTTTCATCATTTTCTGCTTTAATTAAATTGACCACTGTTCATGGTCCAAAAGAGCGTTGCACCGGCAGTTGCCAGCACTTATCTAGCAGCCATAGCATTGACACGATACTGCCCTCTGAGATCATATGCTGGCAACAATCTCGGAGCCTAGCAAAGCTCATGGCATCAGCCAAACACACAAGTTCTGCGCAGCAAGTCTACCTACCACACCAGTATGGTTATGTACTAGAAAAAGAGAATCAATGCATTGACAGCTTTGGAGATTGTTGTTGCTATCTATGCATGTTCTTCCTTGATCTGTGGCGTAGGAATCGATGAAGGTTTTCGTAACAAACTCAGCGCATTTACAGGTGCGCAAGCTTCATGTAAAAATGCGTATATGAATCGAGCATACTTGTAATTGTGGATTCATAGCATCACATGATGCACTAACATGAAACCGCATGCAAACTCAAAATTTCCTCCGGATTTCGCATAGCAATACTGTGTCTTGTCAATTCACATGACGCTTTAACAGATGGCAACAGTGTGAAAGTATGGATGGTTGAACTAGCAAAGCATCCACTTATAAAATGTTTTGCCATGTATCGACTGTTGTTCTGGGTTGCATTTACGAAGGTATGGGCATTGTATGTAGTTATTTATGAGAATTAGTCTTGCATTGTTATATATTTATTTTTATTTTCTAACTTGGGGTGTTGGTTTTATCGTGGGGTGGGTACTGCGCGGGAAAATGTGCGGAAATATTTCTCCAAAATGTCTTTCTCAGACGTTAAGCTTATTTCAGTGTGATATTCTCTCCTCCTTTATTTTCCTTAAAATTCTGCGTGATGTGTACACAACTCGTGGTCATCTTGCAGGTGATTGCAAGAGCTTCTGTTCGGTGAAGTCTGAACCAAATATGGCAGCGGTGTAAATGCTTTATCACTTGTAAAGCTGGCTTGAAGTAGACTGAATGGTGACGTAGCTTATGGTATGGTACGCTGTGAATGTTAAGGTTTTCACACTTTTTGTGATAGCACATTTCTAAACATTTGTTCTAGTGAGAGCTGTGGTTTTTGTGGTTGTGATGTAAAGTATTGCGTTTCAAGTAGTAGTTATGTGCAGCGATTCCTCGCTCCACGTTGCCGCTCACAGTGACGTAATACACCATTACTACTGTATTCGTCTTCATTAATGCATCACGACTGCTACTGTAAATGTGTGCATCGTTAAACAAAAGTGGGGCTGGGGATCATACCACGACTATAAGTAGTCTTCCTATCTGGCTTTGCATAGCCCTACCATTCCCCCCTTTTATTTTTCACGTTCAGTCCTTCCCCCCCCCACTTTATTAAAAGGTCATTGTAATTGATAATCGCCAATATTTTTTATAGCAAACTTCCCCGGTTACGTGAACACACTAGCCACACACTTTGAAAACTCCCACGCTCTTTAAACTACACTTCTGTTGGGTGCAATAATTATTCCCCAAATTTTCATTTCTCAATACTGTACATTGCGTGGTACATACCCATCAGGAATGCAATTCACATTTAGATATTCTGAGAAATTAACGATGGAAATGCTTTATGGACAAGTGGTAGTTTTTGTATGATAGCAATATTCCCTAAATAGTTTAATGAATTCATGAATTTTTTCATAAAGGTGCACTGTTATAGAATATGCAGTCCTATTATACGACACTGCATATGACACTGCATAGGTGTTTATGATGACCTTGTACGTGTTATACACTGTAAAGGTGTACAACTAAGCATGTATAATTGAGTGAAATAGAAATAGCATTTCAAATGTGCACTCTTGTAAAAGAACTGAGGTTAGTCTAATAATGGAACAATTTACTGATAAATCTTTTTTACCATTTGCGACTTTTGGCAATGCAGCAACATTTCAAATGTTGTAATCAATTTTGGTCCGTGTGATCACGTAACCCTGCGCTCTTTACTGTAAGGATGATTTCTCTAGCCACTGCCAATTGGACGTCATAAGTCTTAAGAGACTATAGCAGTGGTTGTTGAATAGCGAGTCAATTTACGCCAGCAAAAATAGAATACAGTTTTACAGTGGCAGTTGAGGGTGCCAGCCAGCAGCTTAGCTTTGACTGGTGAAGTATAAAAGTCTACAATATGTCCAGAGTTTGTGCATTTTAGAGGAAGGAGAAAAAACTTCTACATGTTCCGCAGGTAGTGGCGGTGAGGAACTGACGTAACGTTTTCCTGTTTGTCGTCGTAGTCAGGTTCGAACGTCTGTTCGGAACACTGGACGTGTACGCTGCTCAGGTCCATGGTGTTGTTAGTTTTCTAGTGTCTCACTGTTCTTGCAAGCACTCCCTGGGGTCGCATTTTTCTATCATTAATTTTCTACAACATATTCACCAACATAAGGTGCAATGCGTAATGTCAAATAGTCACAAAGCTTCTTCGCTGTTGCAAAGTTACGGTTACCAGTGTATCCAGTGGTTACCTTGATGTTGTGGCCAGTCAGTCCAGTGTCACTGAATGTTGACGTGGGTCGGAAATAGCGTTGGTGTCATTTTTTTTGACTAATTGATTGATTGATTTGTGGGGTTTAACGTCCCAAAACCACCATATGATTACGAGAGACGCCGTAGTGGAGGGCTCCGGAAATTTCGACCACCTGGGGTTCTTTAACGTGCACCCAATCTGAGCACACGGGCCCACAACATTTCCGCCTCCATCGGAAATGCAGCCGCCGCAGCCAGGATTTGAGCCCGCGACCTGCGGGTCAGCAGCCGAGTACCTTAGCCACTAGACCACTGTGGCGGGGACTTTTCTTGACTAATGTGAGTAAATTTTTACGGAAAGGTTCTCAAAAATGCATTGGAACTGGTCGAAGGACAAGAGGATTCAGAACAAATGAACGTTGCCGAGAGCCTTTACAAGGCAAGCACAGGCAAGAATAATGCCTCGTTTTTAATGTGCCATAAATATGTCCTCCCAATCGTAGCTCAGCTTATGATCATTCTCATTTCTTTCGAGTCAACTAATAGTAGAACAATACTTAAAACAAGTAGGACTTATTTTGGCATTATTGTTACCAACTGCTTCAATGAGTGTAGCCTTGCATTTGAGATTAAATGCTCACTTCCACGAAATCGTGGGTCATGCAGAAATCATAGTTTTATGCAGTGCCTACATTAAACAGCATCTGTGCAAAATTCTGCATTTGAAAATGCTCTGGATGCATCAAGAAAAGATAGCAACAAAGCTGATCACAATGTCGTCGTCGCCACTTTACAGAAGTGATGCACGTCGCGAAATGTGACTTTATTTGATGTGAACAATTGGTTCAGGTGCCACCTGCGGTAGGTTGCGACACGTTGAGAAATTTCAGAGGCAATGGCCCTAGCTTCGGTCATTTTTGCTGCTCACGTGGTACAGAATTCATTTGTATAGGCGGTGCTTTAAGTCCTCTAAGATTTATAGAGCTACCAGCCTTAGTTTTGCAGACATTCTTTGCATACAATGTAATACCACTCACTTTTAATCAATTTTACTGCGACATTTTCACAGATTTTTTTTTAGATATTTCATCATACCCTCGTTGGTCTCCTTGCTTGACCATTTCCAGTGGTGGCGTGCTTATTGCATGTCGACATTGCTAAACCAGCATGCTCAAGCAAATGCGCTTTGTGGCAATAATATTTACTGGAGTTTGTTCCATGTGCTATTGCTGCCGAGTATGGCTAACAAAATGGGCAGTGTGACAGTTGTGGTATCGACAAATATTTACTGCAACTGCATTTATTGGACTGAATTCTGCACCTAATTAGGTTCAAAATGCGATCCCAGATACTGCCGAGTGTGCTGCACTGTCAAAAGGTGGAAAAAAAGAAGATCTCTTTGTGATTGCTCTTTTGAGAGTTGTGTTTTACTTTTGATTGCTCTTTATCATGTAGTATCACTGACATACTCTTCCTTTTAGTACTAAGTATACCTTATTGGAGGTAACAGCGTACAAACTTATGGGATGAAGAGAACGGACACAAACAAGCGCCGAGTCTCAACTGAAGATTCATTGAAATATACAAATTATTTGAACTCATAATATAAGCATGCAGAAGGATGCGCAGAGGGGCCAACAAAGGACCATGTCGACGTCATTCACAATTTTATGCTGCGGGTAACTGCGCAGTTGTGACAAAATTTAATTCAAACAAGCATGCTACTGATTAGGACTTCTCCTTTTTCATGTAAAGATATCTATGTTTCATTAACGCAAGACTCCCCTTCTTTTTTAATATAGAAAGCTTCCACAGGTTCTCTTGTCACATGATCACTATATGTTTGAAGAGCACTGTCGTTTCATCGGGAAAAAGGCGTGCACACACACGTGTGGCAGTGCAAAGATGGATTCCCGTATGTGCAGGTGTTAAAGGTTCAGGGAGTGTTCTTTTAGCCGTACATAGAGACAACGCCCTGTTTGCCTGATGTACACTTTTTTACATATTAAGAGATTTTTGTATACTACCCCTAGTACACAGAGTAGTTAAGCGTTCCTGTGTTTTACACCGCATTTATTTTGACTGGAGCTCTTTCTATCATGCGAGAATAGTACCTGTACATCGTACAGTGATGCCACATTTTTTAGTCCATGGGATAATGTATGCTTGTAGGGCATGGTGGCACATTTTTTTTTACCTCTCTTGCTTTTTACCACTTTTTTCTTCCTTCTTGATCTGATGTATCAGACCCTTGTTAATCGAAAAGGCGTGGGGAAGCCGGCTACCTGAAGGTGACACACCTGTTCATAGAAGCTTTTTTCTGCCTTGTGCCTGCACGACTTCTGAATTGCAGCCTTGAGGCTAGACGTAGTGATGCCCTTCTCTCTATTTTTGAATGATTGATTGATTTATATGAGGGCTTTAACGTCCCAGAACCACCATATGATTATGAGAGACGCCGTAGTGGAGGGCTCCGGAAATCTCGACCACCTGGGGTTCTTTAATGTGCACCCAAATCTGAGCACACGGGCCTACAACATTTCTGCCTCCATCGGAAATGCAGTCGCCGCAGCCGGATTCGATCCCGTGACCTGTGGGTCAGCAGCTGAGTACCTTACCCTCTAGTCCACCGCGTCGGAGCCACGACATTTTTTTTTATTTCAGTGATTAGACTTGTAATTTCGCAATGGTTTTACTTATCTTGGGTTATACGCCCAACAAGGGTGATGGTGAGCAAAAGTAATCTTTATGTCTAGGAACTGTAAGGCATGCTGTGAAGCCACTTTGCTGGTGAATTTTAGCCCCATCCCAGTTTTTCGAAAGATCTGCAGGACCTTTCGAACATTCATGAGCTCCTCATTTTTGGGCACTGCTATTAAGTAATCATCTACGTAACTGGTGACACAAACCACCTTCCTCTCCAACTTCTTTTATAGTCTGAATCAACTTTCCCGAGAAAGATTTCGCTGAGAGCTGGCGCCACCCTAGATCCAGGGTGGCACCAGTTCTCTGCGCATGTTCTCTATGTTTATCTTATGTGTTAAGATAATTTGTATATTTCAATAATTCTTCAGCAGAGAGTCAGCGCTTGTTTGTGTCCCTTCTCTTCATCCAGTGAGTTTGTGCAACGTTACTGCCCATAATGTATCACCAACTAGCCCAACTAACAGTCCTGCTAAGTATACCTATTACAGAGTACACAGTGTAGCTTTTTTGTGGAACTTTATTGTCACAATGAAAGTTCCAAAGCTTCGATATCTAAGGCTACATTATGCATTACTTTTTTTTAGCAGTATTCTGTTACTTAGGTACAGCAGAATCATAGTAAACAAAAGTTGCTTGAGCGGAACTACTGTCTTTTAATAGAACTGTATTTGAATAACAGAAAGACAGCTTTAGCTAATCAAAACCAAAGTCCTCACAACTCTGTGTATACAGAACCACAGAAGCAACATCTAATTTGTTTTTTCAAGTAGACAGGCATTCTGAAATGTATTTTTTTGACAGCTGTCTTCTGTATGAAAAGCAAGTCATCTCCTATACGGAAGGTGAAACAGGTTCAAAGTTGTTGTGTGAGCAAGTGTGTGTTACTTGGCATCAATTGGGATGGTAAGAGTCGTGTTTATATTAAGTACATCAGTGGCATCTCCTTGAAATAGAAAGTAGGAATGCTTAGCCCATTCTATAGTCATAAACGATGCGCCACATCGCGAGACAAACTAGCCACCACATTGACTACTTAATATTTAGCATACCTAACAATGTTGAGAAGGTGTATGACGGCAAGCAGTCACCTCTGTGCAATATGCGCAGCTGTTAATCAAAATGCATTTTACCAATCTCTTGAGGTTTCATTTTAATGTGATGGTATCGTATTGCTAAAAATCCTCTTGCTTCTTGTAATGCCTCATTTGTGTCCAAAGAGTAACTAGTACTAGTATGCTGATGCGTAGAAATTTCTAAAGGTACATTCACTGTGTTGTGATTAGGACAGCAATTTATCTATAAAATGTGCTCTGCTGCACTTATGTGAAACTTTTTATACCCTCGCCTGTCTTACTATGGTAAGCCTTTATTTTATGTGATGAGTATAGTAATGGGATGTGGGTGTTGATTTGTTGAGTCACAGAAGGTCTTTTGCCACAGTGACAAAAAAAAAGAAAATTGAAACTACCTTTTTCTCACATGTGCGAACACATGTTCCTTATTGTGATATTTTTTCCGTTCAACCAATACTCTCAAGAGTTTGCCTTTTGAAACTCTTATTTTCACCTGCACTATTTATTAACATTCCCACATTCATCAGGCACATCTCGACTGTGTGATATGTATTGGAGTCATTCTTCGTGCTTTTTATGTCATTAAGCGTGACCGCAATGTATTACAAACTGTCTATTTTTTCTATATTATTTAATCTTTCTTTTGTTCCTGTGTTAGTAATATCTACACTTTTTTGTGGTGTGAGTGTGTCTGTGCATGTAACTCATTAGAGAATGTTGTTCATAGGTGAAATTAAAGCAGATGTGTCAACTCTTTGAACCTTTTGTGTAGTGTCAGTTTCTATCAGCATAAAGGCAGTGGCGGTGTTACTGCTTTTGCCTTAAATTAAAGTGCCGCTAAACCATGTTCGATATTTTTTCAGACATTTAAAGTAAAGTTTCGCATCGTGTTCAGAGTTTCGTCAACATCAATGGTGCCAGGAGCACGCCACGAATTCCAAAAAAAAAAAGTCACTTCTCCTCTTCGGGCCTCTCCTCTTTATCTGGTGATATGCGAGACATCAACCTTTGGACTCTCAGATTTTATTGACAAATTGTGCAGCAATTGATAAGACAATTGGTAAAACAAAAATGAAATAATAGATTTCAGTACACGTCAGCATTCCTGATGAGGTACAATATGGACCAACCGGCACTTTCCAGTTTACAACCATTCATTCCACACCAACTGCATCAATGACAAAAGGGTCCATTGGTAAGAAATCGATCCTTGTTAAATGTGGAAATATTGTGGGGAGGCTTATGAAAGTGTGCCGCAAGTACATTACTCAGAACGTTGCAGCTTTCGCTAAGAGCAACTGGGACATCAGATTGAATTAATTCGATATGTAGCATTTTAGTTCCGCTAGCGACGCTCCAAAACGTACGTAGATTAGAGCACAGCAGTGAAAGACAAGTTTTATAGAAAAATGCCTTTTTTTTTTTAGCTTTCGGAAGCCTAGTACAAAATTTTCGGTTAAATATCTGATAAGAAGACCAATGGTAGGTCCTGGCTGTTAATTTTGTGTGTATAGACAGCCACTTATTGGGCATGCGTTTCAACATGCTATTTAACCACATAAAGGATTCGACAAAGCTTTCCTTCTAGGTACAGATCAGTCAATTAAGGATGACAGTTAATTCTTATATTGCCATAGAGACTGTTTACGCTATCCGACATTATGCAGAATCATCGTCCACAGTCTTGTGCGCACTCCTGCTTGGGGCCGCACCACTCATGCCTCTTGTAAAGTGCATTATCTCGGAGGCAGAATGAGGATAACCCTCTCTTAAATACGCGAGGAACTTGTTCGTCGTGCCCTTCGAGATACTTTATTAATGGGAGCAGTTCCATGTCAGCCCGTTGATGTTCGGCGATTTCTGAGGTTTTCATCACACAAAGGAGTGGGAAGTCCTCTTCTTCTGTAAGAGTTGAGTGGACTGGTGAATGTGATAAACAGTTAGCATCATTATGCTTTCTGCCAGACCTATATACGATCGTAATGTCATACTCTTGGAGCCTGAGACTCCATCGCGCAAGCCGTCCCGATGGGTCTTTTAAGCTCGCCAGCAAACAGAGCGAGTGGTGGTCGCTGACGGCATGGAACGGCCTGCCGTAGAGGTATGACCTGAACTTGCTGATTGCCCATATGACTGCCAAGCACTCTTTTTCGGTTGCAGAGTAGTTTCTTTCCGCTTTTGAGAGGGTGCGGCTAGCATATGCTATCACTTTCTCTTCTCTGTTTTGCCATTGCACCTAGGATCACACCTAGGCCAAGATTGCTGGCATCTGTATCTGCAGTTTCGTCAAAGTGGGCCAGCATAGGTGGAGCTTGCAAAGGTTTCTTTAGTTCGTTGAATGCACTGTCTTGTTCGGTGCACCAAATAAATGGCACATCCTCTTTTGTGAGTCTTGCGAGAGGTTCGGCAATTTTCGCGAAATTTTTCACAAACCGCCTATAATAAGCACATAAACCCGAAAATCGGCGTACTTCCTTCTTGTCTTTTGGCTTGGGAAACAGCCCCACGGCCACAGTCTTCTCCGGGTCCGGGCCAACACCTTGAGCGCTGATTACATGACCGAGGAAATTGAAGCTTCTCGAATCCAAACTGGCATTTCTCCGGTTTCATCGTCAAGCTAGGCTGACTGTATAGCCTGAAGTACCGAACGTAGTCGCTCTACATGCTGTTAAAACGTTGCTGAAAACACTGCAACGTCGTCCAGGTAGACTAAGCATGACTGCCATTTGAGGCCTGAAAGGACGCTGTTCATCATGCGCTGGAATGTTGCAGGCGCACAACAGAGGCCGAATGGCAGTGCTTTAAACTCATATAGACCATCCGGGGTTACGAAAGCAGTCTTTTCACGGTCCCTTTCGTCCACTTCAATTTGCCAATAATCGCTTTTTAAATCCAATGAAGAGAAATACCTTGCGTGCCGTAGCCGATCCAACGTATCATCAATATGCGGCAAAGGGTAGACATCCCGCTTGGTCACGCTGTTCAGCTTTCTGTAATCAACGCAGAATCTCAGCGTGTTGTCCTTTTTCCTCACTAGTACTACAGGCGACGCCCACGGACTATCGGATGGCTGTATGACATCATCCTCCAGCATCTCTTTCACTTGGCTCTTTATGATCTCACGTTCCTTCGGTGATACTCTGTACGGATTTTGGTGTACCGGCCTTGTAGCTTCATCTGTTATTATTCGGTGTTTAACAACCTAGGGTCCGCCGTACTTTTGACGAGGTAGAGAAACATCCGGTGAAGTCTCTTAGGAGGTCTTGAATGATTTTCTTCTTGGCTTGTGATAGATTTTGGCTGATTGCAACTCTTGCCACGACATGGGGCGCAGGTTTCGAAGTAGGTCGCCCTGACACCAGACCACATAAGTCCGTCACTGTTTGAAAACCGTGCAGGAAGGCGATAGCAGTGTCCTTTGAAACATGCTGAAATTCGTTTCCGAAATTCGGTGAGCAATACATCGGCACATCCACCACGTAATTGAATAATGCCTCGAGCTACACAGATGCCTTTCTTGAGCAGTAGTTCAATGTTTGCATCTGCTATACCTTCAGAATCAACTGAACGCTTCAATTCTTACACCGACTATTATGCTGCATCGTGGCGGCACGGTAACATCACAATCTATAGCACGTAATGCAGTGTATTCTGGCTCATTTGTGTCTATGGCCAGTTTGGTTGAAAAAGAGACACTAGAATTCTGCAGGTTGATTATAGCTCTGTTTGCTAGCAGAAAATTAATTCAGAGTATTAAACTGAACCCGTTACAATATTGCACGCGTTACAATATTCTAACCAGTTCTGTTCAACTGATCACTGCTCAGAACCAGCAAAGAAGAGCAAAAAAAAATGTAACTATCCACTCGTTCCATAAAAATCCGCCTGGCTGTAGTCTAGAATAACTTTAGTTGCTTTCTTGATGGAAAACCGTGATTTTATTGTGAAGTGGATTATACAATGACGCCGATTTTTTGCAGATGAGTTGGGTTAGATTGCAGAGAGTTGGGTTAGATTTGCAGAGAGTTGGGTTAGATTTGCAGAGAGTTGGGTAGATGGAAGTTGGGTTAGATTTAGTGGTAAGCACTAGGTTTAATACATTGGCGGAAGTAGGAGTAATGCGAGTAGAAAGTCAATGAACTTTGTCATGTTAAAGTCGTGGCAAAAAAACAAAAACTATATCTGTTATAACAATGAAAAGCAGCTTCATCGTCAACTTTTCAATGTTTCTTGGAGAAATAACCCGCTTACGTCAATGCCCGCATGCTGCGTTATCAGTTATAAGGATGAATTCTGGCTTTTGAGTGTCCATTGCCGAAAGGTAATGGAACGCGAAATTCCCGAACAGGAGGAAAGAAAACAAGAAGCTGCTGGGGCCTCCGCCAACAACCCAAACTTACCCAGTGCCCCTTGAGATTGGTAGCATGCTTCGCCGCATAAAGAGTGGCATTGCGGCATAGTTGACTTTCAAACTCCGCTACGGTGTGTGAGCAATTCTAGGTTCTGTTCATACATTTCTGGGAGTGCAATTTGATTGATATGTGCGGTTTAACATCCCAAAACCACCAGTACGATTGTGAGAGATGCCGTAATAGAGGGCTCCGGAAATTTCTACCACCTGCGGTTCTTTAACGCGCACCTAAATCTGAGCACACGGGCCTACAACATTTCCGCCTCCATTGAAATGCAGCCGCCGCAGCCGGGATTCGATCCCGCGACCTGCGGGTCAGCAGCCGAGTACCTTAGACAATAGATCACCGCTGACGGGGCTGCAATTTGAGTAATAGTTGGGACTTGGGAGAGTTTTGGCGTCGAAAACTTCAGGCGTTGTCGCACACTGGCTCTATAAAGCTATAGCGGTCCCACGAAAGCGTCCGAATTTTCAGTTATGTGCGAAATATCGGCACATGCTTCTTATCATCACAGTGTGCGCTGGCATACCACATCTGGTATTCTAGTTTTCTCATGTCAGTCTGCCACCCCATATTGTGCATTTTCCCTTGTGCCACGCATTTATAGCGATCATCGAATATGACAATGAAAGTTTTGTAGCACAAAACTCTGTAGCATGAGACACGCCAGCATAGAGCATATTTTGTGGGAATGCGCACATATACAAGACGCCAATGCAGTCTCCCCAGAACAGCTTGGGGCGCGGTGGAGACAGCTCAGATCGGGCAGATCAAATATGGGCCATCCAGTGAGCACGGGAGGTGGCTGAGAGACAGGGACTCTCCACCGCCCCTGGGGCGGCTTATGCCCACGCCTCAAACCGCTGGTTTGAATAAAGTTTGTCCACTCACTCAGCATTTGACCATTGTTTAAGTAGACTCGACTGTAATAGAAATTCACACCGACTCCTGAAGCTGTTAACGCGGGCTCCACGCTGACAATGTTCTAATCCGAATGTGCGGTGCTTTTTAACGTGGTTAAAGAGCTCGTTTTGGAAGAAATCGCGTTGTTTTCGTCGTCGTCTCTAACTGTGAGCGAAAAAAAAAAGAAACAGCGTTAACACAGAGCGAAAATTCGAGGTAAGTGTAATAAATACTGGAAGAACACGATTGCGTACTCACACGTGCGTTCAGACTCACACGCGCCCGCACACGCACAAATAAATAGCGTGAACCTCTGCTTCTCTTTTTTCATTTTTGAAGCTTAAACAATCGGAAACAATCAGAGCTATATGATTTCGACAAAAAAATCGCGCAACAACCACCTATTTACGCAACAAGTTTTCGAGTCAAACAGGGGCTTAGCCAGAGAATAAGACATCGAGCCCGTGCCCCCCACCCCGCCCCACCCGAAATATTTTCGCCATGGCATAGAGAGCAAACAATGGCCTTGCCCCCCACCTCGTGATATAAAGAGGGAGTGGAGAGAGGCGAGACGGTGCTTGAATTACCACTCTCCTGAATGGCATACAGTAAAACCTCGATGATACGAATCTCGCGTGATCACCAATATTATTCGTATCATCCAAGATTTGTAACAGCAGGAAGTAAGGGAAATTAGCATGCGACAAAAGAAAGCTGGCGCGCATTTTCATTTTATTTTTTTGTTTTTCAGGGCCGCAGCAGTCATGAATAGCCGTGAATGACTGCCAGTGAAGTTTCTAGTGGTTAATGATCCCACCTGCACCCGTAAGTATATGACCTGTGAGTAATTATCAATCTATCGAGAAACAGCAATTGTATTGTGATATCCGCGGCAGGCATAAGCGCACCTTCCAAATTTTAGTATTTTTGTCCGCATGACCACTTGAACGACAGCGCTAGTTTGTCTCTGTTCGTCCATCGTCTTTTGCTCGTTTTTTTTTTTTTTTTAACGATCACGAATAATCAACTATCCCGGTTCAACGCCATTGTGAAGCGCATGACACCAGAGTACTGCGGGGAAAATTCTTGGTACGGATGCTGCTGGAGCACTATCCTCGTGTTTCATCGGCTCACAAGGCAGTCAAAGCGCTCTTGCGATTTCCGAGGACTACGGGCCTATGTGAATGCCTTTGGACTTTTGCGTAGCACCACCTCTGCATACGCGTCAGCCCATGTACTCACAGTTTTCTCCTCTCTTTCCTTTCTCTTTCCTCTCTCATCTTTATACTCTCCTTTCCCATTCCCCCAGCGTGGGGTAGCGAACCGGGCATGTGCCTGGTTAAACTCCCTGCCTTATCTCTTGTTGTTCTTCATTCCTTCCTTCCTTCCGGTCATCATTCACCTTTGATAGAGTGTTTGTTTCACAAGGCTATGGCTTGTATCGACTTGGCAGCCACGTGTGAACACAGTACACCAATAACAGCACGCATCAACGCGTTCAAAAAAAAAAAAAAAACACAGCGACGAGCCGACGGTGCTGGTGATGGACTCCGCGAAGGTACACAGACGAACATTAGGGCCTGCAAAATTCGCGCAAACAATGAGCGAGGCTACGATGCGTCACTGAAGGTTGATTCTGATCACTGTGCAAGATAAGTATTTTCCCTACGCCGTGATTCTGAACAAGTGACAACGCGGTGCGCATGCCAGTGCCCGTGCATGCACGGCTGCTGCTGAAAAGCATTTATTCACAGATGTTATTTACAGGGAGGGTGGGAACGGTCCTTAAAGGGCCGCCCCGTACAAACACTGCACGGTGCGTCTTCAGCGACAACGTGGACAGCACATCTGCCTATACCTGCGTTGTAGCGTACGCTTTTGTATAAAGCGTCGCGAGGTGGAAGTAAGTTCGCAACAACCGAACTCCGTTACACTTCAAAATAATGGACCTTGGCCGGGGCCAAAGAAAAATTTGTGTCACCTCGAAATTCGTATGAGCGGTGATCATACGTATCACCGAGGTTTCAATGTTGTATGCCTCTTTGGGTGGCTCGTCCTCATCCCGAGCGGATGTGTTCAGGCACGGCGTGTCACCGTATGTATCCATAACGTTGGTGAGCCTTTAAAGGCCCACACGCGCAGCGTAAGGCCCACAGCAGCACGCTTCTCAAGCTGTATTTACACGACGGACGTGATCACGTACTTATCTGTCACGTGACATGCGACGAGATTTGGATCCCCCCCCCCGCAGCCAGCATTTACACGACAGGGGAGAATTCACGCTTCAAGCGAAGATTTCGGCATTGCTCCCCGAGGATTCCAACTGTGATTTGGGACGTTTTACAAATCGGTGCGCACGGACCGAAGCGGGAACGCAGGAACGGCTGGCGTATGGTGACGTAGTACGCGATCCATAGGCTCACATCGTGATTTGGTCTGTCGTGTGAATACAGCTTTAGGAGCACTGTTCGGCACGGTAACTACAGCGGGTAGCCGAGAAACACGGGCTGAAGGAGTCGCGGTAACCAGAAAGGGACATCGTTTCGAAAAGCGCGTTGGGGGACGACGTATGTCTCGTGCGATTTGCAGACACAGTCGGCGAGGCGGATCAAGCGGCTTTGGGAGAGAAGGCCAGTCGACGAAGCGAGAGCAGCAAAGAAAGCGCGAAGCTATCGATCGCCGCGTGTCGATCATATATCGCTTGTAACTCCGCTATTACGGCACTATTTCGAGAATGCTTCGTGGCTGCGTTTCAGTTGTAGACTCGTGCGCTACTGCAACGCCATAAGTAAATCTCGACCTCTGAGTGGTTCAAAGGCCCTTCAAGTATTGGGTATGCTATGTTGCGATCGACTATTACACACAAGACTCATTGTAACGAAGTCGCTGGTGGCACAAAAACAGCTTCATTGTAACCGAAAAACTGTTATGAACTCATACTCGTGACACTGTTAATGACAAGGCCATACCTTAATGCGTTTGGGATAACCAATCATTTGCTACATCAGTACTCAGTGTATTGATAGAGATATTGCTTAAAGGACTAATGCTTTTGTGAGGAAGAACATAGACACTTGCAGAAGTGCACTGCCATCGCCTGGCTCGCTCGGTCGTTCGTTCCCTGGCTACGTCATGCCTGCTGTTGCTGCTATCATCTCGGCCGCTGCGTACCTTAATAAACTCCCGTAACACTTTAAACTAACGAAAGGGGATTGAGAGGTCTTAGATGCGACGTAATGTAGCCGATACATAACGTAGCCAAATAAAGCCTGTGGTTCTGAACTGTACTTTTTAATTGAGGTGTAGTTACCATTACATCGAGGAAAATCAATAAAATGCAAAAAAGAGAGAGAGGAACTTGCCGCTGATCGCAACCAAGCTCACAACCTTTGAACTATGTCCCCAATGCTGTACGAACTGAGCTCTGGCAGCCTCTATGTCTACGTCATAGGTGTATCTGCTGGGAAGGGGGGGGGGGCGCTAGTCTTTCACTGAAGAATGAAAGTTACAGAAACAAAGCTCCCCATCTCCACTTTCGACAGTAGTCACTGTCACCTAGGGAAACCAATAACTGAAAAAAACTTTTCCTCCAACGCATCAATCGAGTAATCTCATAGTAACATTTCTCTTACGTACGCTTCTGCTCAGACGATAGCGTTTGCAAAAAAGGATGAAATTTTTGAAAACGCTTTTTCTTGTCTAGTGAATCGTAATCGCCTTTCATACGTAGATTGTGTACATCGTGGAAGCTTTCATATTTATAAAAATAATCATTTTCATGACCAATCGTGTGTTGCTAACTTTTATGTATTTTCTCTATTGGACCAGCTATATTAGCCACGTAGGCTATTGGTCCAACTAGTTTGTACGCATCTTTTACACGTCTCAATAAACTCGTTTTGATTTGATTGTCCTCTGTGTCTCATGACCATACGCTGCATGTAGAGTCTCTGCGGTGCAGGCCACTAATGCCACATTGTTACGCCATTGCTCTCCAGCACTGCAGAGGAGGCTACCGCTGAGCAGGGGTTCTTAAGCACTCCGTCGTGCTTTCATTCTGCTCATCCTAGCCTGAAATTTAATTAATCGATGATAAAAATACGGGCGAGATCCAGTCAACGTTTTATGGCCTGATGCAAACTCTTCCTGTTTTAGCGAATCCGTTCTCTTTAACCTAAAAAGAACAGCATCAGCACTGATCTAAGCTGCACGGTGCGAGTTGAGCGTGAAGCAGTGCAAGATAGAATTGGGAGAACAAAACTATATATCTGGTTTGGTGCTCTGCTTAATCCTGCTTGGCCTTGCTTATCAATATCGCATTGCTTATCAGTAGAAGCCAGGATGATTAGGCATTAAAAAAGATCTACGCATATCCACGAAGTGAAAGCTTATGATGGGGAGAATCAGTGTGTAATAGATCACGAATTATGGCCTTCGATTTTGTTAGGGGATTTAAGAGCCTTTTATTTGTTCTTGTTAACTTTTTTATGATGTGCTTTGATGGCTGGTTAAATATCGATATTTTGGCCGTGTTCTGGCCTTTTATATTGTTTGTCTTGGTCAACAGCCGCTACATGACATTTTTTGTTGTTCAGAGATGCTTCGGTTTGATCATATGCACCTGCGCGACATCTGTTGTAAACGCCGGACAGTGGTTTACGAACATTGGGCTGCTCTAAGGGGCTTCGCCTATAAACGGCGTGTTTTAGGCGCCAAATGTAGGCAGGTAAAACAACGTTTCAGGCGTCGAAAATAGGCAGGCAGAACGCGTTTTACGACTTCAACGTCATAAGTATATGCGAAATAACAGTTTACGTAAATGCAAATAATTTCAATATGGAGACATATGGTATCTATATCGACGATGGGAAAGCAAAAATGGTTATTGCGTATGATTGCACAAAGGCGCAAACAGTTGAACATATCCATGCATTGGTCGTTTGTCCCCCGCGATTCGATGAGTAAGGTGTCTCCTTTCATTCTCTACCATGGTGACTCAGGTGCCCACTGTCAAATTAATGCCATCCTGAGTCTCTCTGCCTCTGTTTTCGGCATGGCTGAAATTGGCAGCACTGGAGCAGACAACCAGACTGCTATATGATTGTATAGAGGAGATGTACGCCTCGAGTTGGCCGTGCTTAATCGCTTCCCTGTCGCTGAACACGTTGGAGAGGCCCTCCTACAAACATCTTTAGATCCGAAGCACCTCTTTGACTAGCCTATGTAACGCTGTTCCTCCGTGCGTCCATAGAAACGCGCTGCAAGGCGCTCCTCTCGCTGCAGGTGGTGGAGCGGTGCCAAGAAGGTCACGCTGCAGCTGCGCGTTGACTCCATGCTCCCATCGCAGTGTGCGCTGACGTCACTCTCTCCCTCGCTTGCTGCGTGCTCACCGCAACAGCTGCCTCGTC
Source organism: Rhipicephalus microplus (assembly GCF_013339725.1). Lineage (NCBI taxonomy): Eukaryota > Metazoa > Arthropoda > Arachnida > Ixodida > Ixodidae > Rhipicephalus > Rhipicephalus microplus. The sequence goes on from NC_051167.1 coordinate 137,406,488, forward strand.
CGTTCACTTGCAACACCTGCCGCTCACTCCGCTCCCGCGACCGCCGCTTGCTACACCGCCGACTCGTCGGTTCATGCGTAATTAACTTGACGCGTGCCTAACGTACGCGTCGAACCATGTCTGTAAGGGTCACCTTTTTCTAGCTTCACCCTCTCCACTGCTCACAACGCTCGAGCACACGTCGAGTGGTAACACCCTTTCGTCTCATTTATGTGTGGTGGAGAGGACGCCGGTAGACGACGCTCCTTCCCTCGCCGAAGAGATTAGGCCTAGATTCGCTCGCAGGATTTCAAGCTGGACGGTTGTGCCCTCGCGATCTCCGACGCCAGCGTAGCTCCCGCCGACTGGTTCGCCCTCCGCGGTCTCCTGACGCCGTGCAGCTCCCGCATGTGGCGCCCCGCCCTTGGACTGCTTCGACCAGATCCCCACTTTCCTATCTCCTTCTTTTTCCGTCGCTTGCCTGTCTATTTCTTCATCTATTTTCCTTCTATTCTTTTTATCACTCCTTCCCCCCACCCCTATAAGGCACTGCGCCGTGTCGCCTGAAGGCAGACAGAAATTAGGTGCCTTTTTTCCTCTTCCTTCTAACCACTACCACGACCAGATTAGGCCTAACCCGGCCATCGCTTCAAACGAACCTTCCAGCGCTCACCGCAGCACCCACGTTAGCGCCGCTCAACTCGTGACGCCACCCATGCGCAACACTGCTGCTTCGCATCTCATCAAGGTTCCCTTTGGGAAGATGGTGTGAATTTTTTAGGCGCACACTTTTTTCATAACTATTGTAAGCTGTCAAGGCATGGACGTATGACGAGCGAAGGACACAGGAAGCGCTACTTTTAACTGAAAGTTGAATGGAAGGGAACACCAAATATATATGTGTAGCCTCCTCGATGAAAGAGCGTGAAAACGAAAAGAATAATAGACCATTCGAAAAAAGTAGTGCTATCACTATGCAGAGTTCATTCGCGCCAACACGTGTGAAGGATGTATGCGCTGGCACGAGTCCAAGTGAAGACTGTCAGTCATCACGCCGATATCGCCTGCAGAAGTGCCAATGCGCACATTATGTGACTACCACATGCGCACACTTAAAAATTCAGTTCCTTGCTTGTCAAGGCAATTGAAGGAGCACTAACCACAATTAAACCATCCCTCTTCATCTCGGCGGCCTCGACAATTGGTCAATTAGTCTAGAGTCAATGTACAAGCCCCGATATATAACATCATGGCGTATTGGCGTAAATAAACTCTGCATAGTGATAGCATGATCTTTTTTGGTCGTTCCTTTATTCTTGTCTTGTTTCATGATCTTTTTTTTTCCTTCTGGAGGCTACTCCAATATATTTAGTGTTCTCTTCCATTAATATTCCAGTTGAAAGTATCGCTTGTCCTGTGTCCTTCGCTCGTCTTAATTATTACGTGCCTTTAGCGCTTACAAATGTTATGGATCAGTACCAACTATAGCCCGAACCAAGCGCACACTTTTTGTTTGTGGACTGCGTAGACGGATGGCTGGGCATAAATTTAGCACATGTCAAAGCGTTAACATCGATATATTCATTCTTTTATACTCAGTAGTGTACGAGCGTTACGAGAAATCTAGGAAATATATTTAAAAGAACATGGTTGATCCCTCCATGATAGGAATCGGTAAAATACGAAAGCCAAACGTGTCCTTACGGAAAGTAGTTTAACGCTTACTATACATTGACATAAGCAATGCCTATTGGTGTTTGGAAGATATATATTAGCACCACTTAACGTGGGTGCATCCACGTTGACGCTTAATCATACATCTCCGTATCCCGAAGCCCATATCCCATCATACCCATCAATAAACCCATATGACGTCGATAATGATTAAACAAACCTTTCTGGTCACGCATGTTTGTGGTAGCTGTAATAGTTAACGGTGAGAGCGGAACCAGAGAAAGCAATGTGGCAGCTCGAGGAGCATGACTGATTGGACGACGAACTTGGACTAAGGCTGCTTAGTCGCAGCATCTTGGAGTTATTATAATAAGCTATAGAAAGTAACGTGTACCGTGGTCTATATATTCGTATTATGTGCGTCCAACTACGGCCGCTCTTTGCTATGACGTAACAGTCCGCATGACGGTGTAACGATGAAGCAATGACTAATTCAGCATGTCGCCGTTCGCGAGGAGAGAGGATGTGCCGCTTAATTCACCGTGGCCAGCCGGCGTCAACTCTGTTTTCCTATGGAGTTCCCTTCGTCAAGAAGAAACTATTTCACCCACTAGCACTCGGCAACATCCTCGGCGGTCGTCATTCAACGCATACGTTCCCGATTTCGCAGCGTTTGAATTGCCCCGAAGTGGCAGAGCTTTATCTCATGCCGTTGCCCCGCCGCGGTGGTCTAGTGGCTAAGGTACTCGGCTGCTAACTCGCAGGTCGCGGGATCAAATCCCGGCTGCGGCGGTTGCATTTCCGATGGAGGCGGAAATGTTGTAGGCCCGCGTGCTCAGATTTGGGTGTATACGTTAAAGAACCCCATGTGGTCGAAATTTCCGAAGCCCTCCACTACGGCGTCTCTCATAATCATATGGTGGTTTTGGAACGTTAAACCCCACATATCGATCAATCAATCAATCAATCAGTCATGCCATCGTGTCGGCAGCGTGAAGCAGCAACATGGCGTCTATGCCCACGGTCATTTGGACGCACCAAACGGTGGACTGAGAGCGTCACCCTCGCACGCATTATTGAACGGACATCGCCGTCGCGCATAAGACGAGTGTATCCCATTGCAACTTCGTCGCATAAAGGTGGCTGTACATACCTTCTGCAGCGATGTAAGCCCACAAAAATCCTGTAAGCTTGACGATGCCTTCCGCACTAAATGTACCGCAAGAGTTCACAGAGCACGCTGTGGAGCACAGAAGGCCAACGGAAAACTGTGGCTGCACAACGCACCATGAAGGCAGCGCTGCAATGCTCGCAGACACGGCAGATAAGAAAGAGCGAACGACTCACCGAGCGCGCATGTGCGAACCGTAACAGCAGGTGCGCATACATTCGTTTCGTGTCTTGTGTAAAAGGGGTGGTATACGAGACGCCCTTTTCGTGCGGACACGTTTACGTGGGCCAATCTGGGCGGTGTCTCAATATCCGTCTACGCGAGCACCACAGCTCTTTGAAAGGCACACCGTCATCCCACTTGGCATTACATTGCCGTCAGTGTGGCTGCACTCCAATGTTCGAACAAACAGCTGTGCTATTCCGTCACAGAGAGCAGCTAACCCGAGAATTAGTTGAGGCCTGTATCATCCGAAAACATGGCGATAAGTGCGTGAGTCAACCGTCTGTACTCCTTCACGATAAAGAGTTTTCATTCCTAATGAGCACGTTTTCGTAGTTTCACCGAGTTAAGCCTGCGCAGTTGGTATTATATTTTTCGTTGTAGGGTTTTTCGGGGGGCTGTTAAGTTTTTCTAAATTTTTCTTGGTTCCTTTTACACATGCGCGTTTACCTGTTTATTCCCTGATATTACATTTTTTAGTTTTGTTTGACATTGTATAACATTATATGTGTAAAAAAAGAAGGCGTGAGATTTCTGAGATTTGATTTCGTATATATTCATGTGTGTTTCCTAATAAACTTGGTTTGAAGTTTAGCGCTCGTGTTGTCTACGTTTCTTTCTTTTGTCTCCGTTTTGTGGCGCTAAGATTTCTTAGTCATGCATCGTTACCAACCCGCCCAACTCGCCGCACTCGTCAATTTTTTTTATTTTTTAACGGAAGTATTTTGCTCCCACAGGGGCCTTTCAGGTTCAGCGGGCAGTTTTGTTCTGATTGCATTTTTATGAAAGTTGTTCGTCCCGCAGTAGTTTTCTGTAGCTCTTTTTTGGCACTTTTGGCACTTAGTAGTATTTACAAAGCGAAAGCTTACCTAAATTAGCATACCTAAATGCAATTTATCCTCACAAATTCCCCGATGCCGCCTGCACCGCTTGCGGGCAGACCGCCACGTTAGCACACATGCTGTGGGAGTGCGGGTCGGTTGGACCGACTTATTGCAAACCCGAGTGGGATGCGCTTCTGCACAGCCCAGAACTTCAGGACCAAATCCTGGCCGTCCAGTGTGCCCGCGACAGGGCCGTCAGGCTAGACCTGCCGGTCCCCACGTGGGAGTAGTCGGGTGACGCGTGGCAACCTCAGCGTCTGCACTGGACTATAATAAAGTTGTTGTTGTTGTTGTTCTCCTATTGTTAGTGGCGCATACCCACTGTGGGGGATTGCCAAGAATCGAGTGGCTTTAATATTTACTGTTCAGATTTAGAATGATGGAGGTATAACAGAAAGATTGATTGATTGATTTGTGGGGTTTAACGTCCCAAAACCACCATATGATTATGAGAGACGCCGTAGTGGAGGGCTCCGGAAATTTAGACCACCTGGGGTTCTTTAACGTGCACCCAAATCTGAGTACACGGGCCTACAACATTTCCGCCTCCATCGGAAATGCAGCCGCCGCAGCCGGGAATCGAACCCGCGACCTGCGGGTCAGCAGCCGAGTACCTTAGCCACTAGACCACCGCGGCGGGGCATAACAGAAAGATTACCGATAGCTTATAGGCAAGTGTGGTGCTTAATGTAATGCATACCAATATTTACATAAACAAATTTATTCTTAGAATAGAGCATTAATCTGATTTTATACGTATATAATTATGTGGACATGTTAAGATAATGAAACTGGTTAATTAGTCAACCTATTAGTTTCATCAATATAATCCCGGACGGCCGCGCATACTGTGCCATTAGAGAAACCAGAAATGGAAGCTCCAAAAAGTTGTTATCACTCACTCACTCACGTGCTCCGTAGTCGTCTGCCGCCGCCGATGTCCATAACAACTATCGCGCTAAATAAGACAAAGACTCAGTAAATAAAAAAAAACAACAACAAGGACACAATGGGATGCAATCGAACCAAGGTCCCGTGTGTGACAGCTCAGTATTCAACTGCACCCCATTGCAAACTTGCCCTAGGCAGGCTTGATGTTGGGAAAGGAATCACGTTAGTATGAGCGATAAAGCGTTTTAGAACAGCAATGGTGAAACCAGGCGTCGCACAATGCGAATTGCGTAACGAGTGGGTCGTTCAATGCTCCAACCTGTTACAAAAGGTTGTTATTGATCACCTGTTAACTGTGGTGCATACCCACTTCAGGCATAATTCTTCATCTTCGTCAGGCACTGAATAAATAAAAAAAATGCACACAAAATTCCGTGCAATTGTGTACGGATACCACGCTGCTAGGAAGAATGACGAAAAATAGCACTACGAATGCTGGTCTACTATACCCAGAAATTATTACTATTAATGCTGTAGTGTGTACTCAGCAAGTGTGCTAGCAGTAGTTACGTAATGAGCGTTTAGAAAAGCCTCTGAAAGGCCGCTCTTCTAGCTTTCGCTGAGACTGTGCTGCGCGTTTCACGCAGGCGGGCCTGGCGGTTTTTATTTAGTTGTTCGTCTGTATCCTGAATAGATGTTTCAGCAGTTTCTAACAAACGCAAATTAGGAGATCCAACGTAGATGGTGTAGTTTGTTGGTGTATAATAATAATAATAATAATAATAATAATAATAATAATAATAATAATAATAATAATAATAATAATAATAATAATAATATCATGCGCGTGTGCTCTGTGTTTTCGCCGCTAGCCTTTGCTTTAGATTCGGGCACAACCGCAACGCCACAACTGTAAATTTCGATCTCCGGGTGGTTTAGGGACCTCTACACAATTGAAAAACCAGAACAAAACAAAAACATATGTTTTGGTGCAGTAAGGCATATGGCATTCCGTTTAAGTATTCGTTTTGATAAAGAAAACCACAACGCAGACAATCAAACTCGTATGCAGGGTGATAAGGCACCTGTGAACAATTAAACCCCATCCCATGATGCACGCGTTCCCAGTAAATATTTGCACTTCACACTGCCTTACACATCGCACGGGGGGCTTCGAGTGACGTCAAACGGTCTGCACTTCTTTCCGCTTTAAAGGGCCACTCACCAGGTTTGACAATTTTGATAATTGATTGATATGTGGGGCTTGACGTCCCAAAAGCACCATATGATTATGAGAGATGCCGTAGTGGAGGACTCCGGAAATTTCGACCACCTGGGGTTCTTTAACGTGCACCCAAATCTGAGCACAAGGGCCTACAACATTTCCGCCTCCATCGGAAATACAGCCGCCGCAGCCGGGCTGACAATTTTGAGCTGACAAGCGCAATGCGTAGACGAGGCGTTCATGATCACGTCTGCCAAAATTTGCAACGCTACGCGCCGCGGAAATGGGTCAAAATTTAAGATGAAGGCTGCTCCCCCTCCCCTCTGCCGGCGCACGCGTAGAGAACGAGGGCATGACGTGGGCGTAGGAATGGCCCACGGCAATGCGGTGACGTTGGTAATTCTAGCTCACTTTAACGTTGGTCCTCTACGTAGACGACTCTGCTCTGACGTTGTCAACAGTATACCACGTGACATGGCAAAAGTTATTTAACACAACACGCGTAGTTTATGTATTTGTTGCTTTAATAGATTAATAAAGCTTGGAATAAGTAATGAGATGCAATAAAAAATTGTGCACGTTTTTTTACATTTTTTTTTTCGTGAAATGCTACGAGACGCGGGGATAAAGTGCCAGCGTTTCGCATGCGTTCGGGTCCCTGCGGTCAGCGCATTGCTCTGAGCAGACGGCTGCCGTGGAACGCTCCTACGCGTTCGCGCACTCATTGTGTTCATCTACTCTACCGCATCGAAGCCAGCGTTTCCAAATAATCCCACAAAAACAGGCAGAAGACTACAAAATAAAGCTGGTCAACAAAGCAACGCCGCTTGCGTGCACGGGGGCTGGGCTTGTTCGGGCACGTCAGGCGCACGTCACCTCTTGGTCGGATGCCGGAGAGGCCACGTGGGGAAGAGGTTTGGCTTGCGAAGGCTACGCGGAGGAGCGGCAAGGGTTTCAAGCTCGCCTCCCCTTACCCTCGTTTCGCGCCGCTTGAAAAACCTGTTTTCTCCGCTCGTAATGAACCGATTCGAAAAATTTTTGTGGCAAAACGTTGCTCATCGGACACCCAACAACTTCCACTGTCCTAAAACTCCACTCACGAGGCACCATACTGAACTAAAATTCAGTATGGTGCCTCGTGAGTGGCCAGGTTTGACAAACGGTATGCGTACATGGGGCGTTCACGTTTACGTCTGCCAAAATTTGAAACGCTACGCGCCGTGGAAATGGGTCAAATTTGAGGAGGAACGCTGCTCCCCCTCCTCCTTGCGGGCGCCCGCTCAGAGAATGAGGGCATGACGTGCACGCACGAATCGCCCAACGTACACGGTAGTGCAGTGACGTGCTCTGACGTTGCCGACGGCATACCACGTGGCATGGCTTAAATGATTTAACACGACATGCGTAGCTTACGCAATTTGTTGCTTGAATAGATGAATAAAACTTTAGATAAATAACAAGACACAGTAAGGAAATGCGAGCGTCTTTCTTTCATTTTTTTTCTCCTGTGAATTGCAACGAGATGCGGGGCTAATGTGGCAGCGTTCCAAATTCGTTCGTGTCCCCTCCTCCCCCGCTCTGCGCATCGAGCAGACGACAGCCGTGGAAGCGAATGCAACGCTCCTACGCGTTCGCGCCCTGATTGCGCTCGTCTCTTCTACCGCGTCTCAGTAAACGCTTTTGCAGGCCCTCGATCACGATACCACCACTCTCGAGCCGGTGAGATGTCGCAGTTTGTGTGCTCAGTAGCAGGTTGCAAGCCTGCTGACCAGCGTGGGCGCATTCGACATCGCTTGCCGAAAGACGAAGCGCTGCGCCGTACCTGGCTGCAATGCATTGGCCTTCCGGCAAAGCAGAAGTGTGCGCTTATTTGTGGTCGGCACTTCAAGCCGGAGGATTACATCCACGATCCGCGGATTCAAGATGGATTGAACATTGTGATGAGGCATGTGCTGCGCCCAGGCACACTACCAACGCTCTTCGTTCCGAACAAGGCGGTAAGTGTTATTTTCTTTTAGTTCCATTCGCAGTGTAAGCGGCAGGTGAATGTGATAACAGAGCACCATTTACTTGGCAGTTTGGTGTGCGTAGTGCACGCAGTGTCTTTTTGAATGTCGAGTGTGCGAAATCGGGCACAAGTACGTAAATGCGAAGTGACTCGATACTGACCGCACGGCAGAACATACCACCATACCACCCGATGCTTAGAGTGACAACTACCGCATACCACCCGTTGTTTAGAGTGTCATACCGCATACCACCCGTTGTGTAGAGTGTCAACTAACCGAGCAGCAATAGCTACGCACCTAGCATGTGTTTTAAGCATACATTGTTTTTTATATCTTCTTTAGTTTTTTAATGGGGCACGATAAGTATGTTGAACGCCTCCTAAAAAATTGATGCCTGAAACGTGAGCCGCGAACAGGCTGCTCTACCCTCTGATGTTACCCTCCTCCTTCGGTACGAAGGGGAGCGTCTCCGACGTCCGCCCCCTGCGAACACAGCAATGCAGTCGTCTCCGACCAGCCGTGATGTCACGTGACAGCAGTACGGTTATGCCACGTGACTTAGCGGTACGGAGGCGAGCGGTCTCACGCGGTGGCCGGTCGCAACACACGGCAGGAGGCATGGCCTCCAAGATTGCTTGATGGCAGGTGGCTCCCAATTGAAAAGACAGCGACGTTCCAGGCACAATTTTTCTAAGAGGCGTTGGTATCTCTAACGAATCATAGTTTAACTTGTCCGCCGTTCATATCACACAGAATATAGTGAGTTATTTTACCCGCGATGCACGTCACTTTACGAAGCACGAGCTGATACACCCAATGTGATGGTTACAGAAATGTGAACATTTTCCTTTCTGAATTTTCTGCTAGGCGAGTGCACAAAAAACAACAAAAAACATTGAAAGATACTTCCACCTTCGAACGTTGTGTAGAAATTGCAGCAGTGCCTCAAGATATAAGAGATGAGCGTATAAAAAGTGAGCTTCATTTTTACTTCTCTGATTTTCAGGATATGGCCGACGCATGCAGCAACGTCACTAAAGCATCACAAACCGTAAGTGTGACGTTGCATCTGAACGCTGGGCACTGATTTAAGTAATGTTGGCGTGTTTGCAGGGTGAGAGATGCAGATGTAGGAGAAACGAGCTGCTTTCCACAGCCCAGGCTGCGCGGGAAGATTGCAGACGGCGTACGACATCTGAGAATGGAACGCAAACGCTCCCAATCATGCAAACGACTGCTATTCAGACAACAAAACAGAGCACCTCTGGAAGAAATGCTGGTGAGCAGGATGCCACGCTGAAAGATGTCGGTAGCCATTATTATATTAAAATAATGACAACTAGCATGCTACCCCAATGAAGGCATAGAGCAAGATATTCGTACTAATTGTTCATGTTTAGATGCTGCACAGAGCAGTATAACTTAGAAGAATGACGTGGTATTGCACGTCTTCCACTGTTCACAGTGGAACTGCGCCCGCTGCAATACTGCACCGAGGTGCCGTGGAGTTTTCGCACTTTTCGCACAACCGCGAAGTTAATTGTGTGTTCTCTCGCTTTAAACAAATACTACTATTTCGAAAGCGTTCATTTACACCAACAAGGTAAAGTACATAATGATGACAAGAATTTTATTTTGACTAGTCAGTGAAAAGGGAGGCATTATATAGGTACAAGTGGTGTGCTTTCATTGTTTCCTTTACAAAATATAGCGTCACGGTTAATGCTAGACAGACTACTTACCCTTTGCAACTGTATATGGAAGAAAGATTTGTTTGAGAGGTCCAGATGGAAGTAAGCAAACAATTCAAATATCGGAAAAGTAAATGTGTGTGCTTCTGAGAGCTGCAGGTTGGATGAGTTGCTGTTTTTGTGACAATGCCCTACATTATTGCAGGCACGCAGGCGGACTTTGACGTTCGACTCCAGATCACAACAGGCATGCAGACTGACAGCTGCGACATGCCCTTGCTGCGAGCAAGACTTAAACAATACTGTGATCCCCCTGCTTTGGCCTGGGAGTGTGGTGCTCAAGCTATCACACCAGTGCAGAGAGCATCCTTTCTGGAAGCTGAAGAAATGAAGTGCAACGATGTAGGATTGGTCGACACCAGCTACAGGCTTCCATCAGAATGAACAAGCAGCTCGAGCACGACAACACACAAATCGGGCACGACAGCACACATTTTTTTTTCTGCGTTAGCGCTGCTTGCCACGCAATGACCACACAAAGACCTGTGTCGAAGGCAGTGTCGCAGTTTTAGTGAAAGCAGTGCAACACGCAAGAAGCATGACCCGAACGTCTTCGCTACTGACAAGCTCTGAACAAGACATTGCCAGTTTGAACACACTCAAGCATGAAACAGTAAGTTCACGAAGCGGACTAAGTGTAATAGTGTAACGTACCATGTCATCTCCTTCGCCTGGAGAAGGTGGACTGTCAGATCCCGGTGCGTCGTCCCGGACCGTGGTTGCATGCAGCGACGCGACGTGGTGTGTCACGCTAAGGATCCATGATCCGTGCCAGCCTTTTCAAACTCGCGCGCACCGAAGCACCCATTCCCACAGAAACAGGCATTACGCCACAAAAGGCTGGTGGACAAAGCAACGTGCTCGGGGAGTGGACTTGTTCGGACTCATCATGCGCACGTGACCTCTTGGTCGGACACCCGAGATAGTACGGAAGAGATCTCTGGCTTGCGAAGGCTACGCGGCGGAGCGGCAAGGGTTTCAATATCGCCTCCTCTCATCCTCGTGTCGCGGTGCTTCGAAAGAATGGTTTTCTCAATTTGTATTGAACCGATTGAATAAAGAAATTTTTGGCATAATGCTCCTCATCAGACACACAACAGTTTCCATGGTCTAACTAAAATTTGTTATGGGGCCTGGTGAGTGGCCCTTTAGCATATAAAAGGAAGATTGTCTGGCAATTCGTTCAATGTATTGTGACTGCCATATGAGTATACCACGGAAATTAAGAGACACCAGAAGAACAGCGTGAATACAATAATGTACGACAAAGGCAAGTTCTCATTACTGAAAATGGCCGCGGAACGAATCCTGGTTCAGCACAGCAGCCGTTTAAATAGATGATATCACTGGCAGTACTCTAAGTAGTAACAAGACTTATAAGACACATCCTTCCTCTCCCCTCCCATCAGGACACGTGGTGCTCGATACAACTTCTCTGGAAATGGACGTTCGCAGGGCGGAATGGCGGCCAACTTTCTGACCCATCCCCGCACTCGCTGCGTAACTGATACATTAAAACAAGAGGTCCACACAACTTATTCGCCTTTATTGAACAGTTTCTGTAGTCTCGCTGCGTTGCTCGGTCTTTGTTGCGCTGTAGTAGTGCTTCATTGCGCTACTATATTTCTCGCGCTTCATTTCGTGCCTCATTGGTTCTTCCGGTATTTCCGCCGAGCCTCACCTTAGCCCCTTCAGCGATGCACTGTATTTCCTCCTTTTCTACCGACTCCTGTCAGAGTGGCACAGCCCTTTTCCATTTCCGCCTAGCCTCTTTCTCTCACTTCTCAGGGCTCGTGACCTGGCCTACGCCAGCGACGTCAATGGCGCGGTGTAAACATCCTCAACATCCCCGCAGTGAAAATTCTGGGCTCGATGCTGGGGCGCGTTTTTGATGTACCGGCTCCTGGAACAGACGGGGAATGTAAAAGCATGTCCGCTATGACTCACTCTAAATGTGACCGCTTTGGTTGCGTACACTTCGCTGCTGCTAATTTTTTTATGATGCCCCGCTGTGGTGATCTAGTGGTTAAGGTACTCGACCCGCAGGTTGCGGGATCGATACTGGCTGTGGCGGCTGCATTTTCAATAGAGGCGAAAATACTGTGAGGCCGTGTGCTCATGTGTGGGTGCACGTTAAAGAACTCCGGGTGGTTGAAATTTCCGGAGCCTTCCACTACGGCGGCTCTCATAATTATATGGTGGTTTCTGGGACGTTAAAACCCCACACATCAGTCAATTAATTTTTTATGATAGTTTCCGGGATGAATATTTTTTTCTAAATTAGTTGCTCCGGACCTGACGAGTCATGTCAACTCTTGCCTGTGAGCAACAAATGTTCAAGAAGTGCTAGATTCAACGTTAGCTCCGAGCTTTCTTTGAAATCAGGAGCGTGATACATGGTCACGCATGTGTCAGTTCGTGTGCAGGATGGGCACAGCGAAATATTTTGTATATTTTGTTGGGCAGAATGGGTGTTGTCAAAAACCATTTATGTTCGTACGTGTGTTCGAATGCACACACACACACACACACACACACACACACACACACACACACACACACACACACACACACACACACACACACACACACACACACACACACACACACACACACACACACACACACACACACACACACACACACACGCACGCACACACACACACACACACACACACACATATATATATATATATATATATATATATATATGTGTGTGTGCAGAAGTAAAACACATGCACATGTTTCTATATTTTCTTTTTAACAGCTCATGTTCGCTTATTCATTTCAATGCTCGTAGTATGCGGAAACATTACGACGACATTCAAAATCTTCTCTCTACAATCACAAAGCCCTTTCCTATCATTTGTATCACCGAAACTTGGCTTTCAGACGCTGATAAAAATATTTTCGGCTTCCCCAACTACTAATCTGAATACGCACACAGACCATCAAGCAATCATGGTGGAGCAGCCATCTATGTATTATCAAACCTGGCGTTCAAACGACGGCATGACCTTGCACTAAATTTACATAACTGTGAAGCTGTATGGGTAGAATTTGATCATTTGTTGCTTAACATCGACAACAAAAATTTTATTTTGGGTTGTATTTATCGTTCGCCCTCTACCTCCATTACCGATTTTTGCAACGCTTTAGACAATGTGCTTGAATCAATATCATCAGAAAATAAAAATGTAGTTATCGTTGGTGACATGAATATCAACCTGCTTGATACCGCGTCCGCTAACTTCACGACATATTCTAACTGCTATCATAGTTATGGTTTTGAATGCCTAATTACTCAAGCTACACGTCTTTCTCTTGACGGCGGGTGCTCACTGATTGATCATGCGCTATCAAACCTTCTGGTCGCTCCTGAAGCAGGCATTCTTACCAGTGATATCACCGACCATTATCCCATTATTCTTAAAACTATTTCAACTCCTATTTGTCGTTCCGCATGCTTTCATAAACTTGTTTTGGATAAGGAAGCACTTATCGAGAACATTACGAAATCAGACTGGCTTGCTGTAAGGGAAACCAACGACCCTCAAGAAGCATTCTCGCGCTTTTTTTCTTTACTTTTACATTACTTCTATTCACATTCGCATAGGAAAAAATGCAAGAAGATCATTGCGTCACCTCAAAACCCATGGCTAACTGATAAATTACTTAAAGCAATGCGCAGAGGCGAGAATCTTTACAAAAAAACCAAGAAACAGCCTTTCAATGTTAAGCTAAGAGCAAGGTACAAGAAATACTGTAACAACCTCTGTGCGCCCTTAAAAGGAGCAAAAAGAAAATACCTCGAACAGAAAATATTGGAATGTGGAAGTAACTCCGATAAAAAACGGAAATTAGTAAATTCCTTTCTAAATAGAAACGGCGACCGAGGAAGCATTACTTCAATAATTCATAACGGCATTGTGCACTCAAATCCACGTGACATTGCTGATACATTCAGTGACTTCTTTTTTCGAACAATCTGCCATCGGACCAAGTTTTAGATTACGAAATCACTCGCTTTCCCCAGTCCTTCTATTTGTTCCCCACTTCTGCCGATGAAGTAACCGTGGTAATTCGGAATCTAAAAACCACTAGCGCTGGTCTAGACGACATCAGTCCATCACACATAAAGCTGATTTCTCTATCTATATCTGACATTCTTGCAGATGTCATTAATCTAATATTTAAAAAGGGGACTTTTCCTCGCGAACTTAAGCGTGCTAGAGTTACCCCAGTATTTAAAAAAGGAGACCGATCATTGGTAACGAACTACCGGCCTTTATGTGTGCTCCCGTTCTTCAGCAAAGTAATTGAGAAATTATTTGAAAAGCGCCTAACTAATTACCTTCGAAAGTTTAGCATTCTTACTGATTTTCAGTTTGGTTTTCGAACAGGATATTCTACTGATTTCGCGTTATTATATCTTACTGAATTTCTAAAGCAGGCGATTGACAATGGCAGTTTAGCTGGATCTGTTTTTGTTGACCTAACAAAAGCCTTTGATACTATTAACCATCAGATACTCTTCATAAAACTGGAAGCAATGGGAATATGTGGTCCTGCTCTGTTATTTATTCGCAGTTATCTCCTTAATCGAAACCAAACGGTCAGTATTTCCGGTACCTACTCCAAACAAACAACAACGAACATAGGAGTACCACAAGGGTCCATTCTGGGCCCACTTTTGTTTTTAATCCATATCAACGATCTACCTAATTTTATCATACACTGTAAATATTTGCTCTACGCTGATGATACGACGATTTTTAGTTCCGATAATAGCATAGACTGTTTAATAAATAAGCTGAGCACAGATCTTCGCAATATACTACACTGGTGTAAGCTAAACAAATTACAGTTCAATCCTCAAAAAACCCAATTCATTCTCTTTTCATCACATCAGCGATCGCTAGTAACGGATCCCACAATTAGTATCCAAAATAATTCGATCCACGCTAGTAATGATTGTGTTTACTTGGGCGTCAAACTGGATAGAAACTTAAAATTCCACTCTCATATTTTAGATGTCAAGAAAAAGCTGTCTTATGGTATACGCATCCTCATTCGGTCTCGCCCCTTTTTTTTCACGTTCCATTCTCTTGTCACTATACTACGCATTTATTCATTCTCACATCAACTACTGTATAACTACCTGGGGCACTACCTACAACACTCACCTCGCACCGTTACAGACTGTTCAAAACAAAGGAATTAAAATAGTCACTTCTAGTTCACATTACACCAATTCAAAACAACTATTCTACAGCTACAACATCCTTACAGTGCGCGATATGGTTAAGTATATTCTAGTCATATGTTTATCCAAGCATATCAATGAGCTATTTCCCATTTCCATCATCCCATCCTCCTCACTTCTCAATACCAACAACACTAGATTTGCTTACCACAAAAACTTCATCTTACCGAAAGCCCGGACTAACTATGGCAAACAAACCGCTCATTTTAGCTCACTTTCCATATGGAATTCACTTCCATCCATCTTAAAAGTAATGAATCCACACTCGTTTGTAAAAGAATTAAAAAAGCTCTTTGTCAACCAATACAACACGTAGCACTTCATTCTCATAGCCCCTAAAGCATGCTCTCACACAAGTATGTATGTGTGTATATATATGTGTATATATATGTGTGTATATATGTATGTGTGTATATATTTATATATTTTTTCTTTTTCTTTTTACATATCGTGTTTACATGGTTTATTTATATTATGAAATGTGCTTGATCACCCATATCATTATGATTATTGGAATTTTTCCCTTCCTGTCGAAGCTATGTTTTATTTGTTTTTATGTTCATCATGCACAGGACGTCCCAATTCAGTCTCCGACTACGGGACCTCCTTCTGTATACTGTCTGTAATGACTTTACTTCATAGTAACAATAAAATTTTATTCTGATTTTGAAAATTTGATTCTGATATGGGTACGAAGTGTCCTTGAGTAAGTTCTCGCCACAGCAGGGGCGGCGCCAGAAATTTCTTTCGTGGTTAGGGATAAGGTAGCAACAATGAAATAGCTTATTCAATGAGCGAGGGTGCTCTTGAAGGAAATACGGCCAACTACAATTTTAGATGGCAGAAGCATTTCCTGATAAAATGTGGATGAATATGAGGGTGCACCAACGGGCGCGCACTCTATAGACTGACGTCAAGAGCCAGACGGTCGTGCAGACAGGCCGTACGGCGCTACACAATTGACCGAGAAGGAAAAAAAAATAGCTTTCGCCTTGGAGTTGTCTAGCTTAGGCAAACGTGTAAGTAGTAGCGTGGTAGATCAGGCTAATTGGGAATAACAGTAGGCAAGAATCGTAACAAAGTGTAGGCAACTCAATAGACAAGAAGGGATGCAATCAAGCGCTTGTCTGCGTCCCTCCTTATTCCTTGTGTTGCCTTCACGCTGTCACGATCCCGAGCGTAAGTATAGTGTCGGCATAGTGTCAGTGCCGAAACTACTGCAAATGCGTAAGTATATAGCGTCAACACCGCTTTCGCGGCCCTCTGGTGTGTATACGGCCGGTTAGCCAGCAGCGGTGGTGAGCTGCTGCAGGATCACGCCGTACATGATGACCGAGCCTAGCGTGTTCACGTAGAAACGGTCGTCCAGGTCGAACGAGTCGAGCGCGGTGAGTGTGAAGGCCTCGCCCAACGAGGCGCAGCGTCGCAGTATCTTGACAGCGCCGCACACAGCTCCGCGGCGCGGGTCCACGCGGCTGCTTAGTCCGTGACCCAGGGTGGCCGCCATCTTTCGGGCCTCGCCATGCACCGAGCAGAGCCGGTGCGAGAGCAGCGCGTACACCGAGAGAAGGTAGACGTTGCGTGGCAGGCGTACTCCGTTCACCCAGAAGGAGCGGCTGTTCTGGACGAAGCTGCGTCAAGAGGAAACGACACAGGCTCTAGTTGAGTGTAAACACTCGACAGGAGTCTGTCTGGATGGGTATGATACCGGGAGTCTAAATCATCTCCCAGTTTCATGTACCCAACCGGACAGACTTTTGTCGAATGCTTACATTCAAGTATATCAGCCAAGACTTCGGACACGATACCATGCAGCTTGTCAAGCGCTACATACACATTAAGGAAGACACCTCATGCAGTCTGAAGACGCCGCTGCTACGTAGTCTCCGCAGTCACCCCTGAGGAAGGAACCAAGTCGGTTTCGAAACTTCGGGTCTCTTCAAAACGTTTGGTAGGAGTCTAAATCACCTCCCAGGCTCTAGTTGGGGTGAAAGACACCATAGCTAGAGCTTGGAGCCTCTGCACTGATACGTGGGAGTTTAGCTAAGCTGAAACGGTGTTTCAACCGTATTTTTCAGTCTATCCCAAGATACTAGAGATCTTTGGAATATTGTACGAAAAACTTGCGGGTATTGCGGACGCAGCGTTGCGGGCGTCGCGGGAAGCCGCAAGAGGTTGGCGCACGACGCACGCTCAACGCAAACGCGAAACCTTGCGTGCGCCGTTCTAAAGCGGCTTTCTTTCAAACACTTCGCGCCACCGCATTCGACCATGAAAGTGCACCTAATAAAGAGTCATGGCCGCAACCATGGATGATACACACAAAATGTCTCTTTCAGTCAGGATAACTGCAATTTTGGCTTGTTGGTATAAGTTCGTGATGACAAAAGCGCTCCGTCCAGCGGTCTTTCTTAGAGCCAACTAATATAACTGCGGCGGATGTTCGCCGACTGCTTTGGGATGAGTCAGTAGGGCAGGTAAGCACGCGATAATCATGGATGATGGTTTTGAAACACCACTCATGGAAGTTTTTCACAAAGAAGAATTATACAGGAATCTTTAAATAGACTACCCCGATATCATGTGTCTGAAACGAAAGGTTAAACTACTTGTAAGCTTACCCGCATCAGCAATTGCAATGGTTGAAGAGGCAGTCCTTGGAGATGCTTTACCGGCAACCTTACGGTGAATCCTAGCACAAATCAACATGTGGAATGAACTGAACTTAATTAAACCTAATGATATCATTTGCTCGTTGAATACCTAGTCATTGAGTTAGTCCCTCGGAATTCTTTATTGGTAAAGTAAGTGCATGTCTTGTCCAGCGGAGTTCAAACAAGGCTTCACAACCGGCTCACCTGAGACCGATGTTTACAGACGCCACGATGGCGAGCATGAGCTCCGCGTACCATACGAGCACCAGGAGAGAGAAAGCCGCTTCCAGAGAGTGAACCATCTTGAGGACGTCGACGAGCACGGCGCCGAGCTCCCTGACTTCCTGGGCGGTGACGATTCCCAGCCGTCTCGAAGTGGGGGCCAGACTACGAATGGCCGTCTGGGCGTCTTCCACCAGACGCACGTAGTTGAGCATGACTGCCAGCTTTAGCAGCGTTGTGGTGTAGAAGCAAGCGAGGTCCACTAGTTGTCTGGACGTCAGAGAAAACTTGCCGCCCGAATACATGGACCGCCTGGCTAACATCGTAAAAAACATGCGTGATGCGATGGCGCTGAAGTTGTAGTTGGTGTTGAAGTTAGTGTTGGAGCTGGCATCAACGCTGCTGACTGCAGGGCTTGGTCTCCGGGACCTCATAAGACTTGCGTACTTGAACGGCTTGAATGACTGCGCGCACACGTCGAGGATGCCGAAGGCGATGAAGGAAGAGACCAGGAGAGTCCTGCTGAGACTCAGCATTTCCATCTTGCCTTTCCTCGTAGTCTTGTCAACGGCGTGACACGGATGCTGGTGGGGCCGCAGCTTGCCGATCGACGACATGAAGATGTGACCGCTTAGCGCGCTCGCAACGTAACTGGTGAGAAGTTGAAGGTGGGCGAAAGAAGGCGTTATGGTGGACCCGAAGAATACGTCCATCGTCAGAAGAACCAACTGGTACGCCGCTATAACGTCGACGATCATGAGGATGAAGTAGCGTCCCCACGTTACGGGAGCCGAACGCTCTGGAGGGTCATCCATCGGTCGCTGCAGTCCAGAGCGTGTAGACTCAACGGGCTTTGAGCACAGCTCCTATTGACCGGATGTGACGGAGTCTTCCTTGAGGGCTCCAGGGGGTCGTATACTTTCTGACAAACTTGAAAATAAATTATGCCTGTTCTGGAATACAAAGCCTATATGTTTTTTCGAGTATTTCCGCCTCTTGAGATTCCTGACGTGTCTTTTGATGAACGCAGCCTATGGTGACAGGAGTCTATATGGACTATGTTAAGAAAAGTGCCCTTGTCTGGCAATGAAATCGAGCGAGCGTATCTGCGAAGCACAATGCTTCAGCCCTTCGGGTAAGTGTGTTTACGAGTAGTTCTAAATAACGTCTGATTAAGCCACTGTGACTATACAAAAGAAAATGTGCTGGTCCACCCTGATGTCGCTCGCTCTAGATTGGCTTATATCGCTACCAGATACGCATCTCACGCGACAAAGTACCTTCATTACATATAATTATGAAATCAATTATGCACGTTCGAAGTGCATGAATGTGTAGGAGCGTCGACAAATTGGAATCGATAATTACAATGCTGCAGTTAGGGAGCTCATGAGTAACCTTCAATAAACACGTGCACAGGTGTTGTGGAGATAATGAAAGTATGCACCCGATAATTATTAAACACACCATCAAACAAAAGTCTCATCGACCGGCTGCTCAGTTGCTAACTCTAAATAATGACAGGCATGATTTGAAGTGCACCTTCCTTCGTTCGTGCTCAATAGTCGGTCGACTCGTTATTGTTTCGAAGTGAAGGTCTTAGTGGCCGTGCCTCTGGACCTGTCAATAAATTTTTTTTTTCTGAGCGGCATTGGTACAAAGCGTACGCATACTGCTCTCATCTTCCCAATTTACTAGAAACCAAATATTTCATTTCCAATAAATATTTTAACGAGCGCATAGAGGTGAGCAGAGCCACAATACGAAGACATCGTCGTTTTTGATGCGTTGCCATAAAAGTTCGGCACAGATTGTGTGTCGTCGCTTATTTATTTATTTATTTATTTATTTACGTTGCCCAGATGTACACAACATTGTTATGAGCGTACTTTATCTGGTGCATCTACGCAATGTGCAACGGTAAAATATTGAGCAAATTGAATTATTTCATTTGCATGCATAGTTCCTTATTTATGCCAGTCCCCCTTTTTTTTTCGCGTTGTGCACTCTGGACCCTATTGTGAATCTATATGATATCTAGGTCATTCATAGCAGGCTGCAGGTAGTACAACGCACATCATACGAGATGTATTAAGAGAAAGCCCTTGTAGCGCCTTGTTAAACGAGAAAAGTGACCATCGGTGCCGTCGGCGTTCACACGATCGTATGATTGTCGCGGTTTAACGTCCCAACGTCACCATACGATTATAAAAGGCGCCGTAGTGATGGTCTGTGCAAGTTTTGACCACTAGGGGTTCTGTAACGTGTGCACCCAAATCTAAGCACACGGGCCTACACCATTTCCACCTCCATCGAAAATGCAGCAGCCGCGGCCTGGATTCGTTGGTGCGTCTACACGAAGTGGCCGTAACAGTCAAGGAATCACAGTTGACGCCAGCATATGACGTCATCACTTATTCAAGGTGCGGCCAATCGCAGGGAAATTGAAACACCACATGGGTTGCAGAAAGCTTTAAGGAAGGGGGGAGGAAAGGGAATGAAGATAAGTACATTCCACAGCGAAGAATGAGCAAAACAAGATAGTTTGCGCCCTCCAGGAGTCTTAGGCGAATTCACATGGAGTTTTTACTGTAGGTGATATAGCATCGGGTCTACAGTATTTTTTTTTTCATCTGTTTATTTTTGTTCACGTGCGTTTTTCTTTCCTATTTTGTCTTTTTTTTCCTCTTGCCTTCTTTACCTCTGTGTCTCCCCTTTCCGAAGGAGCAGACAGGCTTTGTGCCCATAAAGGTGGCAATCGTCATTTTACGCCCTCCCTATTCCCTCTGTCTCTTGTGTTTTTTGTTTATACAAACGAATAATAGCTACAGCAGCATATCGCAGCACGTCTGAGACACTATGACGCGTTCGTGAGCACACCGCTTCTATACATACCTGTTGCTCAGAAATTAAGAAATGGCGGCAGGCGATATGTAGTTCTCAAAGATGCATTCTTACCTGCGTGTCAGAGTAACTGTGGCCATCGTAAAAAGCGCCGTTTCGGAGCAAGGTATCAGTTTCGTTGAAAGATCAATTCACATTGAATTATGAAGAGATGAGAGAAAAAAAGAAAGCGTGCACAGAGACCAATTCGTGCATACGTGGTTGTACTGTATTTGCAAACAAGCTTTTAACGCATCACAGTAAAAGATGGTGCAAACTACAACACTTGTCTATGCATTGCTTCCTCAAGGCGACGTGTGTGATATACTGCGCAAAGCGTCCTCTGTATTTTAACCGTACTGAAAGCTACGTGCGCTGTATTAGAACACCAGGCCATTCCTTGACCATCTCTTCAACACCATCAAGGTGCCGTGCGCATGCCTTACATAAACGATCCTCTGGCTTTTTTTTCATTTTATTAAAAAAACAATGTACGCTAATAGGGACGACCCGTCGTTCCCAACGAAAAAATAAAAATAAAATAACGCGAAGATATGAAGATGCGCAAAGGAGGAACAAATAGCGGCAGGAACAAAGAAATGGAATAACACAGGTATAACAAACTATCACAGCTTCGTTGAATCTAGCGTCCTTCTCCGTTGCGTCGCCGGGCATGGCCGGCGGAACATCTGGCCGTTGGTTCGAATCCATAGGTTGGCCACTGCGACAGCAAAGAGAATGAGAAATATTATGTCGCGCTAACGTCAATAAGAGCGCAACGGGAGAGGTTAGTGACAGGCTCATACGTACCGTGCTTCGTTCCGTGTAGCACGGAGCATGCGCCGTGCAAGGTTCGCACGTCGTAGCTGCCGTCTTCGCGCATGTTGTACCAGAAGGCAGCCGAACCCTGCGAGGAGAGGCGTACGAGCATAAGCAGCGATTTCAACTTCTGTCCATTTCGTCTGACGTTCAAACACGACTTTGTGCCGACAGATTTCGAGACTTCCTTCACTACGGCAAGGTGTATGAAGAAAAATCCAGCGAGGGGTTTCTAAAGATGATTTCGATATTTGCAAACATGCTCTAGATGAAATGACGTGTGACAATATTTCATGAATTTCTTTGAAAACCATTTCTTACACTGCTAGCTGCTTTGCATGAGTGGTCACTTTGCCTATGCTTAGCATACCTGTGCGTTTTGTTTCAGTGTATAACTGTAACTTAAGAAGTCCATGAAACAGTTTCCTCACATTTCCTTTTATTGCGATAGCAATTATATATATGGACACTCTCGGCTGGATTTTGCCGTCGGCGTTGATGTCATGCACAGTAAATGTATACGTATCTATACATATGAATATGCAAAAAAGAAAAAAATTGCAGAAAAAATAACCAACGCACGGAATCGAACGTGGGACCTCCGCACCGTGAATGCGAGGGGTTAACCACTAAGCCACCGATTGCTTTTTTTCTTCGATGAATGAAATCATCACCAGTAAAGTACACAGAACAAACTTCATCAGAAGTCAGGCAAACACACACAAGCGTCAAGAACGGGAAGCCACTCCGGAACGGGGTCAAAAGTCTGCAACAACGCTTTCTTCTGCAACGTTCCAACGGCAAGGTCTTTATAGCATCTCAGCGGGGAGGGGGGGGGGGGGGGGGCTATCGTGTTTTCAGCATTTTCAGCATTATCAGCAAGATGGCGCAAAGAGCGCGCGGCGGCTCATCTCTCACGCGTACTTTCACCCACTGAGAGGAGCGGAGAGGGCAATCTCTCGAGCGCCCTCATCTCTCTGTGTAGAGGATCATACGTCTTGGCTGGCGTCGGGCTTGACTGGAACGATTCTGTTGTAGCTACGGCGCGCACAAAGGTCACTGCAATCGCTACACAGTCTCCGTTTGCGAAAAGGGGCGAGCTTTTCAGACACAGCGATTTAACAACTGAGACGCTTATTCGCGTTCATCTGTACCTGGAAGTACGTTTCGTGCGTCATTTGTGTGCGAGAAAGACGCGGGGCACGTTTCGGTTTACTCGCCATTCTGCGCGTGACCTTCCAACTTGTTGCTATCGCGTTCATTGCTTCGCCCTTGCGGCAAAGCTGTGACTTTTTTTTTATCAGACCACTATTGGAGCTAACCATCGACAACATAATTCAATCGAAACACTCCTTGTTAACGAAGTTACGAGTAATAAATAGGTACCCTTCTCCTATGCTCCGCCTTTCATCCTCATCTACCTGAACTTTTCCTTCGAGCGCTCGGGGCTAAGCTTTGCCTTCACTGGCCTGTGCCGCGCGTTCTACAGCCAATCAGATCAACAGCCACGGTGACGTCAAGTGGGCAGAATATGCCACTTTGTTATTGGGCGGCTGAAAACGCGTTTGGTCGAGTCCCAGCGATCTGCGGTGTTTCGAAGCTCTAAAGCGTTGTTGTAAGTTACACAGTTTATGCAGAGATCTCAAGTCGGTCTCTAAATAACCCTTGGGAGTTGGTCTACGGGCCCAATATGTTTGTACGCAAACGTATAAACCACTTCAGGGTCCCTTGAACAAAAATTTCACTGCCACGACAATCGGCTCGTAGACTGGAATAGATAATATCGCGGATTCTAAACAGGAAAAAACAAGAACAGTGACACACAGGACAAGCGCTAAACCCGTGTATCACTGTTCCTTCTATTCGCTGCGTCGAATCTCGCGTTATCTAGTATTTAAGACTGTGCGACTTGGTTGCATAACAGGCTTCCACAACAGTTTTCTTTCGAGGTGTACCGATCGATTGACACTTACCATTCTCGGGGAGACACCCGCCTTGGCGTAGGGGAACACAGTCGAACCTCCCAAACTCACATCTGAAAGCTGCTCCGTCGAAGAGGAAATGGAAAAAAAAATCTGCATTAACGAGGCAAAGCAGTCGCAACGACGATTCAAAGATAAGAGTTCAATCCGTGCAATTGTAACGAAACGCGAGATACAGGTAATTACGAAGTATAATTCCCAGACGCTGTTGAGACGGTGCATTGAACAGAATGTCGTGAGTATTTAGTGGAAGTAACTCTGTTTGCGCAGCGAATGTCATGTGGCTTGCGTATCGACATGGGCACTTGTTTTTTTTTTTTTGGGAAGCTCCTACTTTCCCTGTCAGCAATTACGCATAACTGTTCCTCGATCACGTTAAGATGATGAAGTGAATAAAAAACTTGTGCGTACGGTGTGTGATAAAGAAAGGTCAATGTTTAAAAAACAGGAAAAACATATATAGGTTTAGGATTCACTTGGTTGATCTGTGATATTCATTGTACAGATAGGTGTGCTCGCTTTGTAATCTATAACACCACCCACTTACTTCGAGCAAGCTTTAATGGTCACGTCCAGATATCTAGAGTAGACGATATCATCTTCGGCAATGACTAAATTAACTGCATGTAACTAACTTTGTGTAGCCTTTTTAGTGTTAAAAGTTGCCATAGAAGTCCTATCCAGTCCCCCAGTGCTTCGTATTACCCACAAGTACAAATTACGTAATAATCCTTCACAGTACGCTATTTTTTTTTACTATTTCCTTTTTTCCTCGGTAACGTATGCCGCAATAGCGTCGTTGTGTGCCACTTCCGTTGTGCAGGCTAGCTTTTCATTCTAGCGAAGAGGCTCATAACTGTGATGGCCTGTGCATTTTTCGTTCGTTTTGTTGGATGGAAAGAAATAGAGGAAGACAGAAAGCAAGCTAGCAAGCAAGGAGAAAGAAACTGGCGAAAAAACATGGCGGACGGCTCGACGAAAGTGAAGCGCGGCGGCCCACTTTCGTTCCACGTGTCTGGGATGTTCAAGCAGCGAACGACGGAGGTTGGTCAGAGACTTACGTAGAACATGAAGGTAGCGATGCGGTCTCCAGACAGCTTATCCGTTTCATCAATGTCTTCGAGCTGCGGGCAGAAAAAACAAAAAAAAGAAAAGAGATAAATACAAGCATAAGCGTCTCAACTTCACGCATAGGCATACGAAGTACGGCATATGCTCGTGATAACGAAGAAATATAAGGGAAAACGCAAAAAACGCGCGCCCGTAGTTGAGAGAGCACATTCACGTTTTGGGGTCAATGACGGAAGAAGTCGTGTCGTTTTCGCTCCGTGTTCAAAGCGTGGCGGCTCGGTCCGCCTTCGAGACTTCGTGATATACTCACGTTGTTTATTTATGTATATATATTTTGCTTTCTTGCAGGATGAGGCGGATGCAAGTGCCCCACGCGCGCTACGTCGGGCACCCTGACACGTATAGTTCCGAATGAACGACGAAAATAAGGATAAAAAAAGTAAAAAAAACGAATGTATCTGCGGGAGCGGAAACACTGACGAAAGCTCGCTTTTCAGCCGTCCGACGTAAGTCACGACAATTGCGAGTACAGGGATGATTGTCTTCAGGGACTAACATTTTAGATAGTGTAACCTTAAAATGCAGGGGTGTGAAAAGCTTAATTTTTTTTTGGGGGGGGGAGGGTTCTACTACTTATGTATTTGTGTGTGTGTTGGTGTATATCATCATCATCATCATCATCATCATCATCATCATCATCATCATCATCATCGTCGTCGTCATCATCATCATCACCACCACCGTCATCATCATCACCACCACCACCACCACCACCATCATCATCATAATCATCATCATCACCATCATCAGCATCAGCACCAGCATCATCATCAGCATCATTGTCGTCATCGTCGCCATCGTCAGCCTGTATTATGCCCACTGCATGGCAACTGCCTCTTCGATGTTTCTATAAACTATTTCCTTACGCTTGCAGCATTCACGTCATCTCAGCTAAACGTATTCCTTCAAGACAAAGGTGTATGCAACAAACCGATACTTGCCTATGCGACAGCAAACTGGAGGCTTGCGAAACGTATGCTTGTTATGTTAAGGACAATGCAGCAAGCCACGGAAAGATAACCGATAGGTATGCATATCCGCATGCATAACATGAAAAAAAAAAAACCTATGGGCGGGGAGGGGGTTGCAGGGGATATATGGCTGTGTTCGGGAATAAAGTGGCTTCGCCATTCTATGCCAATGTTAAGATGTAAGTATACTACAGGCTTACACACTTCCTTCGAAGCGTGCGCAATAAACATCTCGAGCATTGGGACGTCCACGAATCCGCGTATTAAGCAGCATTTCCAAAGACCCGCTGTTGTTCGTCAAAGTATTTATTATTTCAATTCGAACAAAGCTTCCGAAACGTGTAGACCACTAGATATAGTTGAAGCGTTTGTGGACCCAGAAGAACCGCAACTATCCCAGCGGTTTCGCAATTAACTACTATGCAGCAAAATCAGCGTGACTGCACGCGTAAAGAACGAGTTACTTTTTGGCAAATGAATGCTCTACCAGTGGCGTTGCGAGGGGGTGGCACACCGTACACGTGCTCCCTCAGCCCGAACTTGTTTTCGTCAGGACCATTTGCCTGCCGGGCCCTCGCTTCAGATCAAGTAGTTGGCACCTCACCCCCCCCCTTCCCCTAAAAATTTTCGTGTGTGTTCGTGTTTTTGTCTTATTTAATTTTAACTCTTGCTTTCTCTCTTTCAACCTCCTAATCCCCAACCCCAGTGTAGGGTAGCATACCGGATACTAGCAACTGGTCAACCTCCCTGCCTTCCTTTTTTGCTCGTTTCTCACTCTCTGACTACGCCCCTGTTGCGCTATCTAACGTAGTCTCTCATGGTTACGATGAACGCGCCCCCAATAGTGAATCAAAAATTCAGAAATGACAACAGTATATATGGTTAAAAGTAGTTGGGTTACATCAATAATGACTATCCAGTTTTTTTTTTTGTGAATATGACCTAACTACGTTACAATGTAGAGCTCACCCTAAGTACTGACGCTAAATTAGTATTACTATTGAAAATCAATGAAGTTACTTCATAATTACCTTAGCAACAGTTTACCATTCATGCGCAACGCATGGAAACGTTAATTATAGCACAATGTCACAAACGACTCCAACTTTCGGAGCATCCGCGGGCCCCATCTTCCAAGGAAGGGCGTTTTTGTGTTGGGAGACGACATCCGGCGACTATAACGACCCAGCGTGGCGCCGGATCGTCTTCCCTGCCCCTGACCGGAAGGGGAACCGGCGGTCTCAACAAGGAAAATTACTCCCAGATGAGATGGGAGCACGTGGACGCCCCTGAAGAGGTTTGAACTGCATCGGAAGAGCAGTTGACGTACAGACAGCAACAAGTGCGGTCGTCGGTGTCGCGAGTCTCGCGTAGGCGGCGAGCACGGAGTGACCCGCGCAACGTATTGAGACGGCTGCAATTCCGGGCACCCTCGTCGTCTACCAAGCCGGCGAGACCTTCAGCGGCACCCGTCAACTCCCCTACGTGCACCAAGGGCTGGTTTGGTCCGTATGGAACTTTTATTGTGACTTTTTTGTTAAACCGTAAACTTGTTTTAACCAGCCTTTTTTTTTAATATTTGTAGTGTGCGCTGCGTCGCACGTTTAAATTCTAAAGCGCCACCATGATCATTCTGTAATTAATTTCTAGTGTCTCTCTCCCTTGATTTCCATCTTGTTGTTATTTATTAATGTTCCGCATATTTGTCTTTAGTCTGTATCTTTTGTAATGCTTTTTAGCACATTTTGTTATACAGCTGTTGTTCCTACCGCGCGTATCAGTTTCCTCCCTTTGTTATTTTTGTAATCTCCTGCCCATGCCATTGTTTCAATTAAATACTTGTTTATGTGTAATCAAACTCCGTGTCTGCTTATGAGTGCGTCGGTCAGGCCCACACATCACCACACGTGCAACCCCGCATGAGTCGACCAACCCGCAAATAAATTCGAAATGTGCCACTTCGAGGCCTTTCAGGCGTCGCAGGCCGAAACGTAAAGTGGAAGCTTGCGAGTCTGCCGCACATCGATGTTGGATCGGCGGGGCCTCACCCGAAGTGCGTGACATTATCTGGCGTCCGCGACAGGACTGGCCGACCACGTGGTGATGTCTGGGAGACTGACGTAGCTCTGAGCGTTCAGAGTGTAGCCGGTCTGTTATTGCTTTGTTGGTTGACAACTGTGTATAGCAATGAACGACACGGTGTTTGACAGGCTTATTGAACAGGGCAAAGCCTTTGGCTTTGTAGGCAAGGAGTTATATAATTTCGTTGAAAAAGAACGAAATAGACTTAAAGAGGAGCGCGATGCCGAACGCATTAGGTACAGGCAACATCTGGAATTGTTGATGGAACAGGAGCGAGAAAATTCAAGGCACAGAATTCTGAAGGAAAAAGAGCGCTTGGGACTGTGTGTGGCACAGTCGGGTCTTAGCTTAGACACTAGAACGCCCAGTAGCGTGACCGACCGTGTCACGAACAGGCAGTCTTACCAGGATCATGTTCAGCTACTGCGCCAGAAAATGGAAGGTAGACGGCGCATGTTTGAGGCCTGGGATGCAAGGCACAAAGGGGGCAAAGAGACCGTAGGTGCCAAACCACTGAGAGCCGGGCAAAAATTGTGTACTGTTGAGGCGGACACCAGGTTCGCGAGTGAACCTACTGAGTTAGCTGCAGAAAGTCCTGTTGTGGCCACAAAGGCCACTGAAGGCCGCAGTGATGGCGACGAGGCGCTGTGCCTGGAAAGTCTTGTCGATACAGAAATGCCATCTGTGATTGACTTGGCACAGCCACCCTGTATGGGCGTCGCCATGGCAGCTAACTGTGATGTTCACAGTACAACCGGCCCGGCAGACAAGGACCCCTGTACAGACGGCGGGACAGAGGCGTGTGCCGACGCACACTGCGAGCTGGGCAATGTTGGGGCAAGTAGTTCTCCCAGGTGCGAGCGGCGCAGCCCTGAGGAAGACGCTTGCATTGTTCAGCCGTCGGTCAAGTTTCCCGCAAGTCAGGGTGTCCACAAATTAACAGAAAATCCCGACTGTATAGACGTTACAGCCGATGAGACAGGCGAGACCAGTTCTGCTCTGCAAATGTTGCAAGCGCACTTCTCAAAAGTGAGCACTGGACAACGTCCAAAAAGAAAAAGACGCCGCACAAGCAAAAGGAAAACCAAGGTTGCCGGAAAATCGCTAATTGCCAAACAGCAATCGAGGCAACGAAAGCTTCGTTTGCGTTTTGTGGCATTCGCCAGTCGAGTGGGTCCCTATGCTTCAAACCGCCCGACAGATAGAGGGGTGAGGCAGGCATTTGTTCGTGGAGCTCGGAAGAGCCGACCCCCTTCGCTCCATTGTCCTGCTCGAAGCGCGGGGCGCCTTGCGAGGCAGCGCCTTTCGGCCGAGCGACACGACATGGTTCGGAGACCAGTTTCCATAGAACGCGGTGACGACGAAGGCATGCCTCCGAGGTGTAGACCAACGGGAAACAGGCGTCCGTGTAGCGGCCGTACACGCTTTTGTCTGCCCCGTTTGTTTCGAACGGCTCCCCCAAGAGCGCGACCACCTCGAGCGCGGATAAAAGTTATGTATATGTACATAGAAACGTAAACGTAACCTTCAAGGCTAATGAGATGTTGTCTGAAATAATATTCATCGTTGTCATTGGATTGTGAAGCACATAAAGGGTTCAGAAAATGTAGGGGCAGATTACATGAGCCGAGTCGGCGATGAAGAGGCCTGCGTGTACTTGGGTTCAATGAAATGCGGATGATCGCTTCGCGCATAGAGGCCACATTTCTAAATATTTTTTTTGCATACATGGATGCTTCGTACCTTTTTAATTTTGTCTGAAACCTTTCTGTATCACTTTGACTTCGAATTGCTCGGCAGTTGTTTTTCTTCTTGTGAATTTGGAAGAATTATGTGTAGTGATTATCTTGTGATCCGTGTCATGATCGCCAGAAGGGGTGCTTCGAATACAGCTCCCTCGATTCTAGCAGTGTGTGTTATTTCGTATTTCATGTGTGTGTCCGTGTCGTGGTGCGCGGGTTATGACATTCATCGTATGATGACCGTGAAGTGTAATGTGTCAGGTGTTCTCTGCGATGTCGTCCACGTCAGGGAAATGGTGCGCGCGAAAAAGAAAACGCATTAGTGGACAACCGGAACACGGCAGGCTCTCGAACATTGAGCGTTTGTGATTTTCTTGAACATTACGAAGTAATATTCTTAAGAAGGGGGCTATGTCACAAACGACTCCAATTTTCGGAGCATCCGCGGGCCCCAACTTCCAAGGAAGGGCGTTTTTGTGTTGGGAGACGACATCCGGCGACTATAACGACCCAGCGTGGCGCCGGCTCGTCTTCCCTGCCCCTGACCGGAAGGGGAACCGGCGGTCTCAACAAGGAAAATTACTCCCAGATGAGATGGGAGCACGTGGACGCCCCTGAAGAGGTTTGAACTGCATCGGAAGAGCAGTTGACGTACAGACAGCAACAAGTGCGGTCGTCGGTGTCGCGAGTCTCGCGTAGGCGGCGAGCACGGAGTGACCCGCGCAACGTATTGAGACGGCTGCAATTCCGGGCACCCTCGTCGTCTACCAAGCCGGCGAGACCTTCAGCGGCACCCGTCAACTCCCCTACGTGCACCAAGGGCTGGTTTGGTCCGTATGGAACTTTTTATTGTGACTTTTTTGTTAAACCGTAAACTTGTTTTAACCAGCCTTTTTTTTTAATATTTGTAGTGTGCGCTGCGTCGCACGTTTAAATTCTAAAGCGCCACCATGATCATTCTGTAATTAATTTCTAGTGTCTCTCTCCCTTGATTTCCATCTTGTTGTTATTTTATTAATGTTCCGCATATTTGTCTTTAGTCTGTATCTTTTGTAATGCTTTTTAGCACATTTTGTTATACAGCTGTTGTTCCTACCGCGCGTATCAGTTTTCCTCCTTTGTTATTTTTGTAATCTCCTGCCCATGCCATTGTTTCAATTAAATACTTGTTTATGTGTAATCAAACTCCGTGTCTGCTTATGAGTGCGTCGGTCAGGCCCACACATCACCACACGTGCAACCCGCACGGAGTCGACCAACCCGCAAATAAATTCGAAATGTGCCACTTCGAGGCCTTTCAGGCGTCGCAGGCCGAAACGTAAAGTGGAAGCTTGCGAGTCTGCCGCACGTCGATGTTGGATCGGCGGGGCCTCACCCGAAGTGCGTGACATTATCTGGCGTCCGCGACAGGACTGGCCGACCACGTGGTGATGTCTGGGAGACTGACGTAGCTCTGAGCGTTCAGAGTGTAGCCGGTCTGTTATTGCTTTGTTGGTTGACAACTGTGTATAGCAATGAACGACACGGTGTTTGACAGGCTTATTGAACAGGGCAAAGCCTTTGGCTTTGTAGGCAAGGAGTTATATAATTTCGTTGAAAAAGAACGAAATAGACTTAAAGAGGAGCGCGATGCCGAACGCATTAGGTACAGGCAACATCTGGAATTGTTGATGGAACAGGAGCGAGAAAATTCAAGGCACAGAATTCTGAAGGAAAAAGAGCGCTTGGGACTGTGTGTGGCACAGTCGGGTCTTAGCTTAGACACTAGAACGCCCAGTAGCGTGACCGACCGTGTCACGAACAGGCAGTCTTACCAGGATCATGTTCAGCTACTGCGCCAGAAAATGGAAGGTAGACGGCGCATGTTTGAGGCCTGGGATGCAAGGCACAAAGGGGGCAAAGAGACCGTAGGTGCCAAACCACTGAGAGCCGGGCAAAAATTGTGTACTGTTGAGGCGGACACCAGGTTCGCGAGTGAACCTACTGAGTTAGCTGCAGAAAGTCCTGTTGTGGCCACAAAGGCCACTGAAGGCCGCAGTGATGGCGACGAGGCGCTGTGCCTGGAAAGTCTTGTCGATACAGAAATGCCATCTGTGATTGACTTGGCACAGCCACCCTGTATGGGCGTCGCCATGGCAGCTAACTGTGATGTTCACAGTACAACCGGCCCGGCAGACAAGGACCCCTGTACAGACGGCGGGACAGAGGCGTGTGCCGACGCACACTGCGAGCTGGGCAATGTTGGGGCAAGTAGTTCTCCCAGGTGCGAGCGGCGCAGCCCTGAGGAAGACGCTTGCATTGTTCAGCCGTCGGTCAAGTTTCCCGCAAGTCAGGGTGTCCACAAATTAACAGAAAATCCCGACTGTATAGACGTTACAGCCGATGAGACAGGCGAGACCAGTTCTGCTCTGCAAATGTTGCAAGCGCACTTCTCAAAAGTGAGCACTGGACAACGTCCAAAAAGAAAAAGACGCCGCACAAGCAAAAGGAAAACCAAGGTTGCCGGAAAATCGCTAATTGCCAAACAGCAATCGAGGCAACGAAAGCTTCGTTTGCGTTTTGTGGCATTCGCCAGTCGAGTGGGTCCCTATGCTTCAAACCGCCCGACAGATAGAGGGGTGAGGCAGGCATTTGTTCGTGGAGCTCGGAAGAGCCGACCCCCTTCGCTCCATTGTCCTGCTCGAAGCGCGGGGCGCCTTGCGAGGCAGCGCCTTTCGGCCGAGCGACACGACATGGTTCGGAGACCAGTTTCCATAGAACGCGGTGACGACGAAGGCATGCCTCCGAGGTGTAGACCAACGGGAAACAGGCGTCCGTGTAGCGGCCGTACACGCTTTTGTCTGCCCCGTTTGTTTCGAACGGCTCCCCCAAGAGCGCGACCACCTCGAGCGCGGATAAAGTTATGTATATGTACATAGAAACGTAAACGTAACCTTCAAGGCTAATGAGATGTTGTCTGAAATAATATTCATCGTTGTCATTGGATTGTGAAGCACATAAAGGGTCAGAAAATGTAGGGGCAGATTACATGAGCCGAGTCGGCGATGAAGAGGCCTGCGTGTACTTGGGTTCAATGAAATGCGGATGATCGCTTCGCGCATAGAGGCCACATTTCTAAATATTTTTTTTGCATACATGGATGCTTCGTACCTTTTTAATTTTGTCTGAAACCTTTCTGTATCACTTTGACTTCGAATTGCTCGGCAGTTGTTTTTCTTCTTGTGAATTTGGAAGAATTATGTGTAGTGATTATCTTGTGATCCGTGTCATGATCGCCAGAAGGGGTGCTTCGAATACAGCTCCCTCGATTCTAGCAGTGTGTGTTATTTCGTATTTCATGTGTGTGTCCGTGTCGTGGTGCGCGGGTTATGACATTCATCGTATGATGACCGTGAAGTGTAATGTGTCAGGTGTTCTCTGCGATGTCGTCCACGTCAGGGAAATGGTGCGCGCGAAAAAGAAAACGCATTAGTGGACAACCGGAACACGGCAGGCTCTCGAACATTGAGCGTTTGTGATTTTCTTGAACATTACGAAGTAATATTCTTAAGAAGGGGGCTATGTCACAAACGACTCCAATTTTCGGAGCATCCGCGGGCCCCATCTTCCAAGAAAGGGCGTTTTTGTGTTGGGAGACGACATCCGGCGACTATAACGACCCAGCGTGGCGCCGGCTCGTCTTCCCTGCCCCTGACCGGAAGGGGAACTGGCGGTCTCAACAAGGAAAATTACTCCCAGATGAGATGGGAGCACGTGGACGCCCTGAAGAGGTTTGAACTGCATCGGAAGAGCAGTTGACGTACAGACAGCAACAAGTGCGGTCGTCGGTGTCGCGAGTCTCGCGTAGGCGGCGAGCACGGAGTGACCCGCGCAACGTATTGAGACGGCTGCAATTCCGGGCACCCTCGTCGTCTACCAAGCCGGCGAGACCTTCAGCGGCACCCGTCAACTCCCCTACGTGCACCAAGGGCTGGTTTGGTCCGTATGGAACTTTTTATTGTGACTTTTTTGTTAAACCGTAAACTTGTTTTAACCAGCCTTTTTTTTTAATATTTGTAGTGTGCGCTGCGTCGCACGTTTAAATTCTAAAGCGCCACCATGATCATTCTGTAATTAATTTCTAGTGTCTCTCTCCCTTGATTTCCATCTTGTTGTTATTTTATTAATGTTCCGCATATTTGTCTTTAGTCTGTATCTTTTGTAGTGCTTTTTAGCACATTTTGTTATACAGCTGTTGTTCCTACCGCGCGTATCAGTTTTCCTCCTTTGTTATTTTTGTAATCTCCTGCCCATGCCATTGTTTCAATTAAATACTTGTTTATGTGTAATCAAACTCCGTGTCTGCTTATGAGTGCGTCGGTCAGGCCCACACATCACCACACGTGCAACCCCGCACGGGTCGACCAACCCGCAAATGAATTCGAAATGTGCCACTTCGAGGCCTTTCAGGCGTCGCAGGCCGAAACGTAAAGTGGAAGCTTGCGAGTCTGCCGCACGTCGATGTTGGATCGGCGGGGCCTCACCCGAAGTGCGTGACACACATATGAAACGAAATCTCCGAGATTTTCATACAACTTCCCACGATTGAGGAATAGCACTCGCATGACCTTTTTTTTTTGCTGTTATTTTTGCTTCCGGTATATGGCAAATTTTATTATGCTATAAGAGAACTGGACATAATGAATTTTAGTTTCTTGTATCAGAACAGTAACGGAAGTGAATTTTTTCGCAAATGGTTTGCAGGGGATCCAAACGATAAAAGCTGCAATTAGGAGCTTTGTATGAACCTGGCCACCTTATGCACCGGGCAGCTTCATAGCAGACGCACATAAAACAGACTAACGCAGGGCAGTATAGTGCACCAAAGTGGTTACCATTAAAACAATAAGCGATGTTAGAAATAGAAGCACCTCGTAAAAGCATAACAAAGAAAGTTCGTGAAACGGGCCCCTTTCACGAGTAGTTACAGTCGTAAAACATATACGGAGTAGATCCTTTTATTGAGCAGTTCCCGCTAAACTAATTGCTTGAATTATTTCATTACGAAGATTATTAAAGTAAAAAAAATCCACGCATCTCCACGAAGTGAATGATTACGAGTGGACGAAGCTAGATGTCAAGGTCTATAATGTCTACCTTGACGCTACCGACTATAGTATAAATAACGGACGGAAGGACGGAGGCGTTCATGTATTGTGCTGTCATATGCTTGATTGATGTGCACATCAAAATGGTTTTTTACACCGATGTTTTCGCTTTCAGATGTGCAGATGTCAAGTTTCGGTTTTGTGTAGCGTGACGCTCTGCGACAAGGCTGTAGGACGTCGGGCACTTTGCCCCAAAATGTAATTTAATTTCCACAGCTTCATTACTGACCTGTCTGCAATAAACTACAGCAGAATGCCGATGCGAAGGAACTGGGACGAAATTCTGGTAAGTTTTAGTACTAAGCATACCCTCTATATAGGTAGATCCTCAGGTTCTAATGCGATGACGACAAAGAAAAAAAAAAGAACAGTGAGGGGGTAACTTATCTTCCACATGTAGCTTCATTTCGCGTTATCTGTATGCACTGCCGTAAGATTGTCTCGACTTTTATTACCCATTATCACTTTCTGTCGCGGCCAATGCCCAACTGCGAAAGGAAGTATTTTCCTCTATGATACGACGAGTTTCACATATTTTGTTGTCCTTTCCCGGTTTCGTCTCTGCACTACAACTTCCTCTGCTTTTCACCTTTTTTATTTTGTTACTGTATTTACACTACACGTGGGCCATTTATATTCCGCAATATGGTTTTTCCCAGGAAGATCGTATCACGAGCACGTTACACCAGGAACTCAGCGACCCCTGCGGTTCAGTGAGCTTTATCGTCTATCGAACTTATAGCCGTGGAGTTCCTCCACGCGTTGCCCGAGATATACTGTGGCAGTGAATTTGCATGCAGACTGGCGAACCCATTTTGTCTTATCGCAAACCGTGCAGCTCGCGGCGCATCGCCTAAATGTCACTGCGCATCGCACCTGTTGTTCTTTGTGAATGGGAAGCAGTGATTGTTGTTTCCTGATTCCTCTAATCTACTCCGCAGCCATTCATTTTCTTTCTCTTCTTATGGGACCTGCATTTATTTTATCCTTATAGAGATAGCGTGGCAGCGCCTTGGGCTGAATTAATTAAATCCACGATAGAGTATGCCATGATATCCCGTGTGAACAATTCAACCACGTGCCGCAGCCAAGAACTGAAATCTGGTTTTAGGGAAGTGAATGCACGGCTTCACAATGAGACACACCACAGTGTAAAAGCTTTGTATTACCGGTAAAATATTCAGGTCTATCAACGAGCGCCCATTTCAACGTACTAAGAACATTTATTTCTCTTTCTATCTCGTTTTCTAGAACTCTGCCCCGATTTGAATGCAGCCTCAGGAGTGGGGATTCAACTTGCGACCGCCTATAGGAGAGGATGTACACATACGACCACTATTCCGGTTTGTGAATTTCAGGCATGTTCTAACAGCGAACGGAGTGCCCTCCATAAGCGTGCGATGAGGGAGAGATAGGAACGGATGAGCAGCCCCCCCCCCCCCTAATCATCCAGAAAGGAGGGGGCGGATAGTCGGCTGATAAATTTACCGATTTAAATCTTCAACGTGATTGTTTTAATACGCAGGGTTATCGCTGGGCATGTTGTTGACGATAATGTCGATTAAGAACCGCCGATGTTGCATTCAAAAACTTGTCGCTCCTCACATATAGACCGGAAAACATGGGAGCAATAACAGACCCTCGTGGGAAGCTCGTCACCGCGTCATTTTCATATTTGCATTCATTGCAGAGCTGTTTTCTTTTTCGGACTCGACCGGGGGGGGGGGGGGGGTTGCGCTGTGGTAAAACAAAACTTCCCCCTCCCCTCCCCTCAGTAAATAACCTTGCGCATGTGCACGATGATGGCGTTCTCCATCAAGGAAAGTTTCCACGGGGAGCACAGAGGGAATGCTTTAGGTGTAATCAGATGTTTAAAGATTATCTGGAGAAGCAGTGCTAAATTGGTATAGCCGCGCCACTGAATAACAGGCAGTGGGCTCAATTCCAAGGGCCCCCAGGCACATTCCTGCTTTCTTGTGTCTCTAGCTCCCTCCCCCTCCTTCTACACACAGTCGCACAGGACGCCGCACTACTACCGTGCTCCATTACGGCTTGCGGGAGTAGTTATCTTGCCTAACCTAAACCGCTATCAGGTTTCGCGAGCTGCATTCGACTTACCTGCTCCTTCGTGAGACCCTCGAACAGGTAGTCGTGGTGCGGTTCGTAGTGGCCACCGGGTCCGTATGAGTTGTACTGTGTTTTGCGTTCATGCGGAAGAAATAAACAAGAGAGATGAGACCGCGATTGTGAACGGGAAGAGGCGCGAGAGGCAAAGCGTCGCACTTGCGACATATACTAAAGGAAAGAAACGTGAGGTCAAACGAGGGTATCGACGTGCCTCTTCCTTGGTCGCATGCAGAGTCTAAGCTTAAGACTAGTCGGTGCAGCCAGTGATTCACCGATTAAAACACTGCTAGACTCACCAGTGATCCGGCTGTGTTCGCGGTGTTTCCAACGACAAAGTACGAGACAGAAAGTCTGCCTCGCGAAATGCCTTCGAGAACTGCATGAAATTACGTATCGTCCAGCACCGAGAGCAAACTTTGTTCCTATATGTTCCTCTAGTTTACTCATGTATGAATGGGTGAATTCTGTTGTAACCAAACTAGAGTGGATTGTCAATAAGAAATACCATAAACAAAAGAAAAAGTACAAATAAGAGAGAATGCCTATAGATAATGCGTGAAACGAATCACGGCGTCTTTAGGGAACAATGGAATACGAGGTAAGCATTTAATTTTGGTAGAACGGAAACACCGACAAACTAGGCGCCCTAGCTATTACCAATGTTGACTGGAAATACTGGCAGCGCTGAAGAGAAGGAATCTCTCGCTCACAGCAAGCGAGCACCAAAGAACGCTCAGACGAAAGTCATGAGAAGATACGGAGGCAGCAAGCTCTAAAAAAAAAATCTCTG
The DNA here is from genome assembly GCF_013339725.1 of Rhipicephalus microplus. Taxonomy (NCBI): domain Eukaryota; kingdom Metazoa; phylum Arthropoda; class Arachnida; order Ixodida; family Ixodidae; genus Rhipicephalus; species Rhipicephalus microplus. The sequence continues at coordinate 137,444,110 of NC_051167.1, forward strand.
CTCAAACAAGAGTACATGAATTTTTGAACTCTATTGTTATAAACAGAAATACAGTAAAAGGAAAACACGTTGACAACATATGCATCCATGCAAGTATAACATACATAAATTACAGACGGCAAATAGAGTTACAACAATGAATGATATTTTAGCTTAATATGCAGATTGTTTTAAAAAATATATGACATACGCAGATACATAACACACTGAAGAAGAAAAATACTCTACAATTTCAACAGGTTTTGGTTTGCATAATATTACAACTAATATTTTTGTACAGTATGGTAATAGCATTCCAGGTCAGCATACAAAACATTAGCTTAACATTATGACACTTTTCGTCATTTCACTAAACATATCAGAAGCCTAATAGAGCTTTTCGTAAGGACGTTTGAGCCTCAGGTATGAAATTATTTTGTTGTTTCACTTGCACTGGTCGGTTAATTCACAATGACTTTGAAACGCTATCGACTCGCCTTTTGCCATAAACATTTTTACCAGTGGTTTCAGGAAGTTAGCGCAATGACGGGCTCTTCTTTGCAATTGTTCGCAAGCCATAAAAAGGGAGCGGTGAAGAGGGACATCGCATGTTAGAGACTTGTACTCCATTATTCTTGTTTTATAATTTGCGACCAATCCGTTGCGACAAAGACCTTTTAACTGAGTTCTCACCTGCAATATCTCGGAGTCCCCGCGCTCGTAGTCCGTAGACAGTCCGGTGAGCATGGAGACCCGTTGGTTGACCCTGACCAGCAGAGGGTCGGAATCGGGGCTCACCCAGCCCACCTGGCTGATACGGCCGTGGGACACAGTGTTCTGTGTGGTCTCGCGCACTGTGGCACGGGCCAACTGCGCGAAAAATGGAAAAAATGGGAACACTTTACAGCGATGCCACTAGAATGAAACAGACACACACTATATATATATATATATATATATATATATATATATATATATATATATATATATAAGGGAGAGAAGTGGTCTCGTTTTTCCGTGTTTTGACACAATATTAATGAGATCTAACAGACAGTAATGCCAAGAAATGTACAGGGGAAGTTATTAGAACCAATGAAATGTAAATAAGAAGAAAGAAAAGTGGATGAAAAAATAACCAGCCATGAGCAGGAATCGAACTACGACCTTCGAATAACGCGTTCGATGCTCTAACCACTGAGCTACCACAGCGGCCTTCCCTCCATCCACTTTTTTGGGCTTATATGAGAATTTAGAAGTAGGAGTGTCAGTCAGCGCCATCTATAAGCCAAGCGACGAGTGTGAACCACTCTTTTATGCGCATGTTTGGCGTCACGTAGCAAGTGAACTTATTACGAGCGGGCAGCTGATTAATAGTCTCTCGTATACAACCCAATGACACCAAGTCTGCCAGTACGAGACCCTCGTTAAATGAAATAAGGGAGAGAAGTGTATACCTGAGGACTCGTTTTTCCGTGTTTTGACAACAATATTAATGAGATCTAACAGACAGTAATGCCAAGGAATGTACAGGGGAAGTTGTTAGAACCAATGGAATGTAAATAAGAAGAAGGAAAGTGGATGAAAAAATAACCAGCCATGAGCAGGAATCGAACCTACGACCTTCGAATAACGCGTTCGATGCTCTAACCACTGAGCTACCACAGCGGCCTTCCCTCCGTCCACTTTTTTGGGCTTATATGGGAATTTAGAAGTGGGAGTGTCAGTCAGCGCCATCTATAAGCCAAGCGACGAGCGTGAACCACTCTTTTATGCGCATGTTTGGCGTCACGTAGCAAGTGAACTTATTACGAGCGGGCAGCTGATTAATAGTCTCTCGTATACAACCTAATGACACCAAGTCTGCCAGTACGAGACCCTCGTTAAATGAAATAAGGGAGAGAAGTGTATACCTAAGGACTCGTTTTTCCGTGTTTTGACACAATATTAATGAGATCTAACAGACAGTAATGCCAAGGAATGTACAGGGGAAGTTATTAGAACCAATGGAATGTAAATAAGAAGAAGGAAGTGGATGAATATATATATATATAATATATATATATATATATATATATTATATATATATATATATTGTAAAGAAGCTTCCGAACACTGAAATTGGTGGAACTCTCAGGTGCCTTCTAGTGGGTCTACCCAAAAGGGATGCCGCTCGCACTGAGAGCCCGTGCTTGGCCGTTACTGTCGCCATTGTGCTTGCTCGCTGTGGACCGGCTAATAAACGCCTTAACATTTTGGTGGAGGTGCTGTGCCCTTCAAACATCTTCGGTTCACATTCGATGCCCTTGGAGCTTAGATCCCGTACCGTGCCTTCAACCATGCAACAAGACGCCGCCCAGCAAACGCTTCCTCCTGCGCCGACGCCATGTTCTGGTGTCCCCCGCATCCGCGACCCACCTGTCTTCACCGGCGCGGATGGCACCGACGTCGAGGACTGGCTCGCCATGTACGAACGCGTCAGCGTCCCCAATCATTGGGACGAGGCAGGTAAACTCGGCAACCTGGTTTTCTACCTCGCGGGTGTGGCCGGCATGTGGTATAACAACCACGCGTCTGATTTCGCAACCAGGTCCGATTTTAAGACCGCTATCACCAACGTTTTTGGCCGCCCTGCCGTTCGTAAGCTGCAAGCCGAGCAGTGCTTACGCGAACGCGCTCAGCAGGCCGGTGAATCATTCACCAGTTACATTGAAGACGTCCTGGACCTATGCAAGAAATCCAACGACAGCATGTCCGAATCAGACAAGATCCGGAACGTCATGAAGGGCATTGCCGATGATGCCTTCACGATGCTGCTTGCCAAAAACCCAGGCACAGTAGCTGAGGTCATCACGCTGTGCCAGAGCTACGAGGAGCTCCGCCGGCAGCGTTCGATGACCCGTCGCTCCACACCACGAGATGCAGGGCTTGCAGGCCTGGAGGCGAGCTGTGACCAGGTGGCACTGCTGGCAGACCTCAAGTCCTTCATACGTGAGGAAATCGCACGGCAGTTCTCTCTCCTGCCCTTTGCCCACCCACCGGCTGCTCAACAATCGGCCACTACCAATAGGGCAACGCCTCTATTTTCGTGACCAACCCATCCCCGTACACTGTCACCTTGGTTCGAGGGGAATGTCTCGGCAGAGTGGAACCAGTGGATAACGCACAAGTCCTGGACGTACCTGATGACTCGCGTTGTCCAAATTTGCGTACCATCAGTGCTGTTTCCACTTCTGATTCATCATCTCCTGATGTATTTGGCCCTTACATTGATGACAACCTCACGTCGGTACAGCGTTCCCAGCTTCTGAACCTGTTGCGAGAATATCGTTCTTCTTCCGATGTCCGGCGAAGTTCTCTCGGTCGTGCGTCCGCTGTTACGCATCGTATCGACACTGGTGCCCATCCACCATTACGGCAACGTCCCTACCGCGTGTCGCCTGCTGAACGTCGGGAAATTAACGAGCAGGTTGATGATATGCTCAGACGCGACATTATTCGGCCCTCGGACAGTCCATGGGCGTCTCCTGTTGTTCTTGTTGCGAAGAAAGATGGTTCTGCGCGGTTCTGTGTGGACTACAGACGGCTAAATAAGATCACTCGCAAGGATGTTTACCCACTAACGCGCATCGATGACGCAATTGACAGCCTTCACGGAGCCGAATTTTTTTCTTCTCTCGATCTGCGCTCGGGGTACTGGCAAGTACCCATGGCTGATGACGCTCGACCGAAGACTGCATTCATCACACCCGACGGCTTGTACTAATTCAACGTCATGCCGTTTGGTCTATGTAATGCACCTACGACCTTTGAGCGCATGATGGACACCGTTCTGCGCAACTTGAAATGGCACACGTGCTTGTGTTACCTCGATGACGTTGTTGTGTTCGCTCCAGATTTCTCTACGCACCTCCAACGTCTGAAAGAAGTTTTTGAACGTGTCAGCAATGCCGGCTTGCAACTAAATCTGAAGAAGTGCCGCTTTGCAGCACGGCAACTCACCATCCTTGGGTACGTCGTGTCCAAGGATGGCATTCTTCCTGACCCAGCCAAGCTTCGGGCCGTGGCCGAATTCCCCAAACCTGCGTCCGTCAAAGAACTGCGTAGTTTCGTGGGCCTGTGCTCATACTTCCGACGCTTCATACGAAACTTTGCCACGATCATATCACCGCTGACGAAGCTCCTTGGAAGTAACGGGTCCCTCAATTCGTGGTCGTCTGAGTGCGACGACGCGTTCGGGAAGCTCCGCCATGTGTTGACGTCTCCTCCCATTCTACGCCACTACGACCCTACGGCCCCGACGGAGGTGCACACAGACGCCAGCGGTGTAGGCCTCGGCGCTGTCCTGGCGCAGCGCAAACCCGGATTCCCTGAATATGTCGTAGCATATGCAAGCCGTACGCTCACGAGAGCTGAGACAAACTACATCGTCACGGAGAAAGAGTGCCTGGCGATCGTCTGGGCTCTTACAAAGTTTCGACCGTATTTGTATGGTCACCCATTCGATGTCGTCACCGACCATCATGCACTATGCTGGCTTTCATCATTGAAGGATCCCTCAGGCCGTCTCGCCCGCTGGGCTCTTCGTTTACAAGACTACGACATCCGCGTGCTGTACCGCAACGGACGCCAGCATGCTGACGCCGACGCCCTCTCGCGCTCCCCTCTGCCTGAAGGTGATGTGCTCTGCTCAGTATCCTCAGCTGCTGTTTCTGCCATTGACGTTGACATAATCGCTACCGAACAGCGAAAGGATAATTGGATCGGCCCGCTGATCGATTTGCTCTCTGATCCATCCGCAACGCCATCCACGCGTGCCTTGCGTCGTCGAGCTCGCCATTTCACCATTCGTGACGGCCTTCTACACCGACGCAATTACGACACCGATGGCCGGCAGTGGTTACTCGTGATACCCCGCAGTCTGCGGTCAGAGATATGTGAATCCTTTCATTCTGATCCGCAATGCGCGCACTCTGGAGTATTCAAAACCTACCATCGCTTTCGGCAACGCTACTTCTGGCGCGGGATGTACCGCTACGTGCAGCTGTTCATTCGCTTCTGCCTCGCTTGCCAACGCCGCAAACCGTCAGCACACACGTCGCTAGCCAGTCTGCAACCGTTACCTTGCCCTGAGCGTCCGTTTGGGCGCATAGGTATCGATTTGTATGGACCACTTCCTCTGACGTCGGCTGGTAACCGCTGGGCCATCGTCGCCGTAGATCATTTAACGCGATACGCCGAAACCGCCGCTATCCCTGCGGCTACTGCGCGTGATGTCGCATCTTTCCTACTGCATCGATTCATACTGCGCCACGGTTCACCTCAGGAGCTTCTCAGCGATCGAGGCCGTGTCTGCTTGTCAGAAGTCGTCGAAGCCATTCTCGCAGAGTGCCATTCTGTCCACCGCAAAACCACTGCTTACCACCCACAGACGAATGGCCTCACCAAACGCTTTAACCGCACCCTCGGCGACATGCTTTCGATGTACGTCGCCGCCAACCACACGAATTGGGATACTATACTGCCCTTCGTCACATACGCCTACAACACCACCCCTCGGAGCACAACCGGGTTTTCACCTTTCTTCTTGCTGTACGGAAGGCACCCCTCACACACTATCGACACAATACTCCCGTACACGCCGGATCCATCTGAATGTGCACCTATTTCTGAGACAGCCAGGCTTGCTGAAGAGTGTCGAGAGCTTTCCAAGACATTTACGACGCATGAGCAAGAGCGGCAGAAGAGTATTCGTGATGGCTCCGCCACTTCTGAGCCCACGTTCCTTCCTGGTTCTCTTGTATGGCTCTCAATCCCGACCTCTGTAGCTGGCCTTTCTTCCAAACTACTCCCGAAATACGAAGGCCTCTACCGTGTCATCGAGCGCACATCTCCGCTCAACTATCTGATCGAACCAATTGAACAAACTTCGGACATGCGCCGTCGCGGGCGCGACATAGTCAACGTGGAGCGCCTGAAGGCTTACTATGACCCGCTCATAGTGACAAGCTGTTAGGTCGCCAGGCGGCTCCCTCTTCGACCCCGGGGTAATTGTAAAGAAGCTTCCGAACACTGAAATTGGTGGAACTCTCAGGTGCCTTCTAGTGGGTCTACCCAAAAGGGATGCCGCTCGCGCTGAGAGCCCGTGCTTGGCCGTTACTGTCGCCATTGTGCTTGCTCGCTGTGGACCGGCTAATAAACGCCTTAACAATATATATATATATATATATACACAGGTTATGAAGAGTCTGGCTTTGGTTGCCAAAGAATTAGGGGAAATTAAGTATACGCTTCTAAAAAAACTGTTTATGGGTGACGTTTTGATCGGAGATTGATCTTCATCAGGTGAAAATTGGTCTCCAATATATATAGATATATATATATATATATATATATATATATATATATATATATATATATATATATGTATATATATATATATATTTATATATATTATATATATATATATATAATATATATATATATATATATATATATGTGTGCGTGTGGGCTGTATGCTTTGCGCAGTGACCACGGCGGCATTTTCAATGGTAGCTTGCAGTGAGTGACCTGGCTGGTAATGGTGGTGTCCCAAGAAACACTCCTCACCTACGACAAATCAGGAACGCCTCCCCAATCAGTGCGATAAGGGAAGCGAAGCATGGCGTGGGCATGCATAAGCTTTCTTTCTTGATTTCTTTCTTTCTAGAACAGAGAGAAGTAAAAACTGTGACAGCTAGGTCACACTCATCCTGTGTATACCTGTGCGTTAGTTTTGTTCGCCCATGTTAACGCGTTCGATCAGCGCTTTTCGAGTGTCAAGCTGGTTGCGCAATGGAAGGGGGGGGGGGGGTGCGAATACGCTGATCACTTTGTGCCGAAGTTGTCTGTGTGGTGCCAGCGGCGAAAGCCACAAGTCGCATTGGTTCATCTTAAGGATGTCGCTCGACTTGCTGATGAATTAAAGCAGAAACGTGAGTTCCAGTGCGCTAAGTCGCATGCTGAAACGAGTGATGAACGGGAACTTCGGTGAGCTTAGAGGTCAGAAGTATGCAGAAAGACGACAGCGACGGAGCTTTGGGAAGAGAAATGGACGCCTCGCGTTTGGCTTCGGGCACGGCTTCAGACACTGACGAAACGACAGTAGTGGACGCAAGCACTACGAAACGTTCGACAAGCCATATCGTTCGGATGGCAAACTGTGCCTTGGCGACAAGGTTAAACAATCAAAACCAATTATAAAACTTTTGGGGTCCCTAAAGCTCCCCCTTCAAGAGTTGAAGGCGACAGCGATATCCTGTCCCTTGTGCGCCCTTCGAGCACTTAGCGCATGAAACCTTCTCGAACTTGCTATGCACCCAGCACAGTGTGTGCCTTTTGTTGTGGGCGACCGGCTTTAAACCCCGAAGTCATTCAGATGATCACATTTTCTGACGTTCGACACCAACGGGCGCTCGTAGCATTGATTATTACTGCAATATTTCATGCTGTATTGTGAAGCATGTATACAGGACGCATTTGCTTGTATGGCATGAGAGTTACTTTCACGGCATTTTCAAGTAGAAGAAGTTATTTTTACTGCATTCAAAAGCAGACGCGTGGCTGTGTGGTAAAACATTCGCTTGCCCCACAGACGACCCGAGTTTAATTCCAAGTCCAACCCAGGGTTTCTTTATTATTTATTTCATTTGCATCATTCTCGATTTTTCGGTCATACCTAAGATGATAACTTTTCACTCACAACCAACGGTTCAGTCACTGAACCGTTGGTCACTGAACAGTTTCAGTCACTGAACCGTTGGTTCAGTGACTGAAACGCCAGTATTTCTGCGATACGAGCTCTTTAACGCTCTCGCGTTAAAATAAAAAAAAATGGTGGACCCTTAAGCTTTCACCCTTAAGAGTTGAACGCTATAGCGATGTCCTGTTTTTTTTTTTTTCAAACGGTTCGTGCACGAAACCTTTTCGAAATTGCTATGCAGCCACTACGTGACCTTAAGAAAATGGTTGCAGTAGCATGTGTGCCTTTCGAAGTACGTGGCTGGCTTTAAACCTTAAAGTCATGATAATCGCATGTTCCGACGCCCAATCACAATGTACGCTTGTGCCACACATTATACTGCGAAATTACGTGCTGTATTTTAAAACGTCTATACAAAATGCGCGTGTTTGTAAAGTATACGAGTTACTTTCACTGAATTTTCTAGCAGAGTTAAGTTAGTTTCACTGTATTCACATGCAGAGGCATGGCTGTGTGGCAGGACACCCACTTGAAACGCAAACGACCCGGGTTGGGTCACCACTCACCCCCCGAATTTTTAAATGCGCAGCATTTCTTAGTCGCATGATGTAGTGCGTCGGCGGCGATGTCCACACCCCCACTGCGCATGCTCGCGCTTCGCGTATCATGCCGCATGCTTGCGTCTCGTGCCAACTGTCGCTCTCCCCCCCCCCCTCTCTCGCCTCGCCGGGCCTACGCAGACAGCGTGTGCTAGTAAAAACTGACTGCTCAAGCTGCCCAATCGTTCACTGGCCGCCCCGTATATTTATTTATTTATTTATTTATTTATTTATTTATTTATTTACAAGATACTGCAGGCATGGAGCCCAAGCAGGAATGGTACAGGCAGTAAGGCAATCAAGCCAAACATCACACAGCATACAATAATTCAATCATCACACACATACAACAACAATGCAACCTTGACGTAGGCACTCCATCGCACATATGCGTCCCACCACTCGTTGAAGGCAACGCTTCTCCTTCATTCAATAAATAAGAATAATAAAGACGGAATAACAATTAAGCATTCGCAAACCATACCCAATTATGCAACATTCATGCGATACCCTGACCACATTGCGACGCATTTACTCGAAATCACCCCTTGGGAAGATGGGGGCGGCATTTTTTATAATTTATTTTATTTGCATCTCTCTCGATTGTTTTTTTTTTTAGTCACGCAAGATGCTGGATTTTTCGGTCATGCACAGATCATAATTTCCTGCTCACAACCAACGACACCGACACAGGCATCGGCACCGAGGCCAACGCCGGAATATCTGCGAAACGAGCTCTTTAACGCTGTCGCGTTAATAAGCTTTCGCTTGCGTTACCGAGCCCAGCCGTGGCAAGCCGCAGCCATGGTGCTATTACTTTAACAGGGGTAGAGAGTACTAGAAGTATACTCTACCTTCTAGTACACTCGAGCAGGGGCGAGTTCCCGCTACGTATTCCCACAATTCACATCCTGGAATGACTTTCAGTAACATTCTTTCTTCCGTTAGTTGAATATTAGGATTGGACTTCATTGTAACAAGATAGCAGTTCTTTGTAATATTTTAGACATTGAAATAAGTTTCGTCGTTTTCTTATGAGATTTAATCTAAGCATGTCCTTCAAGACACGAAAATGTGCAAGTTTACACGAGCAGTTTTTGGAAAAGTTGAAGAACTAATCTAGGGATATACCGATGCTACTAAAAGAATAGAGGTCATACCACGTGCCCGTCTTTCATGATATTATGTCACTTTATTCCGAGTTTTACGGGGGCGTCATGCTGCCTCGAGAATACTCCAATATTCTTAGCGGGACGGCTCAGTGCTCTCCATAGTTGAGTACAAAGTACTCGAAATCCTGAAACATTTTTTAGGGGCGTATAAAATAAACAAACAAAAAAAGGGGCGAAGCTCCTTAAAGCGGCACCCGTTCGTCCCTCGTTGTCGTAGTCGTAGTCGTAGTCGTAGTGTGTAACCAGTGTTACATTTTGACCTGCAAGGTGGTGCCGGTGGGAGATTTCTCCTCTGCTTTGTTGAACAATAAAAAGTTCGCGGCGTGCGCGTTAACTAAAAGCAGAACGGTCCTGTCTCTCATTCCACATCAGCAGCCATTGGCATATACATTGAACACTATCTGACAAAAAAGGGTTGCTACGTTATACTGGCTGAGTGTAACCTCCTTAGTATCAGAAAGGTTTAGCGAGCGTTGGGCCGCAGTGCCATGAATACAATAAGCTAGTATATACCATGAACTCGAGGTGGTTAAAGGTGGGAAGTAGACCCGAAGCGCAAGCCGTAACAAAGTGTGCGTGTGCCACCTCTCGTTTAGTCCTTGGAATGTCCGCTGGATGGCGGTGCTTCTATATGGGGAATATATGATGAAAAGATGCGAGATGGTGGTACTTGGAGTGCTGAATAGATGGACGAACGGACACACAGACAGATGCATGGATGGACGCATGAACAGACGCAGGGGCGGATACATGGACGAACGCAGGGACGGACGCACGAACAGACGCACGCACGGACGGGCGGATGGACGCATGGACGGTCACACAGACGAACGCATGGACGTACTGGAAGCAAGAACGAATGGACGGACGAATGCTTCGCCCCACTCTCCATCATTCACTCCGTGGATATGCTGCCATTTTTTTCTAAACACCTGTCCTTCGATTTCTATCTAAAGAAAACTTCATGCAAGGTCCAAGGGACGGCTTATTGGTCTCCCATAGTACAGAGTACCGAATACTCTAAATTGGTAAATACTTATTCTAGACACACTGCAGAATCACGCCTTGTAATTCTTCCATGTATCATGTATTCATGGCCTCAAGTGTGAGGCCCACGGCGCGGCGTTAGGCTCTCCCATAGTAGAGTACCAACTTACTCTGAATCGTTAACCCCTTTTTTCTAAACATCTGTTCTAAGCAAGCATTCAAGATCCAGGGTCATACCAGTTGGACTGGGATGACTCTGCTCTCCCATGGTTGAGTATCAAGTACTGTGAAACGTTAACGCTTTTTCTTAACACACCCTTTTGCCTCTCGCGCTCTCGCAGTTCCTTACATCCACAGTGCATTCCGGGACGGCTCACTATTCTCCCATATAGTTGAGTACGAAGTACTGGTAATCGTTCCACACCTTTTTTTATAAACAGAGTATTTGGAAGTCTGCGAACTTCACAACTGTATCTGCATGCTACGGCTTTCAGCTCTCCCAGAGTACCAAGTGCTCTAAACCGTTAAACACTTTACTAAACACACTGCCTCGCGTTGTTCTAGAGGAGACACCACTATTGCCTGGCAGTTACTGCATCACATACCAGGACGGCTTTCTGTGCTCTCAGGGTGAAATACCAAGTACTCCGAATCGGTACACGCTTTTTCTAAACACACACAAGGTTTCTTCGTATTTAGCTTAGACGGCTTTATTTCCTCCCATAGTAGAGTACTGATACTCTAAATCTTTATACACCTTTTCTGAACCCAATTCGGATGATAATATAGTTTATTCGTTTGTGAGCCTACCCCGACAGCTCAAAATGCTCTCGTAGTAAGTACAGCGTACTCCAAAACATTAAAATTTGTTCAAAACACAGCCCCACTTTCGCTCATCGGGACGGCTTTCTGCACTACCACAGTAGAGTACCGAGTACCTTATAATGTTCACCCCCCCCTCCTTTTTTTTTTAAAGCACACATCTTATCGCACATCATCGTACTGCAACCCGTCGAACGTTTGTTCTGAACAAACGAGAACTCTTTAAACACATTGTACAGACAATACATGGCCACTTCTTTGTTATGTATCCCGTCAAAATGTACTTCTTGAAAACAACGCATTTTTAAACACATTAAGAGCCTCTGTAGCGTCCCTCTATTTCCTACTATAGAGCACACAAACCAGTACTCTGAAGCATTCACTTTTTAATATAAACACACTATACAATCAACGAAGGGTGCCCGTATCTTTTTGCTGTTGTTACCAGTGTATGGTATACGTTATATTGTTTCCATTTTCCGCACTATTGCTATGGACAGCAGCGTGTGACTCTTAATTCGTTCGGAACACAGCTTTTTTTTTTCTGTCGGTTGCGCTCTTCTTTCTCGGCAAAGGGAATTCGTTTGACAACAGGATTAAAGGGAAAGCCTTATATGGCTGATATAAATCGAAAATTATTCTCGGGCGTCAACACAAGTGATGAAAAAAAAGCATCAACCCGTGATGGCGTTATATTACATAATTGCACAATGACGTTCTATGACGACGTCATCACATGACAACGTCATCACATGACAACGTCATCACATGATATCGTCGCTCGCTCGAAGGTGAGCTGATAGCGAAGGTAGAGCAAAACAAAGTGAAGGGAAAATAGCTTTAGAGAAAATAGATTTTAGGGAAAATAGATTTTAGAGGCAAAGCAACACTGCGTTACTGAGTTGATAGAGGTTTCAGATAGAGTGCACGGGGGAAGATCCGTGCATTTCTGAGAACAGAAAAAAAAGTCACTTTCACCGCATGGGCGAAGCAGTGAACACAATAGCAGCGTATTGGAATATCGTACGAAGTAAAGATAGCAGCTAGCTCTCATGGGTGCGGTATCTCGTAATTATGCACAACACTAATTATAAGCGAATGTGATGACCGCGAGGCGGTGCACGTGTCGTCTGAAGTCTCAGTGCGAACTAAGCGGTGATAGTACAGTCTACTGACATCAGTCAAAACATAGCACGCACCAGCGCGCAGGAACGCGCCCTTACGAATGAACTTTCACACTTCGACAATTCCCCCCAAAATTTTACAGTACTAGGAAATTCCAAAATTCGCAAAAAATGATTTTACTGAAGCCGGCGCTTCACAAAGGAACTTCCAGCAGGCATTCTACGATCTTTTTACGGCAGGTCTATACATGCACAGCTGTTCCATGAGACACGTTTGAAGGTTTCGAAAATCAAAACCAGGGCTAGCAAGCTATGGTTGGTTACAAGCTAAGAAAAAATACCCACTCCACCTTTAATGCTGGAGCGCGCCTAACATTCACCTGTGCAACAGAGCAATGATTGGTGTTTCCGCTCAAGCCATAAGCACTTTTTCGCTGATGATGCAAGTATACGCACTTTATAAATTAAAAGTTCGACGTTTCTTGTTAAAACGTTACGTTTGGCTGAACAGTAGAATCAGAATTCTGATGAAATTTTGCTAAGGAATAAAATGTTTTGACATAAAACTATTGAAATTAATACGTGCCTGTCCAGCCAAGTTATAAGTTTGTAATACGTACACAGCGAAGCCAAGTAGATAAGCGATTGGCAGATGTAATAGCGTACGCTCATGGTTGAGTACTAAGTACTAGAAATCGTTGAAATATTTTTCTAAACACGCTCACAGCTTTATGCTCTCCCATAGTAGAGTACCAAGTACTCTAAATCGTCCACTACTTTTTCTGAACACACACATAGTGTGCCAAAGTGTATGTGCCCTGTTACTGGAATGTTATGAAGCCATTGTGTTCGGTACATACTGTAAATAAATGTTTTCTAAACAGTAAGTGCGCCTACTGAAATTGGAACGATACAAAGGATATTAGCATGGCTCCTGCACAAAAATGACAAGCAAAATCGTGCAGCGTTCCAAATTTCTAAACAGAGTAACATCATTTTCCGTCTTTCTGTGTGCACATAAGCTATGTAAGATATATCTGAAAACGAAATTCTCTACAAACTAGAGTAACGTGTGTACTACGTTACTCTATGGCTGTCCATTGATCAAGCCTTATTTTCTTAGGACGGCTTTCAGCTCTCCCGTAATAGAGTACTAAGTACTCTAAATCGTTAACCACTTTTTCTTAACCCACAGTGGAGTCCGCGCTTAGAACGGCTTTCTGCTCTCCTTTTAGCAGAGCACCAAGTGCTCTAAATCGTAAAACACTTTATAGGGGCGAAGCCCCCAAAGCCATGCATCTGTTCCCCCTAGCTCGTCTTGGTTCGTGATCACCATGTTCGATGACTCACTCAGTCGGTGCGGACATACAGACAGACGAACGGACGCTTGGCCCCACTCGTCATCATTCACTCCATGGCTATGCTGTGATTTTATTTTTCTAAAGACACATTTGTGAAAATTTTGCTGGGCCGCTGTGGGTGGAGCACACATTTATATTTATGTTTTAGCCGACTATAGTTACGATGACATGTACAGCTGAGCTTTATTTCTGTTCACTGCACAAATAATTTTGGGAACACCCAATGATGGGTGGATGTAAGGCAGTGAAGTAGGACATCATCATCCTCGTGACCCCTTTCTGCAACGCCGAAGCACGTTTTGCCGGAGATTATTAAAGGTTCGGAGATATTCAAGCTGTAAAATCAATCTTTACTCCTAAATTCTTGGTTTCTGAATTGCTTTCTTTGTTCGTTTTTGTTGTTAAAATTGTCTGCTCCATCTTCTATATCCGTAATTTCTATTTGTCAATTTTGAACATTGAATTTTTGATTCCTTTCGCCGTTTTAAAAGACGCAAGCTAAAAAATAAAGTGCTTTTCTTATAACTATCGAAATTTTCGCCAATCTCCCAGCGCGGATGTGTGACACAGATTTCAGGCTATACTTCTACGAAGTGCGCAATTACAGGAGCTGGGGCAAACTCTTCATTCCAATCCCAGTCCGATCTTGCTCGATGAGCTTTCCGGTCTGGCCGTTCAACAATTTTGGCACCGTTCAGTGTTGCGGAAAGGGCACCTTAATTTCATTCCAATTATATTCCTGGGAATCGGAACATGTCGCAATTACATTCCTTTCAATTTCTCGGAATTACACAACTTAGCTCATTCCCACTCCGAGAATGGCGGGCAGTTAATATTCCATTCATTTCCATTTTTCACGAAGGAAAGGTATCATGCTAGTTTTTTTTTTAAATTAAAAATCAACGTTTCGTAAAGCTGATTGATATGTGGGGTTTAATGTCCCAAAACCACAATATGATTACGAGAGACGCCGTAGTGGAGGGCTCCGCAAATTTCGACCACCTGGGGTTCTTTAACGTGCACTCAAATCTGAGCATACACGGGCCTACAACATTTCCGCCTCCATCGGAAATGCAGCCGCCACAGCCGGGATTTGATCCCGCGCCCTGCGGGTCAGCAGCCGAGTACCTTAGCCACTAGACCACCGCGGCGTGGCTCGTAAAGCTGATGTCATCAGATGTATTAGGAACGGTAAAGCTGCGCAAAACAAGTTACCAAGGTCGAGGGATAGTAGCTTGATGACGTACCTCGTGCACTACAGCCACCCTACTAATTTCCATAGGGGTAGTTCTACCGCTACATATAGCATTTGTATAAGGATCACGCCTAAACGAATGGTTAAATTTTAGTATTCGTCTTTGAATAAAGCGCTAAAAAATTGCAGCATATCCACAGAGTGAATGATGATGAGTGGGGCGAAGCGTCCGTCAGCCCGTCGTGCTTTCCGTCCGTCTGTTATTTCTGGCTTCCGTCCATCCGCGTGACCATCCGTGCATCCATCCATGCGTCCGTCCATATGTCCATGCTTCCGTCCATGCGTCCGTCCATCCGTACGTCCGTTTTCCTAGTCTGTCTGTCCTGTCCGTCTGTGCGTCCATCTAGTGAACACTCCAAGTACCAGTCATCTCGCCTCTCCCTGTGGCACATACCCACTCCGTGCGTCCATAAATCTGTCCTGCCGGTCTGCTAGCGTTTCTGTCCATCCGTCCATGCGTCTGTCCAGTACGTCCATCTAGTGAACAGCTCCGAATACCGACCATATCCCATCTTGCATCCCGATGGCTACGTACGACAACAACGGAGGATGGACAGACCAATGCCTCAAGGAGCTTTCGCCCCTAAAAAAAATACGCATTCACGAAGGAGGTGAGATGACGCGCCTACTAGCAATAGAAGTTTCAATCAAAAGCGTACAAAGGTGTGCACAAAATACAAAAACATAGGCCCCATATCTGCATGTTACACCACAAATGTCGTCGAAAGACGATAGTCCTGCGTATGGAGAGAGTGAACAAAACTTCAATTTGATGTTCTGCGCAAGAAAATCGGTGAATGGTAATCGGTGAATGGTAATGGTTCGCCTCGAGCGTGCAGCGGAGGCGAAACGAGCGCATCAAGTCACGTCACACGTGAGACATGAGCGCCATCTGGCAATTATCCTGGAAAACGGCGCGCGTGCCATGCGCACCCGTCTCTGAGGTGATAAGGTGTAGAACGAAATTAAGGCGACGGGTAGGTGCCACCACCGTGTCGTCATAGCAAAGCTTTGGAAACACTTGTCGTTTCGTGCAAGCATAGCATGGCCAACGCAGCGTTATAAAGGCTACGAGTTTTAAAGTTACTTATGTATGCCTTTTCTAGTAAAAAGTACACATATATAATATTGACGTGTTGTTATGATGCCTCAGATAAGCGCAATAATTCCTTTTTGATTGACAATTGCACAAGTATGAACGCTGAACCTTGAGAAATGTTGGTGGCCGCTGCGGATGGGGTCGGCCGTTTGGAGTATCGTTTGGTCACTTTGGTGCCGTTTAAGGTACGGTGAAGGGTGAACAAACAGACAAATATGCAAACAGACAGACCGAATTATTTGTGTCGAAGGTCCCCAAGAAAGACTATCGTCTTTAATATCACAGCATATCCACAAGGTGAATGATGACGAGTGGGGCGAAGCTCTCCGCAGGGAGGTCAATCGCCTTAGTCGATCATCAAAGACGTGAGAAACACTGTGTGTGGATACTACGACGACTCGGGACGTATTACCCACGGCGTAAGGGGCACAGACGCATGGGCAGATGCAGGGGCAGACGCACGCACGGACGGACGCATGGACGAAGTGACAGACGCTGCGCCCCACTCATCATTAACTGCGCGGATATGCTGCTACACCATTTCAATTGACATGCAATGCAATTTTATGACCTTGAAAACTAGCTACTACGATGACACGGGACGTACGATCCATGGCGTATAAGAAGCTTCGCCCCTAAAAACAAGCACGTTTTTGTCAGCAGAATAAGTGAGATCAAGGTATTCTACTTCGTGGTTCTTTACATATTGGATCTTATGTGCACATACTAGTTCAGCAGTTGTTAGTTTTTTATTTTGTCTTTTTTTGGCAAATTGTGTGTATATCTTTCTACGATTTCGACTAAAGTTTTTGTTGCTACTATCGCATCATCCTGTCTCGTTTCTGCCAGTGTGTTGCCATTTCTGTTTTTCGAACATGACTTTCAACTGACCCGCCGAACTGTTCCTGCTAATTCAGCATGTTTTAATATTGTTTAGGCTTAAACGTGCTCATGCTGAAATCAGGACATGGCCTATTTTTATGTTGACAAAAATAGTGCTCACGAAAACTAGGCACTTTTGCTACGCGTCTGAAGTGGTTGTGAATTTAGACCAAAGATTAAGTTAATGGGGAACAAAATTCTCTATATCGGCTGTTATTATTTGGAACAGTGCACCACTCGAGCACCATGCACCTTTGCATCGGATACTGATTGAACACTGGGACGCTCTGCTCATCAGCACTCATGCTTGTCAAGCCCGCCTCGCAATCATGAATGGGGTGAAGCGAACTTTCTGCATTCGTCTATACGCAGATAGGCAATGGCGTCCTCGTCCCAAAGGTTTCCCTTTTTTTTTACGTGTTTCAAATACTGAACAGCTCCGAAGATAAAGACCAGGCTGTACACAGAGTATTCGCCCAGTTTCGTGTTGGAGTATCAATGGTAACTTATGTGTAAGAGTAATTTGTTTCTGCCATCAGTATCTGGTGGGATATTGCATTTGTTTGTACACTATTTGATGCCTTGGTTTCTTTCTCGAAAATCGGCAGATTGTTCACACTTTTGCGGCCCGCCTACCCTTGGCTTTGGCTAACTAAATGTGGACCAAATTGTGACCTTCAAGCTAAAAAAATATGTACTCAGGCCTACATGCCTATTTTGGGGGGTGACTTTGCAGTAGTTGCAATTAAGAGTGTGGCAAAACATGTTCCAAAATTCTGATATATTGTTAAATTGCTCTGTCTTAATGGTGTTTGAAGTTTGAAAAACAGTGCGTAGACAAAAACATGCTCTAATTAAAAAACATAATTACATTATTATTTCATTTCATTCCAAAAGCGCTTAATTTCCATTCCCATTCCATTCCTCCAAGCGTTGTCTCCATTCCATTGCCATTCCATTCCGGGGCTTCAAAAATTTAGGACGATTCCGGAGTCATTCCGATTCCGGAGCGGGAACTCCGCAACACTGGTACCGTTCGGTGCACGTCTACGAGACCCGTGCCAGCTCGCTATTAAGCTGCGTGACGGCCTGGCCTAGACAGCTGTCCCTATTACGCCCGTTCAATGCCACAGTCGTGAGTCATCGCCTTCGGGCTCGCCTCTACTCACGCAGCGGTATCCTCAGGTGAGCACTCACATGCTTCGACGTGGAATCTTAAACCTACATCTGAGATTATCGAGATTGCGTCAGTTTTATCGAGTCATTTGCGCTGTGTAGAGTTCAGCGCAATGAATATCTTATTTTTGAATGTAAGCCATTTCACGAGGAACTATATGTCTGTGTGTATGCAAGACGGCTTTCATAATAATCTCGAGGTGTCAAAATACATGTGTTGGTTCTACGGAGCCTGTTGCCAGCCCCGTCCTGGTCAAAAATTGGCCTCGTTTTTAACGACGAGCCACGCAGTGGTCAACAAAGACGACCGATAAACAATGCAGCTGGCCCCGCCGCAGTGGTCTAGTGGCAAAGGTACACGGCTACTGACCCGCAGGTTGCGGGATAGAATCCCGGCTGCGGCGGCTGCATTTTCGACGGAGGCCAAAATGCTGTAGGCCCGTGTGCTCAGATTTGGGAGCACCTTGAAGAACCCCCAGGTGGTAGAAATTTCCGGAGCCCTCCACTACGGCGTCTCTCATAATCGTATGGTGGTTCTGAGATGTTAAACACCACATCTCAACCAAAGAATGCAGGTGTCGGAGTATTTCGAGAGCCACTCGAGTTCTTCACGTTTCCGAGGGACGGAAAGCTTCTTTTCTGGCTACAAGCTGCGGCTCGCCAGTGATCGGTGGCAGTGACGCAAAGGGTCTACTTCAGATAAGAACAATAGTTCTTTTCCAGCAAGCCTTGTCAGACGACAAGGCCTCACAAATAGTTGCAATTTTGTTATTTACGTCACTTGTGCACAGCGTCTCTTTTCAGCAGTGAGTAGCTGCGTATCGATGCGAGACTGGGAAAACCTGCAATTCTTTTTTCAGACAAAAGATCGTAAACGTAGTATTTTTATTGTTTTACACCAAATATAATTATTCATGCAGGCAAAATCCCGAAGGTGCGCTACTGCCTCAATAGTATTTTCTGACTGACCGAGGCTTACGCCTAACGGTGCTCGGCGAACGAACAAATAACAACATGGAAACCCTAAAGTGAAGAGCCACCGACCACCTTGCTTGCCGCACGGCATCGGAAAGTGAAATGTGTCAGACAGTGACAAAGCTGGCCACTTGGGAAAAAAAAATTGGCCCGAATCTACATGTTACACTGTAAATGTTTTCGAAATACGATAGCCTTGCGTCTGGAGAGAGTGAACAAAACGTTCATTTGATGTTCTGCGCAAGAAAATCGGTGAATGGTATTCTGAAGGCACAGCGTTAGAGTGCCTCGAGCGTGTAACAGAAGCGAACAAGCGCATCTAGGTACGTTAAGCACAAGCGCCATCTGGCAGTTATCTTCGAAAACGAAGGCGTGTGTGACCACGGAGAAAGATGTGCGCCAGTCACGGAGGTGATATATAGTGTAGAATGCAAAGCGACGGGTAGGTGCCACCACCGTGCCGCCGTAGCAAAGCGTTAGAAACGCCTTTTTTGAGCATCGCGTTGCACTATCTGTGCAGCGCGCTAAACGCTACAGTCCATAGAGTTACTTGTGTGGGCCTCTTCTAGTATAAAGGCAGACATACAAAACATAGACATGTTGTTATGGCGCCTCAGATATGCGCAATATTTGCTTTTTTTAATTGACAATCGCACAGCTATGAACGCTAAACCTTCAGCAATATTGGTGGGCGCTGCGGATGGGATGGGACGTTTTGTGCCGTTTGAGGTATCGTTAGGGCGGACAGACAAATGTACATAGAGACAGACCAAAATTTTTCCGTCGATGGTCCCCAAGAAAGACGTCTTTAAAAGCAACTTCTTGGTTCTCCATTTGGAATTCAAGAAGAGCCCGGCACGTATAACTAACTGACCTTGAAGAATGGCCCCTTCTTTCTTCAGAGCAGGCAAAACAACGATGCGCGGCCACGGCAACAGTATTCTTGTAACTTTCAGCCAGTCTCTTTGGGGAGCAGAGCTTTTATTAGTACAACAAGCCGGCCATCGCGAGTCAGCTGCAGTTCATCTACTGGCGAACTGCCAGCACTTGAAGGTCATCGGTATCTCCATCAAGATTGGCTCTCACAGGCTTTAACCGGGTTTGTCAAAACAACTGCTGCGACGAAAAGATCGGAGCTTCGCAGTATTTGCGATTTTCTGGAACAAACAGACAGTCCACACCCATGCTGGAATGTCAATCTGGTGTCGCTTTCCCAAAACAAGAGCCTGAGGCAAGTGGCTATTGACATGTGTGGTATGAGCCCCCAAGGCACCCTGAACTTAGCCGACTCAGTCAAGCAGGACACGCGCTCCATGCAACTGCGCTTAGCTGGCATTGCGAAGTCGAGCGCTGCTGTTTTCTTTCGCCACTTGCGACTGGCCGAGATCATATATTTTGCAGTTAGAACGATTGAGACAACAATATGACGACGTAGGCTTGCTAAATAGGCCTGTTCTATAATAAGAAAATTTTCACATACCGTGAAAATTGCGAATCTAAGGTGTTTATAAGTATATACAAAAGTCGCTGACAAAAAAGTGGGAACTACTTCGCGAATTTATTATCTTGCACCTCCCAATATACGATCAGTCTTTTCTGCTATTTAGAGAGAAAACAAACAGAAAAAAAGACCAGTCACAAGAGGCTGTGACTCTGTATACAACATCAAGAATGTCAGAAAAAGACTCACCACGGGATCACCGATGTTGCGGATGGCATGGATTTCCTTGGGCCATATGACGTCATAGAACTGGACGATGTACGGGTCCTGGCTCATCACCTCCATCTTGACCGGGCCGATTCGGAAGTACGGGTGTGGAACGCTCAGGTAGCAGCGTAGGTCCTTCTCTTCAGGTCGCGTTCTAATCAAAGAGCAAGGTGACGCGGAACACAAAAGAAGCATAATATAATACAACTTGTCGTTGGGTAGTTGGTACATGCTTACCGAAATATAAGAAGACGCGTACCATCAAGGAAAAGGAATTCAGGACAGAACAGAAAGGATGCCCTTATGTTCTGTCCTTATTTTTTCTTTCTTGCCGGTACTCGTCCTTTTATACTTCAGCAAACAAAATTAGCACACACGCGCTTTATTTGTATGTTTCGGGCACTTATTCAACCGAAACTTGGTTCTGTGTCAGCGAACAAATTCAGGGAGTACTTTTGCAAATCAGAATGCAAGCATAAACGAAACAGTTCTTACTTTGCCGGATTTTTTTTTGTTTTTGAGATGTGAAGCAGCTCTTTGACTAGCCCGTCTAACGCTGTCACCTCCGTACGAACGTGCTGCGCGCCGCAGGTGTTGGTGTGGCGCCAAGTAGGTCGCACCGCTGCTGCGCATTGACGTGACGCTCCCCTCGCAGTGCACGCTGACGTCACTTTCTCCCTCGCCTGCCGCGCGCACGCCGCGGCTCTCGCAGCTGCCGCCTCGTCAGTTCGCCCGCAACACCTGCCGCGACCACCGCTCGCTACACTGCCGACTCGTCCGTTCACGCGCAATAAACCTGACGCGTGTCTAACGTACGCGTTGAAACATGTCTGTACGTGTCAAATACAAGATTTACGCAAGCCGTCGCTTCAAACGAATCTTTCAGCGCTAACCGCAGCACTCGCGTTAGCACCGTTCAAACCATGACGCCACCTGTGCGCATCGCTGCCGCTGCTTCGCATCCCATCCGGGTCCCCTTCGGGGAGATGGTGCAATTTTTTTTCTTTTTCTCTAATATATTTCGCGCTCACTGTTTCAACGAACAATGTATCATCGCATCGTGCATCATAGACATGTTTACACCAGTCTTTTTCTTAGTGTTGTAACAATATTTTGTTCAGTCAAGCGTCATGCACTGCAAAAACGTTTTGTAGACAACGCTACTTAGGTCCCGTGAAAAATGCGAAGCGACTTACCCGGACTTTGTCTCCGCGGCAGAGGTTGTTGTACGTCTCCAGGTATCCCTCGGTGAAGGGCATCGTTATGGTAGGAACCTTGGGGCTGACTTCCGCGTAAGCCTCTTCGTTGAGTCAACGCATGCGCACGTTAACAAAAGGAACCACGCGAGCGGCATAAGAAAAACCAGCGAAATTGTCGGGGCTTATTTTCAAGGAAGCAAATGTCACCAGATTTAAAAGGAAACCTTTAGCACAAACTAAAACAGACCACACAAAAAATAGTGCAGACGAGCACTGGATCCTATATCAGGAAAAAAAGAAGTCGATTGTATCAGTGAGACGTCTATATATTTGTACCCCTCCACATATGAATTCATTCATGGGTGCGGATCTTCATTATCGATCTGTTTCAACGTATGAAGTACGTTTTGTTATGCATGCGCATGCATGCAATATCTGCAGTAGTGACATTTATATGCATTGTTGAGAGAAGAAAGAATCACTTGTTAGTAAGAGCCACTACTGCTCGTCTCTTCTACTCGTTGTGGTCCCAACTTAGATTGCGCTCAAAATTTCACCTTCAATAATACTATATACCAACTAGGCCCGACCGAAATTTTCTTCAATATCACCTGAGGTGACATAAGTGACTGACCTAACATCCCTGCACTAGCCCAGCGAATTTCGGGCGTCAGCTCAATCTCTTTCCTGTAGAAGCGGGTATTGAACATGAGAGAGAGAGAGAATAAAATGAGGGAAAGACAGGGAGGTTAACCAGAAAATGGAGCATCCGGTTTGCTACCCTGCACTAGGGGAAGGGAGAATGGGGAAGAAAGACGGGAAAGAAAGTGAAGAGGGAAATAGACGCGCGCAAAAAAAAAAGGGGGGGGGGCTGGGGTGCTATAGTCTATACAATAGGCCACTGCCACGCAAAAAGTTCAGTAAGGCCTTCACTGATTTTCTGTGAGCACACAAATCATGTCACCTTTCAAGCACTGATTGTTCAGACAAAGGTCTGTCGTCTAGGAGAGCTAACGCAGCAGCTAGTTTCCGTATTTGCACGCTGTAACGAGGGCAGTGACAGAGAACGTGCTCTATAGTTTCATCGCTGCCGCAATGACCGCAAGCAGCACTATTGAACCTGAGGGTTACAAGCAAGATACGAGCTGTCATGTTATATACCACCAGGGTTTTTACGTCCCAAAGCCACGATATGATTGTCAGAAACGCCGTAGAGCAGGGACACCGAAAATTTTAATAATCTGGCGTTGTTTACCGTGCACTGGAAGTGCACAGTACACAGGGCCCCTACCGTTTCGCCTCCATTGAAATTCAATCGCCACGGCCAGGATTAAAGCCGCGGCCTTCGGGTCCGCAGCCGAGCACAATAACCACTGCTCCACCGCGGTGGGCTGTGAGCTGTTGGGTAAGTGTTAGCAACTTGATTGGGGATAGGAGTATCTCCAGTTTTTGCCGACAACGGTTTCACTGACTTATTTTCCTGTGCACGTTGAATTAAATCTTGATCGTGGTGGCTGCCTACGAATGTCATGAAAGTACAGGGTGAAGTCACTCTGAGCTTTTCATAGGCTTTTTCTTTATCTTCAGCTTTATTTTTGTTCAGGCATTAGGACTCATATAGACCTGAATACCTTTGTATATTTTGCCTTCTTGCGATTCCGGTAGTGTTTGGAAGGAGAGAGCGCCAGGGCGGTTCCTGGCTAGATAGGGAAGCAGATGATTGATCGCCATATTGGAAGCTTGTTGAGAGATATAGAACACTGGCGGTATATCCGCAGTGCATAGTAGTGGCTGCCCTAAGCTAATCCGTAAATGGTTGCCGTTACGTATGCATAGCAATATACATGAGTTTAATCCACTAAGGACGCATTCATATTGTATATGCTTTTAGGGAGATCGAAGACCGACTAGAATGTTGTGAAACGTGGCCATGTTGTTAGTGAGAGGCAACGTAGAACATCTTGTCAGCTTGTGTATTCCTCTCATAATTTAATAGCTATGAAATACATGCGAACGCTCATAATCAGGTCGTGGCAAAAAGGTGGAGGGTTCGGAAAATGGGTGACTTCGCTCGCGATTTGGCGTGTTTATTTTGTTACTGATTTAGTGTCCAGTTCTTTGAGGGCGAAAGTGGGGGCGAGAATAGATCCGCAATAGTGAAAAGCTTGGCGAGGTCTAACTGGCTGATGCATATTAGCGGAAGCACTACTAAAACAACGAACAAACAAACAAATATAGAACGAGAAAACAAGAGTGGTCACACTCTTGTTTCGTATCCTATTTCTAGAGAGGTTTCCAGGGAAGCAATCGAACGATGACATAGTGATACAACTTACCCGTGGTGTATCGCTGTTCTTCGTTAAGCCTCTGCTGTTCTTCCAGCTGGAAAAGACTGTACATATCAGGCTCATGATAGGAATTAAAATAATATCACTTCACGATCTTTCTTCCAGAGCATAGAAAAAAAAAACAAGACATACCTTCTCAAACTTTTCGTATGGCACCCAAATTGTTTCGTATATACTGTCTTTGTAGTACGATAAGTTGTTGCTCCATTTTGTGAACACTTGCTCCCATATTCAGAAACGCTCATGTATTTGAACCTGACTTGCCACCACCTCAAGGCAACGCGTTTGAAACGCGCTTGACTTGTGGTGGCAAGTCAAGTTGAAGTCGAGGGGCCTGTCTGAATACAGGGGCAAATATGCATTTTGTACACTTGTGCGAAAGAAAGCAACATAAAATCTGACTGCATGCACACAGATTTAGTCAAGATAATACTTTATGTCGAGTTTGCTACAACACACGAAGACTTGCATAAAATTATAAGAAAAAACGGAACAGGGACGGCCTTCGTGAAAGGATTTCTCTTCACTGCAAACCTCCCTCTTTCCCTGAACTATATGTTCTGTGTGGATTTTTACGGACGAAAGGCTGAGTTTAGTATCAAACATAGGAGCACGGACGCCACAATTTAATTTCGCTACATATGACACGACCAAGGGAACATTCGCATGAATAATATTTAGTTTAAACCCAAACGTTACAAAAATGAAAATGCTAACCAGTCACTGCATGGAGGAAATAAATATACCATTATATAAAAATGGTTCCTAAACTACTTGGTAAATAATGTGATTAACTAGTGACAGCCATTCGTGCATTGACAGCTGCACTGACTAAGTTTTAGATAAAATGTTTTTTTTTTTGTTCCACACCCAGCCACGAAAACAAGCACCCGAAATAAGGCACGCTGAAAAACTTGTCACAAGATGTGCTTTTTCCAGTGATGCGAAGGTCGTGCACAGTCAGTTTGCGTAAACAATATAATTGATTACAAGTAATTCAAACAAACCTCGTAATGCTTTTGTTGCAGGTGATTCAGCAAAAGGTTTAGAATAAATTCTGAACGCTTTAGAGGACATGTACGTATTCTACAACTGGAAAGCCACAAGCTGTCCCAACTCTACGAGTGTGTTTAGGAAAAAAAAGTAGAGTACTATATGTAAACTCTATAATGGAGAGTTGTAAACTATCCCCGGAATTATGAGTTTCCCAGCTCTTTGTTTTCATGTGGTAAAAACAACCGCTGAACGATCTGGCACTATGTGTACTCAACTATGGGAAAGCCGTAAGCTGTTCCAAGTGTTCGACAATGCAGAGTACGGTGTACTGAACCACGGGAGAGCTATCCAAGTACCCAGAATAAGAACTTGTGGAATATGTGCACAAAAAGTGGGTAACAATGTAGAGTACTTGGTACTTTGCTATGGGAGAACTGAAAGCCGTCCAGTGGACCTCATACTCGATGAGGCCGCAACGACAAATATTAGGGCTCCAAAAGAGCAAGCTTGTTGTGTGTTCAGATGAAGTAGTTGACGATTTAGAGTATGTGTTTAGAAAAAGTGGTTAACAAGTTTGAGACTAGGTACTCTACTATGGAAGAGCATAAAGCCGTTCCGTGCGCAGCCAGAGGAAATCGCTCAGGTGTAGCGCCTACTGCCCTTT
Organism: Rhipicephalus microplus; assembly: GCF_013339725.1. Lineage (NCBI taxonomy): Eukaryota > Metazoa > Arthropoda > Arachnida > Ixodida > Ixodidae > Rhipicephalus > Rhipicephalus microplus. The sequence goes on from NC_051167.1 coordinate 137,470,194, forward strand.
GTTTAGAAGAAGTTGGTAACAATTTAGAGTACTCGGTACTCTACTATGGCAGCATAGAGAAACATACTTATGAGAGAGCGTGAAGCCTTCCCGTATATACTATGATACTCTGTTGTGCTTAGAGAAAGTAGTTAACGATTTATAATTGGCGAGAGAAGATGAGGTAATTACCGCTTAGACGCACTTCGCAGATGGCGAACAAGTGAACCTGAAACGTGCAGACCCACTATTTATCACCGGGTGAATCCCGACGTTTTGCTAAAGTCTTTATCAACTGATTTTCACCTAGTTTTCGAAACCGTGCTCATCGTTTTCCGCGCGTGGGCTCTGTTCTTGTGTTTATAGTGGAGCAGCTTTGAGTAGTGCGGCCTGTCTGATTTGGGTGTCACATATGCGCTGAGAACTTTTGCGCACGTAGAACGGAGTAATTGTGGTTCCACTAAGCTATACGTAGCTTCGATGTAGAACACGTGTCGACAATGTGCAGATACAAGTCGTTTTACACACAAGCGAGTTAAAAAGGCACAACCACGGAGGAAGGAACGTAGGAGAGGACATGCCCAGCCGGCGCGCTACGTGAAAATTTGGGAGGAAATGACATCATGGCGGCCATATTCACTGGGCACAATGGCGGCGTTGCTATGGTTACGTGTTGCGCAGCGGAGCTGGTCTAGCAGTGAGCGGCCGCGGCTGGCGGTGGCATGTGCGCCTCCCCAGGTCTCGTGCTGAGCCGTGGCGGATAATGTGCGTGCTCAGCGCCACGTTATTGGTTACGCAGTGTTCTCCCGCCAGTTACTGTACTCTTAGCAATGTTTACAAATCCTTTTGTCCATCACGAGGTTTCAAAAGTGCGTAGAACGAGTGCATATACATGTGTCGTGCGGCGGATGACGTGGATGAAGCAATTAGTGTTCAGCGAAATTGCGTTGGGCACCATGAAGAAGCGGAACGACGACGAACGCTTTGCAGGTCAGTGACGGTTGGGCAGTGCTCCTGCTTGTGACAATGGACGAAACTGTTGAGCCCAGCAAGACGGAATGAGGACGATGTGCACATACGTAGTTTGGTGTTCAGTATGTGTACAGTAACAACTTGTATGTGCGTAATAAAACAGCTTTCCTGCTCCGGCTGTTATACTCAACCCCAGCATTGTAATCTCAACGTTAGAACAACCGCGTTCAAGCGTCACTTGCAGCGTGCTCAAAGTCACCACGTTCGCAGAATGCTGACGCCGGTCAGTTTCACGCGGAACACGGACACAGTGGCCGGACGCTGCGTCGGCCACGTGGCGGAATGCAGCCGTAGAAAGCGCTCGACTGATCGTACTGTCTGTACAGTTGCTGAATTAATGACGTAAAAACACTCGCCGTTGTCGGTGCATCTAGCGCGCGTTCTCTTGTACTTGCTTCGTTGTCGGTGACCTGTTAGTCGCCGTCAATACTCGGACGAAATGATTTCACCGAAGGTGTCGCGCTGGCCCAGAGTCCCGTTTCATTAGTTTCGGATCGTCACGACACGCGCGCTGCGCAGCTCACGTGCTTTCCGAGCCGGAGAGAGAGTCGTGCCTTCTGCTTCGCATTCGGATGTAAACAAGAGGGGAGAATTTTCCCAGTCGATATGGCCGACTTCCGGCTTCATCGCGGCTTCACAACGAGTGACGTCAGGGCCTCTCCTACCTTCCCTTCCTTCGTGGGCACAAATATGAATTCTGCGCAAGCATTTGCTAAACAACAAAAACAACATTATTACAACAAATTATTAATATTATTATTATTATTATTATTACCTGCGGAATAACGCTTCAGAACCACGTTACGAGAGATGCCGTAGCGGAAGGCTCCAGAAATTCTGATGATATGGTGTTCTGTAACGGGCACTGACTGCGCACGCTAAACGGATCCCTGGCGTTCCCCATAATGGATCCCCGCATCGTGAACTGTCACGTGCGGAAGCAGTGAAACTCCGACAATTGCAAACAGAATGCGTGCTAACGCCAGCATTGGCCCGGCACGTATGCCCCGACATGTTTGTGGACGCAAAGTGTGTAGTGTGTGCGAGCGTGAACTAGCCACCCTCCGCCACATCATGTGGGGCGGGTGTAACAGTGCTGTGAACAATGGGAATGGGCAGTGCCAGGACGCCACGTACCCCGAAGAGGTGGGAGCATGGATACGCTCCAAAGACTCAACGGCGCAACGAAGGGCCATCCAACGGCTTGAGGAGGCCCTGGCAAAGCAGACGAGAAAGGGAGCCGACGCCCCGGACAACGGGAGCGGAGGAGCCCGAGTATCCAACGCCTAGCCGGCGCACAACGTCCTCAAGATCTAGGCCTTGGGACTATAGGACGTGGTAGAGAGGCCCGTGCATTGTGCGAGGTCAGCGCATGGTAAAGAATACCCAATGGCCGAAATTTTTGGAGAAGTTTCCTCAGTGAGGTTACAGGTTGATGCGAGCGGCACAGTGCGCGTTCAAGCGTTGAGTGGGGCTTACCTGTTCCAGACTGCTGGCGAGGTACGCGTGCACCGTCCTTGGAGTGATGGACGGGTGCTTCTCGAGGCTGAGCCTGGTCAGAGCCTCTTCGAACCACTTGGTGGCGTGCTCGAAGTCGGACTTGCTGTACAGCAGCTGGCCGAAGTACAGACAGTCTCGTGCTGCGCGTTGGAGGTGGGAAGGAAGGACATGCGACGTACTTTGAAATAGGCATAGACTTACGGTGAATTGCAGAAGCGAGTATGTGTCTATACCAACTTGCACTGATAATAAATACACTTGTGACCCTGTGCTTAAAAGGTTTTTGAGCCACTCCGGTATAAACGACGGGACAGTAGTTTCTTTCTCGCCTTAGTTGCCATTCCCAGAGATTAGAAAGGAAAAGAAGACACACCCCCGGTTCTAGCATGAATTCACAATATCTTTATCCTTACGATTCTCAGAGATGCTATCGCGTCCGTGACACTTATTTCTGTCTAAAACACATGTACTGTCAGCACTGTTAGCGTCAAGTCTACGAATATATCACAATTTTAGTCTAAACGCTGTTATATATACGCTTGCACAGTCGAAAACGTTCAAAACGAAATTATATCAGTCGATTGCATGCGATATCATGCCAGACAAGGGTCACTGAATGGTAGAGCAGCGCAGGAGACGATCCATGACTGATATCCCTGGTGTGTGGACCAATCGAGATCTTATTTCTTCATGAGGTCCTGTGAACAGGCCGATGGCATCACAAATTACGTAAAAAAACAAACAGGAAACGCCAGACAAAGATAAGGCTTTGTGCTTTCAGAGGTTGTTTAGGGGTTCTGAAACACTAATTTCATATCCCGTTGTTTCAAGACAAATATCCCTGTTCAAGAATACAGTGCTCAGATATGTGCTGAACAAGTGTGAGTCAGTCAAACCAACAAAAAATAATAAAAAGGCCTTTCATTGTTTGATGGTGACCACTTGTAGTGTTCTGGAGCTAATCAGCCCAACTTTATAGAATGTTAAGATGTTTAGTTTAGAGTACGCCTGTTACGTTCTCTCTTCATCAATCTTTTGCGTATAACTCATCCATGTAGCTCAGGCAGCTTAGCACTCGATGACCTTTTTTTATCTTGTTGCATGCTTTTTCCTATCAGGATAAAAAGTCATCTAAACTACTATGTCAGCACCACGCACAATAGACGTACACAAAATTAGAGCCAAAGGAAATTGACCTTAGCAGAATAATCCTACTTAGATGACCACGCATTATCAAAGTTCTATCCCAAGGTGGGAACTTTTCTTGACAAATACACAATGGTTAACCTGCACTTTAAAGAACAAAATTAAATAATGAAAGAATGGAAGGAGAAGCCCACAACAACGAAGCTGGAGGAACTTCAAACTATAATTCATCAAGATACCACCGTTAAAAAGTTTCTGTCAAAAGTGGACACTCCGCACGGGGCGGCTTACTGCTCTCCAATAGTTGAGTACCAAATACTCAAAATCGTCAAACATTTTTTGTAAACACCATAAAAATTTTTTCGAGGCGACCTGCTGCAAGCGCTTTCTTAAAGATTCACCCACTCCAAGCCCTCATTTCACAACGGGCCTGCTACATCCCATTCAGCTTACTAGGGCGGAGCAAGCCGTGCTTGGGAGTCCGGGGTGGCCCTTACACCGGCTGCGTTTCTCAGCGTGGTACTGGTCTCGTTTACCAGTGGCTGCTACGTGTCCTCTGGGCGCTTCGTGCTATGTGTCTGTTCCAGCGTTACAAGCACACGCATATAATCCTAATATGCGCATGCCAAAGTCGGAACAGTGCCGTCACGCGAAGCCATAATTTTTGATACACGATAACAAGTTCCACAATACACTGATTCACTTGGTACGCAACACCAGTTTCACGGTACACGTCTAATAATATTGTCATATACACACGAAATATGCATATTAAGGCCAAGTGTAGGTTTCAATGAGAAGTTTTTGACCACCTCTTTATTGAAATAGAAAATAATAAAAGAGCTTTCATCATTACTTGGTGACGGCTACCCCTTTCCACCTGGCTGCTGCAGTATAAATATATTAGGAGAAAAAATGTATGCTTATATAAAGTCCTACATCGTGAATATCGAAATTTTCATTTGGGCAGAGCAAACCCGGTTATTGAATGGTTATTTATGGCAGAAAAATAGTCTAGGACTAACAAATAAGTTACGACTTCATGCTTCCGCCCCCCCCCGCCTTTTTTTTGCGCAGTTACAAAAATGAATACGACATACGTACCAGTCAGTTGCGCCGTTGCCTTGTGGCCCATGATGACGCCCCTGGCCATGTCGGTGAGGTTGAGCCGGTAGGTCTTCTGGATTCGTATGAGTGCCTCGCCAGCGTCCAGGAGGTCGCTCTGGCGCGGAAACGTGTCGTTGGCCTCCAACATCAGCCTCTCGATCTCTGTATAAGCAACAATGAGACCCGATCACATTTATGCCACGTGTACGAGCACTATATCATGTCCTAAGCGAATGATGACTCGTACGTACACCCTGCACTTTAAAGCATGCCGTCAAATCGTACGCTCATCGAATGGAGGTCACACGAATGACGTGGCCGGTGGCAGCTATCTGAAGCATGCATATTGTCCTATAAGCTTCCGATCATAAGATAAATGCATTTTCGATCTCATTGTTCATTGATACAGAGGCAAAAGTGACAGGAAAAAAAAGTACGTCAAAGGTGGCCGAGCTCCTCACTTGTCTGTGCCAGATCTACCGTGTTACGCTGTAGTTCTTCATTAGCGAATAGAAACGATCTACGCTCCTCCCACTTGTTGCCTTATGGTCATTCGCATTGTTTCGACGCCACTGTTTGCACAAGCTCCGTGCGAGTGTATAGCGCTTGGTCGAACATAAATCTCCCGCGCACACTGAGTAAATCGAACGGCGTTCGAGGATCACGCGCCGCGTTGGCGATGAAGTCAGGAGCACAATCAAAAAACGTGTTTCGCGCCACCACAAGGTCGCGAAGGACGTGACGTGCCACTCCCGTTCTCCTATGTGCCGCAGTGCTGCGGTGGCACCAGTGTATTCACCTCTTTCAAGTGCGATGCGTTATTGTTGGTTCTTTTGGAGTTGCACTGCTGAAGTCTAGGAGGGCGCGGGTATACGATTCCCGGGGACGCCGACCACGTTTCCGTGATACACACTATGTAGTGTTGCTGCCTTTAGGGAGTCTCACAGGACCCTCACAATTACCTCGCAGCATCCTGCCTGCATTCACGTAGGGACGACTCGAAGATGAAAGCAATATTTTTCTTCTTCTCAGTCGATGTCTCGATCTTCCCCCGTCCACGTTAGAAATCGTTTTCCACCTAACTTTATTTAGCATTGCCGACAAGATCGAAGGCATTGCAACTTTTCTGCGCACCGCCTGCTTTTACACTGCCTCCGTGATCGACGCCCATTAGACCATGCGATGACACCATAAATTTTGGTCATTTGTAACGTCATGATGAGTTCATTTGGTGACGTCACCACGTTGCACCACTCGTGTGGACGCCGCTGACGTCCGTGTTGTTTATTTAGTCGCGCAGGCGATCGCCTGTCACGTTTCGGTCACCTGGGCGAGGCCTCGGCGGACCTCTTATGTTGTGCGCGGCTGAAGTAAATACAACTTTGCTGTAAAAGGCTACGTAGCTATAAGGTAGGTCCCGCGAAATTCAATTGAAATGTTGCGATCGCGTGCGCTATCTAGACAGACATCAGTGGATGGCTCATAGCTTTGTACATGCTTTGCTCAACCACTCATTTCTCCTTGAACCAACAGACAAAAAGAAGACCACTTCGCTTCCAGGAGGGACCATATTCTCTTAAAGCATTGTTCTTACTGGACCCTGCAGGTCCCAAAAGGCTGGGAGCTAAGCTTCCTTATCTTTACTATGTATAAAATTTCAACTTGCTGCTATTCGCGGCGAGATCGGGCTATAGTTAGCAGCAATGTTCCCGAAAAAGTGTCGATAGGCTGTCGGCAGCGCATACAAAATACACCCAGTGGCACTTCGTTGCGTGCGGTCTGAGCCGAATGTCGGCGAGTACAATGCGTTGACTACAGTTTACTGTTCTTATCTACGTTCTTCTTTACTGAGTCGGTGCATGATGCCTTTGCAACGTCAACATTAGCCGCGATAAAGCGCATTCTGCCTTTCAAGAGATGCTCGCCCTGGGTGACTCTCTTCACGCTTTCGCACTGAATCACGCTATTGCTGTGTTGTTTGTTCGTAATTAGCTTGTGTGCCGACATACGCAATGCAGTGGCGTGACTGAACTATTTATTCACATCTTTGTAATCTGCATACATCAAAAAAAGAGAGAAAGAACAATCGTAGAAAGCGCGCATATCTGTGCGATTAGTTCAGTACCACCATGCACACCTTATACGCATGATTTTTTTTCTCTCATTCTGTTCACTAATAAATGTAGGACAGTCGATAAAAATTTAGTCAGGAAAGCTTAGTGGCTGACGGCGCTTTGCGCTACATTGCGTTTACCACGTGTACGCACATGTTCTTGCACCAGTAAGAATATATATATATATATATATATATATATATATATATATATATATATATATATATATATATATATATATATATATATATATTGTTCAGCAGAAAGCTTTCATCGATGGATTGCGTGCATGGCAGTGCTATAACGAAGGCCTGGTTAATGGAACAATCATGCCTTTTTTTCAGTCAAAAAATGACCACTGCCTTCCGTCAGTCGCTAACAATGCCACACAAGCGTTAAAGACAATGTAGAAAAAATTTTCAGTGAAATCATATATAATATATAAGGCATGCCGTCTGAATTAATTTTCAACGTCTGAGTTCTTCGAAGCGTTTCTAAATCTAAGCACACGGTTGCGCAGGGTAACTCTGTTTTAAGTACAGTTTAAATACCAATGTGTCACAGTTGGTGTGATAGTAATATTTCTATGTAGTAGTACCACGGCCAGATAAACACAAATAAGGCTCCTCGCATGATCGATAAAGTACAGTGCCGTAGTAGTACACCTACCAACAGCGTGCAAGTGCATAATCTAGAGCCTGTTTTTTTTTTTTTTTACAACCGAGTCGTTATAAAACACCGCATTCACACACACCATTTATAGTGCTAAAGTTTGGCAGGATGCCAAGGGCATTTTGCGATGTGCTTGAAACATGAGCTGGCACACACTTGATTGATTGATATGTGAAGTTTAACGTCCCAAAACCACCATATGATTATGAGAGACGCCGTAGTGGAGGGCTCCGGAAATTTCGACCACCTGGGGTTCTTTAACGTGCACCCAAATCTGAGCACATGGGCCTACAACATTTCCGTCTCCATCAGAAATGCAGCCGCCGCAGCCGGTATACGAACCCGCAACCTGCGGATCAGTAGCCGAGTACCTTAGCCACTAGACCACCGCGGCTGGGCAGCTGGCACACACTCTGAAGATTATTCTGGTGAATGGAGGGTACGACGACAATAAACAGCACTCTGGAAAGTTGCACTCACCGATCTTATTACGATGATTAGCAGCCGAGCAAGACCAAATGCTGTCGTACGTCGTTTCAGGCATACGTAGAATTAGTTACACTCGCGCTGACATGGCTGGACAAACCACACTTTGAGAACGTGCATGACGTACGCGCACATAGAAACACGACGTGGCTAGCAGACGACGCAAGGAGCCATTGACAATTCACCGTTTCAGCCAGTTGCCGCCAGACCGCGACACTGCTCGATCTCGCAGATAGTCGCGTTCATTGACTTGCCCTTGTGGCGAAACTGTCAGTTCCTTAATACTGACAGCCTTCAGCAAGGCTTTGAAACGTGCAGGCCATGGAGCTACACAAGCAAGATTGATTAAAGCATTGCCCTCGTTAGGTACTCCAAGGTGTCGCCATGTGGTGCACCAACCGTGAATCACAAAGCTATATCTCAAAATCTACATTTTAAAACTACAGCTCAGAATCGGTGTTTCGATTTTAGTCACTTTGGAAATCCGCATTGAGATGTTGTTGGAATCGTCATCCCAGATCTCTTTCAGAAACGGCCCCTATATTAAAGCTGACGAAGACTTTCTTCGCAATGACAACATTAACTCCCAATTATCCCCCTCCCTCCCCTCTTTGGGGGGTGATTCGGGGTTAACGAAAGAAAAAGGCAACTTTTGGAATTCGCCACTCCGCAATGATACCTTTCTTCATTGTATTCACCCAAAAGTGAGCATGGAAATCTCCCACTCATTCCCTCGGTACCTAGTGGTGTTATATAATCGTTTTCGACTGAGCCTGGCACACATGTACATTTATATGTACCGAAGAGGGCGTACCACAAGCCCATGTTGTGATAACTGTGGCAGCATACAGTCAGTGCAGCACAGAGTGCCCTGCGTTTGAACGAGAAATGGACATAATCTGCCAGGAACAATTAACGTTGAGCAGCATAATAGGCCCTGTGCGTAGACCTTCAAAACATCGTTGTGTTGTACTATAAATAATCATTTACCTATCTGAAATTGGCCTTGTTGGAAGCCTCTAATGATACAATACCTCGAGTAGGAAAGACTTGATTTACCGGATACTCTAATTGTAAATAGTTTCATCGGGTTCACTTGGTCACACCTTTTAAATGCGAAGCATTTCTTAGCGAACTTCGTCGATTTTGCGCGTATCTATCTATCTATCTAGCCGCCTCCGACTTTCAGCTCTCCTGACCGTTTTGATAATGGTATTGATACCAAACTCACAACATGATTGTATGAAGAACATATTTGATTAGTCATAACATGAAAATCGTGACATGTATGCCATGAATGTCATGATTTACATTTCATGGCCCTGCGGCTCTTGTGGTGTTTCGTTCACATGGAATGTTGCAAAACTGGTATGGTATGACATGATTGCATGGCGAACACAAGCGACAGACCCATACATGAAAATCACGATATGCGTTCATGTAACAATATGACTACATGCCAAGTTCATGATGCGCTCGTGGGCGTTTCGCTAGCGTCACATTTACCAAATTTGGTGTTGCGGTACGTGAATGGATGACGAAGGTATCTGACTGGTGCAAACATGATAATAATGAGATGCGTGTCATGTAACAACCTGACCACACGTTACGCTCATGATGCGCTCGCGGCCGTTTCAATAGCTTCGCATGTACCAAACTCGGTATTACGCGACGCGAACGGTGACATAGGCAAATGACACATACAAACATGATAAACACGACATGCGAGTCATGTAACATCATCACTACATGCCACACTCATGATGCGCTTGCGGCCGTTTCGCTAGCTTTACATATGCCAAATTCGGTATTACGTGCATCAATAGATGACGAAGGTATGTGACTGGTGCGAACATGATAACACAAGTTCTCACATGTGTCATGTGAGAACATGACTACATGTTACAGTCAAGGGGCCCATACATACTAACGTGTCGCGGTGCGCGTGCTCACCGGCATTCATTTCGTCGCGTCACGCCGGCGTTGCCACGCCAGGCGCCGGTCCTGCCATATACTCGCAGGCGCGCTCCGCGCCGTGTTGCTTTGACGCATGCTTGCTTGAGAACGTCCAGCGTCCCTCCGCCACGAAAAAAGGGAGACGCCGTGTAGTCTGGGTGACGCATCGGCGCGAAATGCAGCATGTCGCATTTCACGCCGGTTGCCGTCGGGTCGCGCCGGTCGTGCCTGGCGTCGTTTTGCTAACGCAGCGTCGCTGTGCCCAGCGTGCGCGCGCGTCAGCGCTACAATGGAGTATGGGCCCTTCATGATGCGTTTGCGGCTGTTTTGCTAGCTCTATATATACTAAATTTTTGGTATCACGTGACGTGAATAGATGACGAAGGTAAACGACACATGCAAACGTGATAATCATGACACGGAAGTCATGTACGGCATCAATTACCTCCACCTCGTAACGTTGGGCTGATTTTTAAAGTGACAAATCAACCTTTCTCATTCGTGCTTCGCATAACATCGATTCCCACTGTACGTGGGATCTGCATTTTTTTTGTATTTTTGTTTTCTCTCTACTGAAATCTTTCAGTCCCCTTGTTCGTTTCTATACAGAGTAGCATGCCAGCGATATTTAGACTCCGGCAAAAACATCTGCTTTCCTGATAAAGAGTCTCTCTCTCTCACTCAGGAGTGCGTGCCCATTGGCTCAGACTTGTCTGAATACTCCTTGGAAGAGGAAATGCCGTGGACGTTTAAGTTGTATACGGCTTCGTTGTCAAAGAAGTTACCGGTGCCAAAGAATGGTGAAATCAACTTCGTGATTAATTTTTTATTAGTATAAAAATTGTTTGAAAAAGTATTTGATCCTACTTTAGCAAGAATAATAATAACAATCTCTGGAGTTTTATGTCATAGCACTCCGATATGATCATGTGGCTATGAGGGATACCGTAGTACAGGGCTCCGGATATTTTTGACCATCTGGCGTTCTTTAACGTTATAATAAAAAGACATTGCACGGCCCTCCCGCGTTTCGCCTCCATCAAAATGTGATCGTCGCGGCCAAGATCGAAACGGAGACGTTCAGGTTAGCAGCCAAGCTGCGTAACCGCTACGCCATCGTGGTGGACCCTGGTGGGTGCCCTGCGTTTTCGCAAGCACGAATCGATACTGGGCTAGATATAACTCCCGCAAACACTACTGTAGACCACCAGAGCCACTGTCACGATTTCTTCCTCCGACGAGCGTTGAGTATCACTGACGACAGGGCGATGGGAGGAGTGTTTGTGTGCAATGAGACGGAAGATGAAGCTCCCTGTAGGAGGTCGAAGCTACATCGGGATAAAGTCTACACGCGCACTCCGGTGGAGTTTGTATGCGTCCAGGTTGTTAAACTTCAGGCAATGACCCGGGTCTCACTTGCTCGCTAAGTGCGTTGGTCCTCTGGCCACGAGGCCGAGTGGCTCAAGCGGCTGAGGAGCTGTACAGTGTGTAACACGCTGAAGCTGTGCGCGTTGCAAGGTCAGTCACCCCTATGAGTGGTTGACAGTGTGCGCGTAGGGTTGGGCGGCTGACGCACTAATCGTCTCCCGAGGCCTTCTGTCTGAAAGCGGCTTGTAATATGGAGTCTTTGCCCTCGAGGGACCATCCGGTATGAGTTCGCAAGTAAGCTGAGTACAACTCCACAATTATGAAGACAGCAGGGGCATGTATCCTACACCAAGCTCTTGTTTCTTTTAGAATCTATCTATCTATCTATCTATCTATCTATCTATCTATCTATCTATCTATCTATCTATCTATCTATCTATCTATCTATCTATCTATCTATCTATCTATCTATCTATCTATCTATCTATCTATCTATCTATCTATCTATCTATCTATCTATCTGTCCATCATAAAAGAAAGCAAGGCGTGGAGAAATAGATGCAACTCATTTTCTTGTACTAGCATTTTGTGCCATTACGCCAGATTGGATTTGAAGTTTGCTTCTACCCTTACTTCGTATAACATTCAAATTTGTTGCAATCACGTTAATTCATTAACAATTTAGTCTTTACGACGACGTTTTGAGGTTTTGTTTTGTATCAGCACATGGGCGACCTTCTCGTAACAGTTACGCTTGCGAATAGGGGATATACTCACCAATCCAGTCGGGTTCCCGGAATTGGTGCACTATTTCGCTCCAGTCGACGGAAAGACGCTTTATGGTGTTGTACGCGTCGATGGGGCTCGCCGTGCGACTCTCGTGCTCCTGCTCGGCCGTAGAGTGCGTCAGCTGCCGGTCTTTCGACGCCGTTGTCTCGTAGTAGTCGTTCAGAAAACTGCAGTCAATAAACACGTGTGTATATATTTATAAGTATACGAAACAAATGAAACCGAGAAGCCATCGTATTCCGTTAAGCTGGACGACCCACGTCACCATTTGTTACACAGCCCAGCAGAAGAGAGAGAATTTGTTAGAAAGCAATGAGGCCGGTCCGAGCTGAATTTTCTAGCATGATGCTCTGCACAGGGGCAAAAGCTACAGTGAGAAAGTCACAGTCTCGGCACAAGACCGAAGCAATGAATGCGATAGCAACCAATCACACTGTTAAACGAAGTAAGGATAAGATAATTAGGTACCATACAAAATTTAGTGAACAAGGCTGAATGTGCGTTGAGCAGCATCGCTTCTCGCACGTGCAGCTACACGTTCGCTTTGTGCCTGGGCTTGTATACGAGCCCACCTTGTTTCAGCGCGACTGTCATTCTATTGGAGCTGTTCTGAAGGTGTTCGTACGACGCGGGGTGGCATCTCAAAGGTCGCACTACATACTACTTTTTCGCCAGCGTTTGTTCGGCCTTCCCTTTCTTGGTGTCAATCGACGTCGACAATACTAACGATGGTAGAAAAAGTACAGTTTCTATGCACTTCCCACAAACGTCCACCTCAGATTGTCTCAGACATTGCAGTGTGAGGGTGGACGCTGGAAGCAGCTGGATAATAGGAAAAGCTTGCTTGCTTGCTTCCCTAGTATACTTGTCCCCCGCCACCACAGGAGATTAGCGAGTTCAGTGGAACTGGGTGTCTCATTTTCCGTGGTGCATAACTACACGTGAGACATACAAGCTTTGTTCAAAAATGTCTCTTTTAAGTCCCATTGACAGTAAGCCTGTCGTAAATGGTGTATATATAAAGCTTGCGTTTACTGAAATGGATAGCATGGACGCCACGGCCTAGTTAGTTAACGCAGCGTCCGGAGGAGCGAGGATTCGCTAGATCCAACTCCTGGTGCGTGGCCTAAAATATTTTCTTCTAAATTGTATTTTTTGTGGGACGCATACATATATATCCGGGACATGATGGAGACGGCAAAAATCAGCTGCGAATGTTCATAAAATATCTAACGCAAAATATTTACAGTTTTGTCACAAAGCTGAAGCAATGTATGCGATAGCAACACATTTGACTTACGAAGTAAGGTTAGGAGATTTAGAAACCATACAAAATGTAGTGAACGTGGTTGATTGGGCTTGAATTGACAATATTGTAACAGCGAGCTGTGATAAGATGGTTTTATTTACAGGAGGTGAACAATGGTCGTTTGCGGCAGCACACTGCGATCGTGCCAAGACTCTTCGTCTTCCTCTGCTTCTCTTCTCTACCCTTTTCTAGTCTGTTACATTCCCCCGCAAGCAGACGAAGCCCATAGGGCGAGTTATGATGCACAAGGAGGGTGGAAAGGTTTCAGGCGAGCCACGTGAGTGAGCTGCGTTCTGCTCGATCGTCGACCATTGGACAAAAGACGAGCTATTACGTAAGTGAGCTGGCTTAGACGCTCCAAAACTACAAATGGGCCTGAATATCGTGACAGAAGCTTTTGACACAATCCACGCTTGCGTTGCGGTGTCCAAAGTAACACCAAGTCACCTTTTTCGAATAAAACTAGTTTGTGGCGGTCGTCGTATCGTTCCTTCGAACGACGTTGAGAGGCCAGAGTACGAAGACGAGCGATTCGACGGGCTTCTTCCGCGAGGCACAGGGTGTTTGATACAGAGTCGTCATTGTGTAGAATGAAGGGTAAGAAAGTGTCTAGAGGGCTTAGTGGCAACCTTGCGTACAACAGATAAAATGGGCTGAAGTTCGTTGTTTCATGTTTTGCCGTGTTGTACGCGTACGTGATAAAAGGCGGCACTTCATCCCAGTTCTTATGATTGGAAGAAACGTACATGGCAAGCATGTTGGTCAGCGTTCTGTTTGTCCGTTCAACGAGGCCATTCGTCTGTGGGTGATACGGTGTGGAATGACGGAACTGTGTCGTGCACATGCGTAGTAATTCTTCAACGGCATCGGCAGTAAACTGGCGGCCACGGTCGCTGATAATAACACGCGGTGGGCCATGGCGAAGGACCACGGAGTGAAGCAAGAAGTCCGCCACGGATGCAGCGGTAGAAGAAGAAATAGCTGCGGTTTCGGCATACCGCGTAAGATGATCTACGCAGACGATTATCCAGCGCTTCTTATTGTTAGATAACGGAAATGGACCCATAATGTCAATTCCTACTTGTTCAAAAGGTGTGCTGGGTGGTGTTAACGGCTGAAGGGGACCTGGTGTAGAGGTGGCCGGGCGCTTGTGACGTTGGCACGTCTCGCAGCTAGCGACGTAACGCATCGTCGTTTCGTACATCTTGGGCCAGTAAAAGCGTTCCTGCGTGCGGTTCAGCGTTCGTATGAAGCCGAAGTGACCGGACGTCGCATCGTCATGCATGGCACGTAGAACTTCGGAGCGAAGGCTCTCGGGGACAACTAGAAGAAAACGTGCTCCAGGTCTGGAGTAGTTAGTTTTATAGAGCAACTTGTCTCGGACAGTAAAGCGACCGCTGTGTTGGGAGGCACGTGCGGCGGAAAAAAGAGGATCCAAGTTGAGATCGTTGCGTTGTTCTCTCTGGAAATCAGTCGCGTTGGGGAACGTGCTTGTAACAGCAGCAAGGCAGTCGTCAAAATTCTCAGCATCACAGTCAGTAGTCGCAAGAAAAATCCGGGAGAGGCAGTCTGCGTCAGCGTGACGACGGCCGGTCTTGTACGACACCGTAAAGTTGTATTTTTGAAGTCGCAGCGCCCAACGTGCGAGGCGGCCAGAGGGGTCACGCAAACCAACCAGCCAGCATAACGAATGGTGATCGGTAATTATCTTAAATGGCCTCCCGTAAAGATAACAACGAAACTTCTGTACAGCGAAAACAGCTGCCAGACATTCCTGTTCCATAACTGTGTAATTGCGTTCTGATTTGCTCAGGCAACGGCTGGCATATGCCACGACATGCTCTGCGCCATTGTGACGTTGTACAAGCACCGCGCCTACACCGATACCACTAGCGTCCGTGTGGACCTCAGTCGGGCAAGATGGATCGAAGTGACGCAACAGTGGTGCTGACGTTAGTACAAACTTAAGTTGTGAGAATGCGGCGTCACACACTGGTGTCCAGTTGAAGATTGCAACCTGTCGCAAGACGTTTGTCAGCGGATACACGATCTCCGCAAATCGTGGAACAAAACGACGAAAATATGAGCATAGGCCGACAATTGAGCGAAGTTCTCGTGCGGACTGCGGTGATTTAAAAGAGCTCACTGCTTCTATCTTGCGAGGATCGGGTCTGACGCCATCCTTGTCGACCAAGTGTCCCAGCACGAGAGTTTGACGTTCGCCAAAGCGACATTTTTTAGAATTCAGAACGAGCCCGGCTTTTTCGATGCAGTCGAGAACAAGACTGAGACGGTTGTTATGTTCCTCAAACGTACGGCCAAAGATAACAACATCGTCAAGGTAGCACATGCATATCTCCCATTTTAGACCACGTAACACTGTGTCCATAAATCTTTCAAAGGTGGCTGGAGCATTACAAAGGCCAAAAGGCATGACATTAAATTCAAATAAGCCATCCGGAGTTATGAAAGCAGTCTTTTCTTTGTCGCCGGGTTCCATATAGGTATTTGCGAATAACCTGACCGCAAATCAAGCGTTGAAAAATAGGAAGCGGCATGCAAGCAATCTATGACGTCATCAATCCGTGGTAAGGGATATACATCTTTCTTCGTCACAGTGTTTAGACGCCTGTAATCTACGCAGAATCTTCAGGAACCATCCTTTTTCCTGACAAGAATTACCGGGGCTGACCACGGGCTGGACGACTCTTGCACGACCCCTTTGTTCAGCATGTCCTTTACTTGTTTGGCGATAACTTTGCGCTCAGAGGATGACACTCGGTAGGACTTTTGGCGGATGGGGTGTGCAGAGCCAGTGTCTATTTTGTGACCAGCGCGGGACGAGGGTAACTGAAGGGGTGCATCTCTATGTTTGAAGTCGAAAGCAGCAACATGCCGGGAAAGGACCTGCACCAGCGCTTGCCGTTCCGTCGTACTGAGAGTCTTGCTGATCATAGCGAGCATTAGATCTTCATTATGGCGAATATCACAAGCAGAGGAAGAGGGGGGGAGGTCCGTAGCTATCGCTGCTATTGAGTTGCATGAGGCTTCATCAAAGAGAGCTATCTTCATCCCGCGAGGAAGCACAACCGGCGTGGCAGAACGGTTCAGCGCCCACAATGTTGCTACTCCTTTCGTCATGCACACAACAGAACAAGGCACAAGTATGTCCTTCTTAAAACAGTTCTTGCGCAGAGGCCCCACTATGAGGTCAACACAAGCATCATCAACCGCTGTGGAAGAGACTCGAACGGGTGTCAGGCACCAAGATGGTGCTATCACTTCATCAATCACACTAAGTGTGTTCCTGTCTTCGCCACGGTAGTCTTCTTCGGAAAGCGACGGTAGAAACAAACTATTTAGTGATATTTTCCCACTACCACAGTCAACGGAAGCACCGCATTGCTCCAGGAAATCGATACCAAGAATGACATCGTGCGAACAACGAGATAGAACCAGAAATTCCGATACAAATACTTTTCCAGCCAATGAAACACTGACAGCACATACACCAAGAGGATTAAGCCACTCGCCGCCTACACCACGAAAGGTGATTGTATCGTCCCATGAAAACATAACTTTGCGACCTAAGCGGTTTCTGAAGGCGAGGCTCATCACAGACACAGTCGCCCCAGTGTCAACTAATGCCATCGTCGGTATTCCATCAATCAACACATTCACTTTGTTTTTGATCATAACAATAGGCAGAGGTATATCTTGAAAAGACCGTCCGGCGACCTCACCTCCATTGGCCGCGGATGCTAGTTTCCCGGCGGCGGCGAAGAACGACGCAGAGGAGACGGCGAGCGACGAGAACGGTTGGATGGTGGTGTCAAACTCCGCTCGGATGCTGGCAAATCACTGCGTCTGGTCTCGTGCAAAAAACGGTCCCTTGGAAACAAGTCGGTTGTCCGCAGGTCATATGAAGCACCGGGTCTTAGTGACGAAGACATGGCTGGTGTCCTTCGTGATTGGCGGCGTTGTTGGCGGCAATACCGAGCAATATGCCCAGTGAAACCCCAGTTGTAGCACACGGGAGGGTCACGGTTTATACTGTATTCATCGGAACGAATCCTGGGCCGCTGCTGTCGGCGAGGAAGTTCGTTATCAGGCGAAGAACGGGTTTCTGCCATTCTCTGGAATCCATTGTATTCGCCGTAAGTCGCATCTTGGTAGTAGGGTCGGTACTGTCCTTGCCGCAGCGGGACGTAGTCCAGCTGAGAACCCTGAGTATAAGAATGTGGCTGTGCTCGTCGTGATCGCGCGTCATAGGCAGGGCTTCTATTGTATAGACGTGGCTGATACTGAGGTGTGGCATCAGAATCCTCAAAGCCCTCCGCCACTCGGTGCGAGGAGAATGAAGCAACGTTTCGCTCGAACTCTGGTGGCTGATAGGGAGGATGAGTGCTTGGGCGGTTTGCCACTTGCGCGTACAGGCCGAGTTCTTCACGTACGATCTGCCGGATTGTTGTTGCAAGATCAAGCGCCTGGTTGCTGTATATGCTCGCGATGGTCGTCACATTGGGCAGCCTGCCGAACTTTGGCGTGATGCGCCTCATCTTTAATTGCTCAAAATTGCAGCAATGACGAATGACATCGGTGACAGATGTCAAGGTGTTTTTCGCGATGAGGAAACTGTAAACATCCTCGGCGATTCCTTTTAGAATGTGCCCGACTTTGTCTTCCTCAGACATTCCGGAGTCAATGGTCCTACATAGCTTTATGACTTCCTCAATGTAGGTCGTGCAAGTTTCACCTGACATTTGAGCGCGTTGCATTAGCGTCTGTTCTGCTCTTTTCTGTATCGTTGTTGGGTCGCCTAAACGCTCTTTGATTTCAGAAACAAATCTTTCCCACGTCGTTAGCGTTTCCTCCCGATTCTCGTACCACATTAATGCAGTATCGGTCAGAAAGAACACGACGTACAAAAGTTGAGAAGCGGCATCCCATTTGTTAGCGGCGCTCACCCGTTTGTAATGGATGAGCCAAGCCACAACGTCTTCATCTGGTCTGCCGGCAAAGGGACGAGCATCTCTCAGTTGTGGAGCCGAACTGGTCGGCGCAGAAGTCGAGAGGGGTCGGTGTTCATTTGCGTTGTGGGACATATCCAGCTCAGATGGATTCGGTGGAAGTCCAGCAATGCGACGGCTCCGTCAAAGAACTTGCGGTTCACCTTCCGTCTTCGGGTGTCGATTACCCAGCACGTCCACCACAACTGTAACAGCGAGCTGTGATAAGATGGTTTTATTTACAGGAGGTGAACGATGGTCGTTTGCGGCAGCACACTGATGCTGATGCTGATGACCTTTTATGGATGGCGCTTACCCACAAAGGGGGATGGGCCAAGAACCGGGCGGCAGGATACTTAAATGAAACTAAACTGAAAATGAAGCCAATCTGAAAAAGTAGCTTAAAATAATACTACCAAAAATCAAAAATTTTTGGTAGTATTATTTTAAGCACACTGCGATCGTGCCAAGACTCTTCGTCTTCCTCTGCTTCTCTTCTCTACCCTTTTCTAGTCTGTTACAATATTGCAGTAATCAGAGTATCTAAACAGGCGTTGTTGTGAGTAGCTGACTGCATGACGTCGGAAAGGAGGTGGAGTCAAATTTCGGCATAAAGAAACGTGACAAGCCTCTGGTTTTCACGTCAAAATACATTAACGTTGAAGTCTCCAGTGACTATCACCGGCACGTCCTGTAGGCACACCACATGGAAGTTCTGCAGCGAGAAGTTCATGACGTCTGTCCGCAAGGCTCCTGGTGAGATGCACACTGTTGCGATGACGAAGTTGTGCGATGCTTTCGCGGCGTCCACGACGTCTTGGTCATGCACGGCAGCCCACGTATTGAAAAGTGGGACCGCAGATTATGTAACGCGAACTTACGGTTGATTCCACCAATTTCGGCTCAGCGAGAATTCTCACTCCATGAACCTATCCTTAATCTACAGTTCTGAATATGCCATTGGAACACACCATTCTCGCTCGCAATTTGACATTGGAGGGTGATTGCTCCCACCATAGCAGAAAATGTTGATGGGGATCGGCGAAGTGGAATCCAACATTAGCATCACTGTTCATCCGAACGAACAGCATGCGTCCGTCACATATCGAGTCCAAAGCGCCACTGCTGATAACACCACTAGCGCAGTCGCTGCGTCACGAGAGAAAGAAAGACGGCGATTGGTTACAATATTCCCCACCCAGTACCGCGACACTTGTGGCAATGGTGGTGGTTACGGGGCTCCATAAATTGTTCTACGCGTCGCTTGTTTAGCGGGCGCAATCCGCCGAAGCCCATATATAGGCGAATACGCTGTAAAAAGAAAGTAGGATTGCCCTGAGCCTCTTGAAGGCTTGAATTAACGAAACTAAACCATTCTGAAGGATAATCTGGCTGCGTTTAGGTTGTTTATAGTCCTTAGCTGGTTGATGCAGGTTGCTTTGAGGTTGCTTCTAACTCGTTACTGCGTGTTGCCGAGGCGATGTTAGGTTGTTTATACGTTAATCATCAGTGCAGAGAGGATCGAGTTGAACCAGATACAGTCAAAGACACGACATGGATGTCCAAACTGCAGATGCAGGAACTCGTGCTGAAGCCAAGCGTTCGCGCCTCTCATAGATCTACGGGCATGTCAACGTTGGCGTGGGCTTTCCAGCATGTCCGGTCTTACACGGCATAAGTAATGCCTATTCATTTTTTTCGTCGAAGCTTTTGTAACTCGAGCATTTCGGCATCCTACACCAAAAACCTGGCGATGGTTAGTGCACTGCAGAAACGCGGCCTTCACACCGGTGACTTGCGTATTCGTGTGCGCAAATATATAAGCCTCCCAAATGCCTATAGATGTCACCAGCGCCATTGTCACAGTTTCTTCCTCCGGTTGATTGTCATCGATGGCAGGGCGATGGGAGGAATGTGTTTGTATGTAGTGCAATAAGACCAAATGTATTAAAGCTTCAAAACAGTGCCACCGTAGGCCGAAGCTACAATGGGATAAAAGCTACACCCACAAGCATTCCGGTGAAGTTGATATGAGCCCAGGTTGATAGCTTCAAAGATGGACCGAGACTTCACTTGCTCGATCAGTGCGTTGGATCTCCGGTCACGCGGCCAGGTGATTCAAGCGGCTGGGGCGCTATGTAGCGTGTAGTAATCGCCAGAACTGTGCGCATGACGTGGTTCCAGCTGTCCCGGCGGGTTGTGTAGACAATTCGTTCAAAAGCGGCCTAAGCTTGGACACAACTCTCGATTGTTGCGTAGATGCTGTTTTTTTCTTCTCGGAATGCACAGCCAACTTTCTATCTGACCGCCATAGCGCGCCCGCATGCACGTGGAAGAGGCCTTCCAAGATCCATGGTGTCGGACACTACGCAGCGCAAAATGATTAAGTCAGCCAATGGCAGTGAATTTGGGTATAACATCGGTCATTTTGGTACATGCCCTCATTTGCAGAAAGGGGAGGGAAAGATTTCTAGTTTACTTTGGGAATAATTTGTTAATTCAGGCCACGTACTGTGCTTTCTGGCACGCGCCTTTTCAAGAACCTTGACCACCAATCAGCATCACTTTTGGCTACGCAGAAAAAAAAGCGTTGCAAGGCCCCTTAAATGTGTGCTTCACCACACTACCGAGCGGGTGTCCGAGGCCATGAAGTAAATCTTTGAGACCACGTGCCTTCTATCCATGTACTTCTATGCGCTAATAAAAGTAAAGAATAAATTTGAAGATTTTAGAGGAAGGTGCGTGGGCCAACCACTCAGATAAGTGAATATTTTAAACAGTTCATTGCAGGATGCCAACACACGTCACGATGCGGAAGATGCACATACATTGCGCTGTTTAGCTAAGCAAGTTCTCTTGGGGGGACGAACAGAGACGTGTTGTTTTTGTGGGTACGCTCACAGAGTGTCGTACAAAATTTACTGGAGGGGCCATTGAATGCTTTCTCACTGTGGTGTGATAGAATAAAGAGACGCTGAAGCTCAAGTTAGAACAAGCTTTTAATGATGTCCCAGAAGTGTGCATTGCGTTTTTTTCGAACGGAAACCAGCGTCTTACTTCGAAGGGTAATGCGCAACTCCATCTACAGCACTAGAACAAACCAGAACACCGCCACAAGTGGATGCACAAATGGGACCAAGAAATTATGTTCCGTATGCCTCACAAGCTAAAGCGTAGCATCCCATGCAATTTCCACCACATTCGTCTCGGGGTGGCTTACTCGAGACATTACACTCACTTGATTGGCTTTAATGACACAGGTCCCGATTTCGGCTACTGTCAGATTTCGGTTACTGTCAGGCCCGTGTGCTCAGACTTGGGTGCACGTTAAAGAACCCCAGGTGGTCGAAATTTCCGGAGCCCCCCACTACGGCATCTCTCATAATCATATGATGGTTTTGGGATGTTAAACCCCACATATCAATTAACTGATTAACATTGTAGTACGGTACAGCATAGGTCGGCGAAACTTCATTGGGGCACTCACTCATTTTCACACATAAAATATATTTTGTGCTCTGAACTCATCGAGACTCAGACTCACCCTATTTTTTTCATTTGGCGTCATTCATTGGTGAATTCGGAGTGACCCATGAACTCTGCGTCGTAGCCCTGCACTCGGGCGAAGGGCAACACAAAGGATTCTACCAAGGAACACACGCGCTCTCTCTGGAGCAAATGGCAGCGTCAGAACGAAACGCGATGTGCACGTCTCTCTTCTTGCTTGAGTGGGCACGCTGGGCACAGCCATAGAGTTTCCCAAAATTAACTAGAGGGCACTCTGGCGCAGCGATCGTTCAGCGACCTTGAGAATGATGGGTAGTACACACATTTGCCTAGTTTTCGTACTTGCGGGCGGTGAATCGTACTTGCGGCTTCGTTTATTGCTGTGTTTCGGTTTCGCTTTGAAAAAAAGATTGAACCCTTTTGAACTTCGTGAGCTGATTTGGAAAGTAAGTCTAAAAATATAAAATGGTGAAGCGCAACCGCTGAGCATTTGCTAATACTTGTTTCGTAAGAAAACAGCTCCAAGCCACACGAACACACACGGAGCCAAAAGCAGGCCAGAAGTACGAATATTAGACAAATGTGTGTACTATACCCATCATTCCCATGCTCGCTGAAGCGTCGTGCGTTGCAGCTCCCATAGACACTAGCGCCAGAGTTCCCTCTAGTAAATATTGTAGGAATCTCTATGGGCACAGCGACGCTACGCCAGCAAAACGTGAGCTCTGAGGCGAGGTGCAACTGACGTGGCTGACGTCCGTTGGCGCACTCGAAGGTGGCACCGTTTCAAGAGGTTTCAAGGCACGGAGCGCTTGAGACTTCCGGTCAAATCCGCCGATTTTTTTCGGAGTAGAAAAAAGTTGCTCCGTGGAGTGGATCTAGCGACGGAACTGCTCCAGATCTGCCAATGGAACATACATGGGGCACTCTCAATCTACCAGTCCTGTTCATTCGTCCATTCTTTGCTCCTTATCCCGCCCTACGAGGAATACTGCTGCCGGTAATTTTAACCTTTCTTCCACGATCAACGTCTATGGAGAACGGCGTCTGCAGTTCGTCGGTACCAAAATCTGGAATAGGTTGCTCCAGGATATAAAATCGGCTGTTTACTTTCCTCTAAAATAAAAAAAAAAAACACTTCCTTGCAATCATTAATGCGTCTCTGTAACCCCTTTAATAATAACAAAATCGTTCAATCCTTGTATATAAGTACCACTACGTCCAGTTAAAGTTTACTGCGCAGTTGTTATTACTCATTGCCTTTCTTTTGTTTGTGTATAAAAATTACATGTTTCTGTTATCTTACCCAAGTTCGAGTATCTGAATATATATGTCTGTACAATGCCTAACCTTCTTTACTATATCCGCAATGTTTATCATCTTGTATCCAGGTTCAATACCTTGTTCTATTGTTTTGCTGCATGTGCTATTGTTGCCTTGTGCTATCGTTTGAATACTGTGCCATTTTGTATTGCATCATTGGACCCTATTCTAGCCTTTGGCTATGGGTCCAAACAGTTTTTTGATCTATCATTTTGGAATTGAAAATAAAGTGAAATGAAATGAAATGAAAAATGAAATGAAAGAGACTTGCTCCACATGGAGCAGCAGAAAGTATTACCGGAACTGCTCCGAATCTGCCAATAGATGACACCAACAGACAGACTCACTCGGACTCACACTCACCAAATTTTATTTCAACCTGAATTACTCCGACTTACGCTCATGAAAAAAAATTACTGACCCGCACTCACTAAGACTCAAAGTCACGGCTCAATCTGAGCGTGAGTAAGTATGAGCGAGTCGACCCATGAGTCCGTTAGTCTAGAATGAGCTTTTTAAAACACGCTGCCATGGCTCCTTAACACCAATATCTCACGTAATCAATGCTCTTCTTGGTGCTGTTTGATACGGTATACCTTCTAATAAGAGTTGTGAGTGTTCGCAAACCATTAAAGGAGTCGTGAAACGCTCGCTCTAAAGCGACAATGCGATACCACCGGCGTCTGCACGCAATAACTATAGGTGACGTCATCACAAGTAATGCTTTGCCTATCGAGGAACGCGGAACTCTTCGTTATACTTACGAGTGCACCCATCAGCGTCTTTGCCATACGCAATCTGCGCTAACTTGAGCTCTGACGCCATATTAAGCAGCGTTCTTCTGGGACGCGGATCGCGTTTGGCAGACGCTGATGAGCGCCTCTCGCGCGCGCGGTATGCCGCTGCAGAGTTCCGCGTTCCTCGATAGGCAAAGTGTGTATGCAGGTCCACTCGGGCTGATGATGTAGTGAGCGCATGTGGCGGCTGAAGGTGCCGCATTGTCGCTGTAAAGCGACCGTTTCACGACCCCTTTAAGGTCATTATTCTTAGAAGAGATGACTACATAAGATTTATTTATCAAGAACATGCCCGGAAGAGCTGGCGAGCGGAAGATCTAGTCAGCCTCCTTTAGGTAATCTCCGTACTTTTTACTCGACTTTTGCGGCTATACTTGTCATTTAAATACAAGCTGCCAGACTGTGATAATCTGCTCTTACTTCCCGTTTTATTTATTTTACCGAAGCACAGAGCTGCTGCAGCGGGAGCAAGAACTAGCGCTCTCATCGGCGGAGAGAGTGTTCGGCAGGCTTCGTATTAAGAAGATTTTATATCATGTACGGTGGACATCAATAATCTATGCTTAGAAAATGTTTATTTTGATGTGCGTTTATAAAAATCACAGCATATTCATTGAGTGCATGATAAGGACTGGGCTGAAGCGTCCATCTGTCCGTCCGTTCGTTCTTGCTTTCGTCCATCCATTCATTCATACGTTCGTCCGTTCGTGCGTCCATCCATCCGCGTCTTCGTCAATGCCGTGTCTTCGTCCGTGTCTTCATCTGTGTGCCTGTTCATCCGTACGTCCGTGCATGCGTCTGTCCACCCATGCATTGGTCTGTCTGTACGTCCGTCTATGTGTGCGTCTGTTCATCCGTCTGTCCGTCTAGTGAACACTCCAAGTATCACCATGTCGCATCTTTTCATCATATACTCCTCACATAGAAGTACCGCCATCCAGCGGACATTCCAAGGACTAAACGAGAGGTGGAACGGCCCGACTAGAGGAGCGGCACGCGTGCACTCTTTTACGGCCTGCGTTTCATGTCTAGTTCCCACCGTTCACCGCCGCTCGTTAAAGGTACTGCGGTCCAACCCTCGTTAAACCTTTGTTAAAACCAAGGATGTTACGCCCAGTGAGTTTAAAGTGACCACCTTTTCTGGTCACATAGTGCTCAAAGTGCATCCTTCTGTTACAAGTTCTTTTTAGTAAACATCAAATTTAAGGCAAACTTTATTGGAGATATAGTCAGCGATACTTGTTTCTAATGAATTAAATACAGATACAACGATCTCTTTATTTATGATTACTGTGCGCTGGTTTCCTCCTCAATTCAAAAGAGTGCGCGCGTGCCACTCCCCTAGTCTAGCCATGAAGGGGGCTACCTACAACTACGACTA
Organism: Rhipicephalus microplus; assembly: GCF_013339725.1. Lineage (NCBI taxonomy): Eukaryota > Metazoa > Arthropoda > Arachnida > Ixodida > Ixodidae > Rhipicephalus > Rhipicephalus microplus. Next base: position 137,495,669 of record NC_051167.1, read on the forward strand.
CTACTACCACATACATCGCGAACGCACGACCCACGGCTTAAGGAGCTTCGCCCCCAAAAGGGTCGGTAGTGATTGATACTATGGGAGAGCTGAAAGCCGCCCCTTGGGCCGCACACTTGATGCGGCCACATTATCAAAATTACGCTCGGGCCGGGCCACAGGTCACAGGCAGCCACAGGTCACAGGCAGTGTATACAGTGTAATCACGGAGTATAGGGGCCTGGCAAATATAGTTTTCATAATTGTAAAGCTAGCTTTCCTGCTATGCAGTTTGCCCTACTAATGGCCGCTAGTCACTTTCTGCAAACAGATTGTTCAAGCGCAGTTTATTCGCACTAAAACACTAAAAATGTAGGTTTAGCTATCTCGACATTTATGCGCGTAATAGTGGAGCCCCAGCGTGTTTAACTAGGACCTAGTCTCCATTTGAAGTAGGACAGGTGCCGCCATTAGTAAGGCAAATATGCAGTGCCGAGAAGCGCACTGTGTGTGTTTAGAAAAAAAAGTTGTTAACGATTTACAGTACTAGTTACTCTACTAAGAGAGAGCCTAAAGCCGTCCCGTGGCCACGCTAAGCAGAACAGGGCGCTGTGCATGAATGCGAATTATGAAAAGGGTCCATTGTTATCGATGATGATGAAAACATTTTATTAGAAAAATTCAAGGAAGACAGGGAGGGCCCTATTCCAGGACTCCTATGGTAGCCTCTGCGACAGCCCAGGCCCTGAGAATGAAGGCCCGGCAGACCTCGGAGGCGCCGTCATGAAGGGTGCCTTCCCACTGCTCTGGGGTACGGGTGGACCGAAGGATCAGAGGGAGGTGAGGAAAGTAAGCGGCGGAGCACTCAACGGTAACGTCAAAAGTTGTGGGGATAGCGCCACAGCCAGGGCAGGCATCAGTATAACGAGTCGGGTATATTTTATTCATGAAGTGGTGGTTCAGAAAAGTTCAGGTCTGCAGTTGCCGAAGTGCGACAGCCTCCTCGCGTGTGAAGGAGTCTGGTGGGAGTTGGTATTGCTGTCGTTGGCATATGTAATGTTTTGTGACTTCGTGATATGTGAGAAGTGGGGAACCAGAATCTGTGTTGGCCGCCCCACTGCGCGGGGCCGCTCGGAGGATGAGTTCTCGAGCAGCCCCATGAGCGCGTTCATTACCCGACAGTGAGGCATGACCAGGAGTCCAGAGCAGGTGTATGATGTGGCTGTTGTGTGAAGCAACTTTGGATGTGCGTAAGAGAATAGAATGGGAGCTTTTGGGAATGCCGCGACCTGTTTGAAAAGCCCGGCATGCTGCTTGCGAATCGGTTAGTATGTAGTATGTTTTCGCGGGGAGGCACAAGATGTGTTGTATCGCCAAGGTAACCGCCAGGATCTCGCCCGAATTGGTGGCTGAAGATGGGGAAGATATTGAGGCCGCACTTACAATCTCATGAGTGCCGCTAACGACCACCGCTGTGTGTGCCTTTGTTGTGCGATCCATGCCCGTGTAGTAGACCCTATTCTCTTCAACGTCACTAAGAGTGCGATTCAGGTATCTCACCCGTGCCCGCCGACGACCGATGTTACGCTGATGGTGCATGTTGCGTGGCAGAGGATGTACGCGAAGCGCTCGAGCTATTTCGAGTGGCACGAAAGTACCCGGCGTTTCCGGAGGTTCAGGGGGGACTGGGTGATCCAGGTAGTGGAGTATGTGTCTACCCGTTGGTATGAGAAGAAGGCATTGGCGCTGACAAGTACTTCACTGAGGGTATTGTGCACTCCCAGTGACAAAAGGTGCTGCGTAGAAGTATAGTGCGAAAGGCCCAGAGTGACTTTGATGGCCTTACGGATGAGTGTGTCTACCCGTTCATGTTGTCCTTGCGTCATCCGGTGAAATGGAAGGTGATAACTGAAGCGGCTTATAGTGCACGCATCACCGAGTCGAAGCATGTCCCGCTCCCCAAGTCCCGAGCATCTATTACTTACGTGTCGGAACATGGCGATGATCTGCTTCGTCTGGCGGGAGAGTATGGAGATGGTGTGTCGTGCCCTGCCATCTGCTTCAACTTAAAGTCCAAGAATGCGTGCTCGCTTTACCCACGGGTTAGGTGTTCCTTCGACGAGTACATTGATGTGGGGGGGGGATTTTTTCGCCGGCCGCGAAAGACAAGGACTGCAGACTTGTTTGGAGCACACCCAAACAAGTCTATCGCCACCATATCGAGCATAGTCTGACACGACCTCTACCGCTTGTTGAAGCCGGTCTTGAATTTCGCCGTCGGGACCCCGAAACGTCCACAACGTGATATCGTTGGCATAGATTTATTTTATTTATTTATTTAGAAAATACTGCGGTCACTGAAGACAAAGCAGGTGGGGAACATTACAATAAACAAATATGCAAACATCGAGAAAAAAATTAAAGGAATAATCAGATTTGCAAGAATACAAAATGGATGATACAATGAATTTAAGAAAAAATATAACAGACCATATAAAAATAAATAATAAATAATGGCGAAAATGGAGTGATGTCTTAAAGCACACAAAAAAAGAATATACACATACGTACAGACAAATTTATACACATGGAAACGCGTCAACTATTACAAGTACTGAGCACCAACAATCCGAAAAAGTGATATTGCATGAATACAGAGTATAAACATTATATTAAGCACTAGCAGTACAGAGAAGGTGCGCTTATGTCACGGTTGAGATGCTCCGAGCAACGCTTTCTCGAAGTCATCAGATGAAATGACATCAGGTGGTAAGCTATTCCACTGAATAATTGTTCGGGGAAAGAAAGAATTTTTAAAGGTGTTAGTCCGCGTGGTGTATGGGAGTAGGTTATGCATATGACGATGCCTAGATGCGCGAGGAGAGAATGGTTGTATGTATTTATGGGCAGGAATATTCAGCTTACCATTATAAATGCAATGCAAGAATTTCAGGCGTGCGATTCTGCGGCGATCTTCAAGCACAGGAATATCGTTGTCTTTCATTAATTTTGTCGGAGAATCAGATATTTTAAACTTAGAAAAAATAAAACGTACAGCGCGTCTTTGAACCATTTCAAGTTTTTGAATGTCTTTTTTGTAGAAAGGGTCCCAAACCACTGATGCATATTCAAGTTTAGGCAAAATATACGCTTTGTACGCGAGCATTTTTAATTTCGGAGGGGCTTTTTTCAGTTTGTGCCTCAGAAAACCAAGCTTACGAGAAGCTGATGCGGAGACATTTGTTATATGTGCGGACCAAGAAAGTGTGTTTGTAATGGTTACTCCTAGGTATTTATATTCATTTACTTCACGTACTGGTGTTCCTTGGGCGTTGTAGGTAAACGTGAATGGTTGTTTTTTTCTTGTCACACGTAGGAGTACCGTTTTGTCAGAGTTTAATGTCATTGACGACCGAGTACACCACTCACTAACTTGTGTTAATGCAAGACTTAGATCAACCTGATCTTGTTGGCATGTCACTTTTTTTATATACTACGCAGTCGTCAGCAAACAATCGGATACTAATGTTAGACTCAACCGTGTCAGCTATATCATTTATGTATATAAGAAAAAGAATCGGCCCTAAAACACTTCCCTGTGGGTCACCTGATAATACCGGTAACGTGTTAGAAATATGTCCCCCCACGTCAACGTACTGAGCGCGGTTTGAAAGATAAGCCTCTATCCAACTTATGATGAAAGATGGAACATTCAGGTTTCGGAGCTTTATGAGAAGTTTGCCATGGGGAACGCGGTCAAATGCCTTGCTAAAGTCTAAAAAAATTAAATCAACCTGGCCTGAAAAATCAAGTATTTGTGCGATATCATGAACTGTTGCAACTAGCTGCGTGCACGTTGATAATTTTTTCCGAAAGCCATGCTGGGCTGGAGACAACAGGTTATTATTTTCAAGAAAATCGGTAATAAAGTGAGCAATAATGTGTTCAAGTACCTTGCAGCATGTAGACGTTAGGGAAATTGGGCGGTAGTTCTCCTTCAGCAGGCGATCACCTTTCTTATGCCCAGCTACAACCCTGGCGAGACGCCAGTCATCTGGTAACGTTGCCGTTTTGAGTGATTCAGAGAAAACAGTGGTTAAAATATGCGACATTGGTTCAGCGTATCGACGCAAGAAAGAATTCGGTATGCCGTCAGGGCCACCAGAGGATTTTTCTTTTACGCCAAGTAACAGTGACAACACACCCTCAAAGCTGATAAGATCCGAATCAGGCAAGGATGGAAGAAGTTCGAGAGTTGTAGCATCTTTTGAAGAAAACACGGAATGAAGATAATTATTCATAATGTTGGAAATTTCTGTTAAGTCAGTAACTACTAAGTCATTCTCCCTTAATTTTTCTAAAGTTGGAGCCTTATTTCCCAAGTATTGCCAAAATTTTTCCGGATTATTCTTTAAGAAACTCGGTAAGGTCGATGAAAAATATTTATCTCGGGATGCTGTTAGTGCGCAAGAAAGTTCAGCTTGAATTTGTTGAATACCATCGGGATTTCTGTTTGATTTCTTTTTGGCGCGCTTTAGTTTTCGCTTAATGTGTACAATGTCGCGGGTTACCCAGGGATTAGCCCTCCTTGTTTTAACGTGGCGGTCAGGAACAAAAGATTCTAAACAGTGCAGTACAGTATGCTTAAAGGATAGCCACAAAGAAATGACATCACTGCGGGGTTCCTGGTCTACAAGCTGCCATAATACATCAAGAATAGACTGATCATCAGCCTTCGCCATATCTTTTACGGTTTTTGTAACTATTTTGGGGTGTTGCGCACTATCAGCAAGTTTACAAGTCACCAGTACTAGCTTGTGGTCTGATATACCCTCTTCAATGGCTACGTCGTACGACGGAATATCTCTTAAGAAATACAAGATCTAATATCGAACCATGATTACCAATTACGCACGTGTTTTCAAGTACCACTTGTTGCAAGTCGCAAGAAAGCATAATGTCATACAGAGAGCTATCAATTACATTGGCAGTCAGCTTTTGCGACCACTTAATGGAGGGCAAGTTGAAATCCCCAGCCATTAAAATACGAGGACACTTTAACGACGACATGTGATCGCGTAGCAGTGATAAGAATTCGGGAGGAGAAGACGGGGGCCGATAGACAGCACATAGAACAAACACGTGGCCCCAGCAGTTTACTTTTAGAAAAAGGCTTTCGTGGTCATCTATTTGTGCAAGTGCGCTGGCGGCAAAACTGTTTTTCAATATTATCGCCACGCCTCCACCCCTACTTGTGCGATCGCGTCGAAAGATCTGATACGACGGAGGAATTACATCCACATCACTGATATCACTATGTAACCATGTTTCAGACACCATCGTTATATGCGGATCATATCTGAAAATAAGTTGTTCAAGCTGTTCAGTCTTATTCGCTAAACTTCGAGCATTGAAACTAAGCAGTCTAAGTTCCTTTGAACGAGTGTGCGTGTGGGGTCATTGATTATCGCGTGGCCTACGAGCTTCTCGGAAAAGGACACGCTGGTTTCTAGTCTCGTCCCATACGTAAAGGCTACCATCAATGCTTAGCTTCTCGTTAGCAAGGAAAACATGTTTTCCTCGAGATTTTTTATCCTGGGCGGTTTCCCAGAGAAGGCGCCTTTTACGCAGGGTGTATTGACTGTAGTCGTTCTGCAAATAAATTTTAGTGCCTTTGAGCATTTTAGCTTTCCGCATGACTGCTTCTTTTTCTAGGAAGTCCTGGAAGTAAACGATTACAGGCCTTTTGCCAGATTTTTGCCCAAGACGGTGAATTCTGGCAACAGAACGGACGGTTTCCCTTAGCTTCTGTGAGAAGAGCTCGTCGACCACTTCACGTCGCAGCGATTTTTCATTTTCGCCTTCCTGTTCACTAATTCCATGAATAATGATGTTGCAACGCCGACTGCGATCCTCAAGATCCGCCAGCTTAGTGTTTTGTTGTTGAATTACTTCTTTTAAGCTTTGAACTTCAGTCTGAAGTGATTCCATTTCTGAAGTTTTTTCACGAATTTCTATTAACCGTTCATTAACTTCTACCCATTTTGCATTTAGGGATGACACGGTTTTTTCTGTTATTAAAAGACGTTCTCGAATGTAGACTAGTTCAGACAAGATTGTGGCCTGGCCAGATTGAAGTGACGCGAACATTTCATCGACAGACGGACCGGGGTTAAGTTCAATGTCACCACAAACAAGCAGTTCACAGACACGAATACAGTCGTACGCTATTAACAAGCATGTCCGTGGGCACGGCACAGCTAACAAAATCAGGTCATCACTTTTAAATGATGAGTAACTAACCTGTGTTGAAAACAGGAAACGGTTCATGAGTGACATGATGCCTCCGGTCTCGCCGTGCCCACTGGTGAAGAAACGTTGGGGCAAGTCTTTTAAAGCCGGGTTGAGTGACGTCGTGCCATGCATCTGCTCACGTGATGACACCACTTGCGCAGTGAAGCCAAGAATCGGCTGCCAGTCAGACGATGACGAAATACAGGGCCAGAGGACGGGATCAGATTTGGCATCATCCATGTAGTAGCTTCGACACTTGCTTGCCGGGCATGATCCAACGGCGGCGGCCGCAGCCAGCAAAACCTGTGTTGAAAACAGGAAACGGTTCATGAGTGACATGATGCCTCCGGTCTCGCCGTGCCCACTGGTGAAGAAACGTTGGGGCAAGTCTTTTAAAGCCGGGTTGAGTGACGTCGTGCCATGCATCTGCTCACGTGATGACACCACTTGCGCAGTGAAGCCAAGAATCGGCTGCCAGTCAGACGATGACGAAATACAGGGCCAGAGGACGGGATCAGATTTGGCATCATCCATGTAGTAGCTTCGACACTTGCTTGCCGGGCATGATCCAACGGCGGCGGCCGCAGCCAGCAAAACCTGGGTTGAAAACAGGAAACGGTTCATGAGTGACATGATGCCTCCGGTCTCGCCGTGCCCACTCATGGCATGGTGCAGGTCCTCAATTTGGTCAAGTTCTTTAGGGAGACCTGACATAGCGATATTAAATAATGCTGGTGAAACAACAGCTCCTTAAGGGGTGACTCTGCCTGGCAGGTGGATGGTACTCGAACGATGCGGGCCTATAGAAATTGTTGCAGTACGATCACGAAGAAAGGCTCTGACATAGTTATAAACGCGAACGCTGCAACGTGATTCGGCGAGGTTGCTGAGAATGAGGTCGTGCTCCACATTGTCAAAGGCCGACTTAAGGTCCAGCGTAAGCAAAGCGCGGGTTTGGACACCCCGCGATGGACCGAAGACCTGCTCTTTCAACTGGAGCAACACATCTTGCGTGGATAAGTGCGAGCGAAAGCCGAAGTGCGTATGCGAGAAGAAAGACTGGCTCTCGAAAAATGGCTGCAAGCGCCGCAGGACAACATGTTCCATGAGCTTGCTGTACATGACGTAAGGGAAATCGGTCGTAAATGTTCGACTGAGATGTGTTTCCCCGGTTTAGGTATGAGGGAAATTTCCGCATGTCGCCATGCTCGGGGTAGCGTGCCGTTCCACCAATGCTCGTTAAACGTGTTCACCAGGTGCTTAAGATCTGCGCCGTTGAGATTTCGAAGGGTCGCGTACCAAATGGGGTCAGTACCCGGCGCTGAATTCTTGTGGATATCTTCTAACACGAAGCGGACATCTTGAATTGTGATTTTGGCATCTAGGGCACTCGGAGAATCTGCGTCGTATGGGTATGGGTGATACTGGGGACTCGCTTCAGAAGCGATATAACGTGCTTTTAATTAATGCAGGAGGCGGTCAGGAGAGCCACCAAACCAATGATTGAGGACATGCAACTGTTTTTGAGTTTGCGCCTTTGTGCCCGGTGGGTATATGAGTGCTCGAAGAATGTTCCATGTCTCAGCAGTACTCAGGGTGCCGGCAAGATGATTACAAAATCCCCTCCATTTGTTTCTCGTGAGAGTCTGGGCGTATTCCTGGGCTTGTCGCGTGATACGCGCAATCTGAAGTTTCAGTTTACGATTTAGGCGCAGACGCTTCCAACGTTTTGTCAGTCCCCTTCTAGCGTCCCACAAGTGGAACAGGCGCGGGTCGTTGCGGGATTGGTGGGCGTAGTGTGTGATCGACTGCGTGGTGGCATCAAGGTGAGCCGTAGGGGCCGCGAGCCAGTCGTCGTAGCCATCCACTTCTGGACTGACAGTCCGTAGCTCTCGAAACTTATCCCAGTTCGTTATACGAACTTTACGTTCAGGCCGGCGCAAACTGGCCAGAAGAAGGGCGGTTGCGATGATATGGTGGTCACTCCCAAGAGTTTCGTCAAAGGGCCCACTTGAGATGACTGCACCAGTACCGCGAATCATCGTGAGATCGGGACACGTATCTCGTGAGACGCTATTCCCGACGCAGCTTGGTTGTGTGGGATCAGTGAGCAACATGAAGCACATATTACGTACGGTGTCCCACAATTTTGTTCCTTTTCCAGTGTTCTTAAGATATCCACAAACCAAGTGCGCTGCATTGAAATCTCCGCAGATCAACAACGTATTAGCAAACTTACTAAGTTCTGTAAATAGATGATGAAAATGGTGCGTGCGGGAACGAGGGGAACTGTAAGTATTTAGAATGAAAAGACTTTCGCTGCGTTTGGTGTGTGTGATTACATCTATAAGTTGATGGGGAATGTCAGTGGCGACCAAACGTAGGCGCACTGTGAGACGGTTAGACACAAGTGCCCCTATGAGACCCGAATCACTACCGTACGCCTCGAAAGCTGCAAGGGAGGGGGTGCAGTTAGGCTGCTGAAGGAGTATGACGTCGAGAGCGATTGAGGTCATGTCAATGTACTGCTGCACGGGGCCCCGCTTGCGGCGGAACCCCCTGCAGTTCCACTGCCACACCACAAGACGATCCGGGTTACGCGTCCCCATCTTCACTCCTAAGAGACGCAGGGCGTGTGTATGGGTGGGAGTGCTTTGTGTTCGGTGCGAGTGTTAGAGCAGGCGTGAACTCCTGGCGCATTTGTTGCTGTACTTCGGTAGACAGAGTGGAGATACTGCTACTGAATAAGGTTTGGAGCATCACTATAGTGTTTTGAGTGTGTCCTGCAGCGCAGATACCACCTGATTGAGCATATCACGGAACTCTTGCCTAATAGTAGCACACGCGGTCTCTATCTCGCGTCTCAGTCGAGCACCTAGATCACGCAATTTGACCTCCGCTCTGTCCTCTTGTGTCGGTCTGCTCGGCCGTTTCTGCTTCCCCGTAATGCGCTATACCAGTTCAAGTACTGAATTGTGTGTCGTGTGTGAAGGTGGAGCTAAGGTTGGACGGGGCAGCGGGGGAATGCGAAAGCAGCGGAGGCCCCTTCGCCCAGCTTACCTCCCGAGGTTTTGCCGGGCGTTCCTTGGATCCGGCTCCCTGATCCTTGTTTGGCTGGTTACCGTCTTTCAACTGGAGAGAAGACTGGTTCGTCGACAGTGGTGCAGCGTCTTCTGAAGTGGCCGCCCACTTTACAAGTGGTGGTTGAGAACCCGTCCTGGAGTGGAAACGAGAGGAGGTCTTGCTCCGTGACCCCCGTCTGGACCGTGACCTGGATTTCCTACCCGGAGTTGAACCTCCTGCTCACAAGTCGCCCTGTGACGACGATGATGGTGCGGGGTGATGCTTTACATGTCGCTGTTCCTGCTGAAGTGCCTTCCGTACCCGTTGCTTGTTGAAGGAAGGCCAAACGCGGGCGTTTCCTGTGTCAGCGGTGGGGTGATCTCCTCCGCATGAACGGCAATTCAGTGAGCATGAGTGTCCCGGTGTCGCGTTTTCTAGGCCGCACGTCTTGCATGTGACGCAAGTTTGTGTAGGGCAGTTGTCAGAACGATGTCCTAGCCGGAGACAAACCCGTGCAAACTTGCTTGCGCGGACGATGCACGTAGCACCGGTATTCAGCACCGTAATAGCGTATGTATCGTGGCACCTGCAGTCCTTCGAAGGTCCGTGCTCGTTTTCTGCAGTCCTTCGAGGGCCGTGCTCGTTTTACCCATCATTCTTGCCTGTAGAACAGTGTGGCTAGGGGTAACGAGATGATTCCATAAGTTCGGAGGGGCTTGTTTTCGGACGACGCCATAGATAATGCCTTTCCACGATATGCCGGGAGCGGCAATGTAAAATGACACATGATAGGTATGCTCGCCCAGGCAGAGGTGCTGGACGCTGTAGAGGTTTAGGGCGATGTGCTCATGTGGCGTGCTTACAACAGCGAGGTTTTGTTCAGGGCGCAAACGAAAAACTAGCCGGTCGACTTTGGCAAGAGGTATAGGCTTGCGTCTACTCCAATAGCGCGCGTCAGTGTGGGGCGAGTCGACTTTGTCCAAGCGTAGGCCTCCCAGTGGTCGTAGGATGGCTTTGTAGTCGTGGAGAGGCAAGGGTGGTGGCCGCAATCTTGTTGGCTTACGTTGAGTGGTGTCGCCTTGAAGTTCAATCATCTGAGTTCTTTGCTTCCGCTGAAAGACCAACAGATCGGCTTGTGTGTGTCGTTTCTTCTGCCCCAGCACCCAAGCAGAGCCATCGTCGTTGGAGGGGGATGTTGTGTCATCATTGGTGGGCGCAGGCGGAGTCGAGTCCATGGCTGCTTCAGCAGCCGTGATCACAGCGTTCTCCGTAACTTTCCCCGGGCGGGTCAATGGAATTCTCCATGGCGAGACTGTACGCGCCTTCGGCGTGTACGACGACAGGGAGCTAAATAATTATACAGACTTGCATAATAGGCAGGAACGCCAACAAGAGTCTATCGGATCGGTGGTCATTGCAGCAGAAACGCTACTGTTCTCCGTTGAGCCACCGTCGAACGCTGACACCTCACCGGCGGGAGATGAGCCGCGGCTACCGAACGCAATGTACGTCTCTGGCTGCCACTCGTCTGAAGATTGAAACTGGCAAAAAAATGATCGATGTCACACTCACAGCTGTCGAGGTGGGCTCAAAATGTTCTGAGCAACTTGGTGAGCGAAGGGAAACTGATGACAAGGAATGATGAATTGCCTGGATCCTCCGAATGACAGGTGGAAAACGGAGCCAACGCCTTTTTCATTTAGGAAGCTAGGCGTTGACGGAGCCCATGCGGAGCACATCCTTCAGCGTTGGTGGCTTAAGAGAGTTTTTTTTCCAGATATATCTTACATAGCTTATGTGCGCACAGAAAGATGGACAATGATGATCATGCGCATGTAGAGTGCAAGCTGTTATATACAGCGGAAAATAACTTATTTGCGTATGCAGTGATGTACAATGCAAAAATTGTACAGGACAGGACAGGACAGTCATGAACGTCGAGACAAGTAAACTTATATCAACAGCAAGGCTGGTCATGATACAACAGCTCCATTATTATCGAGGTGCACATATTTTCGATAGACTGCACAAAGCGTGCCATTCACTAAAACCTCCCAATGTGTTCTTGCATGCGATGAATTCGCGAATAAATATACGAAAAAAAACATGCGTGACAAAGAATGCAAGTAGACGTCCACGAAACCTAATCATGTGCAGCCAGCGCTTTCTAAATAAAACTCCTAAGACAGAAAGAAAGAGAGAGAGAGCGAGGGTGACAGAGAGCTAAAAAACGTATTGTTCAAAGGTGGCTACTCCAATGTATTAAGCTTTCGCAAGAACGTGGCCGTGTTCGAGCCGTTCTGTGAAAGGCTGGTTTTGGTCGAGATGTCGACATGCATAATCAAGTATGGAATCGAATGAATACACTATTTTAAAGTCCGGCAGTTTTACCTGGCGAGGTGGGGGAAGAGGGGATTAACCCCCGTCCCTTCGCAGCTCTCCGTCGATTATGATGGCGGTGCCTCAGGTGACCGCTCGATGTCCTTGCACACGGGTGGCATTTTCAGCTTGCCGGACGGCCCAAATCTCGTCAGCCAGCTCGTCGCTGGTGAGTGCCGCCTCCCAGCGCCGACGCCACCGATCGGCAACAGTGACCGCAGCCGCGGTGGAGGCGGGCCCTCGCACGGTGGTGGCAGCAGCAATTGGCCTCGGAATTCGTCCCTGCCTAACATGCGGCGGCAGTCACGTTAACTTCTCCAGCACACTCCCAAAGCATGTGCTGCAGTGGGGCCCTTTCCCCGCACACTTTACACGCGTCCGTCGGGTATAGGTGAGGATATCACAGGCGTAGGATCACCGGGCTGGGGTACGTATTTGTTTGTAATAACCTCGGAGTTACGGCCTGTTTTTGTCCGATTTGTCGTGTGGTGGTGGGTATTTGCGTCTGTTTAGTCTTTAATGTTGTGTAGTGTCGTTGAATGTGGTCAGGCGATAACACCACGACCATTCCAGTTGTTGTTGTTGTTGTTGAGAGGACAGTACCATCACCCGGCTCTCGGAGGTGAAGGCGGCCACCGAATCGGCCGCGGCTCGGTGAGTGAGATCTCGAGCCGCGGTGTACATGCGAGCGGGAAGCTGGTGTGAGCCGGGGTCCACAGAAGGAAGACATTCGTATTTGCAGTTTTGAGATACGAGGACGCCGAGGTCATCGCTCCTCGAAGCTCGCTGCCGTCCTCGTTGCCATTACTTGATTGTAGTATCCGGGCCGCCAGACACTAGATGCGATTGCGCGTGAAGCCACGGACGGCAGCTTGCGAGTCGCTGATCACGACCGCAGCCTCCGGTGCTGCGACCACTGCAAAAGTGATCGCCGCCTCTTCAGCCGCCTATCTGTGTTCCGCACGCACCGTGGCACTCGCGAGACACTTGCCTGTGTGATTCACAACGGCGATAACGTGAGCCCGCTTTCCTTCTGTGTATCGCACGGCGTCCACGTACACCGCTTTGTCACTGTTGCCATACATTCTCTGAAGGTCACTCACTCTTTTGTTGCGGCGCCCGACGTGGTATGTCGGGTACATGTTCCTAGGGAGCGGTGGGACGATGAAACGGTCGCGGACTTCGATAGGAGCCATCGTCTTCTTCCCGCATTGCGTGTGGTATGTTATGCCTAGAGATTCGAGGATGCGCCTGCCCGTCTGGGACTTGGACAATCGCTCGTATTGCGCAATGTTGTGCGCCTCGATCAGTTAGTCCGGGGTGTTGTGCAGGCCCAGCTCGAAGAGCATGTCGGTGCTCGTGTTGACAGGTATGCCAACCGCCCCTTTGAACGCCTTGCGAGTCATGCTGTTGACCTTGTTCCGTTCGGACGCCAGCCATTCTAGATAAGGGGCGACGAACGTTATGCGACTGATCGCGTACGCCTGTACGAGGCGGATCGCACAGCTTTCCCGCATAACGCTGCGTCTGTTCGTTATGCGGCGCAAGAGTCGAATTGTGTCGTCTACCGAACGTTTAAGGTCTTCGAACTGTCTCACCGTTGTGACCGTTGGCCTGCTGATGTAGTCCCAATATCCTTATGTTCTCTGCGCTCGGTACGGGAACGCCATCCGCCATTATTACTTTGAATTCTGATCTCCCTCCACCGAGAAGGACGGTCTTGCGGCCCCTTCTCGTGGGTCTGTATATCAATAGCTCGGACTTAGCCGCCGAACATTCGAGGCCCGTACCTCTCAGGAATTCCTCACAGCGTCCACGCCCAACTGCAGCGTTCGCTCCACGTGGCCATCAGATCCTCCTACGGGGACCCAAAGGGTGATGTCGTCCGCGTCAAGGCTGTGATGAAGACCCATTATTGTCGCTAGTTTCTCGGGTAGGCCAAGAAGGACGAGGTTAAACAACATGGGCGACACGACGGAGCCCTGCGGCGTACCCGTAGGAGCCGTTTAGAATTCCGGTGATTCCGCGTTGCCGACAACAATGCTCGCACGCCTGCCGGGTGAGGAAATCGCGTATATAGTTATAGAATTTTCGGCCTAATCTCAGCGATCGGACATGGTCGAGAATCGCCGCATGCTTGACGCGGTCAAAAGCTTTTTAGGGGTGAAACTCCTTATAGCGGCACCTGTTCGTCCCTCGTAGCTGGTGTAGTATGTAACAAGTATAAAATTTTGACCTCCAAGGTGGTGCCGGTGAGAGATTTCTTCTGTGCGTTGTTAAACAATAAAAAATAGTGCGCAGTGTACATGCCAATGGATGCTAATGGGGAATGAAAGACAGGAGAATTCGGCTTTTAGTTAACGCTTACACTGCGATCCCAATTAGCAGCCATTGACACGTACATTCAGCACTATCTGACAAGAAAGGGTCGCTACGTTATACTCGCTGGGTGTAACATCCTTAGTTTTAGAAAGGTTTAGCGAGCGTTGAGCCGCAGTTCCATGAATACAATGAACTATACCATGAACTTGAGGTGGTTAAAGGTGGGAAGTTGACCCGAAGTGCAAGCCGTAAGAAAGTGTGCGTGTGCCCCCTCTCGTTTAGTCCTTGGATGTCCGCTGAATGGCGGTGCTTTTATATGGGGAATATAATATGAAAAGATGCGAGATGGTGGTACTTGGAGTGTTTGAATAGATGTACGAACGGACACACAGACAGATGCATGGATGAACGCATGAACGGACGCAGGGGTGCATGCATGGACGAACGCAGGGACGGGTGCACGAACAGACGCACGCACGGACAGGTGGATGGACGCATGGATGGTCACAAAGACGGACGCATGGACGGACGGAAGCTAGAATGAATGCATGGACGAATGCTTCGCCCCACTCTCCATTATTCACTCCGTGGATATGCTGCCAATTTTTTTTTTCACATCAAGGCTGAGAATTGCCTTGGTGGAACTTGAAGTGCTGTCTACAATCTGATGTTTCAGCTGCAGCATCACGTGCTGTGTGGAGAGGATGGGATAGAAAATTATTTTTCAAGCGAAGCTTGCATTGACTGACCCGTGTAGCTGATGTTAAAAAAAGAAAAACAAACCTCCTTACCCACAACTGTAGCTCTCCAATTATATGACAAATAAAACTTAATAAACATATTTCTGTTGTGGAGTTTGAGCTCGGGTCTTCAAGTCCGAAAACGATCTCCTTTATCCCTAATATATGCGCCCACATTTGCCTAATGTCAGCCGAACTGAAGCATACAAATGCTTTCTACCTCTAATGCAAATGAAAAGGAAGCTGTAGACGTTCCACGGGCTTTGCTTGAAATATTTCCTGTAATTGATTGATTGATAAGTGGGGTTTAACGTTGAGAAACGACCATATGATTATGAGAGACGCCGTAGTGAAGGGCTCCGGAAATTTCGACCACCTGGTGTTCTTTAACGTGCACCCAAATCTGAGCACACGGGCCTACAACATTTCCGCTTCCATCGGAAATGCAGCCGCCGCCGCCGGGGTTCAATCCCGCGACCTACGGGTCGGCAGCCGAGTACCTTAGCCACTAGACCACCACGGCGAGGCGAAATATGTATTATAGGTGGACTATAAACAATGTTCTTGACAGGATTGACCGGTATAACTGATCTGGATTGACAGGCATATCTTTCGATATCATATGTGACAACGAGCACGCACGCTCGCCTTTAAGAAACACGTTTTTCAGTAAACCAGTTGCAAGTTGAGCACCGTGTGTGTCACTTTTTTTCCTGCGTCCTGTATCTAAGCGTTGTCTCATAATTTATCATGCAACCCCACCAACTCGTCCATTCTTCTCGTCTTCGTCAGTTTGCTACAGGTATACTGCACGCAAATCACTAGCGTAGAGCGAAGCAGCTGGTGTCACGCTCGAATAAACGCAATTGGTGCACTACTTACTCGTACACCTTTAAAGGGCTCGAATATACTTTTTCCTCTCGACTGAAATTATTCACTGGCGGTGGAGCTCGGCGTTTTTCCGCGGCGGGAAGAAATCTGTGCAATCTGAAAACGCCGCACCGGCACGATTACCGCGTCGGGGCGTGACCTTTCACAGACAGTAGGGAGTTTTAAAATAGCGCACCGCGAGCGCTTGCGGTGCGTTTGCTTCTACGGCGCACGCGTCGTAATGCGAGCCGCCGCTCGTGTTTGCGGTCCGCCCGCAGAAAATACGAAATAGCGGGCGGCGAGTGCGGCCCGCAAAGTGCTGTGTGTATATTCCGTGCATTTCAGTTTGCGGTCGGGGCGAAAGTCCCTACACTTTTACCTTGGGGGAGCAAACGCTATTCTTAAACTCATATGGCGCCCGCAACTAAAGCAACGTACGCAACACCTGCAAACGTTATTCTAAAGCTTCCTAGAGCTGCGTAATATTTTCCTTTCGCGCTGACTGTTTTCTCGTCCAATGACGGCCCAGTGGTGCCCCGACAGCGCCTTGTAAGCGGGGGCGATTCGAATAGGTGCTGTCTCGTATATTTAAGTCCCCGAGACGCAGCTTGCCATGAGAGCTTGGCGCAACAGATAGACGCCTTGGCAGTTCGGAACAAAATGGGCGTCATGTGCGAGATGTCTGGGTTTTCAATAAGCGTGCTCTGGTCTGAACAGGTGTGAACTTATAAGCATGAATCGCTGACAATCTAGCCAATTTTCAGGAATAAGCGAAACAATAATGCGTACAACTCTGTAGTTTGAAAAATAAGGAACATACCTACGAGGTGCGCATAATCGTATGTCTAAAGAGAGTGACATTTTCGTTTCGTACTCCTTTGAATTATATAATGCTTATTTATGGGTATGCGATATATTCACTGACCTAATTTGTAACATATTAGGGTGAACGAGCGCCGAAGTTTGGGTGAGCTTGTATTGCATTCTGAAAATCGGTAAACAAGAAGTTTGGCAAAGTTGTAACTAAAACGCGTACTACCTGAAACTGCGAATCTGGACGATTGTGATGACTATAATCTTCAAACTTCTAGATTTTTTCAAGACTGCTTCTAGGTAGTCCCTAGAGTTAAGCTAGTTGAAACCAGGTTGTTTCTACGTTTATTTTCAGCGCAGAGAGGTTCGAGAGAAACGGCAGGCAGTCACGGAGACGAGAATGAGTGGTCATTGTGGGATCCAGAAGGAGGCGTTCTCACATCTTTCACAGGAAGCGTTCAAAACAGAACGGTAAGGTGTGTCCGGGGATTCGGTACCGTAGAACAGACAGTGTCACAGGGATGAAACGCGAATCGTATAGGGAATTGTTGTCTTCAAGCCTACAAAAATAAAGGTTTAAATCGTTTTTTCACATATTTTGCCGCGAAATCGGCAATACAAAGAAAAATTACTTAAAAACACCTTTCTAACGTTCTAAATGTAAGGACAACAAGCTCAAAATCATTAATTACCAGCTTTGGACATGCATGTTCACCGATTCTTTTTTGCAAGGCGAATACATCTCTTAGTCAGGCTATGTCAGGCATCCGGCGTTATCCACTGCACCGTCTGCACACCGGCAGTTGTTATCTCTCCACTCTCACTCCCTCTCCAATAGCAACAGCTGCGAGTGCGTGCGCTTATCCTCGCACCTAGCTACCGGAGTATGTGGGGCGAGACAGTGTAGAAGAGGGTAGGTGCCGTGCTTCGCCACTCTTTTTCTCGCCGTTCACTCTCTCCTCCCTTCTACCCCCTCTTCCGTCCGCTCGCGCCTTACTCTCAACCATTCGCTGGCTGGGCGCCTCTCAAGAACATCCGCAAATGTTTGCTCGAGACGCCGCTGTGAAACGCCAACGCCGAGCAGAAAACGCTGGCGCGCCATTCTCTCGTCCATTCACTCTGAACCGCTCGCTGGCTGGGCGCCTTTCAAGGCGATGACAGAAGTCTGTGAAGTCGAATGCCTTATGGCAACGGTACCGTTTCTCGGCGCAAGAAGTTCATTCGCATTTCCTCACGATTGCATTCGTAGAGGTGGAAATTTTCTTTTATTTAGAGGTGTATGTGAAAATGAAACAAGTTGTCTGAAGAACAAGTATGTTGTCAAAGTGAAGAAATATTTGTGTCCGTCTATGTTGAAAGGCACGCCCTGTCGTATCAACCAAGGGCAATGCGGAATCAAACTTGCATAAAGAAAGAAAGACAAACCACGAGATCGGGCGTGGCGTATGCCTTCTGTTGGTAGCCGAGTGTGCGGCAGATGGCGATGCTGCGAATTGCACTAGTATGACGTCAGTTTGAGGATTCGCGCGCTTTCGAGGCGTGGCGCCGTATAGAAACCATCGTCGTCGGTAAAACTCGTCAAAGACGCAGTTCAGTTAGTTAGCTTGTGTGTGGTGGCTACGTTCGCGTTTTGTTTCTATCAACCGTGGGTGTCCACTTTTAACAATCATTTTAAAAGCACACGCAAGGTCGCGGGATCGAATCCCGGCTTCGGCGGCTGCATTTCCGATGGAGGCGGAAATGTTGTAGGCCCGTGTGCTCAGATTTGGGTGCACGTTAAAGAACCCCAGTTGGTCGAAATTTCCGGAGTCCTCCACTACGGCGTCTCTCATAATCAAATGGTGGTTTTGGGACGTTAAACCCCACATATCAATCAAAAGCACAGCGCTTTATTTCTTAAAACTGTGGTGGGTGCTGCGCAATGGGGTAGTACTGCTCCGTGCCTCTATATGATCACACACCCGTGAGAAGGGCGTGAGCTTTCGCAACTATTCTAAGGACCCGAATCTTAGGAATAAGTGGATAGTCGAACTCGGAGAGAGAAAGCGCCCCACGTCTGCTCGCTCGCTGGATTCCGTGCCAATCGGTTGTGCCCTCGCGATATCCGACTGGGCGGGCCCTACGCCATCTCCTTCGCCGATCTTCCACGACAGCGTAGCTCTGGCCTACTGGACTTGCCCTACGCCATCTCCTGACTTCGACAAGAGCTCTCGCAGAGTGTTGCCCCGTCCTTGGACTCCTGCAACCGTGTCCATCTTTCCTGTCTTCACCTTACTTCCGTCGTTTGCTGTCCCTCCGCCTCGCTCTGTCCTTCATCTCTCTCTATCTTTATACCTTTTTGATTCTATCCTTTTAATCCCTTCTCTACCCCCATACCTCGTGAGCTACTGTTGAGGTGTCCTCCCTCTGAGATACAGTTAACGGGGCTCACTTCTCTCTTCTTTTTACCTAAAATCACTTCCCCTAACCCCGCGTTTCCATCGACCGTGTGCAGCAGGGACTTCGCTGACAGTGACTTTTGCCCTAAGCTCACTTTTCGGTAAGCTTTGAACCGTGTTTCAGTGCCTCGCAGGTACTTCAACCATTCACTGCACTCAGGCTACAGGCGTAGGCGACTTACACCACGTGAGGTGCCGTCCTAAAATCTACCGCGAAGCCCCCTAGACCCTCTTGACAGGGGTAGAGCCGACGACGCGGCCTCACAATCGCCTCGGGTAAGCGCGCGTAATGGGCTCAGCGGAGCCGCGCTCACGGGGTGCGTTTCTGTTTAGCTACACGTTAAATATTAAATGACGTGGCTACTTTAGATAATTTTTGGATTGAAATCTGGCGCCTTTTGAAGTCCATCGAACGACAGCCCTGCTGCCTATAGTGAGAACAGGAACTAGCATAATTATAAACCAATACGCATGCACTTCGTTCACTACATCTTCTTCGCTCCCCGAACACGTGCGCCGACCTGTCCGGCGTAGAAAAGACAAACTATGATGGGCGGGCCCGTCGAGAGACTAATAAGCACGTAACATCACGTAACAATTAGTCACGGGAGTGACGTCACAAGATATCACGTAAGAACAATTGACGTAACTAAAATTACTCAAGATCAACTAATGAATAATCACGTGACTGTAACACGTAACACCACGTAATAACAAGTCACATGACTAACGATCACGTAACACCGAGATAAATATTGTCGGTTACAACCTAATGAATACACGCTCTGATACACGCTGTGTCTCAAGTACTGCAGCGGGCCTGTCATTCATCTGTGCAACAGTGCAATGATTGGGAATTCCCATTCTAACTATAAGCCATTTTTTGCTGGAAATACAAATAATATGCATAATACTAATGAAAAGTTTGTCGTTTTTTCAATTAAGATGTTAAGTTTGGCAGAGCAATGAAGTCGGAAGATCTGATAAAATTTGAAACAAGTAAAATTTTTCGACTGATAACTAGTCAAATAAACAAGTGCCAGTACGAACAAGTCATGCCCAAAAGACATGAACATACTTTAAAATTCCCGTAACCTTCAGTCGCTTCTAGCAATGTTTGTCTTTTAACGGGATGGCTCAGTGCTCTACCATAGTTGAGTACGAAGTACTCCAAGTCGTTAAACATTTTTTCAAAGTCGTGAAACATGTTTGTCTCGGCACATAGGTGTGCCAAAGTGCATTTGCCCTTATTACTGAAATGTTATGAAATCTTTGTTTTCTGTACATAGTGTAAATAAACGTTTTCTAAACACAAACTCGCTTTTCTTGTTACTGGGACAGCTAGTTGCGCTCCCATGGTGGAGTACATCATACTCTAAATCATCGAACATCTGTTCTAAACGCAACTCCTGTAAGTTTTTTTCG
The DNA here is from genome assembly GCF_013339725.1 of Rhipicephalus microplus. Classification (NCBI taxonomy): domain Eukaryota; kingdom Metazoa; phylum Arthropoda; class Arachnida; order Ixodida; family Ixodidae; genus Rhipicephalus; species Rhipicephalus microplus. The sequence goes on from NC_051167.1 coordinate 137,515,992, forward strand.
AGGTGGCCTCATGAAAATTGTCAGATCCCACGTACAGTGGGAATTGATGATATGCGAAGCACAAATGAGAAATGTTGATATTTCACTTTAAAATCACCACAACGTTACGAGGTGGAGGTAAATGATGCCGTACATGACTTCCGTGTCATGATTATCATGTTTGGATGTGTCGTTTACCTTCGTCATCTATTCACGTTACGTGATACGAAATTCAGTATGTGTAGAGCTAGCGAAACGGCCGCGAGCACGCTATGAGCGTGGTATGTTGTCATGTTCTTACATGACACGTGTGTCAGAATTATCATCTCTTCACCAGTCATATATTTCGTCATCCGTTGGCGTCACGTAACACCGAATTTGGTATATGTGGAGCTAGCGAAACAGCCGCGAAACAGCCGCGAGCGCAACATGAAGGGCCCAACATACTCCAATGTAGCGTTTACCCGCGCTCGCGCTGGGCACAGCAACGCTAAGCAAAGCGCGAGCACTCTATTGTCTGACGCCAGGCGCGACCAGCATCCGTCGGCGCGGCCCGATGGCAACCAGGGCGATGCATTTCGTGCTGATGCGTTACCCAGACAACACTGGGTCTCCCACTTTCTGTGACGGAGGGACGCCGGACGCGCTTAAACGCACATGCGTCAAAGCAATGCAGCGTGGCGCGCGCCTGCGATTATACGGCAGGACCGGCGCCTGGCGTGGCAAAGCCGGCGTGACGCAACGAAATGAACGCCGGCGAGCACGCGCACGGCGTCACGTCGAAATGTATTGTCGGCTTGACTGTGGCATGTATCCATGTTCTCGCATGACACGCATATCATGATTATCACGTTTGCCCCAGTCACATACCTTCGTCATCCGTTCGCGTCGCGCAATACCGAGTTTGATGTATGTGAAACTAGCGAAACAACCACGAGCGCATCATGAGCGTGGCATGTAGTCATGTTGTTACATTACACGCATCTTATGTTTATCATGTTTGCATGAGTATTGTACCTTCGTCATCCATTCACGTCCCGTAATACCAAATTTGGTATAAGTGAAGCTAGCGAAACGGCTGCGAGCGAATCATGAGCGTGGCGCGTAGTCATGTTGTTTCAAGACCCACATGTCATGATTTTCATGTTAGGGTCTGTTGCCTGTGTTCGACATGCACTCATGCCATACCATAGCAGTTTGCAACATGCCATGTGAACGAAACCAACACAAGAGCTGCAGGGCTATGAAATGTAAATCATGCCATTCATGCCATACATGTCATGATTTTCATGTTATGACTAGTCAAATGTGTTCTTCATATTGTCATGTTATGCCATACCAATTTTGGCATCGATAACATTATTAAGATGGCCAGGAGAGCTAAAGGTTGTAGGCGACTAGATAGATAGATAGATAGATAGATAGATAGATAGATAGATAGATAGATAGATAGATAGACCTCATTACATTCCCTCGTGATCTACTGATGAGGTGTCGGACGTTGCTGCAGACAGTTGCGGGGCTCACTTTTATCTTCCCTTTTCCAATTTAAAATCACTACCCAAATACGTTATCATCCATGTCACAAATATTCCTCAAAGCTCCAGCTACGGCGCACACGCATAGCGTTCCCTTTCGAGGAAAAGGAGGAATAAACTTTATTAACAGAAACCAGCAGGTTTGAGGGGCCGGGCCGAGGCCTCCCATGAGGGGACGTTAAGGGCTTGCCTCGACTAGAGTTACTGTATATGCTACCTTTACCTAAAGGTAGCATATATAGTAACTCTAGCCTCGACGCCACTTCGAGCGTGCTAGGTTGCTCAGGAAAATGCAATTTCGGGGGGAGGGGAGGCGAAGCTCCATGTGTCGTGCGTCCGCGATGTATGTTGTAGTAATAGGTAGTCACCTCCACGGTCGGACTAGAAAAGCTGCACGCACGCACCCTTTTCAGTTGAGGAGGAAACCCGCGCAGGTTAATCGTAAATAAAAAGATAGTTGTTTCTGATGAAATAACTTACAGAGACGAGTATTGGTGACATAATCTCCGATAAAATTTGCCTTGGATTTGATGCTTATTAAAAAAAAAACAAGTATCCGAAGGACGCACTTCCCTTACAAAAATGGGTTTGACCTTTGTGTCACCCACGCGTCACCTATAAGTCACCCCAGGCGCCTTCATGTAAGCTCCAGTGCTGACCTTCGCGTTATTAGCACGACGCTCTAACCGACTGAGCTAGCAGGCCAGACTCCAGTGCTGAACTTTTACCGGGATGGCTCAGTACTCTCCCATAGTTGAGTACCGAGTACTCAAACTCACAAAACGTTTTTTCTAAACGCTCCGCCTTTCCGTAAACCTGGTCTGCAGATTTTTTTTTGCAGACGCCGAGCATATGGCTAGCAGAGTTTTTTGTGATATTGTGCATCCAAAGTGCCTGCACGTAGACGTATGTAACGTATATGTATGTATCTACAAATTTTAAAAGGGGCACATTTTATGATAATAATTTAATGGGTTTTACATTTACAGCTAAATGAACTTCACTCTTTAGTCGCCTATAAGTCACCCACCAATCATCTCTCTACAGAACTCGCCTGCAGATTTTCTGCAGACTTTGAGCAGACGGCAAGAAGACTTATCTGTCTATGTGGGTCATGTGTGCGAGTGTGTGAATGTATATATTGCATACCTATATATCTATACATTCTTGGTCATAACACTATAACAATGACTAAACGAACTCCACCTTTCAGTCATCAACCAGTCACCCACCAGTCACCCCGGGAAGACCTTGTCGACAGGTTTTCTGCAGTCGCCAAGCAGACGGCAAGCAGACGGCAAGCAGACTTGTCTGTTTATGTGGGCCCTGTGAGTCCGCGTGTGAATGTATATGTTATTCATATTTATCTATACATTATAGGTTATGACACATTCTATATCAATAACTAAAGAGGCTTCACCTTTTAGTCACCCACCAGTCACCCTAGCGACCCTAAGTCTGCAGATTGCCTGCAGAAAAGCTTCAGCTTTTCTGCATCCCCATGTGACAGCCTGTCAGATCGTAATTCAATGTTACTAACTGAATGAGTGTAGCACATTTGAACAGTGTAGACTAAAAGATCTGTGTATTTTATTGTTACCTCATCGCCATCATAATTCTGCACATATTCTGTGTATGTATAAATTTGAAAATTTGAAGCATAGAAATTTTCCTACTGGCACTTAATGGCCGGTCAAAATATTATGGCTATATATACCGGGTGGCCAGCTTTAGGTTATGAAGTGCGAGCAGTTATGCGTTTGGTACTTTGCTGTTGTGTTTGTGTGTTGGGCACGTGTTTGGTTGGTGTATGGGCAGTATTCGCTGCTGTTCCTTAAATGATTGTGCTAATACAAATTGTAGCTCTCAATAACTTTTTGTTCACCACGATAAAACACTGCCGACATTATGCAGAAATGCTACAGAACTTCTGTAGACTTTCTGCAGATGTTTCGCAGATATTCTGCAGGCATGCTGCATCCTGCACGGCTACAAGTGCTCTGCAGAATTTCTGCAAAACGGGTGTACCAATTGCCTACTCGGAGGTGACAGGAATGACAGAAAGTTTGCCACTTGTCTTCACATATTCCTTATCGCGGGTGGCTATTGGTCTATATAATTTGTGCAGATAGGATGCAAGTTCTTTTGTAAGAGTTTGAGCGCTATCTGACCATAAAAGGTTGCCACGTTAAACTCGCTCGGCGTAACCTCCTTGGTCTTATCAAGGTTTAGCGAGCGTTGGCTCGCAGTGCCATGATTATAGTGAACTAGTATATAGCCATGAACTAGAGGCGGTGAAAGGTGGGAAGTAGACACGAAGCGCGGACCGTAAGAAAGTGTGCGAGTGCCACCTTTCGTTTAGTCCTTGGAACTCCCGCTGGATGGCGGTACTTCTATATGCTGATTATATAATGAAAAGCTGCGAGATGTCGGTACTTGGAGTGGTCACAAGATGGACGGGTGAACGCACGGGTGGATGGACGTACGGACGGTCGCACAGACGGACGGAAGCAAGAACGAATGGACAGATGGACGCTTCGACACACTGATCATCATATACTCCGTGGATATGCTGTGATCTTTTTAATGATTGCCATCTACGACGAGTCATTCACCACATGTTACCCGAACAGAATCGTGCATTATAGGTGCTGACCCTTCCTTCAAGCAGCGACTTAAGAAAAAAAAAAAAAGAAAACTGGCCCCGTATCTGCACGTTTCACTGCAAATGTCGTCGAAAGACGATAGTGTTTCGCGTGGAGAAAGTGAAATAAAAGAAAACGTTTATTTGATGTTCTGCGTGATAACATTGGTGAATTGTATTCTGGAAGCGCTGCATTAAAGAGTCTCGATCCATGCAGCGAAAGAGAATGAGCTCATCGAGGCACGTTAGAAACGAGCGCCACCTGGCAGTTATCTTCGAAAACGAAGAAAGGCGTGCGAGCCCACGGAGAAAGATGCGTGCCTATCTCGGAGGCGATAAGGTGTAGAACGCAAAGCGACGGGCAGGTGCCACCACCGCGTCGTCTTAGCAAAGCGTTGGAAACACTTGCCTTTTTGGGAATCGCGTTGCACTGCCAGAGCGGCGTGATAAATGCTGCAGTCCTTAGAATTACTTGTGTTTGCCTCCTCTAGTATAAAGACACACATGCAAAAGATCGACGCATTGTTATGGTGCCTCAGTATGCGCAATAACTGCTTTTTAATTGACGATTGCCCAAGTATGAATGCTGAAACTTGAGCAATATTGGGGGGCACTGCGGATGGGCTGGGCTGCTTGAGGTATGGTTCGGTGCCGTTTGAGGTATATCGTTGCCGCGGACAAACAGACAAATGTACAGACAGGGAGAAAGACGGAGCAAAATTTTGGCGTCGAAGGCCCCCAAGAAAGACTATCGTCCTTAAAGAAAGGCAGATCCCACGTACAGTGGGAATCGATGATATTCGAAGCACGAATGAGAAAGGTTGATATGCCACTTCAAAATCAGCACTATTAACGTTACGAGGTGAAGGTAAATGATGCCGTGTATGACTTCCATATTATAATTATTATATTTGGACGTGCCATTTACCTTCTTCATTTATTCACGTCACGTGAAACCAAGTTTGGTATATGGGAAGCTAGCGAAACGGCCGCGAGTGCGCTATGAGCGTAGCTTGTAGTCACGTTTTACATTACACGCACATCATGATCATCATGTTTGGACGTGTCATTTAGCCTCTTCGTCTATTTACGTCACGTGTTACCAAATTCGGTATATGTGGGGCCAGGAAAATGGCCGCGAGTGCATCATGAGCGGGGTATGTTGCCATGTTCTTACATTGCACGCGTGTCATGATTATCACGCTTGCACCAGTCATATACTTTCGTCAAACATCAACTTCGCGTAACACCAAATTTGGTATATTTGGAGCTAGCCAAACGGCCGCCAGCGCATCATGAAGGGCCCAATATACTCCGACGTATGTTGACGCGTGCGCTGGGCGCAGCGAAGTTGCGCTAGCAAAACGCGAGCACTCTATAATCTGACGCCAGGCGCGACCAGCGTCCGTTGGCGCATCCTGATGGATTGACGCCTGGCGCGCTCAAACGCGCATGCGTCAAAGTAACGCAGCACGGCGCGCGCCTGCGAGATGGCAGGCAGATCGGCACCTGGCGTGGCATCGCCGGCGTGACATGACGAAACAAACGCCAGCGCGCGTCGAAGTGTATTGGCGCCCGAGTGTGGCATGCAGTCATGCCCTTACATGACACGCATTT